>JBBDGP010001242.1:0-1200000 GCA_037952835.1 Lithobates septentrionalis
TGAATTTTACTGATTTTCTTCTTTTTTTTTCAGATTTTGAATTTTTGAATTCTGAAAATTCGGAAATTTGAAAATCCGAATTTCTGAAAAAAGCAAAAAAACGAATGAAACGAAAATGAACAATTTTTTTTGTCAGTGCACATGTCTACTATTAACTACAGTGCTGTGTTATGTGCTCTCAGGAGCTGGGAGACAATGTGTAAGGTTATACAATCAGACTTAAGATGACCCCTGATACTCTGGCTGAACTACAAAGGCAAATGTCAGTCTTTGGTAAGGAAGTCTGCATAGCTATAATAATTTAAGACTTAAAGTGTATCTAAACACAAAAACAAAAAAGGTAATAAATTGAACCTTAACCATACTTAAATCTGGTGGCTGTATTAATTTTCTTTTTTCTGTTTTTTTATTTCCACATGATGATCCTGCCAGTAACAGACTTCCTGCCATTGGGTGACTACACTCTCTCACCGTACTGTATCAAGAGAAACGAGAGAGGACTACAGAACCCCACCCCTCTTTCCTATTCTTCTTTAGGCCCCATTCACACCTGAGCATTTTGTAGCTTGAAGCCTGAAGCTACAAAACGCTGCAGGGGAAAGAAATCAATTATTCTCTATTGAGATGGTTCACATCTCCACTCCACTCCAAAACGCCTGAAGCAAGAAGCTCCAAAATGCCTGAAGCTCAAACAAGTTCTGGAACTTTTGTTTTAGGCAGATTTGGGCCTTTTTCTGCTTTTTACATTGGTGACCTTTTGACCTACACAAAATCGTGGTAAGATCGTGCGACTTTCTGCCTGACAATGCTACGCTCTGGTGTGAATGAGGCCTTAGTCCTCAGAGATGGCTGAGAAGAATGTAAATGATAAACGTCAGCACAGACAGAGAGCACGGGGAGTTATCAGACCACAAGATTTCTGGCAGGATCAACAGGCAGTATCAAAAAGACACAACAAAACACTTTCAATGGCATATTTGATAGACCAAAAAGGGGCAAATAAGAGAAGCCCTTTTTGGGGTTTATATACACTTTAGAATTCAGATCCTCAAATGAGCCTATTCTGTTTAAAGCTTGGCAGCGTACGTCCGCATTATATGAACTAAGGAAATAACATGGCAGTACTCTGAGCATTAACAATGTGCGTGAAGAGCAGCCAATCAGAACTGATCTTTCAACTCAAGCGGAATCTGCTTGTCCTGGGTCAGTGCCTTGTACAGCATTGGATAATACGTCTGTCTGTCTACTTGCCTGTTTCACAGAATTCTGCGTTCGCAGTCTAAGCGCTTGGTGCCCTCTTGTGGCCGCTCTCCAGAAATGCAGCGACATGACAGGCACAGCGGAAAGCTTGCAATGGCTCTTCTGCCTCCTGAGTGACAGTTGTGTCCGCCATCGGTCAAAGCATGTTTGTAGGAGTCGGTGACGACACACAGACTGGAGTCGGCAGCTGCCTCCCTCCATCTACCATGGAGGTGGGCGGCAGAGACCCATGTGGCAAATGCCCTGCAGAGCAAGAGATAGATACATTAGTAAATCCATAGCTCCCGACTGCCCCGGATTTGGTGTAATGTATATAGTTGTATATAAAAGGCACTTTTTATCTTTCAAAACATATTTCTCAGAGCTAAACCTTTCATCCAATTTCTAAGTTGCTGCACTTGTAAATTTAAAAAGCCAATATAAGGGAATAATAGTAGTAAAGAAATTAAATAAATGGGTTTAATTGATAATTTTTTGTATAATGCTCCTTTAACCACTTAAACCACTCTTCCGGAAGATTTACCCCCTTAATGACCAGGCCATTTTTTGCGATACGGCACTGCGATACTTTAACTAAAAATTTCGCCGCTTTACCCAAATAAAATATATGTCCTTTTTCCCACAAATAGAGCTTTCTTTTGGTGGTATTTGATCACATCTGTGGTTTTAGTTTTTTGCGCTATAAACAAAAAAAGACCGACAATTTTGAACAAAAAAAAAAAATATATATATTTTTTACCTTCTGCTATAAATATATCCAATAAAAAAAAATGTAAAAAAAAATCGAATTTCTTAATAAATTTAGGCCAATATGTATTCTGCTACATATTTTTAGTAAAAAAAATCCCAAATAAGCGTATATTGATTGGTTTGTGCAAATGTTATAGTGTCTACAAACTATGGGATATATTTATGGAATTTGTATTTATTTAATTTTTTTTTTTTACTAGTAATGGCGACGATCAGCGACTTATAGCGGGACTGCGACATTGTGACGGACAAATTGGACACTATGTGACACGTTTTTGGGGACCAGTGACATCAATACAGTGATCAGTGCTAAAAATATGCACTGTCACTGTAGTAATGACACTGGCAAGGAAGGGGTTAACATTAGGGGCGAGCAAAGGGTTAAAGCGGGGGTCCACCCACACCGCCAAAAAAAAAAAAAATATTAAAAGCCAGCAGCTACAAATACTGCAGCTGCTGACTTTTAATACATGGCCACTTACCTGTCCCAGGGTCCAGCAATGTCGGCAGGCGACGCTGAGAACCCGCTCGGTTCTCGGCAGCTACCGCCACCATCCTAGGTGAGGGAATCAGGAAGTGAAGCATTGCGGCTTCACTTCCCGGTTCCCTACTGCGCATGCGCGAGTCGCGCTGCGCGTCCCAAGTGGTCCCCGCTCTCTCCTGGGAGCTGTGTGTTCCCAGCAGACAGCGCGGAGGGACAGGAAGAGGCGTAGACTCCCATGGGAGTCTATGCCGGAAGTGGTTGCAAATTTCTGTCTTAGACAGGTATCTGCACCCCCCTCCCCCTGAAAGGTGCCAAATGTGACACTGGAGGGGGGGAGGGTTCCGAAAAGTGGAAGTTCTGTTTTTGTGTGGAACTCCGCTTTAAATGTGTGCCTAACAATGTGCATGCTTACTGTGGGGGAGGTGCTTGTACTATGGGAAGGCAGAGATCCGTGTTCCTGCTTTGCTGAAACACAGGATCCCTACCTTCCCTAGTGACAAAACGACAGTCTGCCTTGTGTACATAGGCAGACCACCATTGTGCTTTTTTCCCGAACGATCAGCGGGCCCTGGCGGACATCGGGTCCGCCGGATTCGCTGATTGGCTCCCGTTGTAATTGGACACAGTGGGAGCCAATCAGCAGCCAATCAGCTGCCAATCAGCCAGTGGCACGCGCGCCCCAAACCTGGAAGTGTCAGATAATATACTAGGTACGTGATCTGGCACAGAGCGGCTGCCCTGCCGCAGTAAATGTACGTGGGGCGGCCGCTAAGTGGTTAAGGGGGTGTGTCCTATGCCTTCATATTTTTGCTAATAGGTGTCTCTCATTCCCATCTCAAAAAGTTGGGAGGTATGTAAATACACAGATTACCTTATTTGGAAGCATCATAGTACCAACAACAATTCATGTTTATTGTTTCCCATTACTTCCAACAGATGGGGATTTTATGGCAGAATAATCCATGATAATGTAAACTGATTTCTAGCATTTTTCAGAAAGTGCATACAGAACAGTTTTTTCCATCAAAAAAAAAAAAAAAAAATCCTTCCTCTAGTAAATTCCTATTTTGTGTACACTGCCTTAGGCACATATAATTATACAGTGCAGTGTACCCCCCCCCCCCCCCCAACATCTGTCCCATAATGGAGTTAGAGACACTGTACTTCTGTGCACATGCATAAGAGTGACATCATCATTTACTGGCTAATGGGTGAAGAGAAGTGACTCAGGACCCAGAAAAAGCAAAGGAGACGATTACTGCAATATATTTTGCCCCTTCCGTTTAATTTCATCCTATCCATTGACATCAATGTACAGTGCTGATTGGCCCTGCGCCGCTCACATGCACCCTCCCAAGAAAAAAAAAAAAATCTCTCACACTGAGCATGTGCAGCTTGTCCCCTAGCCTCTGTCTTAGCAGGAGATGGATTGGGGACTGTGGAAGAAGGGGAGGATCAGAGAAGACAGGATCAAACAGCCTTTTTTACACAAAGCAGAGGATTAACCCCTTAGGTTCCACAGTGAGTATAACAAGCATGTTTTACTGCATATACAGACTGATTTTACTGTTGTGGGTTTAGTAACACTTTAATTTCAATCTCCACTCCCAAGCATTATGCTCAAAGAAAAAAAAAAAAAGGGGGACATTTTGCTGAAATCTCCCTAAAAACTCCTGAAATACCAGCAAAGTCAATTTTGCTCATCCCTAGTGAACTGAAATACCTGGCCCTTCCAACCATAGTGATCATGTGACTCGTTTCCCCTCCTTTCCATATGACAGGACTGGAGCTTGGCGATTGGCTGCTTAGACACCCAGCGCTGTCACATGGGAGTAGAGAGGAGTGTCCTTAGACCTGGGTAAGTTCTTACTAGAGTGACTCAAAGAAGAGACTCTCTCTCCTCACTTGCAGAAGCCAAAGGAAGTGGCGGGGGACGTGGGACTATGCTTGGTCATTTGGAGGTCATCTGGAGGTCATTTGCTGCGGGTTTTTTTTTTTCCTGATCTTTCACATTTCTTGCAATGCTTATGTGACATCATTACCTCTTTCTAAGAACTCTCCGATGATGCAATCTACACTCCACTGTGAGCTGTAACTGCAACAACCAGATTTGCCAATAGGTTCCCATCCTGTGAAGGTTCTTAATCTCTCGATATTTCATCAGCTCCACCTGCAGTTGAAAGTTCACCGTCCACCTTGTCAGGGCCCAGCAACATCTCCTTCTGTTCAGATACTTCTCAGCCCTCATTTCCATGGTGTATTGTCTCCATTGTCCCATGACTCTGCTGCAGATCCGGGACTCCCTCCTCTTCAGGATAGAACTGCACTGGCGACGGGAACTGGAGAGAACCTTCCATTGTCCAAACACCACTTTCATTTTCATTGTCTTCCATGCCATCTGAAAATCATAAACCTTGTCACTGAGGACACAGTCTATGGACTTCTCTCTCCAAAATCTAAAACACCTGGAAAGTAAAGCAGGAATGTTAGAACTGGTTTTCGGTTTAGTTTGCTATAAAAAAGAAAAGCATTTACCAAGTCATTCTATTTCAGGCTTTATCAGCCAAAATCTGTGGAACCCCTAGGGTACCATCACCGGTTGCTAGGGGTTACTTAAGTAAACAGCAGTAGCAGATTGATCTCTGGCCTGATGGTGCCCACATAGTTTTGGAACAACTGCACTCAACGTTGCCAACAGAATGAGACTAGGGAAGCTTCTTTTCTCATTTCCTCTCAGGAAAAAAACTGCTAACCCCCATGATCATGTCAGCTGTCTGTAAAGGGGGCATTCTTCCCACTGACCTCCAATATAAGGGGCATTCTTCCCACTGACCACCAATGTAAGGGGCATTCTTCCCACTGACCACCAATGTAAGAAGCATTCTTCCCACTGACCTCCAATATAAGGGGCATTCTTCCCACTGACCACCAATGTAAGGAGCATTCTTCCCACTGACCACCAATGTAAGGAGCATTCTTCCCACTGACCTCCAATATAAGGGGCATTCTTCCCACTGACCACCAATGTAAGGAGCATTCTTCCCACTGACCACCAATGTAAGGAGCATTCTTCCCACTGACCTCCAATATAAGGGGCATTCTTCCCACTGACCACCAATGTAAGAAGCATTCTTCCTACTGACTGCCAATATAAGGAGCATCCTTTCCACTGACCACCAATGTAAGGGGCATTCTTCTCACTGACCACCAATGTAAGGGGCATTCTTCTCACTGACCACCAATGTAAGGGGCATTCTTCCCACTGACCACCAATGTAAGGGGCATTCTTCCCACTGGCTACCAATGTAATGGGTATTCTTCCTTCCAACCACCAAAGTAAGAGACATTCTTCCCACTAATGTAAGGGGAGCATTCTTCCCATTGACTGCCAATATAAGGGGCATTCTGCCAGCTGACCACCAATGTAGGGAGCTTTCTTCCCACTGACCACCAATGTAGGGAGCTTTCTTTACACTGACCACCAATGTAAGGAGCATTCTTTACACTGATCACCAATGTAAGGAGCATTCTTTACACTGATCACCAATGTAGGGGGAATTCTTCTCACTGACCACCAATGTAAGGAGCATTCTTTACACTGACCACCAATGTAGGGAGCATTCTTTACACTGACCACCAATGTAAGGAGCATTCTTTACACTGACCACCAATGTAAGGAGCATTCTTTACACTGACCACCAATGTAAGAAGCATCCTTCTTACTGTTCCATAATGTATGCATGTACGTCACTGACCACCAATGTAACTGGGCACTCTTTCCATTGACCACTAAAGATGATATGATATTTCATAATATTATACACTCCCACAAACAAAGTCAGTTTTTTTTGGTTCCCAATAAAAAATACACAGTATATCAGACCTTTATCCTTGATGAGTGCCTGGTATCATCCATACCAGACACTCATCAAGGATAAAGGTCTGATGTATATTTTTAAGGGGGACACCCACACAAAAAAGAATGTAATAACAAATCCCCCCCCCCCCCCCCCACACCAAAAAAAAGAAAGCATAGGTTCCCAAACCATACTTCTATCTGTGCATGCAGCCTGGCATGGCAGGCCAGGAAAGGAGGGGGGTGAGAATGGGCCCACCTCTTCTGAGCCATACCAGGCCACATCCTCTTTACTTCGGGGATACCTTTCTGGGGGGAACCCTCCTGGCAAAGCACCTTGTTCACATATTGACAAGGAAACCCTGGACTGATAGCTGTAGTGGTCTGCAGGAGGGGCGTATTGGATTCTAGAAGCCTCCTTTACCAATAATGTGGCCCCTAGGTCCCGTCCTAGTGAATGAGTAAGGGGTAAATAATGTCCCTTATTCATTCACTCAGAAAAAAATTGAAAGAAAACAAACCCACTTATACAGTTTTTAGCAAGTCTTTTTTTTTTTTTTTAAATAAAGAAGTCCCAAGACACAAATCCACCATCAATCATATGTGATGCAGATTCAAAGTCAATCATGATGAACAATGCCTGCCTAAAAAAGAAGATACTTCTGACCAGTGGATGCCTCCGAATCCATTGCTGACTGGTGCAGAACGACATCCTCCATCCTCTTTGACGCTAAAAGTAAACAAAGATTCAGGGTCTCCTGGGTGATGTAATTGACCAAATATGAACATGGCCTTATTTGGTCACTGCTCAAATTTGTGCATGTGGCCCCACCTATTTGCTTACATGTCTGGGGATCCCCAGCCATTAAATGAAAGGGGGTTGGTTGACATCACTGGTTGCTAAAGATGTGGCGGGTGCTGGCACCTGTTGTTGCCTTAGCAACCACTGACAGCAAGGAAGCTGTCATGTAGAGTAGCGATAGCTATACCATTACTATACATGGCATTTGGCTCCTGACTGAACATTGAGCTCATCCCATCCCTACTGACCACTGGTGTTAGAAGGCTCTCCTTTCATTGACTACCAATGTGATGTACAGTGCCTTAAAAAAGTATTCATACCCCTTGTTTCACATTTTGTCACGTTACAACCAAAAAACGTAATGTATTTTATATGATAGACCAACACAAAGTGGCACATAATTGTGAAGTGGAATGAAAATGATAAATGGTTTTCAACATTTTTTACAAATAAATATGTGAAAAGTGTGGTGTGCATTTGTATTCAGCCCCCCTGAGTCAATACTTTGTAGAACCGCCTTTCTCTGCAATTACAGCTGCAAGTCTTTTTGGGGATGTCTCTACCAGCTTTGCACATCTAGAGAGTGAATATTTTGTCCATTCTTCTTTGCAAAATAGCCCAAGTTTGGATGGAGAGCGTCTATGAAAAGCAATTTTCAAGTCTTGTCACATATTCTCAATTGTATTTAGGTCTGGACTTTGGGCCATTCTAACACATGAATATGCTTTGATCTAAACCATTCCATTGTAGCTCTGGCTGTATGTTTAGGGTCGTTGTCCTGCTGGAAGGTGAACCTCCGCCCCAGTCTCAAGTCTTTTGCAGACTCTAACAGGTTTTCTTCTAAGATTGCTCTGTATTTAGCTCCATCCATCTTCCCATCAACTCTGACCAGCTACCCTGTCCCTGCTGAAGAAAAGCATCCCTACAATATGATGCTGCCACCACCATGTTTCACAGTGGGGATGGTGTGTTCAGGGTGATGTGCAGTGTTAGTTTTCCACCACATATAGCGTTTTGCTTTTAGGCTAAAAAGTTAAATTTTGGTCTCATCTGACCAGAGCACCTTCTTCCACATGTTTGCTGTGTCCCCCACATGGCTTCTCGCAAACTGGACTTTCTTATTGCTTTCTTTCAACAATGGCTTTCTTCTTGCCACTCTTCCATAAAGACCAGATTTGTGGAGTGCACGACTAATAGTTGCCCTGTGGACAGATTCTCCCACCTGAGCTGTGGATCTCTGCAGCTCCTCCAGAGTTACCATGGGCTTCTTGGCTGCTTCTCTGATTAATGCTCTCCTTGCCCAGCCTGTAAGTTTAGGTGGACGGCCATGTCTAGGTTTACAGTTGTGCCATACTCTTTCCTTTTTCAGATGATGGATTGAACAGTGCTCTGTGAGATGTTCAAAGCTTGGGATATTTTTTTTTATAACCTAACCCTGCTTTAAACTTCTCCACAACTTTATCCCTGAGCTGTCTGGTGTCTTCCTTGGCCTTCATGATGCTGTTTGTTCACTAAGGTTCTCTAACAAACCTGTGAGGGCTTCACAGAACAGCTTTATTTATACTGAGACTAAATTACAGACAGGTGGACTCTATTTACTATTTAGGTGACTTCTGAAGGCAATCGGTTCCACTAGATTTTAGTTAGGGTTATCAGAGTAAAGGGAGCTGAATACAAATGCACGCATTTTTCAGATGTTTATTTCTAAAAAAAAAATTGAAAACCATTTATCATTTTCCTTCCACTTCACAATTATGTGACACTTTGTGTTGGTTTATCACATAAAATCCCAATAAAATACATTTACATTTTTGGTTGTAACATGACAAAATGTGGAATATTTAAAGGGCTATGAATACTTTTTCAAGGCAATGTATCCTGATCTCAGAGTGCCGGAGGGAGAGGAAGAGCACTGGAGCATGCTGGAGCAAAGGTAAGGTAAGTAATGTAGCCTCTTCAGCTTCCCCTGGACCAAATGAGCCCATCAGGCTTCAACCACTACAAGGGTAGATTTTGGTCTATCTGCTGGAGTTTGGCTTTAACAACAAAGACTTCACAGTTTTCTGTAGTTTGTAGTGGGTGGAGCCTGGTGGTTCCCTCCCACTGCTCGGCTCTCTGCACAGGCTATGGACAGCACAGTGATAACGTCACTGCTACTTCTACAAGGTAATATCTGGGTTTGCAAAGGAATTTGGTGCACATAAAGCATATTCATATCCTTTGTTGCTTTTAAGGAATATATTATAATGAAAGTTTTTGTGCCCAGAGTTCAGCTTTAAAGCATTCTATTATGAAATATAGAAGCTCTCCAAAAACAGGAAATCCTGGAGAGCTGACTCTGCTTTTGTGGACCTCACTTTCCTGAAATACTAAGAAATGTGAACAGTTTTTTTATGCTCTGTATCGGTTTCACTATGGTTTGACATTAATGCCATTTCAAAGAATTTTCCCAAACAAGAACTTAAATACAAAGCAGTCCATTTAGATATTTGCTTCCATGTGTTTCATATTTGAGTTTTTGAAGGAAACTTCCAATTGTTGTATCCAGTTTTCATGTGTTCAAGGCTTGGTGAGGTAAAATAAAAACTGTCAGTTAAAACAGATATTCTGTTCATAATATGTTTATTGCTGAAAATGTACAACTCTTCTCCGTGTGCCCCCACAGAAAGCCGCTTGCTATGGCAGCGCACGTGCGGGCTCGACTGTGCATCTATTGACACACACAGTGCAGCTCAGGCCCCGCCCTTCACTTCCTCCTCACAGGATGTGATTGAAAGCAGCAGGAGCCAATGGCTCCGAGTCCTGTGAGGAGAGGGAGCAGTGCTGCTGCTCTCAGGCACAGCGCTGGATCAAGATCAGGCTCAGGTAAGTATTTAGGGGAGGTAGGGGAGCTGATCGTGGAAGGTTTTTTTACCATAATGCAGGGAATGGATTAAGGTAAAAAAAAAAACTTTAGCATATACAACCACTTTATTTCTCAACAGCACAGAACCCCCTGTTCCTCCAACCAGCAGTGACTCAGTAACTCGGCTCGCTCTGCTCCCCCTCCAAGCAGTTACTCAGTAGCTCAGCTCACCTTGCTCCCCCCCCCCCCCAGCTCAACCTGCCCACTGAATCTCTCAGCTCTAAAATTCCCTCTCATGGGTGAGGTTTATCTGTACTCACATCAAAATGGTGGTAAAAAACGAATGAAATGGCAGTGTCCACTTTTCTATTTAAGTTACCACATTGCCGAGTCCTCTGGCACAGCCGCCTCAGAGTCCTCACCTTAGAGAAGAGAATTTCCTGCAGACAGAAGGACGGAGGAGCCATACCTGCTCAGTACTAGTCGGTGCCAGTAGTCCTCTGCTTGCAGTCTTCTGGCCAGCTGATCGCTCCACCTTCTCATTGCCGCTCGCTTCATCCGCTCCGCACAACTCGCCTCCCACAGGACCAACTTATCAAAGAGCTGCTTCTTCCCTGATGGTGAAAAGGGCAAAGCGTGGTCTCATATTTATTATCTTCACTCTGGCTGGGATATACTGGGTCAGACTTGTGTCGAGTACCTGCTGGAAATTCATTTATTGCCATTTGTGGCTAACTGGTTAAAGCAGAACTCCAACTTATCCTCAGTCTTGCACAGTTGTACAAGCACCTCTCCTATACTGAAATAGCTTACTCTGCTGCTCCTGATCCTTTGGTTCTCAACATTTTTGAGACCAGGGCCTGGAAAATTCTTTTAAAAACTTTCCATGTCCCAATAGTACAGAATTTTTTGTTTCTCAAACAATAAAAGTATGAAGATGCAAAACATGTACTGAAATGCTGGAAGGCTCTGGATGGGGCTGGGTGTCCCTGTCGGGGTTGGGGGTCCCTGTTGGGGTTGGGGGTATTGGAGTGGGTTAGGGGACTTTGAAGCCGACTTGGTGGCCCTGTAGAGGATGAGGTTTCTGGAGGGGCAGGGGAGCACTGTGGGAGGGTGGGGAGGTTTGGGGGCACTGTTGGAGGTTGGGGGAGCACTGTGGGACACTGTTGGAGGTTAGGGACATTATGGAGGTCTGGAGGGGCTGCAGCAGGCTAAGAGGCACTGTGAGAGGCTGATGGTACAGTGGGAGGTTGGGTACTGTGGAGGCTTAGGGCTCTCAAATAACCTAGGGGCACAGTAGCCCACTATGGGAGGTTGGGGGGCCCTATAGGAGCTGGTAGGCACTGTGGGAGGTTGAGGACTCTTAAGGGGCCTGGGGCCACTATAGGAGGTTGTGGAGAACTATCGGTGCTGAGAGGCACTGTAGGAGGTTAAGGGATCAACAGTTGGCTGAAGGCCCAGGAGAAGAGGCCCCAAGCTGGCTGTGGGTCATGGCCAGTTGGTTAGGAACTACTGCTATAGTGAGGTAGTTGCCACTCTGACTGCAGTAATCCAGAACTCAGATCTCTGCTGACTACTGCAGCCCCACTGCTGGCCACGGTTGGCTGCCTGGTGACATTCTCATGCTCCGGCTCTGCTATGTGACCTTTTCCCATAAAGAGACTGTGAGTGCATTTTATTTCAGATTTTGTTTAATGCACAAGATAATTGTTTCCTTTGGATTTGGTTTGAACTTATGTTCGCCCTGAAGGTCATTCCTGCTACTGATAAAATGGAAGGACTAGTTCCCAACCATGGGGTTGGGTCATCATCATGAAGGTTACAGGGGGTCCCACGATTAGCTGGTGTGTCTGTGGGTATGGTAATTCTCTCTATTGCTGTGAGCCTTAGATGTGCCAGGTGTCTAATACCTCTTTCCTGAATTGGGGAAAAGATCCATTAAACGGCACAGAGCCATTGATAACCTTGGGAGGGTCAGAGGTCATGTCGGTTTTTTTAGAGGTCACTTAACAGGATGATCCTTCCTTATTGTCTCAGCATGGCGGCCATTAACCAGCCATCTGCCGTCCCTAAGCTCATTGTTATCCCCCCATACACGGATTATACAGCAGGTGCTTTATATAAAAAAATGGGCAAATACTTTTTTCCTGCTAAAACCAGCAAAGAAGTCAGAGTCCCAGCAAAATCCATAGAAGACCTGACAGATCTCCATCTAAGAGACAGAATACTCCAGGCTGGAATTGTCTGCACACGGTGATCTGTGTCTGCACACATCCCACTAATAGAGGCCATACACACTTTGATAAATGATCGATTTATTTTCTGAATCAATCTCTCCTGGTAGGAATAATCGATCTATAGTCAGGAACTCACATATCAGCCACACATGGGGAAGTGGACTTCAATCAATAGTTGGAAGACACAATCATAAATTATCCATCATACATCTGGTGTCACTATTTCATCTCATGATCTGATTAATCAAAGGTGCTGACATTTGATGCAACACAACCAATAAACGTTCTGCCCTGGCCAATGGACTCTAATCTCCGATCTGATTTGTGTCTAAATTGATCAGAAGAGAAGTTATGCCTATTGAATTGTTTATTGATTCGTTCATTTTCATCAAATCGCACATTGATGCAATAATAAAATGTAAACATGTCTGGCCACCATAAGCCTCACCATACACATTAATATTTCACCATACAATTTTTGTACAATCAACTTCACACCTGCCAAAACTATGTCATATGAGGACCTGCCAAAGCTGTCCAGTCAATTTCTAACCAATTAGGCCTGGCCTTCCACTAGATCAGGGGTCTGCAACTTTCTAAACAAAGGGCCAGTTTACTATCCTTCAGACTTTAGGGGGGGGGGGGGGGGCAGACTGTGGCCAGTGGGAGTAGAAAATACCCCATCATTGGTTTTAGTGGAAGGAATAGTGCCCTATTGTTGATAACAGTGGAAGGAATAGTACTCCATCAGTGGTTTCAATGGAAAGAATAGCACCCCATCATTGGTGTCAATGGAAGGAATAGCACCCCATCATTGGTGTCAATGGAAGGAATAGCACCCCATCATTGGTGTCAATGTGAGGAATGGTGCCCAATTATTGGTGTCAATGGAAAGAATAGCACCCTATAATTGGTATCAATGGGAGGAATGGTTCCCCAATCATTGGTGTTAATGGGAGGAATGGTGCCCCATTATTAGTGGCAGTGTTTATAGAATAGTGCCCCAAGGGCGGGATAAAGGCATGCAAAGGGTCACATTTGGCCCAGGGCCACAATTTGGAAACCACAGCATTAGATACTTGTTCTTAGATCTAAAGGATATTGTGGAGAGCTTAAATTAGATGCAAACCCTCACATACAGTGCCTTTAAAAATTATTCATACCCCTTGAAGTTTTCCAAATCTTTTCATGTTACAACCAAAAACGTAAATGTATTTTATTGGAATTTTATGCGATAGACCAACACAAAGTGGCACATAATTGTGAAGTGGAAGGAAAATGATAAAAGGTTTTAAATTTTTTTTTTACAAATAAATATCTGAAAAGTGTGGTGTGCATTTGTATTCAGCCCCCTTTACATGATACCCCTAACTAAAATCTAGTGCAACCAATTGCCTTCAGAAGTTACCTAATTAATAAATAGAGTCCACCTGTGTGTAATTTATTCTCAGTATAAATAAAGCTGTTCTGTGGAGCCCTCAGAGGTTTGTTAGAGAATCTTAGTAAACAAATAGTTTCATGAAGGCCAAGGAACACACCAGACAGGTCAGGGATAAAGTTGTGGAGAAGTTTAAAGCAGGGTTAGGTTATGAAAAAATATTGCAAGATTTCAACATCTAACGGAGAACTGTTCAATCCATCATCCAAAAAAGGAAAGAGTATGGCACAGCTGCAAACCTACCAAAACATGGCCGCAGTGGTGTCGCTATGGGGGGGGGGCGAGGGGTGACACCGGGGCCGCCGCTACACAGTGCACACTTGCAGAGCTGAAGCAGAGTGGTGCGAGCAGGACACATAGCCGTGCGAGGGAGGCTGCCTATAACACTCCACAGTCAGTGAAGCTAACCCTCGGAGATCTCCAATATCTCCAGCCTGGGTTGGTGGGCGGAGCTGGGATTGTGGCTGCCTCCTCCACTCCTCCCACAGACTTCTTTACTCAGCTGATCCCGCGGCTGAAGGAGGAGAAAGAGGCGAGGACACAGCAGCCTTGAGTGTCTTCATCTGCAGCTATGCTGTAAGGTACTGCAAACTGTCACTGCATAGATCCTTAACCTGCCCTATACCACCCCAAACTGCCCTATATTACCCCAACCTGCCCTATACTTCACTAACCTGCCCTATACCACCCCAAACAGCCCTATACCATCCCAACCTGCCCTATACTACCCCAAACTGCCCTATAAGTCACTAACCTGCCCTATACCATCCCAACCTGCCCTATACCACCCTAACCTGCCCTATACCACCTTATACTACCCTAACCTGTCACTATACCACCCTATACTACCCTAACCTGCCACTATACCACCTTTTTTTTTTCACAATCAAAAATATACCACCCTATACTATCATTTACAGGGACCGGTTTGGGGTGTGCCATGTGACTGTGCACTGCCTGCAGGGCGCTGGGAAGGATACACACGGGGGGGGGGGGGGGGTGACACCATATTTTACCGCATCAGGTAACACCAACCCTAGTGACGCCACTGCATGGCCATCGACCTAAACTAACAGGCTGGGCAAGGAGAGCTTTCATCAGAGAAGCAGCCAAGAGGCCCATGGTAACTCTGGAGGAGCTGCAGATATCAACAGCTCAGGTAAGAGAATCTGTCCAGAAGACAACTATTAGTCGTACACTCCACAAATCTGGCCTTTATGGAAGAGTGGCAAGAAGAAAGCCATTGTTGAAAGAAAGCCATAAGAAGTCCCATTTGCAGTTTGTGAGAAGCCATGTAGGGGACACAGCAAACATGTGGAAGAAGGTGCTCTGGTCAGATGAGACCAAAATTTTACTTTTTGCCCTAAAAGCAAAATGCCATGTGTGGCGGAAAACGAACACTTCCACATCACCCTGAACACACCATCCCCACCGTGAAACATGGTGGTCGCAGCATCATGTTGTGGGGATGCTTTTCTTCAGCAGTGACAGGGAAGCTGGTTAGAGTTGATGGGAAGATGGAAGGAGCCAAATACAGGGCAATCTTAAAAGAAAACCTGTTAGAGACTGCAAAAGACTGGGGCGAAGGTTCACCTTCCAGCAGGACAACGACCCTAAACATACAACCAGAGCTACAATGGAATGGTTTAAATCAAAGCATATTTATTTGTTAGAATGGCCCAGTCAAAGTGCAAACCTAAATCCAGTTGAAAATCTGTGGCAAGTGAGCTATTTTGCAAAGAAAACGGGCAAAAATGTCTCTCTCTAGATGTGCAAAGCTGGTAGAGACATCCCCAAAAAGACTTGCAGCTGTAAATGCATTAAGGCCCCTTTCACACTGGGGCGGTGGGGGCGTCGGCGGTACAACAGCGCTATTTTTAGCGCTGCTGTACCGTCGTTCTTGCAGCTGTATTCGGCCGCTAGCGGTGGGGTTTTAACCCCCCGCTGGCGGCCGAAAAAGGGTTAAACCCGCTCGTACAGCGCAGCTATAGCCGCGGTATTACCGCGGTATAGCCGTGCTGTCCCATTGATTTCAATGGGCAGGAGCGGGGAAGGAGCGGTGAATACACCGCTCCTTCCCCGCTCCAAAGAAGCGGTTTGCAGGACTTTTTTCACCGTCCTGTCAGCGCACCGCTTCAGTGTGAAAGCCCTCAGGCTTTCACACTGAACAAACAGCGGAGGCTGTTTAGGGGCGGTTTGCAGGCGGTATTTTTAGCGCAATAACGCCTGCAAACCGCCCCAGTGTGAAAGGGGTCTAACTCAGGGGGGCTGAATACAAATGCATGCCACACTTTTCAAATATTTATTTGTAAAAAAATTTGAAAACCATTTATCATTTTACTTCCACTTCACAATTATGTGCCACTTTGTTTTGGTTTATCACATAAAATCCCAATAAAATACATTTTTTTTTTGTTTGTAACATGAAAAAATGTGGAAAATTTCAAGGGGTATGAATACTCTTTCAAGGCACTGTATAACCATTGAAGTGAACAGCCTCAGATGATATACAGAGATGAAACAAATCTCCCTACATAAGTTTTACTTGTATATCTGCTGTCTTCAGATTTCTAGATTCTTTAGAAAGTGCACATCGTGTTAGAAAATGTTCTTCCTGTTGCAGCAGTGGGAGGGGAGTCTGGGCATACACTGTGTGAGAGCTGATTGGAGGAAAGGCACGCACCCCCTCCCCATAGGCAGAGGAACAAAGAAAATTGCAGAGCTGTGCTGGGAATAGACAAGCTCTCTGCTTATCTATCTCTAAGTTACCTCCCTGACACACATTTTCAGTTGCTTTTATCTCCTGTGTCGGAGAGCTTGTCAGAAGTTATCATGCTGATAACAGAGAAATGGAGCAGCAGAAAGAGACGGCACTTAGGGCTTTGGAGAGAGATAAGTAAACACTACAGATATATGTGCCTGGGTCAGATTTCATGACTGGGGTTTACATCCACTTTAAGGGAATAAAATTAAGCACAGTCACCTATAACAGCCAACCAGCAGCCATTTCTATATTGTGTAAATATGATTGGCTGCTATAAGCCACCATTGGATGTCGT
This sequence comes from Lithobates septentrionalis, assembly GCA_037952835.1. NCBI lineage: Eukaryota > Metazoa > Chordata > Amphibia > Anura > Ranidae > Lithobates > Lithobates septentrionalis. Next base: position 16,732 of record JBBDGP010001242.1, read on the forward strand.
GTGTTGCTCATCTGCATGTTTTATGAGAGGCTCATTCCACCTCAATTCATTTTAGTTCTAGGTGGAGTCTGGTGGGCGGATCAGAGGCGTTTCCTCTTCATAGTTCCGGGCTATGTTTATGCCCACCTTGGTGTGTTCCCAATCCAGAACCAACCCCGTCCTAGCTAAGAGAGTGTGATGCCTTGTAACTGCCATGGTAGATTTGTGGAATTCATGATACCGATACCACAGACCCAGAAAAATGTAGGAAAGTCACCGATGGCATAACTCTCCAGCATCTCACGAAAACAGTTTTGGGTGGAGTGACCCTTGAACAAAAAAGCCCAATTGAGTGATTTCTGAAATGTGTCTCCTCCGCATCAATGTAGATGTCCACATATAGGAAGCCACTTACTTTGGCAGTATCTGTGCCAGCCGGTCAGGATCACATGAAAAAGCTCTTGCTTCTTCCGCTGGTGCCGGAATTGTGATTCTCTCCTCTGGAAGAGCCGCCTTCTCCAGAGCGCTAAAGCCCATCGGCCACTTTGTAAAAGGCCCCGCCTCTTCACCAAGTGCGTTTTCTCTTTGGCTTGTCTTGTGTGCCCCAACCAAGCCGAGAACATTCTATAAATCCAGAAAAGAAAAGAAATCAAAACACAGAATCAAATGTTTTAAAGTGGATCTAAAATCAATCACTAAAATCTCATATACGTTAACATAGCAATGTCCTTTTAGAAGTAATTTTTTTAAATATTTTTAAATCAGCATCTTCCATTAAAATAATCCCAGGTAATCCTACCATGAAGGTCCTTGTTCAGGTACCCGTCAGATTCCCTGAGGAAGTCACATGATTGGTAAAGAAACGCGTTGGGCAAAGCTTTAGAGTGACATCATCACGCACATAATAAAGCAGGAAGTAACCCCTAATACCGAATGGATGCCGGACACTGAAGTCCTATTGCTCTGGTACACTATGCGCTGCTACTTGTGTGCACTAGATAGATAGTGCACTATAATACGTGGGTGGTTTTAACTGAATTTAGATTTTATTGCAGTCTTTTAAAACGGTAAAGTACTATTTAGAGTTTATGTTTTTGGTTTTTGCATTTCGTTTTTATATTTTATGTTTTTATATGGAGTAGTGCTACGCTGTTTTGAATTAATCTGTACACATATGCATCAGAGTGGTATAAGGTGTGAGCGGCAACTCTTAGTAGGGAGGTGTCATTGGCGATAGCAGCGCAAGGATTTAATTTGATGAAGTAAATAAAAAAAAGTAAGGAACTCAAAATATTGAATCAAATGTTTTAAAATAGATCTAAACCCAACCAATTAAAATCTCATATACATTACAATAATCCCTGGTGATCCTGCCATAAAGGTCCTTGTTCAGGTACTTCCTATTATAGGGTGATGACCCTCTGTCCCTGTCTCCTAATTGTGCTCCTGCATTGTCACCCAATTGCACAGGCTTACAATGGAGACAAGTGGCTGTATAAACATACATTACACAGGCATGGTCCACTGTTGTCACCATCATGACAGCCACCTTGAGAAATGCCATGTAGCAGTCACTAGAGTTTATGTAGAGAGGAAGTGGCTGCAAAGAGGGTACAGGAGATCAGCCACATTAATATGCAACAAAGGATACATAAAATAAAATAAAAATGTATTTAACAAACATTGCAAATCTTTCTGTGATTTCCAAGTAATCCTGGGCTATATTCGTACTTGTAAGACAGAAAAAGTGGCGCTAAATGGCGGTGTAGCCCCTAACTGAAGTGCAAAGTGATAATCTAGTGTTCCAACAAATAATATGTGTACATCAAACAAAATGAATGAAAATAATCATGGAAAATCTCATCAGTGTGAGAAAATAAACATTATAAATCACTATACAGATGTATCAAAAGCACAGCAATATATATAATATGAAAAGCATGAACTCTAAACAATAGTCCATAGATATTCCCAAGACAAGACACCGTGCAGGAAAGGTGAGGTCTCTGGAAAATAATCCACCAAATCAATCAGTGTTAGTGACTCCTCTCCCCTTGAATTCACCACTCACCAGCTCCATATGCCTCACACTCTCGTGTTTTGGCAAAAAGGCATAAGTATAAGGTTGGTCAATGAAGGGTCAAAGGATCCAGATTCTTTAATGCTCCGAGTATTACCTCAATTCATAAAAAAGAACTCAAGATAGTGTGATACCGTAAAAAATGTGTAAAATTTATTCAACTTAAAACTTCAATCATTGCACTCACATGAACAACTCTTGATTCAAGCCAAACTGACACTGCAAAGCATTTCCAAATCAAACCAAATCCTCCTCTGTGAAACGCCCAGCACCACTGAAAAGCTGAAGGTCACGGCGGACCTCAAGAAGCAGCGATGGATAAGTTCTCACCCCTCTCCGCTGACAATCTAAAGATGTGGATCACCTGCTGGCGACACAGCCCGAGGGGCAGCTCCTCTGAAGCGTTTTGAAGGCTCCCGCCGATGCACGGAGATCCACAGCAAAGTCCCGTCCGTCGCTACTGACTAGTGATAGGTGCCGTACAGCCACGCCCCGACATGTTTCGTCATATCAGACTTCCTCATGGGATTGGCTGTACGGCACGGCACCTCCTCCCCTTATACTCCTTGCGTCTTTCGACGTAATAGTATGCAAATTTATATTCGCCTTCCCAGATGCCTCTGCGGCCCTCAAAAGCAGCGATGCTGGGCCGATCACGTACATCAAAGGGTAGCTAGACCGTAAACGTATCTTGATGGTGACTAAGCACAGTATAATCAAAATATGATGCATGGATCCGGTATTGAGACTCAAACAAAGTAAAACGAATTATTATACATTATAGAAATCATTCATTGGGTCTTTAATCGGCAGTATATTCCCAACCCATTGATTGAACACTCCCCATATAGAGTCTATACTCATAGAACTGGGGTATTGCACAATAACGTTGCCCTAGCGGTCTGTAAACTATGGTTAGACGAAACAGCCCATACATTACCCGACCATGGACACGGAATGGGGCATTTTCCTAAGTATATCCTTCATTACCCGTCACTGGTGATAAGAACTCGCATGAGTTTGCTCATAACTCATTCCCTATGTTTATGTTGTGTGACAACTCTAGTGTATAAACAATGTTAAAACCTTAGTGTATAATTGTGAATAAATGAAAAGTTATCATACCACTAGGTCAATAGAGTGAGCCATCTAGTGGTGAAAGTGAAAAGTGTCTTCTCCATATTTCAAAGAGTAATTTCCATTAAATTGAGCCATACAATTACCCCCCTTATTCAGTGAGAACACAGCTCGCCAAAAATTATTGGTGAGCTATGTCATAGTGAGTATTAGTGATGTGCCCTCTGCCTACATACATAAATATTAATTGGCCAATATTTCTAGTGACGTTTATATACAACAAACATGAGTGATAAACAAACCGAAAATTAATCTAAAAAAGACAGTATTTTCTCTCAACAATAATCAAGTATGGTGAGTTCTACAGAGGAATGTGTAGAGAGGGATATGAAGATCACTTCCCTTGGGTGTGTATTTCAGACATCACTGATGAAACAGTTCAAATCTACCTCAATATTTAGGCCCCTAGGGGCAAGGCTTTTCAGACGAAATATCCATAGGGTCTCTCTTTGTGAGAGATCCCTAACTCTATTAGACCCTCTCCAAGAAGGATAAACACAATCCAATCCACAAAATTGTGCTAGGGAGGGGTCTTGATGGTGTTTATCTCTGAAGTGTAAAGATACACTATGGTATTTGTAGCCATTCCTGATGTTCGTAAGGTGCTCGGATATTCGAACTCGGAGTAGTCGTTTTGTCCGACCAACGTACAGTAGCCCACACGGGCACCATAAGAGGTAGACAACGTATGAGGAATTGCACGATATATATTCCTTGATCTCAAAGTTTTGCTGGTCTGTGCTAGTCACAGTAGTCCTCCCCCTATTGGACACCCTCACAGTTTTGCAACATACACATTTCCTACATGGGTAAAAACCCTGTAGGTTAATTCTTAAAGTTGGTTGCCCTGGTGGGTCCAGGATCTTTCTCACCACTCTGTCCCCAAAGTTTGGAGCCCGTTTATAGACGAACCTGGGTATTGTATGGCTCAATTTAATGGAAATTACTCTTTGAAATATGGAGAAGACACTTTTCACTTTCACCACTAGATGGCTCACTCTATTGACCTAGTGGTATGATAACTTTTCATTTATTCACAATTATACACTAAGGTTTTAACATTGTTTATACACTAGAGTTGTCACACAACATAAACATAGGGAATGAGTTATGAGCAAACTCATGCGAGTTCTTATCACCAGTGACGGGTAATGAAGGATATACTTAGGAAAATGCCCCATTCCGTGTCCATGGTCGGGTAATGTATGGGCTGTTTCGTCTAACCATAGTTTACAGACCGCTAGGGCAACGTTATTGTGCAATACCCCAGTTCTATGAGTATAGACTCTATATGGGGAGTGTTCAATCAATGGGTTGGGAATATACTGCCGATCAAAGACCCAATGAATGATTTCTATAATGTATAATAATTCGTTTTACTTTGTTTGAGTCTCAATACCGGATCCATGCATCATATTTTGATTATACTGTGCTTAGTCACCATCAAGATACGTTTACGGTCTAGCTACCCTTTGATGTACGTGATCGGCCCAGCATCGCTGCTTTTGAGGGCCGCAGAGGCATCTGGGAAGGCGAATATAAATTTGCATACTATTACGTCGAAAGACGCAAGGAGTATAAGGGGAGGAGGTGCCGTGCCGTACAGCCAATCCCATGAGGAAGTCTGATATGACGAAACATGTCGGGGCGTGGCTGTACGGCACCTATCACTAGTCAGTAGCGACGGACGGGACTTTGCTGTGGATCTCCGTGCATCGGCGGGAGCCTTCAAAACGCTTCAGAGGAGCTGCCCCTCGGGCTGTGTCGCCAGCAGGTGATCCACATCTTTAGATTGTCAGCGGAGAGGGGTGAGAACTTATCCATCGCTGCTTCTTGAGGTCCGCCGTGACCTTCAGCTTTTCAGTGGTGCTGGGCGTTTCACAGAGGAGGATTTGGTTTGATTTGGAAATGCTTTGCAGTGTCAGTTTGGCTTGAATCAAGAGTTGTTCATGTGAGTGCAATGATTGAAGTTTTAAGTTGAATAAATTTTACACATTTTTTACGGTATCACACTATCTTGAGTTCTTTTTTATGAATTGAGGTAATACTCGGAGCATTAAAGAATCTGGATCCTTTGACCCTTCATTGACCAACCTTATACTTATGCCTTTTTGCCAAAACACGAGAGTGTGAGGCATATGGAGCTGGTGAGTGGTGAATTCAAGGGGAGAGGAGTCACTAACACTGATTGATTTGGTGGATTATTTTCCAGAGACCTCACCTTTCCTGCACGGTGTCTTGTCTTGGGAATATCTATGGACTATTGTTTAGAGTTCATGCTTTTCATATTATATATATTGCTGTGCTTTTGATACATCTGTATAGTGATTTATAATGTTTATTTTCTCACACTGATGAGATTTTCCATGATTATTTTCATTCATTTTGTTTGATGTACACATATTATTTGTTGGAACACTAGATTATCACTTTGCACTTCAGTTAGGGGCTACACCGCCATTTAGCGCCACTTTTTCTGTCTTACAAGTACGAATATAGCCCAGGATTACTTGGAAATCACAGAAAGATTTGCATAGCACATATAGTTTTAAAGTGGCAGCTCTATAGTCATTGTATTAGGACTTTCTCATTTGTAGGGGGTAAGCACCCCTCCACCTGGCATTTGAGCGCAGTGGTGAAGACTCGAGAGGGGCGCGTATATCTGAGTTTTCTCATTTGTCACATTTAACAAACATTATTCATAAAACGCTGTTTTAGGAAATTAAAAATAATTCTCTTTTTAGGATTTACATTTACTTTAACATTAGCAGACAGATACAAAAGACACAAATGATTGCAGCTACATACTCATACGTTCATGCTTTCCCGCAACCCACAGAAATGCGCTGCCCTTTTGCAAACGCACAATGGTGCTATTAATTCTTAATGGCACCCTCTATGCATCTGCAAACATGCACGTTTTTGTGCACCACAACACAGCACAATCTCTCATAAGGGTCAGGGACTTCTTTTGAGCATTTCTCGCTTGTAAGGCAGCCCATTAAAAATCAATGGGCTGCCCTACATGTTATACGTGGAACTGCACACACGCTCTGATGGTGGGAATGGGGCCTTCTATTACATTTAGTGTATCTTTTAAATGCAAGCACCTGAATGTGACCTGGTATCAGCTTCTTGCAGCCCCTCTACAACAGGGCTGGAGGGCAGGGAGAAGAAACAGCTAAAGAAGCCAATACATTTATGGGCTTACTAGAAGCATGCTTATAGGAGGAAGGAGCAGAGTGACAGAGAAATGAGCTCATCACTTTGCTGCATTCACTGTACAATCTGAAGCAGGGGTGGGTCTAAGATAACCTGGGCTCTGAGGATGTGGGTTTAATTATGCTGGCCATCAGAGTGAGGGCATCTAGTGACAGAAAACAGTAATGCAGGGGAGATCTCTGCATTGAAGGCAGCAAAAGCAGGTTTTGTTATTTTATCTTTTGATAGGCTATTCATTTTTAACTTGCCATTTATGGCTAGAGTTCTGCTTTAAACTCAAGACATTTAAAAAAGAGTCAGAGTTGATGGGTTGTGTTTTTAAGGTTTTCTATTCTACCAGAGGGTGTGGATGATCTATACTCTATCATACAGAAACCAGAGGACATATATAAATTGGATACCTTCTCTGGAGGGCCATTCTATGCAGCGTTTGCGCACTTTGGATATTTCTACAATGTCTCATCCATCTCATGAAATATCTTCTCAGCAGATTTTTCTCTACCTCCGTCTGGAGACAAACCTCCAACTCTCCGGACCCCTGTGAAATAATGAACCGTGGAGTATTTAAGTGCACACAATGCTTTTATGCTGACAACAAGCACAGAAATACGCTCGGGATAAACTCTCCGACCCAGAATTCCTTAGTCTAATTGACACTTCAGGAGGAGAGAGACACTATTGTGCTCCTGGTGCCTTTTGTACGCCGGTAATTTCAGCTCCTCCTTCAGAGAATCAGGCCTGAGTCAAAAGTTTAAGTTAACATCAACATTTTGCAGCTTGGATTTCAGCAATTGTTCTTGCCCATAGCTTAACGGGTAACACGAGTCCGGCGTAACCTAATAACAAGCTACCAGACTCTTTCCTCCACGCTGGGGATGGTGTCTATGAAATCTATATTTTCTGACCATGGGTGTCTGTTTCTCATGGTGGCCTTCTTGGGTCAGGAGCAAGTAGTGTACACAAGATTTTTTTTGGGGGGGTGTTCTATGCCATGGCATGAAACGGCTATTGCCCATTGCCAGCTTGATCAAGCCAACATTCTCGTGTGTCTGTAGTACAGCCATTCTCAACCCTTTTAGGATGGAGGAACTCTGAAAGTAACTTTCTGGACATCTTTCCGATAATTACTATATCAACAGCTAAAATTGTATTATTGTAATGGTCATTTAGAAGAATGCTCCTCAACATTGGTGATCAGTAGGAAGAATACTCCATTAATTGGTGGTCAATGGAAAGAATGCTTCTTACAGTCAGTGGGAAGAATGCCCCTTTCGTTGGTGGTCAGTGGGGAGAATGCTTTTTACTTTAGTGGTCAGTGAGAAGAATGCCCCTTTCGTTGGTGGTCAGTGGGAAGAATGCCCCTTTCGTTGGTGGTCAGTGGGGAGAATGTTCCTTACATTGGTGGTCAGTGGGGAGAATGCTCCTTACATTGGTAGTCAGTGGGAAGAATGCTCCTTACATTGGTAGTCAGTGGGAAGAATGCTCCTTACATTGGTGATCAGTGGGGAGAATGCTTCTTAGATTGGTGGTCAGTGTGAAGAATGCTTCCTACATTGGTGGTCAGTCAAGAAGATTGCTTCTCACATTGGTGGTCCTTGGAAAGAATGCTCCTTACAATGGTGGTCAGTGAGAAGAATGCTCCTTACAATGGTGGTCAGTGGGGAGAATGCACCTTACATTGGTGGTCAGTGTAAAGAATGCTCCTTACAATGGTGGTCAGTGGGGAGAATGCACCTTACATTGGTGGTCAGTGAGAATAATGCTCCTTACAATGGTGGTCAGTGGGGAGAATGCTCCTTTCATTGGTGGTCAGTGAGAATAATGCTCCTTACAATGGTGGTCAGTGGGGAGAATGCTCCTTTCATTGGTGGTCAGTGAGAATAATGCTCCTTACAATGGTGGTCAGTCGGGAGAATGCTTCTTAGATTGGTGGTCAGTGTGAAGAATGCTTCTTACATTGGTGGTCAGTCAAGAAGATTGCTTCTCACATTGGTGGTCCTTGGGAGAATGCACCTTACAATGGTGGTCAGTGAGAATAATGCTCCTTACAATGGTGGTGAGTGGGGAGAATTCTTCTTATGCTAGTGGTCAGTGGGAAGAATGCCCCTTACATTGGTGGTCAATAGGAAGAATTTTCGGACAACAAATGTTGGATAGCAGGCTAGTAAATTTTCAGTGGACAGCGGTCAGTTGTCAGATTTTCCTATCGCCTGTACACAAGTCCGTCACACGAAAGTCCAAAGTACAAACACGCATGCTCGGAATCAATGCTCACCAACCACGACATTAGAAGGTGCCCAAAGGGTGGCGCTCAAGAGCTGAAATTCCACGTAGTACGTCACTACGTTCGTATTTTTTGGCCAACAATTGTGTACCGTTTCTATGCAAGACAAGATCACGGCACACACCCTTTGGACAAAAGTCTGACGCTCTGTTGGCCAACAATCCGATCGTGTGTACGAGGCTTTAGAATCAATATTGTCTGTGAAATCTGATAATTTCAGGCTTTATATGAAACACATTACAGGATACTTTTCATGTTATTGATCTTTATGTCCAGACTTACATACTTATCGGCAGCATGCCTGCACTTCCCTTGTAGAACTCCCGCTCTGCTGTGTTGTAGGATGACGGCCCATGCCAGAGCTCGGAGCCCTTTCCGCAATAAGTGGCACTCATAGAGCTTCTGAGCTGACTCATATTTCTCCACGATGAGCTCATTCCAGGCTCGCAGGCAGCAGGAGAGGAGATGTCTGTCTGCAGGACTCAGATACCTGTTTGCAAGGACAAGGATAAAGTCATAATGAACCAAAGTTCAATTTGGAACTAGAAAAGGTACAATTTCTGGGGAAATTGTGAAAGTGTTCTTGCCTCTACAACTGGAGTGGGCGGAGTAACTGGGTGGGGTGGAGTGGCTTGAGTAACTGTGAAAAGTGTTAAAAAGCTTAATATTTTAAAAAGTATAAATAGTAGTAAAAAAGTTCCATCATTCGCTGAAAGAGCTGAACATTTTTTTCAAAAGTAATTTTTTTTTTCAAAAATGAATTTTTTTTTAATCAAAAATGATTTTTTTTTCTTCAAAAATGATTTTTTTTTTCAAAGGTAATTTTTTTTTTCAAAAATAATTTTTTTTTCGAAATTATTATTATTTTTTAACCACTTGACGACCGCCTCACGCCGATGTACGTCGGCAAAGTGGCACGGACAGGCAAAATCACGTACAGGGTACGTGATTTGCCTTCCGCGGGTGGGGGGTCCGATCGGACCCCCCCCCGGTGCCCGAGGCGGTCGTCTTTTGTCCAGCGGCGATCGGTGATGAGGGGGAGACCATCCGTTCGTGGCCCCCCCCTCGCGATCGCCGCCGGCCAATGAGAATCTTCCTTTGCTGCTGTATGCTAAACAGCAGCAAAGGAAATGATGTCATCTCCCCTCGGGTCGGTATTTTCCGTTCCGGCCCGAGGAGAGAAGACATCAATGTGAGTGCACCAACACACACACACACAGTAGAACATGCCAGGCACACAAAACACCCCGATCCCCCCCCCGATCGCCCCCCGATCCCCCCCCAATCACCCCCCCCCCCCCCCTGTCACAAACTGACACCAGCAGTTTTTTTTTTTTTTTTTTTTTCTGATTACTGCATAGTGTCAGTTTGTGACAGTTACAGTGTTGGGACAGATACTGTTACCCCCCTGTAGGTCTAGGGTACCCCCCTAACCCCCCCTAATAAAGTTTTAACCCCTTGATCACCCCCCCTCACCAGTGTCACTAAGCGATCATTTTTCTGATCGCTGTATTAGTGTCGCTGGTGACGCTAGTTAGTGAGGTAAATATTTAGGTTCGCCGTCAGCGTTTTATAGCGTCAGGGACCCCCCTATACTATCTGATAAATGTTTTAACCCCTTGATTGCCCCCTAGTTAACCCTTTCACCACTGATCACCGTATAACCGTTACGGTTGACGCTGGTTAGTTTGTTTATTTTTTATAGTGTCAGGGCACCCGCCGTTTATTACCGAATAAAGGTTTAGCCCCCCGATCGCCCGGCGGTGATATGCGTCGCCCCAGGCAGCGTCAGATTAGCGCCAGTACCGCTAACACCCACGCACGCAGCATGCGCCTCCCTTAGTGGTATAGTATCTGATCGGATCAATATCTGATCCGATCAGATACTATACTAGCGTCCCCAGCAGTTTAGGGTTCCCAAAAACGCAGTGTTAGCGGGATCAGCCCAGATACCTGCTAGCACCTGCGTTTTGCGCCTCCGCCCAGCCCACCCAAGTGCAGTATCGATCGATCACTGTCGCTTACAAAACACTAAACGCATAACTGCAGCGTTCGCAGAGTCAGGCCTGATCCCTGCGATCGCTAACAGTTTTTTTGGTAGCATTTTGGTGAACTGGCAAGCACCAGCCCCAGGCGTCAGGTTAGCGCCAGTACCGCTAACACCCACGCACGCAGCATACGCCTCCCTTAGTGGTATAGTATCTGAACGGATCAATATCTGATCCGATCAGATCTATACTAGCGTCCCCAGCAGTTTAGGGTTCCCAAAAACGCAGTGTTAGCGGGATCAGCCCAGATACCTGCTAGCACCTGCGTTTTGCGCCTCCGCCCGGCCCAGCCCACCCAAGTGCAGTATCGATCGATCACTGACACTTACAAAACACTAAACGCATAACTGCAGCGTTCACAGAGTCATGCCTGATCCCTGCGATCGCTAACAGTTTTTTTGGTAGTATTTTGGTGAACTGGCAAGCACCAGCCCCAGGCAGCGTCAGATTAGCGCCAGTACCGCTAACACCCACGCACGCACCGTACACCACCCTTAGTGGTATAGTATCTGATCGCATCAATATCTGATCCGATCAGATCTATACTAGCGTCACCAGCAGTTTAGGGTTCCCAAAAACGCAGTGTTAGCGGGATCAGCCCAGATACCTGCTAGCACCTGCGTTTTGCCCCTCCGCCCGGCCCAGCCCACCCAAGTGCAGTATCGATCGATCACTGTCACTTACAAAACACTAAAAGCATAACTGCAGCGTTCGCAGAGTCAGGCCTGATCCCTGCGATCGCTAACAGTTTTTTGGTAGCGTTTTGGTGAACTGGCAAGCGCCAGCGGCCTAGTACACCCCGGTCGTAGTCAAACCAGCACTGCAGTAACACGTGGTGACGTGGCGAGTCCCATAAGTGCAGTTCAAGCTGGCGAGATGGCAAGCACAAGTAGTGTCCCGCTGCCACCAGAAAGACAAACACAGGCCCGTCGTGCCCATAATGCCCTTCCTGCTGCATTCGCCAATCCTAATTGGGAACCCACCGCTTCTGCAGCGCCCGTACTTCCCCCATTCACATCCCCAACCAAATGCAGTCGGCTGCATGAGAGGCATTTTTATGTCCTCCCGAGTACCCCTACCCAACGAACCCCCCAAAAAAGATGTCGTGTCTGCAGCAAGCGCGGATATAGGCGTGACGCCCGCTATTATTGTCCCTCCTGTCCTGACAATCCTGGTCTTTGCATTGGTGAATGTTTTGAACGCTACCATTCACTAGTTGAGTATTAGCGTAGGGTACAACATTGCACAGACTAGGCACACTTTCACAGGGTCTCCCAAAATGCCATCGCATTTTGAGAGACCCGAACCTGGAACCGGTTACCGTTATAAAAGTTAGTTACAAAAAAAGTGTAAAAAAAAAAAAATATGAAATAAAAAAAAATAGTTGTTTTATTGTTCTCTCTCTCTCTATTCTCTCTCTCTATTGTTCTGCTCTTTTTTACTGTATTCTATTCTGCAATGTTTTATTGTTATTGTTATTGTTATTATGTTTTATCATGTTTGTTTTTCAGGTGTGTAATTATTTACACTTTACTGTGCTTTATTGTTAACCATTGTTAACCATTTTTTTGTCTTCAGGTACGCCATTCACGACTTTGAGTGGTTATACCAGAATGATGCCTGCAGGTTTAGGTATCATCTTGGTATCATTCTTTTCAGCCAGCGGTCGGCTTTCATGTAAAAGCAATCCTAGCGGCTAATTAGCCTCTAGACTGCTTTTACAAGCCGTGGGAGGGAATGCCCCCCCCCCCCCACCGTCTTCCGTGTTTTTCTCTGGCTCTCCTGTCTCAACAGGGAACCTGAGAATGCAGCCGGTGATTCAGCCAGCTGACCATAGAGCTGATCAGAGACCAGAGTGGCTCCAAACATCTCTATGGCCTAAGAAACCGGAAGCTACGAGTATTTCATGACTTAGATTTCGCCGGATGTAAATAGCGCCATTGGGAAATTGGGGAAGCATTTTATCACACCGATCTTGGTGTGGTCAGATGCTTTGAGGGCAGAGGAGAGATCTAGGGTCTAATAGACCACAATTTTTTCAAAAAAGAGTACCTGTCACTACCTATTGCTATCATAGGGGATATTTACATTCCCCGAGATAACAATAAAAATGATTAAAAAAAAAAATATGAAAGGAACAGTTTAAAAGTAAGATTAAAAAAGCAAAAAAAAATAAAGAAAAAAAAAAAAAAAAAAAAAAAACACCCCTGTCGCCCCCTGCTCTCGCGCTAAGGCGAACGCAAGCGGCGGTCTGTCGTCAAACGTAAACAGCAATTGCACCATGCATGTGAGGTATCACCGCGAAGGCCAGATCGAGTGCAGTAATTTTTCCAGTAGACCTCCTCTGTAAATCTAAAGTGGTAACCTGTAAAGGCTTTTGAAGGCTTTTAAACATGTATTTATTTTGTTGCCACTGCACGTTTGTGCGCAATTTTAAAGCATGTCATGTTTGGTATCCATGTACTCGGCCTAAGATCATCTTTTTTATTTCATCAAACATTTGGGCAATATAGCGTGTTTTAGTGCATTAAAATTAAAAAAAGTGTGTTTTTTCCCCAAAAAATGCGTTTGAAAAATCGCTGCGCAATTACTGTGTGAAAAAAAAAAATGAAACACCCACCATTTTAATCTGTAGGGCATTTGCTTTAAAAAAATATATAATGTTTGGGGGTTCAAAGTAATTTTTTTGCAAAAAAAAAAAACTTTTTCATGTAAACAATAAGTGTCAGAAAGGGCTTTGTCTTCAAGTGGTTAGAAGAGTGGGTGATGTGTGACATAAGCTTCTAAATGTTGTGCATAAAATGCCAGGACAGTTCAAAACCCCCCCAAATGACCCCATTTTGGAAAGTAGACACCCCAAGCTATTTGCTGAGAGGCATGTCGAGTCCATGGAATATTTTATATTGTGACACAAGTTGCGGGAAAGAGACAAATTTTTTTTTTTTTTTTTTTTTTGCACAAAGTTGTCACTAAATGATATATTGCTCAAACATGCCATGGAAATATGTGAAATTACACCCCAAAATACATTCTGCTGCTTCTCCTGAGTACGGGGATACCACATGCGTGAGACTTTTTGGGAGCCTAGCCGCGTACGGGACCCCGAAAACCAAGCACCGCCTTCAGGCTTTCTAAGGGCGTGAATTTTTGATTTCACTCTTCACTGCCTATCACAGTTTCGGAGGCCATGGAATGCCCAGGTGGCACAAAACCCCCCCAAATGACCCCATTTTGGAAAGTAGACACCCCAAGCTATTTGCTGAGAGGTATAGTGAGTATTTTGCAGACCTCACTTTTTGTCACAAAGTTTTGAAAATTGAAAAAAGAAAAAAAAAAATGTTTTTTCTTGTCTTTCTTCATTTTCAAAAACAAATGAGAGCTGCAAAATACTCACCATGCCTTTCAGCAAATAGCTTGGGGTGTCTACTTTCCAAAATGGGGTCATTTGGGGGGGTTTTGTGCCACCTGGGCATTCCATGGCCTCCGAAACTGTGATAGGCAGTAAAGAGTGAAATCAAAAATTTTCACCCTTAGAAATCCTGAAGGCAGTGATTGGTTTTCGGGGTCCAGTACGCGGCTAGGCTCCCAAAAAGTCCCACACATGTGGTATCCCCATACTCAGGAGAAGCAGCTAAATGTATTTTGGGGTGCAATTCCACATATGCCCATGGCCTGTGTGAGCAATATATCATTTAGTGACAACTTTATGAAAAAAAAAAAAATAAAAAAATAAAAGTGTCACTTTCCCGCAACTTGTGTCAAAATATAAAATATTCCATGGACTCAATATGCCTCTCAGCAAATAGCTTGGGGTGTCTACTTTCCAAAATGGGGTCATTTTGGGGGGTTTTGTGCCATCTTGGCATTCCATGGCCTCCGAAACTGTGATAGGCAGTGAAGAGTGAAAGCAAAAATTTACACCCTTAGAAATCCTGAAGGCGGTGATTGGTTTTCGGGGCCCCGTACGCGGCTAGGCTCCCAAAAAGTCCCACACATGTGGTATCCCCATACTCAGGAGAAGCAGCTAAATGTATTTTGGGGTGCAATTCCACATAGGCCCATGGCCTGTGTGAGCAATATATCATTTAGTGACCACTTTTTGTAAATATTTTTTTTTTTTTTTTTTTTTGTCATTTTTCAATCACTTGGGACAAAAAAAATAAATATTCAATGGGTTCAACATGCCTCTCAGCAATTTCCTTGGGGTGTCTACTTTCCAAAATGGGGTCATTTGGGGGGCTTTTGTACTGCCCTGCCATTTTAGCACCTCAAGAAATGACATAGGCAGTCATAAACTAAAAGCTGTGTAAATTCCAGAAAATGTACCCTAGTTTGTAGACGCTATAACTTTTGCGCAAACCAATAAATATACGCTTATTGACATTTTTTTTACCAAAGACATGTGGCCGAATACATTTTGGCCTAAATGTATGACTAAAATTTAGTTTATTGGATTTTTTTTAGAACAAAAAGTAGAAAATATCATTTTTTTTCAAAATTTTCGGTCTTTTTCCGTTTATAGCGCAAAAAATAAAAACCGCAGAGGTGATCAAATACCATCAAAAGAAAGCTCTATTTGTGGGAAGAAAAGGACGCAAATTTCGTTTGGGTACAGCATTGCATGACCGCGCAATTAGCAGTTAAAGCGACGCAGTGCCAAATTGGAAAAAGACCTCTGGTCCTTAGGCAGCATAAAGGTCCGGGGCTCAAGTGGTTAAAGTAATTTTTTTTTTCAAAAATATTTTTTTTTTTCAAAAATAATTTTTTTTTTAAAAGTAATTTTTTTTTCAAAAATAATTTTTTTTTTTCAAAAATTATTTTTTTACTTTTTTCAAAAATTTTTTTTTTTTTTTCAAAAATATTTTTTTTTTTACATGGGGCGGTCATAATGTTTTGGCTGATCATGGGGTGGTCATAATGTTTTGGCTGATCATGGGGTGGTCATAATGTTTTGGCTGATCATGGGGTTGTCAGCTTTTGTCACTTCCCACTCTAGTTTTGAACATTTCGCCATTCATTCCTATGGGACCAATTTCGCCGCAAAAACGTCATTTCGTGGACCATTCGGCAAAACATTCCACAAAGTAATAACACACCAATCGGGAACAATCCGCTCGTTTCGGTATATTATTTGTCTCTGTAGTGTGAAAACTGTGGGAGGAGTCTACAAGCATTATCAAGTCTAGCAGATGAAGTCACATGCATTTGGAGTGTCTCAGCATCTTGTGTTTACAACCACTGTTTCCTAGCAACGCTCATGCCCTGTTTATGCTTCCCAAATACTGCTTCATCAAAACTGCCCCATCAGAATTACCCCATCAAAACTGCCCCATCATATTCCTCTTATAAATCAGTACATGGTGTGTCTGTCCCCTCCCCCCTGTGTATAACAGAAGCTTTGGTAACCATGGCAACAAAACAAACACTAACAGTACACTCTGATTAATGGCTAAAATTTCCTGAAATTACCTCTAAACAAATGGCCGTATTTTAAAAACTATACATCCTACAGTGAAGATCTTTATATTGTGAGAATCACAAGACCCAGACCTAGATTTTGATGTATAGTATGTCTCTGAAATATTAAAAATGAAGGCACAGTCGCAGTTTAGAAATTGCCCTTCAAATTTGGAGGGGGCTAGAGTGTAGTTTCAATGAATGTCAATGGACGGCGTGAGTTGCAAACAAATGGTCATATTGTGAAAACTATCAGGACTATGGCATAGCCGTGGACATGTTTAGTGGCAGCAGGGATAGCTGAACGTTTTGATATAAGATTTGTGTAGGTGGGCTTGAAAATGAGGGAGTGGCGGCAGTTTAGAAATCATGTTCTGATTTTCCAGCTTTTGTCATCTCCCACTCTAGTTTCCCCATTCATTCCTATGGGACCAATTTCGCCGCAAAAACGACGATATTTCGTGAACCATTCGGCGAAACGTTCCACAAAGTAATAGCACACCATTCGGGAACAATCCGCACGTTTCGGTATATTACTTGTCTATGTAGTGTAAAAACTGTGGGAGGAGTTAGGGTGGTAAATTTGGCTATAATAATAAGAATAATATATATGTGAGATAACAGTAAGTGGTCTTGCTATGCAAGAACACTTAATGAACACACAAGGCTCAATTCACAAAGGTTAAGCACCAGGAAAAATATACGTAAAAATCTTGTTTACATGCCGGGTCTACGTAATTTCCTAAGCCTCGTGATACTACTTTCCCATTCAGAAGCTCCTATTCGCTGAACTTGGTTGTCATTATTTTATTTCAGGTACTTATATAGCTCCGTCAATTTAAGCAGCGCTTTACTTATACATTGTACATTCACATCAGTCCCTACCCTCAAGGAGCTTACAATCTAAGGTCCCTATCTCACATTCATACATACTAGGGACAATTTAGACAGGTTCCAATTAACATACCAACATGTCTTTGGAGTGTGGGAGGAAACCAGAGTACCCGGTGGAAACCCACGCAGGTACAGGGAGAACATGCAAACTCCAGGCAGGTAGTGTTGTGGTTGGGAGTTGAACCAGCGACCCTTCTTACTGCTAGGTGAGAGTGCTAAATAGAATAAAAATAAATCAGCGCGTGTATGTAAAAAATTGCAAAGCAGCTGTACACCAGGGTCAAACAATCAAATCCCTTAGTCAAAATGTATAAAAGAAGGTGCAGCGCTAAACATAAATTACATGAAAATAAAATAAAATAAAACTTCCAGGGACAAGATGCGGAGATGTCAAATGAAAATTAAAAAACATGTAGTCCTTCAGTATGACATGACATATAGTCCTGTGATTCATGAATGAAAATAAAACAGTAATAATGTCCAAATTTGTTCAGTGAGTTTCCACCACACGTGACAGCATGCCAATAAAGTGATTGATGAGTGTGCCCGACACCAATACACTGAGTGGCCTCTCACCTGATAACAAGGACCCTTTAGTTACAGAGGGTCAATAAGGCATTCCCATAAGGGTCACAACAACAGGAAATCCAGTAACAGATGATGGGATACCGTCAGGAGACACTGAGCTGTGGGTGAGGATAGCGTAACGTCACACCGTAACGTTCTGGACGCGTTGCGTCCCAGTGGGCGGGGACTTCTTCAGATCTGCTGAAGAAGTCCCCGCCCACTGGGACGCAACGCGTCCAGAACGTTACGGCGTGACGTCACCCGCTGCTACCGCGCATGCTCCACTCCGTGTCTCTACACGGCAGCATCTTGGAATTCTTGCTGTTTACGTCCTGGCACTTGTGAAGTGCCTTTTATGTAAGTGCTTATTTTAAATTGTTCTAATAAACCGGAATATACAGGTGAGAGTGCTATCCACTACACCACTGTGCTGCCCCATGGTAAAACAGGAACGAAAATGAGGCTTGGCTTGTGATCTACTGCGCACACGCAGGATTATGGCCATGGAGAGCGAGTAAGGGCGGAAATAAACTGCTATTTGGACACGGAAGACAGCAGTTACAATGGTGGTGGCGGCAAACGAGCAGGAGCTTTGCAGAAAAGTTTATTTCAAGTAAGAGGCGTTCCATTTGCCTTCTCTATGCGGCGCATTGCTTCAAAATAACTTCATGTAATTCCTTATTTGTATTTTGTGGTATAATGATAAGAGTTTACTACTGCTTTAAGTCCAATGAGATTTGAAAATTACAGTAATTTTACGGAAAATAAAGATACTTATTCTTCTGTAAAATTTTATGAATCAAGCCAATGGTCTATTTAATGATTTATTTAATATAAATATGAATACAGTTGGCCAATCTAGCAGTCCTATCACAGTAACTTAGCCACTGATATTCTGACAAGTCCAGAATAGTATCAAAGAGGCGCTCGATAATCTATGGTGCAGGACTGCAGAATGTCAAACCAATTTCTAAGGCTCAATAGCCATGATGTGGCTGCTCTTGTCAGACAGGGTCACCCTAAAGCCCCGTACACACAGGCAGAATGTCAGGAGACATTTGCCAGTACAAAAAATACCGGCCGACATTCTGCTCCTGTGAACGTTGGTCTGTCCAACAGAAGCCGGCCGTTTGTCAGGCTTCTGTTGGACGTGCATGCTGGAAAACCAGCATCCAACCGACTCCCCATCAGCGCTCTCTGCCAACAGACCACAACAGCTCAACAGGGGGGTTCGCTGGACTAACCTTGCATGGTTAGTACAGCGGTTCCAGCGGGGTTGCATAAAAACAAAAAACAAAAAACTGCAGTGTGTACCCAGCTTAACTGGTGTATGCAGAATCAGAATGCAGATAGAGAAAGATAGCATCAAGAGCGCCAGAGCACAAATAAATCCAAAGAAACTTTAACGGCTCATCAAATAGCTGAAAGAAGCATTCAACGCATTCAAGGTCTGAACACTTCCCCATTAATCAGGGCTTGGATGTTGTAAACTGTATACACTATCTCACAAATGTGAGTACACCCCTCACATTTTTGTAAATATTTTATTATATCTTTTCATGTGACAACACTCTGGATCTAGAGACAAACTTGCTCAGTTTTTTGTGGAGCCTGGAAGGCAGAAGGTCCATGTCCAGTGATTCCCACCTGCGACAGAAGTTCTGAAACATCTCCAGGTATACAGTATCTCACTAAAGTGAGTACACCCCTCACATTTTTGTAAATATCTTGTTCTGTCTTTTCACGTGACAACACTGAAGAAATGACACTTTGTTACAATGTAAAGTAGTGAGTGTACAGCTTGTATAACAGTGTAAATTTGCTTTCCCCTCAAAATAACTCAACACACAGCCATTAATGTCTAAACCACTGGCAACAAAAGTGAGTACACCCCTAAGTGAAAATGTCCAAATTGGGCCCATTAGCCATTTTCCCTCCCGATGTCATGTGACTCGCTAATGTTACAAGGTCAAAATGTGAATGGGGAGCAGGTGTGTTAAATTTGGTGTTATCGCTCTCACTCTCTCATACTGGTCACTGGAAGCTTAACATGGCACCTCATGGCAAAGAACTCTCTGAGGATCTGAAAAAAAGAATTGTTGGTCACCATAAAGATGGCCTAGGCTATAAGAAGATTGCCAAGACCCTGAAACTGAGCTGCAGCATGGTGGCCAAGACCATACAGCGGTTTAACAGGACAGGTTCCACTCAGAACAGGCCTCGCTATGGTCCACCAAAGTAGTTGAGTGCACGTGCTCCATGTCATATCCAGAGGTTGTCTTTGGGAAATAGGCGTATAAGTGCTGCCAGCATTGCTGCAGAGGTTGAAGGGGTGGGGGGGTCAGCCTGTCAGTGCTCAGACCATACGCAGCAAACTGCATCAAATTGGTCTGCATGGCTGTCATCCAAGAAGGAAGCCTCTTCTAAAGATGAAGCACAAGAAAGCCTGCAAACAGTTTGCTGAAGACAAGCAGACTAAGGACATGAATTACTGGAACCATGTCCTGTGGTCTGATGAGACCAAGATAAACTTATTTGGTTCAGATGGTGTCAAGCGTGTGTGGCGGCAACCAGGTGAGGAGTACAAAGACAAGTGTGTCTTGCCTACAGTCACATGGTGGTGGGAGTGTCATGGGCTGGGACTGCATGAGTGCTGCCAGCACTGGGGAGCTACAGTTCATTGAGGGAACCATGAATGCCAATATGTACTGTGACATACTGAAGCAGAGCATGATCCCCTCCCTTCAGAGACTGAGTCGCAGGTCAGTATTCCAACATGATAACGACCCCAAACACACCACCAAGATGACCCCTGCCTTGCTTAAGGAGCTGAGGGTAAAGGTGATGGACTGGCCAAGCATGTCTCCAGACCTAAACCCTATAGAGCAGTGGTTCTCAACCTCTCTAGTGCCGTGACCCCTTAATAAAATTTCCCAAGTTGTGGAGACCCCTAAACGTAAAACTATTTTCATAACATCAGTTGTCAGCACCCAAGGCAAGACAAGTAATTTGCGCCCCTAACCCACGGACATTTAACGCTCCCTGAGTCCCTTCCACTCGTACAGTATTAAAACCCCTTATGGTACATTTTAGGATGTACCACTCTTTCTCTTTGTTCCCCTTTCTTTCCCTTTTGTCTCTCTCTATCCTAATTTCTTGTTTTTTTCCCCCATCCCTCTTTCTAGTCGTCTTTCTTGTTCTTTCTCTTATTCTTTCTCCCCCTTTTTTCTTTGTTCCTCCCCCTCTTTTCCTCTCCCTTCCATGTATTCTCTATTTTTATTCCTTCTCTTACTCCTTGCTGGGGCGGTGGGGGGACTGCAGTGGGGACTTTTAATGGCAACTATAATCACAGGTAGGGTTACTCACTGTGTCTCCGACTTTGTGGTGTCTCGTAGCAGTGACACCTATGCCGAAATCAGGACATAGGGTCTCCTCCAGACAGTGGGTGGCTGCGGGCTCCAGGGACAGCCCTGCTGGGCGGCCACAGAAAGGCTGGGAGAGTGGTGCAGGTTTCAGAAACAGCCAAGGATTTGGTGACCCCTGGCAAATCATCATTTGACCCCCCAGGGGGTCCCGACCCCCAGGTTGAGAACCACTGCTATAGAGCATCTGTGGGGCATCCTCAAACGGAAGGTGGAGGAGCGCAAGGGCTCTAACATAGTGTGAATAGACCCTTAACGCAATATTACTAATACAGGAGGTGTGTTACTGGCCAGATCACAAGGCAAAAACAAAGGGGAAAAAAGCCAAAGAGAAAAAAACTTATGCAGTCACCACATCTCATAATTGGTAAACTGCAATATGTTACATTTTTGTAAAGCAGAAGGAAATGTGCACTGAGTGCACACAGGAGTCGCCCCTTAGGACTTTGGTGGCAGAGTAATATATAGAGTATAGAGAGTAGATTGTATAAAATGCACAAAGGTGCCAATTTTATTTTAATGTAGAAAAAATAGAAAAATACAAATACGGATACAATTATACAATATACGTATTCACTTTAAAATACACACATCAATATATACAAGGTAGATATATCAACCCAATGCTTACAACCCGCAGCCTAAATAGTTTAAGGTCAAATGGATAGATTTACAGCATATATCCCGACATGTTTCGGAAATTGGTATGTATTATGCCTTCATCAAGGGATTTACAGTTGGGTGATCAAATCCTTATCTGTAATATAAATTCCAGAATATGAAATACCGTCATAATATATGAGACTATTGAGGAGTATCAATCATAACAGGGTATACAGGCTACTTATACTTACATAGAGGAGGTTCATAAAAATAAAACATAGCGAAACAAAAAACCAGAAACAAAACAGGCTGGCTAGAGGGTCTACAGGAATATGGGATGGGCAGCTCTAGGTGCAGGACCGAACGCTGCAGCACATTCACAAGAGACGCCTGATTGGAATCTAGAGGGTCAAAATAGTAGGAAAAAGAAAGGACGATATGAAATTGATCCCACACGTAGCTAGAGAGAACTATCCAACTGCAATGTAGGGGCATAGGGATATTTAGTCCCATTGAGCCAGTGCAAGTAGTAATTATGTTACCTTTTGACTTCACCGTTTGAGACGCAGACCTCTGGGCAGCAGTTCCACAACTGACAAGTGCCCAGTGAGTGTCTGCGTCTCAAATAGCACAACTGATATGGCATCAGCCAATCAGTGTTTGCCCCAGGTAATCAGCTGCATGACCAGCAGCCGTGAGTGGGGCTCAGAGCGCCTCCCTGACGCCGAGGCGCGCGGCATAGCCACGCCCATAGGGCGTGATGACGTCACGCATCACAGCATCACCGGCAGGTATGTAGTTCCCACGTATATGGCGAACCAAGCGTGGAGACACAAGAGAAGCTCCTCCTCGCACAGAAGGCACAGGGGGCTGGGTAATAAAACACCGCCTCCCAGCCATGTGCGAGTGGAGCTTACCCGCCGGGTGTCTGCGAGCAGACAAGCGGCCCATGCAGCATGAATTGCACCATCTAGTGGACAAAGAAATTATAGCCAACCTGTTGTACAGTAAATCTGTATAAATTAAAGAAATACAGGCATCATAAGTCATAATTAAATGGAGTACAGGCATCGTAAGTCATAATTAAATTGGATACTATACAGATTGCAAAATAGGTAACTTGCAAAATTGTACATGACAAATGAAAAGAAGATCTAGGTTGTACTGTATATAATAGCACCATACATAGATACATAATTAAATCTTATGCCCTAAGATGATCAGTATAGCAATCCAATTTAGACATATAGAGAAGAAGATCAAGGAAAGGAGCAGAAAAAGGAGCCCCTACAGATTCAACTCACAAACCCCTGATGTAAAGCCGGGGAGAAAAGGTCTAAAGTTAAAGGCCTCATTGAGGCCAGGTGGAAAGTTGGCCGTAGGTTGTATATCCACCTCAGTTCACATTGGAGGAGGCGTTTGTTAGGGTCGCCGCCTCTAGGGCTGAAGTGGATATGGTCAAGAGCTAGGAAGTAAATCTTAGGAATTGACAATGGGTGAACTGTGGCCATATGGCGGCCAATAGGTACATCAGGGTCACATTTACGTATAGTGCCAAGGTGTTGGTATATCCTTTTCCAAAAGTCATTTACGGTTTTGCCAACATAATAACATCCACATTCGCATGTCAACAAATACACTATTCCGGGGGTTTTGCAATTCACATAATGTTCGGAGAGAAATGTTGGCCATTTGGTAAAATGATATCATTGCGTCTGTCCATATACTGGCAGTACTGACACCCTCCACATGTAAAGGTCCCCAATGTTTTACATGCATCGCCTTTATAGGGTCTATACTCGCTGCTGACCAGTTTGTCACCTATAGATGGCGCTCTCCTAAAGGTGATGGCTGGAGAGCTGGGGACAAAAGGGGCCAAGGTTTGATCCATAGTCAGTAAATGCCAGTATTTGTTTAAAATACGTTCAACTTGCTTATGCTGTAGTGAATATGTTGTGATGATTCTTGTTGTCTCATCATTGGAAGGTTGTTTCTGTGTATTTAGCAAGTCATGATGTGATTTGTTAAGGGCTCGTTTGTATGCTTTTTTAAGGCATGTACTTGAGTAACCTCTTTCGAAGAGTCTATTTCTCAATGTATTAGCCTCGATTTTAAATCCAGCATCATCAGAGCAGTTACAGCGAGCCCTTAAATACTGACTATAAGGTATAGAGGCAAAAAGAGGCTTGGGGTGGAAGCTTGTCGCGTGAAGCAGAGAGTTGCCTGCTGTGGGCTTACGATAAAGTTCACTAGACAGGCTCCCACTGGGTTGTTTCTTTATGAGCACATCTAGGAACGTGATTTCACTTGGACTATGAGTCGACGTAAATTTTAAATTAAACTCGTTCTTATTGATTGAGTCCAAAAATTGATGTAATAAGTAAGACTCGTCCCAAATAAGGAATATGTCATCTATGTATCATCGCCATGTTATATGTCTATGTACATGTGCCATGTCCTAACATGGCGACGATACATAGATGACATATTCCTTATTTGGGACGGGTCGATTGACTTATTACATCAATTTTTGGACTCAATCGATAAGAACGAGTTTAATTTAAAATTTACGATGACTCACAGTCCAAGTTAAATCACGTGTGGGATCAATTTCATATCGTCCTTTCTTTTTTCTATTTTGACCCTCTAGATTCCAATCAGGCGTCTCTTGTGAATGTGCTGCAGCGTTTGGTCCTGCACCTAGAGCTGCCCATCCCATATTCCTGTGGACCCTCTAGCCAGCCTGTTTTGTTTCTGGTTTTTTGTTTCGCTATGTTTTATTTTTATGAACCTCCTCTATGTAAGTATAAGTAGCCTGTATACCCTGTTATGATTGATACTCCTCAATAGTCTCATATATTATGATGGTATTTCATAGTCTGGAATTTATATTACAGATAAGGATTTGATCACCCAACTGTAAATCCCTTGATGAAGGAATAATACATACCAATTTCCGAAACATGTCGGGATATATGCTGTAAATCCATCCGTTTGACCTTAAACTATTTAGGCTGCGGGTTGTAAGCATTGGGTTGATATATCTACCTTGTATATATTGATGTGTGTATTTTAAAGTGAATAAGTATATTGTATAATTGTATCCGTATTTGTATTTTTCTATTTTGTCTACATTAAAATAAAATTGGCACCTTTGTGCATTTTATACAATCTACTCTCTATACTCTATATATTACTCTGCCACCAAAGTCCTAAGGGGCGACTCCTGTGTGCACTCAGTGCACATTTCCTTCTGCTTTATTTGATTAAGGATGTTGGCAGTATTCTATACATATTCAACTCTCCCCCCACTCCTCATTTCCTATGTTACATTTTTGGTTTTGGGTTTAAAACCACTTTAAAGTTTCCTCTGGAGGACTCTATCAGTTAACCAAGCCAACTGGTCTGCAGTGAAGGTGAATAAAAATTGATTGAAAGCCATCAAATTGGCAGACCATTGTCTTGTGTATGGCCAGCTTTCCTGTTAATGCAGGCACAACTGCCATTGACAGTATGTAATCTGAAAGTAAGGGTTTGTAAGAAATATTCTCAAGTAAGCTGCACCATTTTTGTAGCCCTGCAATTGAAGGACTGAACACTGTTTAGTGAAGGGGGACTGTCACGCTCAATGTACGCAGCAAGAGACATGAAAGTGAAATCAGGAAATGAAATCTCTCTACGAGGAAGTGTGTGTCATTCTGGACCCGATAATCTGTAGGATGTCTCCATCCCCGGACGCCTGATCACCCACACAGATACATGTGGTTGAGCAAAATCCAGAAAATATTGTGTCAGACTCCTCGGTTCTTCCCCTATCGAATCACACGACTCTGTGTCCATGTGAGGGCTGGCAATGCTTGCCACCTGCAATGTACAGCTGTGGCCAAAAGTTTTGAGAATGGCACAAATATTCATTTTCACAAAGTCTGCTGCCTCCGTTTTTTAATTGGCAATTTGCATCTAATCCAGAATGTTATGAAGAGTGATCGGATGAATTGCAAATAATTGCAAAGACACTCTTTGCCATGAAAATTAACTTAATCCCATAAAAAAAAACATTTCCACTGTATTTGTGAAGAAGGCTTCAGGGTGACCAAGAAAGTCCAGCAAGCACCGGTGCTCTTCCGAGAAAGTTCCCCTCGGCGGATAAGGACCCCCCTCTACTGCGCAGGCGCAGCGCTTGCGCAGTAGGAGCCGGCGGAAATAGCCGAAGCTAAATAGAATAGAAATCAGCTGTACACGGCGCCTGTAAGAGGGCCCCTCGCAGGCTCCCTTCGCTCGCCATGCTTTGGGCACGGCCTCGCTGCGCTCTGCACTTTTTTATTTTCCCTCTAGGTCCACTTGGATGGTGGGGCTTGAACCTGGACCCAGGGCGCAGGCGCCGTGTACAGCTGATTGAAGTCTTTCAGCTTCCGCTAGTCATTCGTACTGCGCAAGCGCAGCGCCTGCGCAGTACAGAGGGGTCCTTATCCGCCGGGGGAACTTTCTCGGCAAAACACCGACACCATCTCCTACAGTTGATTCAGCTGCAGGATCGGGGCACCACCAGTGCAGAGCTTGCTCAGGAATGGCAGCAGGGAGGTGTGAGTACATCGGCATGCACAGTGAGGAGAAGACTTTTGGAGGATGGCCTGGTGTCAAGAAGGGCAGCAAGGAAGCCACTTCTTTCCAGGAAAAACATCAGGGACAGACTGATATTCTGCAAAAGATACAGGGATTGGACTGCTGAACACTGGGATAAAGTCATTTTCTCTGACGAATCCCCTTTCCGATTGTTTGGGGCATCCGGGAAAAAAACCTTGTCCAGAGAAGAAAAGGTGAGCGCTACCATCAGTCCTGTGTCATGCCAACAGTAAAGCATCCTGAGACCATTCATGTGTTTGGTTGCTTCTCAGCCAATGGAGTGGGCTCGCTCACAATTCTGCCTAAGAACACAGCCATGAATAAAGAATGGTACAAAAACATCCTCCGGGAGCAACTTCTCCCAACCATCCAAGAACAGTTTGGTGAAGAACAATGCCTTTTCCAGCATGATGGAACACCTTGCCATAAGGCAAAAGTGATAACTAAGTGGCTTGGGGAACAAAACATTGAAATTTTGTGTACATGGCCAGGAAACTCCCCAGACATTAATCCCATTGAGAATTTGTGGTCAATCCTCCAGAGGCGGGTGTACAAAAAAACTCCACAATTATGACAACTCCAAGCATTGGTTATGCAAGAAATGGACTGCCATAAAGTAAGGATGTGGCCCAGAAGTTGATTGACAGCATGCCAGGGCAAATTGCAGAGGGCTTCAAAATGAATATTTGTGTAATTCTCAAAACTTTTGGCTACAGCTGTACATGTAACTAGCACAGGGAACATTAGATTTAAAAGAGCTCCCGGGAGAGAGGGGGGAGGGAGTTGGAGAGAGAGGGGGGAGAGAGAAAGGGGGGAGGGGGGAGAGAGAAAAAGGGGGGGAGAGAGAAAAAGGGGGGGGGAGAAAAAGGGGGGGGGGGAAAGAGGGGAAAGAGAGGGGAGGAGGGGGAGGGAAAGGGAGGGAGCAGGAGACAGAATGGTAAAGAGAGGGGGATGGAATAGGAGAAAGAGAGGGAGGTGGAGAGAGAATGGGAGAGAATGGTGGGGAGTAAGGGTGGGGGGGGAGAGAGAAAGAGAGGGAGTGAGAAAGGAAGGGAAAGAGGGGGAAGAGAGAATGGGAGGGAGAGAAAGAGAGAGCGAGCGAGGAAAGGGTGAGCGATAAAGGGAGGGGGAGGAAGGGAGATAGGGAGGGAGGTAATGAAGAAAGGGAGAGTTAAAGAGGAGGGGAGGGAGAGAGTTTGAGCAAGAGGGGCAGAGAGAGAGAGACGGGGAGAAATTGAGAAAGGGAAGAGAGGTGGGAGAAAGGAAAAGGAAGGGAGCAAGATGGGACAGAAAGAGGTAGAGAGAGTGGGGGAGAAGGGTGGGGGGGGGGGAGAAAGAGGGAGAGAGAGACAGCATGGGAGGGAAAGGGAGGGGGAGGAAGGGGGAGAGAGAGAGGGAGAGCAAGCAAGGAAATGGTGAGTGAGAAAGGGAGGGGGGTGGAAGGGAGATAGAGAGGGAGGTAATGAAGAAAGGGAGAGTGAAAGAGGGGGGAGTTTGAGATTGAGCAAATGGGGGAGAGAGAGAGAGAGAGAGAGAGAGAGATGGGGGAGAAATTGAGAAAGGGAAGGAGAGGTGGGAGAAAGGAAAAGGGAGGAAGCAAGACAGGAGAGAGGGAGGGAAAGAGGGAGGTGGCGAGAGAGGAGAAAGGGGGGGGGGAGAGGAGAAAAGGGGGGGGGGTGCGAGGGAGGTAGTGAGGAAGGGGGGGGACGAGCAAGCAGGCAGAGAAAGAGATGGGGGGACAGATTGAGAAAGGGAGGGAGAGAGAGAGAGGGAGAGAAAGGCAAAAGGAGGGAGCAAGGAGAAATAAGAGAGGGAGGGAGGGGGAGAGAGAAAGAAAAGAGAGAGAAGGGACGATGGGGGAGTGTCACTATGTTCTGTACAGCTATGGAAACCTTTTCATACAGATAACACAGGAATACTTGTAAAGTCTGTATGATAAATGCAATTATTTGCAAAACAAGGTGAATATTATTTTACCTGGAAGGTGGAATTTTCTCTGGGGTTTCAGGAAGTGTCTCAATCTAAAAATATAAATAAAATTACAAATATTACATTTTCAAAGTCTGCTTAGCAGTGGTACATAGTGATTGTGCTCTATTGTTCCCCTCTCTCAGTACAAGTCTAGGGGTCAGGTATGACCTGATAGAAAATGATAGTCTCCGTAAAGGTAGTTATGAAAAGTCAGTCTGTGCTTCTATGCTGAGTCTATAGCAAGGGATTGTTTAGCCAATCCAAATGCATACCTTTCAACTTACCGCTACTATTCCTTTATATAGGCTTTTGGAATTTACAAACGCAGCAATTTAAAATTGGATGAAAGGGAAACACTTTTTGATAGATAAGTAGTAGTGCATTTTATATACAACTATATACAGTAGATCAGACCAATATGAGGGAAAAATGAGAAGGAAAGAGGGACTTTGTTCCAAATCAGACAGATCGCCGTATCATCACTGTATTCCTCCAGCAGAATGCACTGATCAGCGCTTGCAGCCATTGGCTGCGAGTGCGGATCGGATGCTGGTTTTCCAGCATGTCCCTTCAATAAAAGGGACATTCTGTGGCACATATTAACTATGCCCTATGAGAAGGCACTGCTGTGTCACATAATTCATAGAGCCTGCGTTCTTCCTGCCTTTTATCAGAGGTGCTGAGACTGGAGTAGGAGTGTTATAAGGCAGATTCAATACAGGAATCACTGCTTGCAGGCAGCAAGGTACCATGGGATATGTAGTCTTTAGAAATTGAGATTAAACAGTGGATAAGAAGCTGCAAAACATGCAGGGAATCCACGAAGTTGGGGAGATCGATAGCCAACAGACAGGCAGAACTTACAAAATGAAAGGAGATTTTTCAAGTAGGCTTACTGCATATTGAATTTTCAAAAATAAGTATAATTTCTATTGTAATTACAATGCTGATGTTATAAAATGGAAGTGTATAATCTGACCATAGATTACCTTTAGGAGTAGTAAAGTACAACCACGTAAATGTGCACATATGGAATTTATAACCCACAGCTGCATGCAGTAGCTTCTCTAAGCTCGGCTGTCGATGTGCTAGAAACTTACATTACTTTGAAATCTCTGAAGCTCCGCATCACGTTTCTTCAGTGAAGTCCCACCATATTCTTCTTCAGAATCAACCAACCTTTCATGGAAGACATCCCCATCATCTTGAGATAGCAGAAATGGGCCAAGTCCAGTAAACTGGCTTCCACTATACTGTCCAAAAACAACATCTCCAGGTAGGTTTGTAGAAGTTCTAAAAATTTCATTTTCAGAAGGAAATTTTGGCCCATCCAACAATTCATAATCAAAACTGGGAAAAAAAATGTGAGGCTGTTTCTCTGGGTAGTCCAGAGAAAGGTCAGAATATGGGCTGGTTTCTCCATTCTGCTTGGACACAATACAATCAGGCACAGGTTTTTGAATTTTGGCATGCCAAACATTTGGTGAATGTTTAATATTTGGACAAAAACCTAAATGATTAACTTCATGGAAACTGTCAGAAGACAATTCCAAATGTAAATATGATGGTGGAACTTTTGGATATGAAGATGTTCTTGTGGGTTCCATGCAAGTATTTTCTGAAGAATCTAGATCTCGGAAACATTCTGTTCCAAACCAGGGATGGGACTTACCAAGGTAACCAGAGACACGATTTGAGGTGGTCTGACAACATTTCTTTCCATCTGTAAATGATAAGTTGAGATCATCTGGTAATTGGACACATTTCTCTCCCGTGGCTGCTGGACAAGTCAGTACAGGAGGTTTCATGAATGAATTATCCAGCTCATCATTTGTTGGTTCGTTCCTCGTGGACAATGCAGTTGTAGTGGGATGAATTGTTATATTGATATAAGGGTTGATTCGATTTATTACAGCAGAACCTGTATGGTTTTCTCCATCTTTGAAGCAAGAAACAGCCTGGAAAAGTCCAATGGGCCTCTTTTCTTCTGAATGCAGACCACACGGCTTTATTTGATGGCAGCATGATTGTGACGTTGTCCTCAAAGTCTTTTGATGTACTGAAGTCGATCTCTTACTTTGAACACATTTACTATATCTGACAGACGCTCCTGGAGGAGAAAGGTTATTTTGCTGCTTTTGAACATTAATTGGCCTATTGTGAGTTGGGGCTTCCCCTTGATGCTGTGAACAATTGTATATATTGTCTTGCACCAAGGGTGGTTCATTGCTTGTTTGACCTTTGACATGTAGATGTGAGTTGCTCTTTCTGTAAGGTTGCCTGCTCGATACTGTCACAGGAGTAATAATCGTGTGTGTTTCGGTCATAGACTTAGACTTGACACTCCTGTCAACGTTGACCTTTGTCTTTTGTTTCATGTTCAGTTCGTCTACAGAAAAAAAAAAATGTTATAATTACAGTAAATGTGGATGTCACGGAAGGCTTTTTCTATAGAGAAGATGGTGCTCCAAAGCGAATGTAGGTGCGCAGGCCAGTGGGCAGCCATGTAGGTGCGTGCGGGCATGCGGTTGTATGCGCGTTGGCCTGTCCCGAAGACTAGCGCCAAACTGATTATTTAAACAGAGCTGCTGCACTGGTTCACTGCTGTGTTATCTACAGTGTTGCCCGTGTAACTTGCAACCTGTTCCTGTGCTTGTCCATTCATTACTGATCAGACCTGCCAAAGTCTGAACACCCCCTGCACCGACCCCTGTTCAAACCTGGAATACGCCTCTGCCTTCCGTTATAACTGATCCACCTCACTGTTGCTGACTCCTGCCTGAACTCTGATTATTCTCCCATCTCCTGTTCATAAATGCTTGGACATCTATCACCGACCCGGCTTGTTGTTCCTGCTGTTCCCTGACCAGTCAAGTACTCGTATACTGTCGCCTACCAGTCCTGTGCCTGCTGACTTTACCTGCTACCTGTCAGAAGTACCTGACCTTCTATTGGCTATTCCGTCAGTCTTGTCAGGCCCCAGCTGCTACCAGCTGATCCTGCCACCCATCATAGGTGTGCGCACTGGGTGTTGCCAAGTGTGCCTGGGCACACCCTAATCACCTAGTGTGCATAATGCCGCGTACACACGGGCGGACTTTACGGCAAACTTTGTCCGGCGGACTGGATTTCGTCAGACAATTCGATCGTGTGTGGGCTCCAGCGGACTTTGTTTTCTCAAACGTTGGACGGACTTAGATTTGAAACATGTTTTAAATCAATCCGTTGAAATCGAGTCCGGTCGAAAAGTCCGCTCGTCTGTATGCTAGTTCGACGGACAAAAAGCCACGTTAGGGCAGCTATTGGCTACTGGCTATGAACTTCCTTGTTTTAGTCCGGTCGTACGTCATCACGTACGAATTCGAAGGACTTTGGTGGATTGTGTGTAGGCAAGTCCGTTCATTCAGAAAGTCCGTCGTAAAGTCCGTCGTAAAGTCCGTCGAAAAGTCCGCCGGGCAAAGTCTGCCGTAAAGTCCGACCGTGTGTACGCGGCATTAGCATTATCACAGAGGGGAGATGCCATAAGAGAAGTGTTTATGCACTTCTCTTTCACTGTGCTGGCAGGGATATATATACAGGCCATATATATATGTATACACACACACACATGCCTGTGTGTTTGAGCTTTGGGGTGCACACAGCTTGTTTCGTGGTTGAACCAGCTACCTGCCATACCCATGTCTGGATGAACTACAGGCACTTGTGCCACTCCACCCCAGAGCGAAGAAGTCTGGCTGTCAGAATACAATGGTGCTTCAGGAAGGATTCCTACATCCATCTCAAATGTGTGGATGGGGTATCTGCATTTTTATTTTTAAACCAGCCATCTGGCTGATAAAATAATGAATCATCTATGGCCAGCTTTACTGACCAACAGGACACAAGTGGTTGAACTTGAAGCGGTGGAACCAAGGTAAATTTTTACAGAAAAAGACATCTGCCTAGAACTTCAACTCCCTCAATTTCTGGATCTGCCAATCATGTCCACATGCAGTGAAGGCAACCTTTGCATATGTATATAGCATACACTATCTTGTCAAAAGTATTGGGACTTAGTCCGTAGGGTTCAATATTGAGTTGGCCCACCCTTTGGAGCTATACCAGCTTCAACTCTTCTGGGAAGTTTGTCCACAAGGTTTAGGAGTGTCTATAGGAATGTTTGACCATTAGTCCAGAAGCGCATTTGTGAGGTGAGGCACTGATGTTGGACGAGAAGGCCTGGATCGCGGTTTCTGCTCTAATCCATCCCAAAGGTGTTCTATCGGGTTGAGGTCAGGATTCTGTGCAGGCCAGTCAAGTTCCTCCACCCCAAACTCACTCATCCATGTCTTTATGGACCTTACTTTGTGCACTGGTGCTCAGTCATGTTGGAACAGAAAAGGACCATCCCCAAACTGTTCCCACAAAGTTGGGAGCATGAAATTGTCCAAAATGTCTTGTGCTGATTCCTTAAGAGTTCCCTTCACTGGAACTAAGGGGCCAAGCCCAACCCCTGAGAAACAACCCCACACCATAATCCCCCCTCCACCAAATGATTTGGACCAGTGCACAAAGCAAGGTCCATAAAGACATGGATTGCTGCAAGAACACATGGATAGGGTTCTCTGCCTGCAAAGGGAAAACATCAGTCGAAAAAAAAAAAAAAGTTAAAATGTGCATTGGACCCAATCTGGACTTCCCCGCTGATGCTTTTCAGGATTTGGCGATGGCAGACGAGGAGAAAGGAGGATCACCGGGGTTTACTGAAAATAAGGAGAATCCCTTTTAATAGGGAATGGTTTCAATTCTAGCACAGATACCCCAGTGTCCCTTTTATTTTAATTCAGGGGCAGGAATACCTTATCAGCAACAGGTCATCCTCTAATTACAAAAAGGTCCCGGTTCTTTCCTTACCACGGTTGGACCTCAGGTGTCTGCGCCTTTCTTCAGACATAGCGTGTCCTGGGAGAGATGGCTGCCGACAGGTCCCTCAGGAACATCTAAGCTGCTTATTCCTGCTGATTAGTCCGATACGCAGGCCTTGCAATCTGTCGCAGTATAAGACAATAGACACACTGACCCCCATCTAATGAGGGCCTCGTCAATAAATGAGCACAATCAGGCAAGCGTCTAATACAAGGCCTTCATTACCATATACAGTGCCTTGCAAAAGTATTCACCCCCCTTGGCTTTTTACCTATTTTGTTACATTACAGCCTTTAATGTTCAATGGTTTTTTAATCTGAATTATATGTGATGGATCAGAACACAATAGTCTAAGTTGAAGTAAAAATTAGAAAAATATATACATAAAACTATTTTTCGGAAATACAGACTAAAGCCTCGTACAAACGATCGGATTTTCGGCAGGGAATTGTGTGATGACAGACTGTTTGCCTAAAATCCGACCGTTAGTACGCTCCATCAGACAATTGTCCAACTTTCCGCCAACAAATGTTGGATGGCAGGCTAATAACTTTTCGGCGGACAACGTTCTGTTGTCAGATTTTCCTATCGTGCGTACACAAGTCCGTCACACAAAAGTCCAAAGTACAAACACGAATGCTGGGAATCAATGCTCACCAAACACGACCTTAGCAGACGGTGCCCAAAGGGTGGCGCTCAAGAGCTGAAATTCCATGTAGTACGTCACTATGTTTGTGTTTGTTGGCCGACAATTGTGTACCGTTTGTATGCAAGACAAGATCACGGCACACGCCCTTCGGACAAAAGTCTGATGCTTTGTTGGCCAACAATACGATCGTGTGTACGAGGCTTTAGACTGTGATGTCATTAAAGTTCACGTGTGTGTAAAGGCAGGTGTCCCAATACTTTCGGTAATATAGTGTATATTTGATGATGTATAAATGATTACAGACCTGCATTAGCTTGTGTCTTTGACATCTGCCTAGAGTCCACCATTAAACTGATCTCTGGTGACCCTGCCATGAAGGACCTTGTTCAAGCATTTCCTGCTATCTGTCCAAGACTCACATTTAAGCTCCTGAGTTGTCACCTTGTCAGAGACTACCATCAGCCCTGCCCGACATGTTGCGTAGACTTGGTCCAATGTTTTCACTGTCAGAAAGTTGGTCCATGGCAATGATGTGTAACCTATGACAGGAAGTGATTTAAAGAGACTGGAGGAAATCAGCAGTCCTGAGATGGAAGAAGAAAGAAGGTGACATTGCCTGCTCTTATTTATAAAAGCACGCAATAGACGTCCTTCCGTGCTTGTGCGGACTGCGCGCCCCCTGCAGGGTGATCAGCGAGTCTATGAGACTCAGCTGATCACAGATCAGAGTAAGGGGTCGATCCTGACCCAATACCACGTGATCAGCTGTCAGCCAATGACAGCTGATCATGTGGGAAAAAAAAGCCGATCACCGGCGGCTGTGAGAGGGACATCAGTCCCGATCGTGGAGAGCCTCTGCAGAGGCTTCTGTGCCCACCAGCGCCACCTACCAGTGCCCACAGTGTCACCTATCAGTGCCACCTATAAATCTCACCAATCAGTGCCTCACCACCAGTGCTGCCTATCAATACTACCTACCAGTGTCACCTATCAGTGCCCATCAGTGACATCAGTGCCACCCATCTGTGCCCATCAGTGTCGCCTTATCTGTGCCCATCAGTGCAGCCTCATCAGTGCCCATCTGTGCAGCCTCATCAGTGCCCATCAGTGCAGCCTCATCAGTGCCCATCTGTGCAGCCTCATCAGTGCCCATCAGTGCAGCCTCATCAGTGCCCATCTGTGCAGCCTCATCAGTGCCCATCAGTGCAGCCTCATCAGTGCCCATCAGTGCAGCCTTATCAGTGCCCATCAGTGCAGCCTCATCAGTGCCCATCAGTGCAGCCTCATCAGTGCCCATCAGTGCAGCCTCATCAGCGAATATCAATGAAGGAGAAAAATTACCCGTTTGCTAAATTTTATAACAAACTATGAAACATGACTTTTTTTTTCAAAATTTCTGTCTTTTTTTGTTTGTTTAGCAAAAAATAAAAACCCAAATGGTGATTAAATACTACCAAAAGAAAGCTCCATTTGTGTGAAAAAAATGCTAAAAATGTAATTTGGGTACAGTGTAGCATGACTGCGCAATTGTCATTCAAAGTGTGACAGCGCTGAAAGCTGAAAATTTGTCTGGGCAGGAGGGGGGGGGGGGGGGGGGGGTTTAAGTGCCCGGTAAGCAAGAGGTTAATCAAATGTTTATAATACACCATGTACGGAGCAAACTCAATGTCATCCACATCTACTTTAATTGCAATGTTGGCAGTGAACTAAAGCAAATCAGAGATGTCTAAAAAGCGATCCATAAAAACACTGAGACCGTGGGACATCAATGTCCGCTCTATGGTGGAGTGACACTTTTGTAGGAGACTCCTGGAGTCTTGACAATCCTCACACAAGCAGATCTGTCATTGCTCTTGATTAATGTCCCAAGCCAAATCCTTATCAGTCATCAGTGGCCTTGAAGGTGATGGCGATCGTTGTGGCGGGATGAGCCAGCCGTATGTGTGCCATCTTTAGATGGCTGATGTGATGAGTCTGCAGATCTCTGTTGTATATGAAGTGAAGGATGAAAGCTTACCCAGCGCAGACCCCCCCCCTCCCCCACACATGGACCCTGCAAACATGCTGACTTCACTAGACTGACAGCTAAACTACAAGCAAAGCAATATTCTACCTGGCTGAAACCAGGTCTACCGGTGAATTATTCATGGAAATTGTCATTTTATCACCCGGCTAAAATCGGTGATCGTCTTCTACTCCTGAACTTTTCTTTAAGGAAAAAAACAGTCCTTTCGAGGTTAACTACACAAATCAAGAGCATTTTGTTAGTTTTGTTGCCTAACCTGTCTCAGTTCTTTAGTTATTAAGATAGAACTCCTTTTGGAAATTTCAGCGAGTCCACTTGCAGACCGTCTAACATACATGTCCTGCGGCAGGTCGGCTCTATTGTGCGAAATCACGTACCTGTACGTCATTTCATGTAATAGCCACTAGGGGGCGAACGCGTGCCGCTGGAGGTGTGATCCCACACTACAGAGAGGGAGCCAATCAGCGGGTCCGGCGGACTCAACGTCCACAAACCACCCACGATCGTTCCCGAGAGAGTCAGAACGGAGGTCTGCCTATGTAAAGGTAGATCGCCATTCTGACAGGGGAGAAGATAGAGATCTGGTGTTCCTGCTAAGCTGGAACACAGATCTCTGTGTTCTCCCAATCAGAGCAACCCGCGCACAGTTAGCAAGCACCCCCTAGGGACGCATTTAACCCTTTCATCGCCCCTGTTAAACCCTCTTCCCTGCCAGTGTCATTAGCATACCTCCCAACATTTTGTTGAGATGGAAATGAGGGACACCTACTAGCAAATGAATGTAGGCATAGGACACGCCCCCTGCCACACCCCCTTAAAGGAGAATTAACCAAAAAAAAAAAAAGGTTAATTAAGTCCACAAGGACTTTTTTTTACCACTACTATTCCTTTATATTGGCTTTTAAAGTTTACAAATGCAGCAATTTTAGAATTTGGATGAAAGGTTTAGCGCTGAGAAACACTTTTTGAAAGATAAAAAGTGCATTTTATATACATCTATATAAATCAGATCAAAATGAGGGACAAATGAGGAGGAATGAGGGACAGAGGGACATTGCTCCAAATCAGGGACAGTCCCTCGAAATCGGGGACAGTTGGGGGCTATGTCATTAGTATAGTGACAGTGCATATTTTTAGCTCTGATCACTGTAATAATGTCACTGGTCCCCAAAAAAGTGTCAGTTAGGCGTCCGATTTGTCCGCCACAATGTTACAGTCCTGCTAAAAATTGCTGATCGCCGCTATTACTAGTAAAGAATAAATAAAAATATCCTATAGTTTGTAGACGTGATAACTTTTGCGCAAACCAATTAATACTTATTGGGATTTTTTTTTTTACCAAAAATATGTAGCAGAATACATATTGGTCTAAATTGATGAAGAAATTCGATTTTTTACATTTTTTATTGGGTATGTTTTATAGCAGGAAGTAAAAAATGTTTTTTTTTTTCCCCCAAAATGGTCGGTCTTTTTTTGTTTATAGCGCAAAAAATAAAAACCGCAGGAGGTAAAGAAACACCACCAAAAGAAAGCTCTATTTGTGGGAAAAAAGAACAACAATTATATTTGCGTAAGGGATCGCACGGCCGCACAAATTGTCCGTTAAATTAATGCAGTGCTGTATCGCAAAAAATGGCCTGGACATTAAGGGGGTAAAACCTTCCAGGGCTGAAAGTTTTGCTGTAAATGGACCACTAGTCCCCATGGCTGTCACAATACTGCCCCAACCCCAAAGAACATAATAAAAAACAAGATGTACTATCACTTTAAAAAACTATACCAAATATATACACTCACCGGCCACTATATTAGGTACACCTTGCTAGTACCGGGTTTGACCCCTTTTTGCTTTCAGAACTGCCTTAGTTCTTCATGGCATAGATTCACCAAGGTGGTGGAAACATTCCTCAGAGATTTTGGTCCATATTGACATGATGGCATCACACAGTTGCTGCAGATTTGTCAGCTGCACATCTATGATGAGAATCTTCAGTTCCACCACATCCTAAAGGTGCTCTATTGGATTGAGATCTGGTGAGTGTGGAAGCCATTGGAGTACAGGGACCTCATTGTCCAGTGATGAGATGATTGGAGCTTTGTGACATGGTGCATTATCCTGCTGGAAGGAGCCATCAGAAGATGGGGACACTGTAGTCATAAAGGGATGGACATGATCAGCAACAATACTCAGGTAGGCCGTGGTGTCTAAATGATGCTTAATTGGTACTAAGGGGCCCAAAGTGTGCCAAGAAAATATCCCCCACACCACTACACCACCACCAGCCTGAACATTGATACAAGGCAGGATGGATCCAAGCTTTCATGTTGTTTATGCCAAATTCTGACCCCACCATCTGAATGTTGCAGCTGAAATTGAGACTCATCAGACCAGACAACGTTTTTCCAATTTTCTATTGTCCAATTTTGGTGAGCCTGTGCGAATTGTAGCCTCAGTTTCCTGTTCTTAGCTGACAGGAGTGACACCTGGTGTGGTCTTCTGCTGCTGTAGCCCATCTGCATCAAGATTTGATGTGTTGTGCATGCAGAGTTGCTATTCTGCATACCTTGGTTGTAACGAGTGGTTATTTGAGTTACTGTTGCCTTTCTATCATCTGAAACCAGTCTGCCCATTCTTGCCTGGCACCAACAAGGCATTTTCCTCCACACATTGCAGCTTACTGGATATTTTCTCTTTTTCTGGATATTTTCTCTTTTTCGGACCGTTCTCTGTAAACCCGAGAGATTATTCTGTGTGAAAATCCCAGCAGTTTTTGAAATACTCAGACCAGCCCATCTGGCACCAACAACCATGCCACATTCAAAGTCACTTAAATCCCCTTTCTTCCCCATTCTGATGCTCGATTTGAACTTCAGTAAGTCGTCTTCACCACGTCTTTATGCCCTAAATACATTGAGTTGCTGCCATGTGATTGGCTGATTTGTGTTGCCAAGCAATTGATGTTGCCCATCAGTGCCGCCTACCAGTGCCCATCAGTGTAGCCTCATTAGTGAAGGAGAAAACCTACTCATAGAAGTGGCCAGTGAGTGTATATTACAACGTTGAATAAGTGTAAAAGCATTGAAGGACATAAGGGCAATAGAATCGTGTGCAAATCTCAAAAAAGGAGAACGTGCAAATCACATAAAACAGACATTCCGTGTGAAAAATGTCTATAAAGTGAATTTGTGCTTCAATCTCAAAACACCAGGTGAACACGCCTTACCAAAAAGACTGATCTCTGGGCCTCTAAGGATCGTTGCACTGAGCCGGCAGCCATGACCACTAGATTGGACCAATACATTCTGTCATAGCAGATATCCTCAGGGGACGTCCCCTAACAACATCTTAGGACAAAACGCGTTGAAGAGCGAGTGGTGATGTCATCACACCCACCGGAAGCGATCCTTACAGGCTGTTCTCTATACTTCCTTTTGTGAGTACATTCACTGAACACAATTTAATTATTTGGCTTCTTCCTTTTTCCCCTTGTTTGATGGTGGCATATGACCATTTGGAGAAGAGCTTTACTATTATTGATGAGGTGTGAAGGTGATGTACTTAACTGGCTGGAGCTGCTTGGACCCTTTATTACACAAGTGCTTAGGACCTCCTATAACCTAGAGATCAATTTTCTGGTAAGGAGTGTATCTACCTGGCATTTTGGGATTGGGGCCGAGTTCACACCATTGTGAATTGGATGTGGGTTCCCCGTCTCCAATTCACAATAGCAGGAGATTTTGACTGGCTCTCTATGGAGCCGGTTCACAGATCTCTCTGCAGCGGGTCCGGTGCTATGCGTGTCTTTTGGTTCGTTTCAGCCCGGGATCAAAACGGAATTTTGATCATTTTTTTCCCACAAATAGAGCTTTCTTTTGGTGGCATTTGATCACCACTGGGTTTTTATTTTTTGTGCTCCGAATAAAAAAAAAAAAAAAGTTTCTGTTGCAAAACTTTGTAAATGAGTAAGTTTTCTCCTTCACTAATGAGGCTGCACTGATGGCACTGGTAGGCGGCACTGATGGGGAGCTCATGGGTAGCACTGATCAGGAGGCAATGACAGGCAATCACTGATGGGCACAGAGTGCCACCCTCATGGGCACTGATTGGCATCCCTGCTGGTCATCCTAATGCACATTCCACATCAGTTACATAGGAGGTGAGGTTGAAAAAAAGACACAAGCCCAACCCATTTGTGTGATTATATGTCAGTATTACATTATATATCCCTGTATGTTGCGGTTGTTCAGGTGATTATCTAAAAGTTTTTTGAAACTATCGATGCCCCCCGCTGAGACCACCGCCTGTGGAAGGGAATTCCACATCCTTGCCGCTCTTACAGTAAAGCGCCCTCTACGTAGTTTAAGGTTAAACCACTTTTCTTCTAATTTTAATGAGTGGCCACGAGTCTTGTTAACCCCTTCCCGACCAGCCACTGCAGTTATACTTTGGCAGGATGGCTCCCCTGCGTGAGCCGTCGTAGCTGTACGCCGGCTCTTTAAGACGCTGTAGCAGGCATGCGCGCTCGGCCGCTGCATGTCCCCGGAGCCGACACGTGTGCCCGGCGAGCACGATGACCGCCGGGCACCCGCGATCGCTAATGACAGAGAACCGGTATCTATTTGTGTAAACATACAAATCCCGGTTCTGTCAGGGGAGAGGAGACAGATCATGAGTTCCTACTAAGTAGGAACAACGATCTCTCTGCTCCTCTAGTCAGCCACACCCCCCCCCCCCGTTAGAACACACAGTCAGGGAACACATCTAACCCCTCTAGTGTTAACCCCTTCCCTGCCAGCGACATTTATACAGTAAATCAGTGGCTATTTTTAGCTCTGATCGCTGTATAAATATTACTGGGTCCCGAAAAGGTGTCAAAAAAAAAAAAAAGGTATTTCTAATGTTTTGCCTTTCATTTCTATTTTAAATTGAATGGGTTGTTTACCAAGGTGATCATTTACAAATAACTTTAAGTGTAAGTCAATTATTTTGCTTTTTTTTTTTTCACATCTACTGGAAGTCACAAACATCTACTACTCTTTTGGTAAAATAGTACTAAGGTTGCTCTCGAACATCATCTGTCTAGTCTGGATGTGCCTCAGTGTTCTTGAGCTCAGTTCATTTCAGTTACAATATTTAAAAAAATAATTAGGTCAGCTTTCTGAGGTGTAAAAAAAAGGAAGGTTGATTGGGCTCCAGCATGTGACATACAATTTGCCTTTCAACACTAATACTCCTTTCAGTCCCTTGCTGTTCCGTTTCATCACATTCAGCACATTAGCCTACCAGGAAGGGGTGTAATGAGTGCACATTATGCCGGATCTCTCGGACATTATGACAGCTGCCGGTGAGAAGCAGTCACAAGCGATCTTATTATTTTACCTCCTGATCTGAGACAAGCTGAAATTTCCTCCAGAACAGAACCAGCTCCAGATGAGGCAATTAGCACTCGACGAGCGGCTGAGCAAGGATACTGATTTCAGTGGTCGGGGGGGAGAAAGATCCTCAGACCACTCAAAAAATTGCTTATCAATGCAAAGTTTTTACCAGGATGCAACATAAAACTCTCATCAAATATTTACACCCCGAGAAACAAAATATTGCGGTTTCAGATTTGATACTCTGTTTTTCTACAGCCTGCAATTCAGCAATATTTCTCAAACTGATCGAAGACTAGAGAAGACTTTCATTACTTCCAAAGAATTACATTTAGATCATTTAAATTTTAGGACAACTAAAAAAAAAAATCAAAAAATGGACAATCTACTTGTATGTATAATGGACTAGCACCTAAATGATTCAATCTAAGTCAGAAAACTTACTTATGTTGATATCAATTTAATGGTAATATCCCATTTAAAGTTGCTATTTTCAGCGATGCAAACATTTGAGAGGCAGCCAATCAGATCTGACCACAGTGACGGTAGATCCAGTGGATCTTCATGGTTCTTATTCTTAATAAACATCTACAGTCATCACATTATAGAGAAATGACCAATAACCGATTTTATTTTAAAGATCTTTATTTTCTTCAAATCTTTCTAAGGAACTCAGTATATTATATTATTCTTTACCACAAACAAATACGTTTTTATATAATACAAAAAAGTTCACAATTCGTTGTTCAAAGGGAGTTGCTGAAAGAATGTTTATACACGAATAAGGCACAGAGACAAAAGATTATTCCTGAGAAAAATATATCTTTTCAAGCAAAAGACTTAGAGATTGTTACATTGATTGCTGTTTTGTTGTCTGGAACCAAACTGAATGAGAATCCATTGACCACGTACCGATGACATCACTTAGAATGCAGCCTATCCATTCACCAGAGACTGGTGACAGCAGTGAGGATGCAGCCTATCCATTCAATTACATCACTGAGGATGCAGCCTATCCATTCATTACAGATCAGTAAGGATGCAGCCTATCCATTCATTACAGATCAGTGATGATGCTGCATA
This sequence comes from Lithobates septentrionalis, assembly GCA_037952835.1. NCBI lineage: Eukaryota > Metazoa > Chordata > Amphibia > Anura > Ranidae > Lithobates > Lithobates septentrionalis. The sequence goes on from JBBDGP010001242.1 coordinate 59,058, forward strand.
TCTATTCACTACAGATCAGTGACATCCCTGAGAATGCCACCTATCCATTCACTACAGATCGGTGTCATCAGTGCCCACGTGTTGAGAAGTGTTCGCAACTCCACGTGCCCGCTCCCGCCAGGAAGCTGACAGTCTGCAGTGCTAATCACAGGTAGTGAGACATTTCCCGATCTGTGCAGTCACGGATCAGGAAATGTCTCACTGCCTGTGAATAGCGCTACGGAGTGTCAGCTTCCTGGCGGGCTCGTGGAGTTGCGAACACGCCTGAGCTCATCCTTACCGAGGATGCAGCCTATCCATTCATTATTGATCAGTGACGATGCAGCATTTCTATTCGTTACAGATTAGTGAGAATGCCACTTATCTATTCAATAGAGATAGGTGACACTGGTGGGGTTGCAGCCCATCATCCATTCACTACAGATCAGTGATATCACCAAGGATGCAGCCTATCCATTCACTACAGACTGGTGACACACTGAGGATGCAGCCCATCAATTCACTAAGAGCCCTTTCACACTACCAGCGCCCGGGCGTCGACGGTAAAGCGGCGCTAGTTTTAACTGCGCTTTAACGTCGTTTTTGCGGTGCTTTTCACCCCCACTAGCGACCGAATAAAGGGTTAAAAGCGCCCCCCAAAGCGCCGCTGCCGAGTGCTTTGCTGGTGCTTCGGTGGCACTGCCCATTGATTTCAATGGGCAGGGGCTCTTTAGGAGGGGTGTATACACCCCTCCTAAAGCGCCTCAAAGAAGCTGCTTGCAGGACTTTTTTTGACATCCTGTCAGCGCAGCGCCCCAGTGTGAAAGCCCTCAGGCCTTCACACTGGGACTGCAGATGAGGCTTTTTTCAGGCACTTTACAGGCGCTATTTTTAGCGCTAAAACCCCTAAAAAACACCTCAAGCGTGAAAGGTGTCTTAAGACCAGTGACATTACTGAGAATGCAGCCTACCCATACACTAAAGTTGAATGACATCACTAAGAATACATTCTATCCATTCACTAGAGACCAGTGACATCACTTAGAATGCAGCCTTCCCATGCCCTACAGAGCAGTTACATCACTGTGAGTGCAGCCTGAAACTGGTACGTCAAAGGTTTAAGAACACCCCCAGATAAATATATGGGTGGACGTAACGCACATGAATGCAACAAAACCCCCAGCTAACACTCGTGCCAAGTATAAATGGGCCTTTAAATCTACCTGCGCCTTTATAAAATGTTAATGTATCCATTTACTTGCAAACATGGATTCTCCGCTACTTATGACAAGAAGCTCCATTAGAGAACAGCCCAGGCAGGCGGGCTCCTATTCGCGCTGCTCATTAGTCACTGGCCAACACAAATGCCACCCTGCACCTGCGTAGTAGGCATTGCAGGAGGTGAACAAAGTCATTGGGATGCTCCGAAAAGGCTGTACCCTGAGTAATGACATCAGTTTCAACATAGCCTTAGTGGAAACCTCGCTGTGACCCATTGTGCAAACAAACATCTGTTGCTTTACATCTACTACGGCTATAAAACTCACTGGAACATACAAGCATTAGAGGGAAAAAAAGCCACCAACAAGCACTTGTAACAAGGCAAATGTTTCCAATTACAACAAAACACCTCTCAAAACTTGGCCAGTTTCACATAGTAAATAGCACTAGCTGTCCTTCATTATACCGAGGGATAGCCATTCACGCTTTGTCTACGAAAACATTTCGAAGTCACAAGAGTTTAAATTAATCTTAAAGGATATCCCTTGGAAAAAATAAATGAACAACTAATCTGTAAAAGAAGTGCAATAAAATGCAAAGTGCACGTATCCTTTAAGGGCCAAATCACCCTAAAAAAATATTTTCTTTTAGGAATGTAGGTCCAACCACTAGGGGCCTCACGTATCAATATATTCTTACTATAAATGGAGGAGTTGGCCTTTAACACTGTCCAGTGGGCACAAGGAATACTTTGTGAACCTGTATATACACATATTGAACAAGACAAGTAATAAAACGCTATTCATGAAGTTTAGACTCAAAGCAGTGTATGTGAGAGCCGTCAAACAGAAACAATTGCACTTTTAAGGACAAGCATACTTTAAGGCCTCCTTCACATGGGCGTAGTTAAGCTTACACCCGTGTAAGGGCCATGTTTGCCCACACAGGATGCAAAGTGTTCCATGCATTCTCATGCAGGCAGTCCCATTCATGTCAATTGGGATGCAGCAGCTGCACGGACACAGCCGCTGCTCCCAATTTGACAGCCACTGCCTCCCAACTGACATAAATGGGACTGCCTGCACACAGATACATGAACACCTGTGCATCCTGTGTGGGCAAAACATGGCTAACACATGGGTGTACGCTTAGGTACGCCTGTGTGAACAAGGGCTTAGACAACTATATGGGGCAAAAATTGTTAAAGTAATATATAGCCAGGGGCTACTGGTTGGTTTTCTTCTCCATACTGGTTCAATGTTGCCCACCTATACTGGGCAGCTAAGATCATGCAGAAGGCAGTGTGCATCAGGTTGGCTGGCAGGGAACAATGTCTCCCCTGACACAGACCCAACTTCCTGTGTCACAAACTGCATACCAAGATCGGGCGTCAAGGATAAAAGGGAGAAGAATGACAAATGGACCCTACAGTCTAGCCATTTCTAAACCAAAAAAAAAAAAAATGGCTACCATGCACAGCTGCACCAGATTTAGTACATCAACAACATGGGAGTCGAGAGGGGATGTATAAAATACAACACTCCAAAAATGTGGAACCGTAAGAGAATTAATAATTGTGAACATCACTTTAACACTTTGCCACTGATGTGACCCGACCCTTCAAAAGGAACTAAAAGTCGGGCGACAGAGATGGGTTTTCCAAATCGTGAGACCGCTGTGATTGGCTGTCACATGACTGAAACCTACCAATCACAAGTATGCATCGGTAACTACCCATGACAGCTTAGTTATTGTGATGAGAACTTGCAGTGAGCATGCTCTCAGAATGGAAAAGCTGTTTCCCCTATGGACGTGTGTGTGTAGTGGCTTGGCATTAGAGCCAACAAGCCCAGCAGCCGCATATTTGCATACAGCTGGTGGGAACAGATTAAAGGTTTTTAAGCCAAGTTCTCAAAACAACGCCACTGAAAATATGCGGTGGCTTCCCTTAAAGACCAATTGAACTTTTAGTTTATTCACGTTACCACATTCCAGGTGCATAAAGTTTTTTTTTTTTTTTTTAGCAAGCTGCCACATCCTGAGCAGCCTGTAGAGAAGGACTCCTGCTGTCTGCATGGAAGCAGTGGTCTCTCTGCAAAGGCCCAACATTCCCTGTGCTGACCCAGAGCTAGAGCTTTCCATTCAGAAGGGAACATGAGCTTTGTTGATTGGAGAAATAAAGCTCTCAGTCAGCAGGGTGGTGTGTTGGAAGTGTGTGGCCACTGCTTCCACACAGAGAACAAGGGCTCTTTTTCTGTAGCATGCTGGCAGAGGACAGGCTTTTCATCGCATACTTTGGCTGCTTTTAGAAAACAAACAGCAAAGCCTTGTTCACACCATGGTGCAGAGACATCAGTTTTTCTGCACACGTTCTGAAGGGCACAAAAAAAACAAAAAAACATTGTTCTCTATATTCCCTGTTCACACCACAACATTGGCATCACGTGCAGATTTTTTCTGCACAGGAATCAACATGTATGCAGTTTTCTGCACAGAAGAAAAAAAAAACTGACATCAACATTGGTATGAATAGAGCACATAACTGACACACATGAAAACTGATGTCAACGTGCATGAAAACTGATGTTTTCATGCACAGTTGTTAACTGATGTCTGCAAGTGAAATCTGCACGATTTTCCCCATCAGTTTTCATGCATGTATGGTATGAACGAGCCCTTCGCCTTTGCATACCTTTTATTTAGAAACTGGTGGCCCTCCAGTTGCTGCTGAACTACAAGTCCCATCATGCCTCTGCCTGTGGGAGTCATGCTTGGACCTGCCAGCCTTGCAATGCCTCATGGGACTTGCAGTTTCGTAACAGCTGGAGGGCCACCAGTTTGAGACTCCTGATTTAGAGGGACCTGGAATGTGTTTAACTGATTTAAACTGAATCATTAGGGCTTTACATAGTTTCAGTCCCAAAAAGAAAAAAATCTAACAGGAAATTTCCCTTTAAATATAATTTGGTCTTAAATAAATCAAATCATTTACATATATTTTTTTTAATATAAAAGTCTACGTCAAAGTGAAGGCAGTAATGTAGCACACACTGGAGGTAATCACATTTAAGGGGGTATTGCAGCATATTTGATTAGCTGTACATAAAGACCTGTACACACACACACACAAACATTTCCCTGCTGACTTAGTAACAGACAAGTCAGTCAGGGAGACAATCGCCATGCCGTATCTCAGTGGCCTTTAGAGAAGACACTTTTGCCACTTCTGACCACCCACAAGTGTCGTCTTCTTCCTTGTGTGGAGAAGACAGGTGGGCGCACACATTTCCACCCTTAGTACCGGGAGGGCATCTTGTTGTCTGGGTCGGCAGATCCTTCTGTGTGATCGATCGTCTGGTATGCACTTCGATCTCGTGACCCAGAGATAAACCCCGAGGACACTGGACAAAGACAAAAGAAAAAGACTAAATTAGTGGCAAAGATCCAAATTATTCACATTTGTTAACAAGGATATACAATAAAGGACCGTAGTCAACAACAGCAGAAGCCCAGGATTGTCCAGTATTCCTGGCGGGGAGCTAAAGTGTTTAACGAGTTGTGGGAACTGGGCATGCTACACACAACCAAAAAAAAACTTGGAGGTAAACAGGGTCCCCCCCACCCCTACTGCTTTCCCTCGGCACTTGCCAGCAATTTCTGGTTGTCAAAATGATAGCTGGGAGTTGCTGTATAAATGCAGGAGCTGTGGAAGCTGCTTATTTAACAAAAAATGTTTATAAACACTGTGCAAAGTTTACAGTGAATAAAAAGTGTCTCTTGAGCTGGTGGTGGCTATGCTCATTGAAAACCTCATTCCTCTCACCCAGATAGCTCCACAGCTGTCACCTTCCAGTGCTGCAGGGGTAAAAACGAGTGTATGGACTTGTCACAGGCACATTATGCAATTCGCTGCCCATCTTTATGGAGCGCATGCCAACCCCGCAGAACTACTTACTGCATAAGCACATCAAATAAGACCCAAACAATAGCTGGCCATAAATCACATATTTTCACCAAGCTCAAATAACAAGGATTTTTGACTTAATGCAAAATCCTTTTCATGGAGCTCATTAAGTAACACAGGGTAGAAGTAATTTTGAGAGATTGGGAGGTAGGAGAAGGGGCTCAATAAAGCTTATAGTGCCACCTGAAGAACCTTACGACTTAAGCTGGAATCAGATTTGGCTTGAAAATCCACCTGGAGAAACAGATGTCTGATGCCCATGGACCACTAACTGATCTAGTAGAGTGTGCTTTAACAGGAAAGAGAGGAACCGGCCTTTGGGTTTATACACTTGAATGATGAGCTGACAAATCCAAGTAGAGATGGTGGAACAGGAAACAGGCTTATCCATCACAGAGACTCTTACGTATGACAAAAAGAGTCAAGTCTGTCTAAAAAGTACAGCACATACCACATCTAGGTGATGGTGGGAAATCTCTCCAGAAAGTCTTGCAGTAGGACAGAGAGATAGGGGAAAATGTCCTGGTTAAGACAAAAGGAAGAAACCACTTTGAAAACGTCATGCCCGAGTAGCCTCAAGACAACCTCATATCTGTGTAGCACAAGAAAAGGTTCTTTACTGGTTAAGGCCATCAACTCTGAAATGCGCCTTGCAGAGGTGATGGCAATCAGGAAGAGAGGAATATCCTTAAGAGGTTTCAAGGGCAGTTTCTAAAGGGGTGATAGAACTAGGTTGAGAACCCATGGCATCAATGTGGGACGTACAAGAGGGACAAGGTGAGCGACACCATGTACGAAGGCACTCAATGAGAGTCAAGTGGTCTGTGAAAGAATTGCCAGGGTGGAAACTTGACACTTGATGCCAAATGTTGTTCCAGGCCGAAGACAGGGTTTATCCCTCGGAATACTTCTTGCGATGGAAGCTCCTTAATTTGAACCATCAGAAATATGCTTTCCAGGTGCGATCAGTTAACTTCCTAGCTTTAAGAAGTGTATGAATAACAGAATCAAGTAAGCCCCTGTCTTTTAGAACCTGGGCTTCAACAGCCAGGCTGTTAAAGTTGATGTAAACCCAATGTCATCCTTTCTAAACTACTGCTATAGGGGTTATCTATAAGGATATACATGTCTCCTGCATGTATCTTTACCTGTCAAATGTCTCCCCTCTGTCTGTTATGAGACCCGAAAAACTGCAGATTCTGTGGGTGGGTCTGTTGTCTGGAGCTCAGTGGGTGGAGTCGTGATGTCAGTAGACTCCCCGCCCACCTCTACACTCCCCTGTGTATTTCTAACACTGAACTTCTGCTATGATCTCTAACATCCAGTGAAAAGACAGGAAAGTAACCACATGACTTCAGCATGCCAAATCATGCTGGGGTGTGGAACAGCCAATCCTTGCAGAGCTGCTGAAGAAATGATTGGGGGAGGGAATTAAAAAATACTGCATGTGTCTTAGGCTAATGCAGGAGATGTAAATCACCTGTCACTCACAGCAAGGGGGAGTATTTGACAAAGTTTTTCTCAGTTTGTCAAGAATTATCTCACTGAACAATAAAAGAGGATTGCTCAGAGATGGATTAAATCTGTGTGGCAAGACTGGGCTCAAATGATAAGAAATCTTATACTTTACCGTATGATAAAAAAAAAAAAAAAAAAAAATTCGGGTTTACATCCACTTTAAAGCCAGCAATTGAGAAAAGGGGTGATAAACCAGTCCTTGGGATGGAAGATTCAGGCAATTTGGGTGAGCCTTCGCAAAGTGTAAGGAGTGATGAGGTCCAAGAACCAAATCAACCCGAGTCAGTTTAATACAATGAGTATCACCAGAATGCCCTCCCCTAGAACCTGTGGAGTTGGGCGTTTCAAAGGAGGAAAGGTGAAGTAATGCTGGATGAACGAAAATAGGATGGTCGCACTTCCAAGTCGATGCAAAAAAGGAGATTTATTGCAGGAGTATAAAAGCATTTAAAAAAAAGTAAATTGCATAGGCAAATGGCAGGGGAAAAAGGTGACACATTTCACACGGCTAGCATGCTTAGTCAAAACCAGCAGTAAAGATCATGCTGAACTGATCCCACAGCATCACCAGATCATCCACTGATATAGCTAGAGGATCTCTGGACCTAGAGACAAACTTGCTCAGTTTTTTTGTGGAGCCTGGAAGCCAGAAGGTTCATGTCCAGTGATTCCCACCTGCGACAGAAGTTCTGAAAAATCTCTAGGTATACAGTATCTCACAAAAGTGAGTACACACCTCACATTTTTGTAAATATTTTATTATATCTTTTCATGTGACAACACGAAATGACACTTTGCTACAATGTAAAGTAGTGAGTGCACAGCTTGTATAACAGGGGAAATTTGCTGTCCCCTCAAAATAACTCAACACACAACCATTAATGGCTAAAGCGCTGGCAACAAAAGTGAGTACACCCCTAAGTGAAAATGTCCAAATTGGGCCCAATTGACCATTTTCCCTCCCCTGTGTTATGTGACTCGTTAGTGTTACAAGGTCTCAGGTGTGAATGGGGAGCAGGTGTGTTAAATTTGTTTTCATCGCTCTCACTCTCTCATACTGGTCACTGGAAATTCAACATGGCACCTCTGAGGATCTGAAAAAAAGAATTGTTGCGCTACATAAAGATGGCCTAGGCTATAAGAAGATTGCCAAGACCCTGAAACTGACCCGGCATGGTGGCCAAGACCATACAGCGGTTTACCAGGCCAGGTTCCACTCAGAACAGGCCTCGCCATGGTCAACCAAAGAAGTTGAGTGCACGTGCTTAGATATATCCAGAGGTTGTCTTTGGGAAATAGAGGTACGAGTGCTGCCAGCATTGCTGTAGAGGTTGAAGGGGTGGGGGGGGGGGGTCAGTCTGTCAGTGCTCAGACCATATGCCGCACGCTGCATCAAATTGGTCTGCATGGCTGTCATCCAAGAAGGAAGCCTCTTTTAAAGATGATGCACAAGAAAGCCTGCAAACAGTTTGCTGAAGACAAGCAGACTAAGGGCATAGATTACTGGAACCATGTCCTGTGGTCTGATGAGACCAAGTTAACCTTTTTGGTTCAGATGGTGTCAAGCATGTGTGGCGGCAACCAGGTAAGGAGTACAAAGACAAGTGTGTCTTGCCTGCAGTCAAGCATGGTGGTGGTGGGAGTGTCATTGTCTGGGGCTGCATGAGTGCTGCCGGCACTGGGGAGCTACAGTTCATTGAGGGAACCATGAATGCCAACATGTACTGTGACATACTGAAGCAAAGCATGATCCCCTCCCTTCGGAGACTGGGCCACATGGCAGTATTCCAACATGATAAGGACCCCAAACACACCTCCAAGATGACCACAGCCTTGCTAAAGATGCTGAGGGTAAAGGTGATGGATTGGCCAAGCATGTCTCCAGACCTAAACCCTATTGAGCATCTGTGAGGCATCCTCAAAAAGGGAAGGTGGAGAAGCGCAAGATCTCTAACATCCACCAGCTCCGTGATGTCGTCATGGAGGACTCCAGTGGCAACGGGTGAAGCTCCGGTAAACTCCATGCCCAAGAGGGTTAAGGCAGTGCTGGAAAATAATGGTGGCCACACAAAATATTGACACTTTGGGCCCAATTTGGACATTTTCACTTAGGGGTGTACTCACTTTTGTTGCCAGCGGTTTAGACATTAATGGCTGTGTGTTGAGTTATTTTGAGGGGACAGCAAATTTACACTGTTATACAAGCTGTACACGCACTACTTTACATTGTAGTAAAGTGTCATTTCTTCAGTGTTGTCACATGAAAAGATAAAATGAAATATTTACAAAAATGTGAGGGGTGTACTCACTTGTGTGAGATACTGTAGAGATCATTCTCAAGTCTAGATATTTTTAGGTGAGGAAACCTGCTTGACAATGTCCCAAGCCTAGAATGTGCACGGCGGAGAGGACTGGAATGTGGAACTCTGCCCAAGCCAGAATCCAGTCAGCTTCCTCTTTGAGCGGCAAGACTTCTGGTTCCTTTCTACTGGTTGTTGTAATGAAAACATAAACAGGGATCAGCGCTGAAGAAAAGAAATAAGCAGCTTGTGATAAATAAATATACAGAACCCAAACAAACCAACAAAGAAAATAAGGCAGCGCCTCCAAATATAGGATTACAAGCTTAAAGCAACACAGCATTCATAATGTGCAAAAAGCATCCACAATATTCAAGTGATAATAAAAAATAAATCAGCACAAACAAAAAAGTCCAATGGAAAAAAAAAAAAAAAAAGGAGTCCAAAATATATGTGCTAAATATCACCACAAAGAAAGTGTCTTTCACCAGCTAAAGGAAATCCTTTCTACCATGCATGAGCAACAGAGCCAAAATGCACTCATCAACATTAAAGCTGCCAGAGGAAAGCAGCAACATGCGCGTCTGTGTCTTTTGCATTGGACTTTATTCACGCCGATTTAATTTTTATTAACATTTTTTAATATTGTGAATGCTTTTTGCATATTATGAATGCTGTGTTGATAGCACATGCTTCAAACTTGTAATATTCTATATTTGGAGGCGCTGCAATATTATCTTTGTTGGTTGTTGTAAACAGTCATGGCATTTTCCAATGGAATCATTGGGCCAACCTGATCTTGGGCTTCTGGCATATGCGACTGTTCAGAGAATGTGCCTTCTTGTATAACTCAGCCAGAATGTTGAGTTGCAACAATCTGAAGTGGAATTGGGCATATAAAACTGCCTTGAAACCCTCATGTAAATGTAGAGGGTAGGATGGCAGATTGAGAGTTTTTCCTTGAACAGAGCAGTATCCAGATTGAGGCCTAAATACTCCAAGTGAGTCAGTTCCAGCACTGAATTGTGGAGGAGGAAAGGCCATGGGAGCATGCCCCGGACTTGTTCTGAGTGAGCGAACATGGATTAATTTTTTCCCATAAGCTCAGAAATAATTGCAGAAAATTTCTCCCTGGTCAATACAGAGAACCTAAAGGAGTTACAGATGACTTCAAGAAGTGCAAAGACTCAAGCAGGAGATGGTGATCTGGGCAGTCAGTGTCAGTTTATTATAGACTGTACACTGCAAATATCCTCGGATCAGTTAGTGGATCATAAGCTGGAAAGTCTTGCAGGACTACTAATCTTATTATTATTTACAAAAGGCAAATCCACTTTGCACTACAAAATGCACAAGTTCAGTTGCTTTAGATCTGAGGGGAAGATCTGAAATGAGGGGAAGCTCTGCTGATTTTATCATCCAATCATGTGCAAGCTAAAATGCTGTTTTTTATTTTCCTTGCATGTCCCCCTCAGATCTATAGCAACTGCACTTCCAAGTGCACTTGTAGCGCAAAGTGGATTTGCCTTTAATAAATAACCCCCCTTGTGTGTATGATCCACCATACTAACAGTGTGCAAACTGAGGAAATTCCAAATACAGGTAGTCCCCGAGTTACAAACGACTCCTACTTACGAACGGCCTCAAATGCTGGCCACTTGTGCTCCACGCGGGTCCTCGATACCTTTGGAGCACTTCCAAACACATCCCACACCGCCGTACTACGCCCCAGATAACATAACAAGCGCTCGGAACATCCCACATCCATGCACAGTTATGCCCTGTACACACGGTCGGATTTTCCGACGGAAAATGTGTGATAGGACCTTGTTGACGGAAATTCCGACCGTGTGTGGGCTCCATCACAGATTTTCCATCGGATTTTCCGACACACAAAGTTTGAGAGCAGGATAAAAAATTTTCCGACAACAAAATCCGTTGTCGGAAATTCCGATCGTGTGTACACAAATCCGACGGACAAAGTGCCACGCATGCTCAGAATAAATAAAGAGATGAAAGCTATTGGCCACTGCCCCGTTTATAGTCCCGACGTACGTGTTTTACGTCACCGCATTCAGAACGATCGGATTTTCTGACAACTTTGTGTGACCGTGTGTATGCAAGACAAGTTTGAGCCAACATCCGTCGGAAAAAATCCTAGGATTTTGTTGTCGGAATGTCCGATCAATGTCCGACCGTGTGTACGGGGCATTACAGTTACGAATGCAGTGTTCAGACCGGAAGTTACACTTACTAATGCAGTGTTGCGACTTACGAACAACTTCGACCTATGAACAAACCTATAGTCCCTATTGTGTTCGTAACTCGGGGACTGCCTGTAATGGATACTCACAAACCAACTGCTGAAGCCGGATGGATTATTGGCCATCAATGACCCGGTCACCATAAAGCAGCAGTAAGGAGGAAAGAACCCTGAACCTTGTAAGAAGCTGGCTGATATGCCGGAGATACAGGGGAAGTGTGCACATGGACAACAGCATGGCAGGGGATTCCACCCATAGTTTTGGGGTGCCAACAGAGTGTTTGAAACACATTAAATGTGTCATAGCACACAGACATTAAATCCAAAAGGGAAAGGGGGAATACACTCTGTACTGGTGCCGGGCTCCTCTTTTAGCAGCTGTTACTCACCAAGGGACAATATGAATGGCTGACAGAATTCCAAGCAGGGCAGTATGCCCATACCAGACAGTCTTCGCCCCTCCGTCTAAGAGAGTCAGGGACAGGATTCCACCAGACAGGTGTATCACAGTCCTGGACCTATAAATTGCTTTGCAGATAAATAACCAATTAAACAGTGTCTGAGGAGAGCCACAGCAGAGCGCAGTGCCTACAGGTCACATTACAGGCCAGCCCCACATCTTCCACGCAGGGGAGGGTCAGGTATGGCCTCTATGGCTATCCTGAGGATCAGCCAATTCAGAAAGCTATAAATTGAGCACTTCTAGCTCTGCAGCAACTGGAGAATCTTGATAAACAAAAAAGGAATCTTCATAAAATGCAAGAAAATTCAAAGAATCCCGTTTGCTTCTCTAGTTTGCTAGTGTCCAATCTCCTGTAGGCAGTAACAAAAGCCTGTCTCTCAGAATTACTTAAACCCATATCCCTTATGAATGATTAAGAAACTTTTTTTTTTTTTGTGTTTCTTATTAAGTGGTCACGTGATGTAGCCCACGTACCTCCAGCACCTCACTGACCGATAATGGGGCATACTTTAGTTGACGAAGTTCTGGGCCTAAGCAGTACATGAAAGAACACATCCCTTGCATCCCTTTAGATGTGCATGCTCCTCTCTTCTGGCCTCTGGGTGCTATAGACTTTAGCCGTGCAATCTGCTGATCAGTTGCTTGATTACACGCTATCAAACCTGCTTCTGGAACAGATTGCACAGCTAATGTCTGCAACACCCAGTTGCCAACAGGGAGGAAATGCACTTCTGAAAGGATGTTAGGAATGTGTTTTTTCATAGAATGCCCAGGTTCAAAACAAAGAACAGCTTCCTCCCAGGAGAAAACTAGAGCAGGTGCAGTGCTGATGGAGGATCGGCTGAAATTGCATTGCCACTCTGAATAAAAAAGTAGAGGGAAATGATGAGATCAATTAAGTATTTACTATCCAGGAATATAGTAATGAAATAAATGTTGAACACACAATAAAAGCAATTCATTTTAGTATCAAGGACACAAAACATGTCTAGGTTTACCTACACTTTTAAGGATTTGGGAATCTTTTTAAAAGTTGTCAGTGTTCGTTCAGAGGGTGTAATTACAAGCAGCAGATCAGAGGACAGGGATTGAGCAATCGTGTTCTGCGCTGTATCAGCAGACATGAATATTTCAGCGCACAGTAAACAGAGGTCAGTCAGCCTTGTAGGAAGTGATGACAGAATGACAAAGAACCCCGCACTGCCCCTTTCAGTAGACCAGAGTGACTTATCAACTTTACTCTTATCAACTACACTCAGTGTATCCCATGGTCAAACTCAACCCTCCGCAATGATAAAGAACACATGGAAGCAGTTTAAACAAAAAAGTCATAACAGCGAAATCAGTGCATGATAAAACATAACAAATGAAGAGCCGAGAGGGAGGGGAGATGTGTGCAGAGAAAGGAAGGCAAGATGGAAGACAATGGAAGGCGTTCTCCAGCAGTGCAGAGTATTTCAGGAGAGGACAGTTAGAGGAAGGAGCAGAGTCCTCCAGCAGAGCAGAATATTTTAGGAGAGGTGAGTCTCTCAGCAGAGCATTTCAGGAGAAGAGAGTTAAATAGAGAAAGGAGTAGAGTCCTCCAGCAGAGCAGAATATTTCAGGAGAGGATTGTTAGATAGAGGGAGGAGGAGGAGTAGACTCCTCCAGGAGAGCAGAATTAGATAGAGAAAGGAGTAGAGTCCTCCAGCAGAGCAGAATATTTCAGGAGAGGATTGTTAGATAGAGGGAGGAGGAGGAGTAGACTCCTCCAGGAGAGCAGAATTAGATAGAGAAAGGAGTAGAGTCCTCCAGCAGAGCAGAATATTTCAGGAGAGGATTGTTAGATAGAGGGAGGAGGAGGAGTAGACTCCTCCAGGAGAGCAGAATTAGATAGAGAAAGGAGTAGAGTCCTCCAGCAGAGCAGAATATTTCAGGAGAGGATTGTTAGATAGAGGGAGGAGGAGGAGTAGACTCCTCCAGGAGAGCAGAATTAGATAGAGGAAGGAGCAGAGTCCTCCAGCAGAGCAGAGTGTTTCAAGAGAGGAGAGTTAGACCTCCTGCAGTGAAGGGTCCTCCATACCTATGCTGAAACTGCACTCTCCTCCACGCTCCACATACATGTGATATGTGAAGAAACACGACAATGGCTTCAACAATAGATTTAATATGGCCATTCCAGCACTAAATCGGAACAAGTCCCTGGTGACCAACTTCTCGGTTTCTTGTTCGGTGCCTGCGTAGTACAGAGCGAGGAGTAAAATGTCCAATACAACTGTAGTGATCAGACCAACCAGAAACTGCAAATAAAAAAGTCAGCCAATTAGTAATGCTCATGTGAATCCCCTTAAAGGGTCAAACCTTCCATAGATAATAATTCACTTTGACCACCAACTGCCTTCCAGAATCTCGAGATCTGCTTTCCCAGCATCGCCCCCCCCTCCCCCAACCCCTAGCATTATAAAAGGGGTCCATCCCAGTTTATTTGGTAGACTTTTCATTCACCTTACCCTACAGACAATGTGATGAAAACAAAAAAACCAAAAAAAAAACAAAACAAAAACACCAATACCAGTATTTGATGGACCAATACTAAAAATCAATCTTTTACTCTGACCTTACCATAAAGATCCATGTGTAAAAAGTCTAATGAGTGTGCCAGACCAAAGATCTAAAGCTGGCCATACACTAGTAGATTTTCAAATGAACTTTCATAAGAAAACTCTCATCAGTACATTCGTTGATTTTTAACTGGAAAAAGACTGATGGGAGCTTTTCATCGTATATTCCGACCGTGTGTGTTCCCCATCAGACTTTTTACATCGAAAATTCAGACGGACGTAGATAGAGAACATGTTCTATATTTTTCCGACGGAACAAATTCCTATCTGGAAAACCGCTCGTCTGTATGCTGTTCCGACGTACCAAAAATGACGCATGCTCTGAAGCAAGTACGAGACGTTGTACGTGTTGTCCCGTCGTACGTCACTGCGTTCCTGATGGTCGAAATTTGGTGTGACCGTGTGTATGCAACACAGCTTGAGCGGAATTTGGTCTAAAAAAAACCTTCAGAGTTTATTCCGATGGCAAAACCGGTCGTGTGTACAGGACACACATACACATACTGCTGTGAAAAAGTATTTGCCCCCTTTCCGATTTATTTTTTTGAATATTTGTCACACGTAAATGACTCAGATCAAACAAATTTTATTATTACACAAAAGATAACCCGAGTATGATGGTTTCATTTATTAAGGCAAAAAAGCTGTCCACACCTTCCTGGCTTTATGTAAAAAAGTAATTTTCCTCTAAACCTAATAACTGGTTGTGCCACCCTTGGCGGCAACAACTGCAATCAAGCGTTTGCGATAACTGGCAATGATTCTCTGTGGAGCAATTTTGGCCCACTTTTTGCAGAATTGTTTTAATTCAGGCACATTGGAGGGTTTTTCAGCATGAACGGCCTGTGTAAGGTCATGATACAGCATCTCAATTGGATTTAAGTCCGGGCTTTGACTAGGACACTCCAAAACCTAAATTTTGCTTTGAACAATTTGGAGGTGGACTTGCTCTTGTGTTTCGGATCATTTTCCTGCTGCATGACCCAACTGCACTTGAGCTGGAGGTCACAAACTGATGGCTGGACATTCTCATTTAGGATTTTCTAGTAGAGCTAAGAATTCATGGTTCCATCAATTATGGTAAGTCGTCCAGGTCCTGAAGCTGCAAAGACCACCAGGCTACCACCACCATGTCTGACTGTTTGCATGATGTTCTTGTTATGAAATACTGTATTCGTTTTATGCCAGATGTAAGGGGATGCACACCTTCCAAAAAGTTACACTTTTGTCTCATCAGTCCACAGAATATTTGCCTAAAAGTCTTGGGGATAATCAAGATGTTTTTTGGTAAATGTGAGATGAGCCCTTGTGTTCTTTTTGGTCAGCAGTGGCTTTGGAACTCTCCCATGGATGCCATTTTTGCCCCGTCTCTTTCTTATTGTTGAATCATGAGTACTGATCTTACCGGAGGCAAGTGAGGCCTGCAGTTCTTTAGATGTTGTTCTGGGTTCTTTTATGACCTCCTGGAAGAGTTGTCGTCATGCTTTTTGGAATAATTTTTAAGGTTTACCACTGTTCCAAGTTATCTCCATTTGTGGATAATGGCTCTCCCTGTGGTTCACTGGAGTTCCAAAGCCTTAAAAATGGCTTTGAAACCCTTCCTAGACCAATACATGTACATTAATTTGTTTCTAATCCGTTCTTGAATTTTTTTTAGATTGTGGCATGATGTGTGGCTTTTTGTGAACTGGTAGCGTGCTTCACTTTGTCAGACAGCTTCTATTTATGCAATTTCTTTAACCACCTCCCGACAGCCCACTGTATATTGACGTCCTGTTTTTTAAAGATGGATATCTCGGTAACGGCAGCAGCTGCTGCCACAACCGAGGTATCCATCTTTAGGGCCGGCGATTCTGCACACGATAATGGTGGTCTCTGCGGCGGGTTCGCCGCGAGATCACCGTTATCGGCGGCGGGAGAGGTGCCACCCCCCCTCCCGCCGCTCTCCCGCACCTTCCGCCGCTTACCGGAGCCGTCGGTAGCGGCGGAGGCGATCGGGTCCTTTCACTGCTGAGGTACTGAGACGAGTGAGGCCAAGATGGCCCCCACCCGTCTCTATACCATGTGACGGCCGGAGCGACGTCATTACGACGGCTCCGCCCACTTCTCTTAAAGGCACAATTTTTTTTGTGTCATTTTTTTAAACGACTTTTTTTTTTTTGCATTTTAGTCTAAATATGAGATCTGAGGACTTTTTGACCCCAGATCTCATATTTAAGAGGACCTGTCATGCTTTTTTCTATTACAAGGGATGTTTACATTCCTTGTAATAGGAATAAAAGTGATCCAAATTTTTTTTTTTTTTAAAAACAGTGAAAAAATAAAATAAAGTAAAATAAATAAAAAAAAAAAAAATTTTTTAAAGCGCCCTGTCCCGACGAGCTCGCGCGCAGAAGCGAACACATACGTGAGTAGCGCCCGCATATGAAAACGGTGGTCAAACCACACATGTGAGGTATCGCCGCGACCGGTAGAGCGAGAGCAATAATTCTAGCCCTAGACCTCCTCTGTAAAGCAAAACATGCAATCTGTAGAATTTTTTAAACGTCACCTATGGAGATTTTTAAGGGTAAAAGTTTGACGCCATTCCACGAGCGGGCGCAATTTTAAAGCGTGACATGATGGGTATCAATTTACTTGGCGTAACATTATATTTCACAATATAAAAAAAAAATTGGGCTAACTTTACTGTTGTCTTATTTTTTTTTTCAAAAAAGTGAATTTTTTTCCAAAAAAAGTGCGCTTAGAAGACCGCTGCGCAAATACGGTGCAAAAAAAAGTATTGCAATGACCGCTATTTTATTCTCTAGGGTGTTAGAAAAAAAACAATATATAATGTTTGGGGGTTCTAAGTAATTTTCTAGCAAAAAAACCTGTTTTAAACTCTTAAACACCTAAAATCCAAAACGAGGCTGGTTTTGAAGTGGTTAATCAACAGGTCTGGCAGTAATCAGGCCTGGGTGTGGCAAGCGAAATTTAACTCAGCTTTCCAAAAAATTGTGGTTAATCACAGTTCGTTCATGATTCAGGATGGGAGGGGGCAATTACTTTTTCACATTGGGCCAGGCAGGTTTGAACAGTTTTTTCCCCTTAATAAATGAAATAATAATTTAAAAACTGCATCTTGAATTTTACTTGGGTTATCTTTGTGTAATATTAAATCTATTTTGATGATCTGAATCATTTAAGTATATATATATATATATATATATATATATATATATATATATATATATATATATATATATATATATATATATATATATATATATATATATATATATATCTTTTCATGTGACAACCCTGAAGAAATGACACTTTGCTATAAGAGCCCTTGCACACTGGGGCGGTTTGCAGGCGCTATTGCGCTAATAATAGCGCCTGCAAACCGACCCGAAAGTGCCGCTCCTTGCATTCCAGTGTGAAAGCCCCGAGGGCTTGCACACTGGAGCGATGCGCTGGCAGGACGGTAAAAAAAGTCCTGCCAGCAGCATCTTCGGAGCGGTGAAGGAGCAGTGTGTATACCGCTCCTTTACCGCTCCTGCCCATTGAAATCAATGGGACGGCGCGGCTATACCGCCGGCAATGCACCTCTGCAGAGGCGCTTTGCGGTGGTATTTAACCCCTTCTCGGCCGCTAGCGGGGGGTAAAACCGCCCCGCTAGCGGCCGCATACCGGCGGTAAAACGCCGCTAATAATAGCGGCGTTTTACCGCCGACGCCGCCACCGCCCCAGTGTGCAAGGGCTCTAATGTAAAGTAGTGAGTGTACAGCTTGTATAACAGTGTAAATTTGCTGTCCCCTCAAAATAACTCAACACACAGCCATTAATGTCTAAACCGCACTCATGCATCCCCAGACCATGACACTCCCACCACCATGCTTGTCTTCAGCAAACTGTTTTGTTTGCAGGCTTTCTTGTGCATCGTCTTTAGAAGAGGCTTCCTTCTGGGATGACAGCCATGCAGACCAATTTGATGCAATGTACGGTTTGAGCACTGATAGGCTGACTCCCCACCCCTTAAACCTCTGCAGTAATGCTGGCGGCACTCATATGTCTATTACCCAAAGCCAACCTCTGGATATGACGCTGAGCATGTGCACTCCACTTCTTTGGTCGACCATGGCGAGGCCTGTTCTGAGTGGAACCTGTCCTGTTAAATCGCTGTATGGTCTTGACCACCGTGCTGCAGCTCAGTTTTAGGGTCTTGGCAATCTTCTTATAGCCTAGGCCATCTTTATGTAGAGCAACAATTCTTCTTTTTTTTTTTCAGATCCTCAGAGAGTTCTTTGTCATGAGGTGCCATGTTGAACTTCCAGTGACCAGTATAAGAGAGTGAGAGCGATAACACCAAATTTAACACACCTGCTCCCCATTCACACCTGAGACCTTGTAACACTAACGAGTCACATGACACCGGGGAGGGAAAATGGCTAATTGGGCCAGATTTTGGACATTTTCTCTTAGAGGTGTACTCACTTTTGTTGCCAGCGGTTTAGACATTAATGGCTGTGTGTTGAGTTATTTTGAGGGGACAGCAAATTTACACTGTTATACAAACTCACTACTTACATTGTAGCAAAGTGTCATTTCTTCAGCGTTGTCACATGAAAAAATATAATAAAATATTTACAAAAAAGTGTGAGGGGTGTACTCACTTTTGTGATATATATATATATATATATATATATATATATATATATATATATATATATATTGATCAATCTTGATGTACTTACAGCCTACCTAATTTCTTGAGGCCCGAAAACGCCAGTACAGTACAAATATCCCCCCAAAAAGTTCAAGGTATTTAGTAAGAGGCATAACAAGTTTTTTGAAGTTGTCATTTTTTGTCACAATTTTTTTTTCTACATGCTGTCACCAGTGCATTACAACGTCATAAAACTGGTGTGGTGGTCATCCAGTGACATAGGAGCGCTGGGGGGGCAGGGCCGAGTCCCGCTGTCTGTGTCAATGGTCGCAGCATCGGGACTCAGGAGCGAGTCTTACTATACTTACCTGCTCTGTGCAATTGTTTTGCACAGAGCAGCCCCGATCCTCTTCTTTTGGGGTGCCCCGCCAGTGCTCCAGGCCCCTCAACTTCAATGGGTGCCCCTACAGAAAGCCGCCTTCCATGGGGGCAACCGTGTGGGCTCTCCTGTCCCACTGGGACCCGAGCTACCAGCCGGCATGTCTTCTGCTTAGCCGGACACCCAAACAAAGCCCGGATCTGCTTTGATCGGGTCTCCACTATGGTAACCCAGGAAGCGATGACATGACATCACTTTCAGTTTAGCCGGATGTCAATGGCACCATTTTTTAAGAATAAAAAGTATTAAAAATAAAAAAAAACGTAAAGTGCCTCTGTTCCCCCACTTTAGCGTGCAAAGACTTCCTCTGTAAATCTAAAGTGGTAACCTGTAAAGGCTTTTAAAGTGTCTCCTATGGATAGTAAAATTTATGTTGTTTGTCGCAGTTGAAAAGGCATGCTCAATTTTAAAGCGTGACATGTTTGGTATCTATTTACTCAGCATAACATCATCTTTCATTGTGCTATGTATTGAGTTCTTTTGCATTAAAACGCAAAAAAGTTTATGGGTTTCCCAAAATTGCATTTGAAAAACCATGTGACATAAAAAATTGCAAAAAAACACCAATTTATTCTCCAGGGCCTCTGCTTTAATATAGAATATTTGAGGGTTCCGTGTCATTTTCTAGCAAGAAAAAAAACAGATTGTTACGTGTTAAAAAAAAAAAAGCCGGCCGCCCGGCTCTTTCATGCCGCCTGCACCCCGGCTGCAGAAAGGCCACGGCCCGTTGGTTGACGACCCCTGCCCTAAAAACATATTGGCAGTTCCATGCTGTTTTGTTACAATATTAAAGGATTTTAAACACTTGGACTCTTTGGTTTGGCACTCTCCTTTTTACTGATTTATCTTAAACTTCGGGTCCCCAGAATAAGGGGCCAACCCGGCCTTACCAAAGCCTCTGCACCCGATACGAACTCAACTGCCTTTCTTCAACCATGAACTACTGAAGAGCTGAATCCAGCATCCTTACCATACAAATAGCGTCAGCGGAGTCTCGCTGGATAATTGCCCAGATGCCCACAGCCAAGATGGTCAGATTAGACAGGTAATAGGCATTTGGCAGCCACATGAAGGTGCAGGCACTGCAAGATACAAGAATTATTTGTCAATGAATGGATGTGTCATGTTCCAGAATGTTATGCCATTAACTCCCCCCCCCCCCCCCCCAATTACCAAAGGTTTCTAGGATGCTGGCGGTCACTGGCTGCTAGGGTGCTGGCAGCCTGGCTGAAGGGAGGCATTCGCTTCTAGGATGCAGGTGGCCACCTATGCCATAACAACCAATGACACTGTGGGGCCAGGTGCTGAACATGCACAGGGCTGAACATGCAATGAGGATGGGGTGTCCTGTATGGACACTCTAACCTTAGTGCTTCCCCCTACCGTTACTCCCGAAGCAGCAGCCTCAATTGGCCTCATGGACGGTAAGGCTCTGCCTACAGTGGTCTGCATATAAATACAGTTATGCTAGGAGCAGCTGTACCTCCAGACTGAAATCCAACCATTAAGGCAAGAAAATGTTTGTGTAACTCCTCCCAGTAGCCAACCCACTGCTTGAATCAGGACTGAAGGCTCTTTCTTGAGAGGAGTACCAAGGCAGGGTGCTGTGAAGTTTTCAGAAATCACAGCATTCTGTCAGCCCCTCCCACCAGCCATGATCTGCCTGCATTGCAGAGGGAAGCACAGAGACGCAGCGATAACCTCACTGAGTCTAAATTAAGGTATGTAAATTAAATGGGAAAGGTTTTATTTAATCTGCATTAGTATGTTGATGGAGAAGGGGAACAAGGGGGTGCAAAATATTGGCAGATTAAGGCTGCTTTCACACTGGGGCGGTAGGGGGCATCGGCGGTAAAACAGCGCTATTTTTAGCGCTGTTTTACCGCGGTATTCGGCCGCTAGCGGTGCGGTTTTAACCCTCCGCTGGCGGCCGAAAAAGGGTTAAAACCACTCGTACAGCGCGGCTGTAGCCGCGGTATAGCCGCGCTGTCCCATTGATTTCAATGGGCAGGAGCGGTGAATACACTGCTCCTTCACCGCTCCAAAGATGCGGCTTGCAGGAGATTTTTTCTTCTCCTGCCAGCGCACCGCTTCAGTGTGAAAGCCCTCGGGCTTTCACACTGAACAAACAGCAGCGGCTGTTTTGGGTCGGTTTGCAGGCGCTATTTTTAGCGCAATAACGACTGCAAACCGACCCAGTGTGAAAGGGGTGTAAAATGTCAGCTTTAGTTGGTTTTGGCTCAGGTACAGAGAAATGACTGTGCTCAGCAAGTTCAATTTACAATACAACACACTCCAAAAGCTTCCCCATAAGGAAGGAGTGCAATGTGTAGGTCACTTTTTATAGAAAAGAAAAAAAAGAAAAAAAACAACAAACTTAAATATTTTAGGTGGAGGGAAGTAAAAATAAAATAATACGGTTGCATAAGTGTGCACACCCTTAAAGCGGATGTAAACCCAATGTCATCCTTTCTAAACTACTGCCATAGGGGTTATCTATAAGGATATACATGCCTCCTGCATGTATCTTTACCTGTCAAATGTCTCCCCTCTGTCTGTTATGAGACCCGAAAAACTGCAGATTCTGTGGGCGGGTCTGTTGTCTGGAGCTCGGTGGGTGGAGTCGTGATGTCAGTAGACTCCCCGCCCACCTCTACACACCCCTTGTCAATATGCATTTTCTCCTGTGTATTTCTTACACTGAACTTCTGCTATGATCTCTAACATCCAGTGAAAAGACAGGAAAGTAACCACATGACTTCAGCATGCCAAATCATGCTGAGGTGTGGAACATCCAATCCTTGCAGAGCTGCTGAAGAAAGGAGTGGGGGAGGGAATTAAAAAATAATGCCTGTGTCTTAGGCTGAAGCACAAGATATGTAAATCACCTGTCACTCACAGCAAGGGGGAGGTTTTGACAAAGTTTTTCTCAGTTTGTCAAGATTTTTCTCACTGAACAATAAAAGAGGATTGCTCAGAGCTGGATTAACTCTTTGTGGCAAGACTGGGCTCAAATGATAGGAAATCTTATACTCTACATTATGATATCAAAAATAAATACTTTTTTTTCAGGTTTACATCCACTTTAAACTAATACTTTGATTTTATTACAGCACTGTCTTTTTGGGTATAAGTCACATCTTGACTTGGCAATATTTGCCCACTCTTCTTTTCAAAAACACTCCAAGTCTGTCAGATTGTGAGGGCATTTCGTGTGCACAGCCCTCTTCAGATCACCCCACAGATTATCAATCGGATTCAGGTCTGGGCTCTGGCTGGGCCATTCCAAAATTTTAATCTTCTTCTGATGAAGCCATTCCTTTGTTGATTTGGATGTCTGCTTTGGGTCCTTGTCATGCTGAAAGATGAAATTCCTCTACATATTCAGCTTTCTAGCAGAAGCCTAAGTGCCGGTTCACACTACCGCGACTTGGGATCCGACTTGTCAGACCTCAAGTCGCCCCAAGACGCTTGACATCAGAAATTCCATTCAAGTGAATGAGAGCCGTCTTAATGTACGCTACTGAAGTCGCTCCAACTTCAGAAAAGGTTCCTGTACTACTTCAATCCGACTTCTAGGCGACTTGTACCCATTGATTTCAATGGAAGTCGCCTCCAAAGTCGGATCGTGTCTTAACTGAAGCAACAATACAGGAAGAGAAGATGGTTTTCTCAAGCAAACCCCTCCCTCCCACAGAGCTGATTGTTGTTTGATTGGCCACTGGAAAGTCGCCTGTCCTGGAGGCGATTTGAAGTCGCCTTGTAAGTCGCGCTGTGGTGTCGCCCTAAGGTCGTGTCCAGGTCGCCTCGCAAAGTCGCGGCCAGAGTCGGGTTGCCCCTGTGTGAACCAAGCCTGAAGGTTTTGTGCCAATATTGACTGGTATTTGGAACTGTTCATAATTCCCTCTACCTTGACTAAGGCTCCTGTTCCAGC
Organism: Lithobates septentrionalis; assembly: GCA_037952835.1. Lineage (NCBI taxonomy): Eukaryota > Metazoa > Chordata > Amphibia > Anura > Ranidae > Lithobates > Lithobates septentrionalis. Next base: position 82,390 of record JBBDGP010001242.1, read on the forward strand.
TGAAGAACAACAGCCCCAAAGCATGATGCTACCACCACCATGCTTCACTGTGGGTATGGTGTTCTTTTGGTGATGTACAGTGTTGTTTTTGCACCAAACATATCTTTTGGAATTATGGCAATAAAGTTCAACCTTGGATTCATCAGACCAGAACACATTTTCCCACATGCTTTTAGGAGACTTCAGATGTGTTTTTGCAAAATTTAGCCAGGCTTGGATGTTTTCTTTGTAAGAAAAGGCTTCTGTCTTGCCACTCTAGCCCATAGCCCAGAAATATGAAGAATAAGGGAGATTGTTGTCACATGTATCACACAGTCAGTACTTGCTGGATATTCCTGCAGCTCCTTTAGAGCCCTTGCACACTGGGGCGGCGTCGGCGGTAAAACGCCGCCATTATTAGCGGCGTTTTACCGCCGGTATGCGGCCGCTAGCGGGGCGGTTTTACCCCCCGCTAGCGGCCGAGAAGGGGTTAAATACCACCGCAAAGCGCCTCTGCAGAGGCGCATTGCCGGCGGTATAGCCACGCCGTCCCATTGATTTCAATGGGCAGGAGCGGTAAACACACCGCTCCTTCACCGCTCCGAAGATGCTGCTGGCAGGACTTTTTTTACCGTCCTGCCAGCGCATCGCTCCAGTGTGCAAGCCCTCGGGGCTTTCACACTGGAATGAAAGCAGCGGCACTTTTGGGGGCGGTTTGCAGGCGCTATTATTAGCGCAATAGCGCCTGCAAACCGCCCCAGTGTGCAAGGGCTCTAAATGTAGCTGTAGGCCTCTTGACAGCCTCCCTGACCAGTTTTCTTCTCGTCTTTTCATCAATTTTGTAGGGACGTCCAGTTCTTGGTAATGTCACTGTTGTGCCATATTTTCTCCACTTGATGACGACTGTCTTCACTGTGTTCCATGGTATATCTAATGCCTTGGAAATTCTTTTGTACCCTTCTCCTGACTGATACCTTTTAACAATGAGATCCCTCTGATGCTTCGGAAGCTCTCTGTGGACCATGGCTTTTGCTGTAGGATGCGACTAAGAAAATGTCAGGAAAGACCTACTAGAACAGCTGAACTTTATTTGGTGTTAATCAGAGGCACTTTAAATGATGGCAGGTGTGTACTGACTCCTATTTAACATGAGTTTGAATGTGATTGCTTAATTCTGAACACAGTTACATCCCCAGTTATAAGAGGGTGTGCACACTTATGCAACCACATTATTTTAGTTTGTTAGGTTTACTTCCCCCGCCCCCCTCCTAAAATATTTCAATTTGTTTTTCAATTGAGTTGTACAGTTTATAGGTCACATTAAAAGGTGGAAAAAGTTCTGAAATGATTTATCTTTGTCTCATTTTTTTTTTACATCACAGAAACCTGACATTTGAAAACAGGGGTGTGTAGACTTTTTATATCCATTGTATATAGCAGAGATCTCCAAACTATGTCCCCCCAGCTGTTGCGAAACTACACGTCCCATGAGGGATCGTAAAACTCTGACATTCACAGACATGACTAGGAAATTGTAGTTCCTGAACAACTAGAGGGCCTTAGTTTGGAGACCCCTGGTATAAAGTATCAATGGTCTTTGTGAAGTGGTAATCAGAACATCCAGTCCATTCAATTAGTGACCATGCCAATACATTATGTGTAAGTAATGATAGATCCAGTGTCAAGCTTCTGTGCACATCATGGTGATCGAGTGGTCATATTTATCACTATTGAATTTTGTTTTTGATTGTATGCTTACTTTATATTGTTTGATTTTGTCACTATAATAGGTTTTATATAGTTACATTTGGGACGCAGTGGCCGCAATGAAACAGCTGCAGTTGCCAATCTGACAGCCGCACGAGGGCGCAGCATTAAATGCAAGGGGCCCTGCAGCCACGTGGCTGTCAAATTGGCAGAAGCGGCTCTTTCTGTGCAGCCGCTGCGTTCCAATTGTAATGCATGGGACACTTGTGCATCCCCATGTGGGAAACCATAGTCCTTGCACAGAGATACGCTATAATACACCCATGTGAACGAGGGCTAAAAAGTTACAAAGGTCCCTCGCTTCCCTTGAGAAGGAAAAACATGTTCCCATTGAAAGCCTTCGTGTGACCTAAAGCCAGGGAAAAGATCACATGGTCTCTGAATACCATGAGCATTGCAGGCGTTTCAGGTTATCAGAAAGTGAAGAGTCTCTGTGGTGTACAATCTGATAGTCTTGTGTGATTTATCGCGCAACAATCGCGGCAGGCCCGCACTGCGATTTTAGGTGTCATTCAGATAAATGGCATCTCAAATGTGAGTCCCGCGATTTGTTATTCACACATCGGTGCTTTGAAATCGTGGGCAAAATCGTGCCAAATCTGGGCGAGTGTGAATGTAGCCTTACAGTCTAGCAAAGCTTTACATGAATGTATACTTACAACATTGTCAGCAACCAATGCACGTAGACGATTGCCTGAGGGAAGAGGAGATACAAAGTTATTGTCTGAACCTGAATTCAAAGCTGAAAACCCAAGCACAAAAACTCTCATTTAAATATATTCTTCTATAGTCACAAATGATAAAAATCCACTTTGTGCGCACCAAAAGCTTTTGCAAACCTAGATATTACCTTGTAAAAGTAGTGGCGACATCATCTGTGTGCTGTACATAGAATGTGCAGGAAGAAACGCTGTGGGAGGGGCCAAGCTGCCCCCTCCCACTACAGGCTGCCTACATAAAACTACAGGAGAGAGCGGAGACAAGACCAGTAACCCTGCACAAGTAGGGAGAGCAGTAGTGACCGGTCTTTATTACAGGAAGCTCTTGTACACACCGGATTACTGCACAGATCTGGAAGAAATACACAAATATCTCGCTCATCCATGTCTTTATGGACATTGCTTTGTGCACTGGTGGGCAGTCATGTTGGAAGGGGTCATCCCCAAACTGTTCCCACAAAGTTGGGAGCATGAAATTGTCCAAAATGTCTTGGTATGCTGACGCCTTAAAAGTTCCCTTCACTGGAACTAAGGGGCCAAGCCCAACCCCTGAGAAACAACCCCACACCATAATCCCCCCTCTACCAAATGATTTAGACCAGTGCACAAAACAAGGTCCATAAAGATGTGAATGAGCGAGTTTGGGGTGGAGGCACCAGGGAAGCCCCCAACACGTGGATGGCCAGGTATGTCCCCCATGGCCACCAGGGATACCACAGTGTGCCCAATATATGCCAGTGCCCACAAATGGTGCCAGTTGATGCCATTATGAATGCCTGCCAGATCAGTGATGCCCAGCAGTGCCACCCATCAGTGTCCATCAGTGCCACCCATAAGTACCCATCAGTGCAGTCTTTCAGTGCCCATCAGTGCTGCATACCAGTGCCACCTATCAGTGCCACCTCATTGGTACAACCTTATCAGTGCCCATCAGTGCAGCCTCATCAGTGCCCGTCATTGAAGGAAAAAAAAAACGTACTTATTTACAAAATATTATAACAGAAACAAAAGAAAAAACTTTTTTCTTCTAAATTTTCCACCTTTTTTTATTTGTTGCGCAAAAAATAAAAACCCCAACAGTGATCAAATACCACCAAAAGAAAGCTCTATTTGTGGGAACAAAATGATAAAAAATTTGTTTGGGTACAGTGTAGCATGACCGCGAAATTGTCATTCAAAATGCGACAGCGCTGAAAGCTAAAAATTGGCTTGGGCAGGAAGGGGGTTTAAGTGCCTGGTATTGAAGTGGTTAAAGAGGAACTGTCATCTCTGTCCTGCAGCGGCTCCTCCTTTGACCTGCTGTTGACTCACCGACAGTCCCATTCACTTTAATGGGACGGCTGGTGATGCGGCAGTGACACAACAAGGTGAGGGACGTGGCGGCAGCAGGTGAGTGGATGCCCACTAACAGGCGCTGCCATAATGGATCTGAAATGACAGGTGCTCTTTAAATGTAAGGACTTATTCTTGCTGGTAGTTAGAATCTTTATTAATTTGCAAAATGAAGGTTTACGATTTAGAATAATAAGCTGTCAGGTTAGTAAAACAGCGATATCCGACCCGATTCAATCATACAGTTTGTAGTGTACATAGATTTGCAAAACAATAGAATAAAGGAATATTCCTGAACTTTGGTTTATCTCATGGTTACTGTGGAATTGTGTGAATGCATCAATGCAGTGCATGTTATCTCGGCTTGAATTCATTGAATAATGAATGAAACATAACTAAGCTCCATTTCATGCTGAATAAAATAAAATTATTAATGTGTCTTAAGTAGAAAACTATCTTTAGACAGATTTTTACTCCAAATGCATTTTATTAAAATGAATTTGGATTTAAAAAAAAAAAAACTGATTTCAATAAAAAATTTTTAAAAAAACTTAAAAAAATCAAATTTTTTAACCCCCTCCCGACCAGCCGCCGCAGTTGTATTGCGGCAGGTTGGCTCCCCTGGGCAAAACGACGTTACCTTACGTAGCTTCGCCTTTTGGCCACTAGGGGGCGCGTGCCCCCACGGCTCGCCGCAGGAGCTGATGCGAGTGCCCGGCAGGCGCAATAACCGCTGGGCACCCGCGATCGCTCGTGACAGAGCGATAACCGGGATCTGTGTGTAAACACAGATTCCGATTCTCTTAGGGAGGAGGAGACAGATCATGTGTTCATACTATGTATAAACACTGATCTCTGTCTTCTCCTAGTCAGTCCCATCCCCCCACAGTTAGAACACACACTGAAGGAACACAATTAACCCCTTGATCGCCCCCTAGTGTTAACCCCTTCCCTGCCTGTGACATTTACACAGTAATCAGTGCATTTGTATAGCACTGATTGCTGTACAATTGTGACTGGTCCCAAAAATATGTCAAAAGTGTCCGATGTGTCTGCTGCAATATCGCAGTCCCAATCAAAATCGCAGCTCGCTGCCATTACTAGTAAAAAAAATAATAATATTAATAAAAATGCCATAAATCTATCCCCTATTTTGTAGAGGCTATAACTTTTGCGCAAACCAATCAATATGCGCTTATTGCGATTTTTTTTTACCAAAAATATGTAGAAGAATACGTATCAGCCTAAACAAAAAGTAGCTGTTTATTATAGCAAAAAGTAAAAGATATTGGGGGTTATTTACTAAAGGAAAATCCACTTTGTACTGAAAGTGCACTTGAAAGTGCAGTCGCTGTAGATCTGAGGGGGACATGCAAGGAGAATAAAAAACAGCATTTTAGCTTGCACATGATTGGATAAAATCAGCAGAGCTTCCCCTCGTTTCAGATCTACCCCTCAAATTTAGAGCGACTTCACTTCCAAGTGCACTTGTAGTGCAAAGTGGAGTTGCCTTTTGTAAATAACCTCCATTGTGTTTTTTTCAAAATTGACGGTTTTCTTTTGTTTATAGCGCAAAAAATAAAAACCGCAGAGATGATCAAATACCACCAAAAGAAAGCTCTATTTGTGGGGGGAAAAAAAAGGAAGTCAATTTAAGCTGGCCATACACCATACAATTTTCCTGTTCAATTTTCTTTAGATTTACCTTCAACTATGTAGTACAAGGGCCTGCCTGATTGCATCCAAATTGAAAGTGTTTAGGTTTGACCTCCTATTATATGGTTTTGGTAAATCTAAAGGAAAGTTGAACAGGAAAATTGAATAGTGTATGGCCAGCCTTAGTTTGGGTACAACGTCACACGACTGCACAATTGTCAGTTAAAGGGACGCAGTGCCGAATTGCAAAAAATAGCCTGGTCATTGAGGAGCCAAATCTTCCGGGGCTGAAGTGGTTAATCATTGATTTTTATCCACCCTGAGAAGAAGAATGGTCAAACATTCCCATAGACCAGTGGTTCTCAACCTTACTAGTGCCGTGACCCCTTGATAAAATTTCCCAAGTTGTGGGGACCCCTAAAAGTAAAATTATTTTCGTAGCGTGGGTTGTCAGCACCCAAGGCAAGACAAGTAATTTGCACGCCTAATCCATGGACATTTAGCTCTCTCTGAGTACCTTCCACTCGTACAGTATTAAAACCCCTTATGGTACATTTTAGAATATACCACTCTCTTTCCCTTTTATCTCTCTCTATGCTAATTTCTTGTTTCCCCCCCCATCCCTCTCTCTAGCCGTCTTTCTTGTTCTCTTATTCTTTCTCTCCCTTTTTCTTTGTTCCTCCCCCTCTTTTCCTCTCCCTTCCATGTATTCTCTATTTTTATTCCTTCTCTTACTCCTTGGTGGGGGGAATGGGATGAGTGGCAGTGCTGATGGGGAGTTGGGAAGAGTGGCAGTGCTGGTGGGGGGGTGGGTTGTGAGATCAGTGGCAGTGCTGGGGGGAGTTCTGATCAGCCAACTTAGGTGCTCTTGATTAAGGTCATCTGCTGATCTGAGAACTGTAGTGGGGACTTTTAATGGCAACTATAATCACAGGTAGTGTTACTCACTGTCTCCGACCTCTAGTCTCTGTCCCCCAGCCATGCCGTGAACTGAATGGGCGACTGCAAAGAGGCTGAGTGGGCGGCCGCGGGCTCCAGGAACAGCCTACCTGGGCAGTCACAGGCTCCAGGGACAGCCCTGCTGGGTGGCCACGAAATGACTGGGAGAACAGCTTAGGCTTCAGGAATAGCCCAGGATTCGGTGACCCCTGGCAAATCGTCATTTGACCCCCGAGGGGGTCCCGACCCCCAGGTTGAGAACCACTGCCATAGACACTCCTAAACCTTGTGGACAGTCCTCCCAGAAGAGGTGAAGCTGTTATAGCTGTAAAGGGTGGGCAACTCAATATTGAACCCTATGGACTAAGACCATTAAAGTTTATGTGTGTGTAAAGGCAGGCGTCCCAATACTTTTTGTAATATAGTGTGTATGTATTATACAGTATCTCACAAAAGTGAGTACACCCCTCACATTTTTGTAAATATTTTATTCTATCTTTTCATGTGACAACACTGAAGAAATGACACTTTGCTACAATGTAAAGTAGTGAGTGTACAGCTTGTATAACAGTGTACATTTGCTGTCCCCTCAAAATAACTCAACACACAGCTATTAATGTCTAAACCACTGGCAACAACAGTGAGTACACCCCTAAGTGAAAATGTCCAAATTGGGCCCAAAGTGTCAATATTTTGTGTGGCCACCATTATTTTCCAGCACTGCCTTAACCCTCTTGGGCATGGAGTTCACCAGAACTTCACAGGTTGCCACTGGAGTCCTTTTCCACTCCTCCATGATGACATCACAGAGCTGGTGGATGTTAGAGACCTTGCGCTCCTCCACCTTCTGTTTGAGGATGCCCCACAGATGCTCAATAGGGTTTAGGTCTGGATACAGTCCATCACCTTTACCCTCAGCTTCTATAGCAAGGCAGTGGTCATCTTGGAGGTGTATTTAGGGTCGTTATGTTAGAATACTGCCCTGCGGCAGTACTGTATATTGTACATTCACATCAGTCCTACAATGTAAGATCCCTAATTCACATTCATACATACTAGGGGCCAGGATAGATAGATAGAGAGATAGAGAGATAGAGAGATAGAGAGATAGATAGAGAGATAGATAGATAGATAGATAGATAGATAGATAGATAGATAGATAGATAGATAGATAGATAGAGAGAGATAGATAGAGAGATAGAGAGATAGAGAGATAGAGAGATAGAGAGAGAGAGAGAGAGAGAGAGATAGAGAGATAGATAGATAGATAGATAGATAGATATAGAGAGAGAGAGAGAGATAGATAGATAGTCATGGGAGTCCATATAACCTATAGGCTTGGCTTAGAGGAAGAGGGCTAAATGCCGTTGGCACTCAATCAAACCCGGAATACTTGTGTCATCTAGTGGCAGAGAGGTATTACTGAGGGGAGTCGCTCGGGAATAGTTTTTTTTTTTTTTTTTACTTTATCCACCTGGAGTCTTGCTTTGAAGCCTTAATCCATCCAAAATGTTATCATAGTTTTGGATAAAATGGTTTAGTGGTCTAGCGCCCCGTCCAAGCAGTGACTCAGTAGCTCAGCTCCCCCTCCCAGCAATAATAACACAGAAGCTCAGTATCCACTGCTCCCCCTCCCAGCAGTGACCCAGCAGCTTAGCTCTCCTCCATGCACCTTCCTACAAGCAGAGACTCAGGAGCTCAGCTCTCCCTGCTTATGCTCCCAGTAGTGATTCAGAAGCTCAACTCGACCATCCAACAGTAAATCAGCAGATCAGCTCCCTCTGCTCCCCTTCCCAGTAGTGACTCAGCAGCTCAGCTCCTCTTACACAGTAAGGCTTCATGTACACATCACATTGAAAGCCTCGTCTGAACGCTGGAACTTCACAACTAGTAAATCGACAGGGAAAAACGTTTTGCCACTTTTACATTTAGAAGTGTTTATTACAGATTCTCTCTCTCAACAAGCCAATGTTTTTTAAAAAAAACCCAATCTACATTTCTACAGAGTGACCATTTTCCCGGACAGATAGTCAGCCGGCTCCTGGCACACTCCCATAAGGGCACAGCGCCCAGGACAGATGATATAAACAGAGATGTGCAGAAAGCAATGTCTCCAGCTGTCTCCGATTGTCTCCATGAGATCCCACCAACCCGACCATCGTTCTCCTTCCATACACCTCAATGAACCTTTCATATACCAGTCCCCGGGGGAGAGGACCGCTCACCCAAATGATTTCTTTATACTCTACATGTATTATAATGTAAGGACAGACATCCTCTCCCAGAAAAGTTATCAGAAATAGAGAGCAATGGACCAGGAAGTTCTGCACAATGTAACATTGAATACCCATCCCCCTCCCCAAACAAAGGGGAGAAAACACACCAAAACATTCATTACCGGAAACGTGTCAAACAACTCACATTTTTCAGGTTAAAAAAAAAAAAGGAAGCATGAAACATGTACTAATGGTGGGATCCCTGGACAGGTAAGTGTCCTCATATTAAAAGTCAGCAGCTGCAGTATTTATACAGTATTTGTAGCTGCTAAATTAAAAAACAAATTGGGGGGGGTTAGGCTGGAGCTCCATTTTAACCACTTCAATACCGGGCACTTATATACCTTCCTGTCCAGACCAATTTTCAGCTTTCAGCGCTGTCACAGTTTGAATGACAATTGCGCGGTCATACAACACTGTACCCAAACTAGATTTTTATCATTTTGTTCCCACAAATAGAGCTTTCTTTTTATTTTTTGCTAAACAAATAAAAAAAGACCGAAAATTTTGAAAAAAAATAAAAGTTTTGCTTTTGTTTCTGTTAAAAATTTTTGTAAATAAGTTTTCTCTTTCACTGATGGGCACTGATAAGGCGGCACCGATGAAGTGGCACTGACGATGGGTGGCACCGATATGCAGCACTGATGGGCACTCATGGGTGGCACTGGTGGGCACCGATAGACGACACTGATAGACGACACTGATGGGCACCGAAAGGCTGCAAAGATGGGTTCTTATGGCTGGCACTGATATGCGGCACTGATGGGCACTGATACGCGGCACTGATAGGCATCCCTGGTGGCATTGTGAGTGGGCACTGATTGGCAGCTGCCTGGGCACAGATTAGTATTTCCCTGGGGGTCTAGGGGGCATACCTGGTGGTCCAGTGTGGATGGCTTCCCTGGTGGTCCTGGGCGGGATCCGAGGGGGGGCTGTGCTGATAAACAATCAGCTCAGACCCCCCCTGTCAGGAGAGCAGCCAATCGGACATACGCAAGTGAGGAAAAGCCGATCAAGGCTCTTCCTATTTAATCTTGATCAGCCGTGATTGGACACGGCTGATGACGTCTCTGATGGAGACTCTTTACCTAGATTAGTGTTGCGGGGTGTCAGACTGACACCCCGCAACAACGATCGCCGCGATGCGCGCCCCCGGGGGCGTGCAGCGGCTCTATATCCTGCGGAGGTCATATGACGCCCAGTCAGGGTATTGAAACCACTTTGCCGCCGTCATTCTGCTATAAGTGGTTAATAATACACGAATGAATAATAATAATAATAATAATAATAATAATAATAATAAACTCCTAACCTTAAAAAAATAAATAAATTAGTAGTAGTAATAATAATAATAATAATAATAATAATAATAATAATAATAATAATAAACACCCAAACCTGAACAAAAAATAAATAATATTTAAAATGATCTATTTTGTGTTAGGCCGGTTATTTATTATTATTTTTTTTTTAAGGGTTATTTATTATTACATAATATTCAGTAATTTATTTTTTTATGACTTTATGAGTAGTAGCAGTAACACCCTAACAAAAATTAAATAATATTTAAATGATCTATTTATTTTGTGTTAGGGCGGTTATTTATTATTATTTTTAAGGGTTATTATTACAAAGTATTTATTAATTTATTTTTTTATGAGTAGTAGCAGTAGTAACACTCTAACAAAAAATAAACAAGAAATAACCCCAACTCCTAATACTAACCCTAACCTTAACCCTTTACCCAAAAAAAAATAAAAATAATGAATAGTAATAATAATATTATTATTATTATTATTAAAAAAGAGAAATAAAAGCTAAAAAAAAGCTGAAATACCTAGCAACAAATAATGCAACAGATACAAGTTTTCTATATTGGCTAATAATAATAATAATAATAATAAATAAAAAAAGGCAAAGCTCAAAAACACACCAAAATCATGCATAAAAATGCGCAAAAAAAGTCCTCTCCAGCATTCCATATATTGAACATTATGTGTGGCCCTTTAGTGATGTGAGTAGAATATACATAGCAGTGTACACCTCATATACACCCCTCTTTATATTATTCTATTACACCCCAGTCCTCTCAGTCGCCGTCCTTCCTCTTCCTCGGTGTAGTTCCTCCTCTGTGTACACTCGGCGCTCCCACCAACTTCTAAACTTTCTACAAACTTTCCCCGAGCTCTGTACACCCCCCCCCCCCCCCCCTTACATGGGACCCCCATTCCCCATCCGGGTACCTTCAGGCTAACAGCAGGTAGCTCCATCTCTGCTCCCCGAGTCCAGCGATCAGTGGGCGGGGCTCTCCGTCATGTGACCCGATCCCCGGACAAGGAGGTGAGGGGGGGGAAGAGGCTGGGCGGTCACGCGGGTTGCTAGGAGACGGCGTCCTGTGCAGCTACTGCGGAACCTCAGTGTGACCGAACCCCGCAGGTGTATAGAGGGGAGGAGCCCCACGCACATCGACCAATCAGGGGAATAAACCTGTCCCTGAGCAATGTACACTCACTCCATTGATTGCTCTAAGACTGCCTGCCCCTCTCTAAGGCCTCATTCACACCTCTGCGGATCTGTGTGCATCGTCACATATGGCTACCCGCTGGAGTGCGAAAGCGCGACGCCACCATATGCGTTCCAACACTTATATGACAAAACAGCACACTAGAACCATCAGATAGTGAGACGGAAGTGATGTGCGCAGTTATTATGTGGCTCCACCCCTAAGTCCAGGTTCAAGCCCCACCATCCAAGTGGACATAGAGTTAGATTATAATTATGCCGAGCGAAGCAAGGCCGTGGCCGAAGCGTGGCGAGCGGAGCGATCCCTGTTGCAAAGTGGTGTCTTACCATCAATAATTATACAGAAGAAGAGCTTGCCTGTAACGTCACTTCTGTTACATTATCTGATGGTTTCACTGCTCCGTATTGTCGTAAAAACTTTTGGAACGCATATCGGCAAGTTACGCATGCGCAGTGCGAAATTTCTCGGCGGATTGTCACTTCCGTAGCCAAATGTCATGGGTCGCCATATGTGACGAAACACTGTCCCTCCGCCACCATCTGGGGGGAGTTTTTATACCCCCCCACCCAAAACAGTGACGGGCTCTGCATAGGGCCACAAAGCTGGCCCCGGGGCCCCTCACAACTGTGATGCTCATCGCCATGCGTTCCCACATTTGGAGGGACGCTGATCAGCTGACCAGAGCCAGCAACACATTAGGAAATAAAGGAAGGGGGGGGGGATAAGGGGGTCACACCAGGAGCACCACGCACACTTTTTTGCACATCCTCACGCGTCACATTTCCATACCTCCCAACATTTTGAGATGGGAATGAGGGACGCCTACTAACAAACATATGTAGGCATGGGACACGCCCCTTGACACGCCCCCTTGAAGGAAAATTAACCAAAAAAAGTTAATTAAATCCACAAGGACTTTTTTTTACCACTACTATTCTTTATATTGGCTTTTAAAATGTACAAATGCAGAAATTTAGAATTTGGATGAAAGGTTTAGCACTGGGAAACACTTTTTGAAAGATAAATAGTACATTTTATATACAACGATATAGATGAGACCAAAATGAGGAGTAAATAGGGACAGAAGGACATTTCTCCAAATCAGGGACAATCCCTCGAAATCAGGGACAATCCCTCGAAATCAGGGACAGTTGGAAGCTATGCATTTAGGATAACATACTACGCAGTTCCGTATGTGCAAACATACGTGTGTTTGCACAATGTGTGAGGGTGATATTAAGAATTCATGGCACCATCGGAGGTCTGCAGTACGGTGCAGAAAAGTGTGCAATTTTGCATGCGTTCCCACAACACGCTGGTGTGAGCGAATTCTAAGCGGTTACATTGTAACAACTTGCATGTATAGAATAGTAGAAGACATATATGAGAGTCCACGGGGCAGGACAACCCAAGAGTATACGAAAAATGGAAAGATTTCCCCGGGGGGGGGGTTTAGGCAGCAAAATGTTTGTAAGAGGGTAATTATGCAAAAAATCTTTTTTTTAGGTCAGGAAATAAAGAATAGATTCAGATATACAATAAATTAAATTTTAAAATACAAGCTCAGGTTTTCGACACAAACAACAACATAAACTTTCATGTATTTTGTCTTCTCAGGTTTTTGAACTGTAGACACATCCCATAATGATATAATATACACACTGCACTCTGCTGTAATTCAGTACAGTAAAACCTTGGATTGTGAGCATAATTTGTTCCAGAAACAAGCTTGTAATCCAAAGCACTTGTATATCAAAGCGAATTTCCCCATAAGAAATAATGGAAACTCAGATGATTCGTTCCACAACCATTTATTCATAAATCCTTCAGTTTACAGTCCATATAAAAAGATTATAGTAATGCGATAGGTTGTGTAACCATAAAATGACCATCCACAAATGGAAGCCTCCACAAGGGGATTAGAAGCAAAATCCAGCAGGAGCTCCAGAGTATAAAAGAGAAGAGGGGAGCCTCTAAGTGTAGCAATATGTTGCTAAATGTTGTACCTTCATTAAATGTGACCGTATTGCTACACTTAGAGGCGCCTCTCTTCTCTTTTATACTCAGTTGTGACGTGACGCTACTTGTATATCAAGACATCGCTTGTATATCAAGACAAAATTTATTTTAAAAATGTGCTTGTCTTGCAAAGCGCTCTCAAACCAAGGTTTTTACTGTATTAGAAATATTCCTCCTCCTCCTGCTGTAGCTTTGAGATCTTTTCAACAGCACAGAAAGAGCCGGGACATGATGCTTTACATCAGCATGTGGGACAAGTACATTTCAGCATGAGAAAAAAACAAAAAAGTGCAGAGCTAACTTACTAATTAAAGTGGTTGTAAACCCACCAAAAGAAAACCTGCAAGACAGGCATAATGATTGGCTGGAGCTGCGAAGACGTCACTCTCGCGCATGCGCACAGGAGCCGCCAGTAATGGCACACTAACGGAAGCAACGGCACGTACATGCCGTCGCTTCAGTGCGCATGTGTCGAGGATGTCGGGACATGCTAATACAGGGGATATATCCTAAACCATGCAGGTTTAGGAGATATCCGGGATAGCTACAGGTATTATATAGGCTTATTGAGAAAGATTAAGGCCCCTTTCACACTGATGCGGTTTGCAGGCGGTATTGCGCTAAAAATACCGCCTGCAAACCGCCCCTAAACAGCCTCCGCTGTTTGTTCAGTGTGAAAGCCCGAGGGCTTTCACACTGAAGCGGTGCGCTGACAGGACGGTGAAAAAAGTCCTGCAAACCGCTTCTTTGGAGCGGGGAAGGAGCGGTGTATTCACCGCTCCTTCCCCGCTCCTGCCCATTGAAATCAATGGGACAGCGCGGCTATACCGCGGCAATACCGCGGCTATAGCCGCGCTGTACGAGGGATTTTAACCCTTTTTCGGCCGCCGACGCCCCCACCGCCCCACTGTGAAAGGGGCCTAAGGGTTTAACGTGTAGCCTTACAGGGTGACACTGTGTATACACAAATAATAGGGTGCCAACGTCCCAACAGTGTATATATAGAGACTAGAAGCTAGAAAAATTGGACTTTAAACATTAGGTTTATCCGTGTGCCTTTATTCACTTGCCGTCCGCCATATAGCAGAATGACAGCGGCAAAGTGGTTTCAATATCCTGACCGGACGTCATATGACGTCCTCAGGATATTAAGCCGCTGCGTGCCCCCGGGGGTGCGCATCGCGGCGATCGTTGTTGCGGGTTGTCAGTCTGACACACCGCAACTCCGATCTAGGTAAAGAGTCTCTGACGGTGACTCTTTACCACGTGATCAGCCGTGTCCAATCATGTCTGACAGATGCGAGTAGAGGAGAGCCGATTGGCTGCTCTCCTGACAGGGGGGGTCTGTGCTGATTTATTATCAGCACAGCCCCCCCTCGGATCCCACCCAGGACCACCATCATGCCGCCCAGGACCACCAGGATGGCCATCCACACTGGACCACCAGGTATGCCCCCCTAGACCCCCAGGGAAATACTAATTTGTGCCCAAGCAGCTGCCAATCAATGACCAGGCAGCTGCCAATCAGTGCCCACTCACAATGCCTACCACTGCCAGTGCCACCAGGGATGCCTATCAGTGCCTCATATCAGTGCCGCGTATCAGTGCCCATCAGTGCCACGTATCAATGCCCATCACTGCCCAGCAGTGCCGCCTATCAGTGCCCATCAGTGCCACCTATCAGTGCCCAGCAGTGCCGCCTATCAGTGCCACCCATAACAACCCATTTTTGCAGCCTTTCAGTGCCCATCAGTGTCGCCTATCAGTGTCCATCAGTGCCACCCATGAGTGCCCATCAGTGCCGCCTATCAATGCCCATCAGTGCTGCATATCAGTGCCGCCTACCAGTGCCCATCAGTGCCGCATATCAGTGACCATCATCAGTGCCCGTCAGTGCCCGCTCATTGGTGCCACCTCATCGGTGCTGCCTTATCAGTGCCTGTCAGTGCCGCCTTATCAGTGCCCATCAGTGAAAGAGAAAACTTACTTATTTACAAAATTTTATAACAGAAACAAAAGCAAAACTTTTATCTTTTTCAAAATTTTCGGTCTTTTTTTATTTGTTTAGCAAAAAATAAAAACCGCAGAGGTGATCAAATACTACCAAAAGAAAGCTCTATTTGTGGGAACAAAATGATAAAAATTTAGTTTGGGTACAGTGTTGTATGACCGCGCAATTGTCATTCAAACTGCGACAGCGCTGAAAGCTGAAAATTGGTCTGGGCAGGAAGGTGTATAAGTGCCCTGTATTGAAGTGGTTAAAGTCCAATTTTTCTAACTTCTAGTCTCTATATATTATATAGGCTTACCTGTAGTCAAAGGTGGATCGTAATGCCCCGTACACACGATAGGATTTTCCAACGGAAAATGTGCAATCGGAGCTTGTTGTCGGAAATTCCGACCGTGTGTGGGCTCCATCGGACGTTTTCTATTGGAATTACCGTCACACAAAATTTGAGATCTGGTTCTCAAATTTTCCTACAACAAAATCCGTTGTTGGAAATTCCGATCGTGTTTACACAATTCCGACGCACAAAGTTCCACGCATGCTCGGAATCAAGCAGAAGAGCAGCACTGGCTATTGAACTTCATTGCTCTCGGCTCGTCGTACGTGTTGTACGTCACCGCCTTCTTGACGTTCGGAATTTCCTACCAACTTTGTGTGACCGTGTGTATGCAAGACAAGTTTGAGCCAACATCCGTCGAAAAAAAACCCATGGATTTTGTTGTCGGAATGTCCGATCGTGTGTACAGGGCATTAGGGTTTATAACCACTTTAATACCACAATAATGGTGAAACCCTCTGTATGGAAATCCCAATAAACTTCAATATTACCACAATACCGGTCTCCGTGATATGATCACATACAGTATCTCACAAAAGTAAGTACACCCCTCACATTTTTGTAAATATTTAATTCTATCTTTTCATGTGACAACACTGAGGAAATGACACTTTGCTACAATGTAAAGTAGTGAGTGTACAGCTTGTATAACAGTGTAAATTTGCTGTCCCCTCAAAATAACTCAACACACAGCTATTAATGTCTAAACCTCTGGCAACAAAAGTGAGGACACCCCTAAGTGAAAATGTCCAAATTGGGCTCAAAGTGTCAATATTTTCTGTCACATGAAAAGATATAATAAAATATTTACAAAAATTTAAGGCATGTACTCATTTTTGTGAGATAATGTATAATACACATCAGACTGAAATAAGGATGGTGGAAACCCCTCCTACAGAGGATTGAAATCAATGAGCACTGCAGCGGCACTTTGCGGGCGGTTTTAACCCTCTTTTAGCGGGGGTTAAAAGTGCCCCGCTAGTGGCCGAAAACCTCTGCAAAGACGACAGTAAAGCGCTGCTAAAAATAGCCGACGCCCCCAACGCCTCAGTGTGAAAGTAGCCTAATTCCCCGTACACACGATCGGACTTTCCGACAACAAAACCGCTGATTTTTGTTAGAAGGATGTTGGCTCCAACTTGTCTTGCATACACACGGTCACACAAATGTTGGCCAACAATTATGAACGTATTGACGTACAAGACGTACGTGATATCTCCATTCCGAACGCTAGTTTTACAAGACCGAGCACTTCCGGTTCTTACCTGATTCCGAGCATGCGTGTTTGTACTTTGGACTTTTGTCCGACGGACTTGTGTACACACGATCGGAAAGTCCGACAACACACATTTGTTTGGTGGAAAATTTGAGAACCTGCTAGCCAACATTTATTGGCAGAAAGTCCGACAACAAATGTCCGATGGAGCATACACACGGTTGGACTTATGCCCTGTACACACGGTCGGATTTTCCGATGGAAAAAGTGTGATCGGATTATGTTGTCGGAAATTCCGATCGTGTGTGGGCTCTATCGGACTTTTTCCATCAGAATTTCTGACACACAAAGTTTGAGAGCAGGATATAAAACTTTCCGACAACAAAATCCGATCGCTTAAATTCCGATCGTATGTACACAAATCCGACGCACAAAGTGCCACGCATGTTCAGAATAAATTAAGAGACGAAAGCTATTGACTACTGCCCCGTTTATAGTCCCGACGTTCAGAACGATCGGATTTTCCGTCAACTTTGTGCGACAGTGTGTATACAAGACAAGTTTGGCACAAAATCCATCGGAAAAAAATCCGATGGATTTTGTTGTCGGAATGTCGGATCGTGTGTACAGGGCATTACCGCCAACAAGCTCACATCCAACATTTCCCGTCGGAAAGTCCGATCGTGTGTATGCGGCATTAGACTTTCATTGGGGTGTATTCATTTTTGCAACATGGTCTTGAATAAATTTATTAGGAAAAATACTTTTTTGTGTGTGCAAATTAACAAATCTTAGTTGCAATCAATGGGCTGCATTCATTCACTATTCTAACACACCTGGGTGGGCTCCGAGCACAATGCTCTGCCTTCGGAGTCCACCCTATTTTGAAGCCTATTAGAGCCTATGTCTCTGATCAGGTGCTTCAAAAAAAAAAAAAGGTGGACAAAGTTATTGGGCGCCAGACACTTCTTGGATGTAAAAGATGTTTTATATCTCCTAACAGTCCTTTATATATTTTTGGGGGAAAGAGAGTTAGGTCCAGGACACCCTTAAATATTGTAGATTCAATTGACAGACACCGAGACTTCAATAGGAGGACAGCCGTGCAGGGAAAGACCCCAGCAAGGCGCCACATCTGCACTTGCAGGAATGCTGTCTCCTATGGCAACAGTCTTTAACAGTTCATAACTCAAACGTAACAGTTCCTTCAACTTCACTACAACTGCCTCTTGTAGTTCTTCAACACTGAGCTCCTGGTCTCTCACTAGACCCACTGATTCACTGACTTTGAATCCCTTGAGGTCCTCCTAAATTTGCAGTGGTATTTCCCTCAAGCGTCACCCACGCTTCCCTGCTGAGTCCCTACCTTGGCACTCCAGATACTTCTCAAGCTTCACCCCTGCCTACAGGTTCGGTCCCTGGCTTGGCACACAAGGCTGCTCTGCAAGCGTCACATCCACTGGTTGGATCCCTGACTTGATCACCGCCTGAAGTTTCCAGAATCTCCACCGTGCCTGTTCCGTGAGAATGCTGCTCCGGTACTTGCTTCAGATACTCACTGTGGTCCCTGGAAATAAGGTGGTCGGTGCCTTTGTGGCGACAGCTTCCCTTCTACCTCCGACTACTGACAGGTTCTCCGGCCGGCAGAACCATCCCTTCTGGTTGGACTGCAAGCCGCAATTCCAACCCTGCACTGCTCTCTTACTTCTGGATAGGCCCTCAGACAGCCTAGCAGCCAGATGCCCCTGGGATAGGACCAATCTGTGGCCTAGCAGCCTGGGGCACGCGACACACGTCCACCAAGACAGCCGTCCAGGTGGCACAGAACATAGATCACCTGACTCCACCCGAATATATAGGTTCTCCCAGCAGGCCAAGGGATCCAAGGAAACCCCTGCCCATTGGCTGAGACCCAGCATATACCCATAACCTGACCTTGAGTTGTCCTACTCATATCTAGTACCACCAAGTGCCGGGCCACCTAGTGGTAGAAGAGAAAAGTACAACCAGACCAAGCTTAGGGAGAAACCAATGGATCTCCAACAATTGACCAGGGTAACTACTCCTGGCAAGTAAATTTGTGAGGAGCATCCCTGACTAAACAGGGTGCTACACTATAATAAGGCTTACCTGTAGGTAACGTGAATATCTACTAAACTTGCACCATTTAGGAGATATTCATGTGACGTCATTGTTACATGCGCACTGACGAAACGGCTTGCTCGTGCCATTTCTTCAGTAGCTGTGCCGTAATCGGCGGCAACCGCGCGCATGTGCGGGAGTGATCTCATTGCGACTGCTGCCAATCACAGCACCAGAGCTTGCGAACCCAGAAATTACTCTGGGAGACATGTCACCGGTTACAACGGTGTACGGGGACCGCTGCAACAGCTTCGTTCTAAGGTAAGTATTTCATAATGAGCTAGTATGCTATGCTCATTATGCCTTTGTCTTTTTTTTTTCCCGTGCTTCTGGGACTCATGGGTAGTGATGACGTCAGCACGCCGTCCACCCTATGCGTTTTGTCAGAGATTGACATCGTACTGATGGATGCCAATCAGTGCCAAACAATAATGCCTGCCAATCAGTGATGCCCATTGGGCACTGATTGGCATACATTGTGGGCACTGATTGGCATCCATTGTGGGCACTGATTGGCATCCCTAGTGGTCTAGGGTGGCATACCAGGTGGTGACATCCCTGGTGGTCCTAGTGGCGTCCCTGGTGGTCCTAGTGGCGTCCCTGGTGGTCCAGTGTAGGCATCCTCGGGGGGCTGCGCTGATAATCAATCAGCACAGACCCCCCCCTGTCAGAGGAGCAGCTGATCGGCTCTCCTCTATTCGCACCTCACAGCCACGAGTGAGGAAAAGCCGATCACCGGCTCTTCCTGTTTACATCGTGATCAGCCGTGATTGGACATGGCTGATCACATGGTAAAGAGTCTCCGTCAGAGACTCTTTTCCTAGATCGGAGTTGCGGTGTGTCAGAATGGGGGGGGGGGCGCAGCGGCTTAACCACTTGAAAACTGGGCACTTAAACCCCCTTCCTAACCAGACCAATTTTCAGCTTTTGGTGCTCTCACATTTTGAATGACAATTACTCAGTCATGCAACACTGTATCTATATGAAATTTTTGTCCTTTTTTTCACACAAATGGAGCTTTCTTTTGGTGGTATTTAATCACCGCTGGGTTCTTTATTTTTTGCGCCGTAAAAGAAAAAAGACCGAAAAATCTGTAAAAAAATACATTTTTCTTCATTTCTGTTATAATATTTTGCAAATTAGTAATTTTTCTTCATATATTTTGGCCAAAATTTTTACCGCTACATATCTTTGGTAAAATTAACCCAAATCGGTGGATATTATTTGGTCTTTGTGAAAGTTATAGAGTCCAAAAGCTATGGTGCGAATATCTGAAAATTGATCACACCTGAAGTACTGATGGCCTATCGAATTTCTTGAGACCCTAACATTCCAGAAAAGTACAAATACCCCCCAAATGACCCCTTTTTGGAAAGAAGACATTCCAAGGTATTTGGAAAGATGCATGGTGAGTTTTTTGAAGTTGTCATTTTTTCCCACAATTCTTTGCAAAATCAAGGTTTTTTTTTTACTTTTTTTTTCCCACAAAATTGTCATATTAGCAGGTTATTTCTCACACACCGCATATGCATACCACAAATTACACCCCAAAACACATTCTGCTATTACTCCCGAGTATGGCGATACCACATGTGTGAGACTTTTACACAGCGTGGCCACATACAGAGGCCCAACATGCAGGGGAGCACCTTCAGGCGTTCTGGAGCACCCAGGCCAATTCTGACATTTCTCTCCTACATGTAAAAATCATCATTTATTAGATAGAAAATTACATAGAACCCCAAAACATTATATATGTTTTTTTAGCAAAGACCCTAGAGAATACAATGGCGGTTGTTGCAACTTTTTATCTCGCACGGTATTTGCGCAGCAATTTTTTTAACGCGTTTTTTTGGAAAAAAAACAGTTTTGTGCTTTACAAAAACCAAAACAGTAAAGTTAGCCTAATGTTTTTGCATAATGTGAAAGATGAAGTTACGTCGAGTAAATAGATACCCAACATGTCACCTTTCAAAATTGCACGCGCTTGTGGAATGGCGCCAAACTTTGCTACTCAAAAATCCCCATAGGCGACGCTTTAAAATTTTTTACTGGTTACATGTTTTGAGTTACAGAGGAGGTCTAGGGCCAAAATTATTACTCTCACTCTACCGATCGCAGCGATACCTCACATGTGTGGTTTGAACACCGTTTTCATATGTGGGCGGGACTTACGTATGCGTTCGCTTCTGCATGCGAGCACACAGGGACAGGGGCGCTTAAAAAATTTTTTTTTTTTTTTATTGTTCATTTTACTTTATTTATTTTAGTTTGATGCTTTTTTCCAAAAAAAAATAATTTTTGACCACTTTTATTCCTATTACAAGGAATATAAACATTGTAATAGGAATATGGCATGACAGGTCCTCTTTACAGTGAGATATGGGGTCAATAAGACCCCACATCTCACCTCTATGCTGGGAAGCCTGAAATTAAAAAAAACCAAAAAGATCCTGGCTTCGATCGTAGCGGTGAGTCGGTAGAAGCGCGGGAGGGGGGGACATCCCCTCTCGCCTCCCGTAAGAACGATCAAGCAGTGGAACAGCTGCTATGATCGTTCTCTTGGTGTAGGGAATCGCCGGCTGAAAAAGCTGATATCTGAATGATGCCTGTAGCTGCACCCATCATTCAGATATCTCCACACAAAGTCAAGGACATTGTATGACGGCCGGCGGGCGGGAAGTGGTTAAAACGCTTTTTTTTTTTTAACACAATTCGTCCATTTATACAATATTTCTACCACATAGCATGTACATACCAAAAATGACACCCCAAAATAGATTCTCCTACTCCTCCTGAGTACGGCGATACCACATGTGTGAGACTTCCACAGCCTGGCCACATACAGAGGGCGAGTACAGCTGAGCATGGCTCAGCATGGCAGGGTATGGAGGGGTATTGCGGAGTATGGCGGGGTATTGCGGAGTATGGCGGGGTATTGCGGGGTATTGCGGAGTATGGCGGAGTATGGCGGGGTATTGCGGAGTATGGCGGGGTATTGCGGAGTATGGTGGGGTATGGCGGGGTATGGCAGAGTATGGCGTGGGCATGGCAGAGTATGGCGGGGGCATGGCAGAGTATGGCGGGGGCATTGCAGAGTATGGCGGGGGCATTACAGAGTATGGCGGGGGCATTGCAGAGTATGGCGGGGGCATTGCAGAGTATGGCGGGGGCATTGCAGAGTATGGCGGGGGCATTGCAGAGAATGGCGGGGGCATTGCAGAGTATTGTGGGGGCATTGCAGAGTATTGTGGGGGCATTGCAGAGTATTGTGGGGGCATTGCAGAGTATTGTGGGGGCATTGCAGAGTATTGCACAGCATTGCAGAGTATTGTGGGGGCATTGCAGAGTATTGCACAGCATTGCAGAGTATTGTGCGGGGCATTGCAGAGTATTGCAGAGCATTGCAGAGTATTGTGGGGGTATTGCAGAGTATTGCACAGCATTGCAGAGTATTGCACAGCATTGCAGAGTATTGTGGGGGTATTGCAGAGTATTGCACAGCATTGCAGAGTATTGTGGGGGCATTGCAGAGTATTGCACAGCATTGCAGAGTATTGTGGGGGCATTGCAGAGTATTGTGGGGGCATTGCAGAGTATTGCACAGCATTGCAGAGTATTGTGGGGGCATTGCAGAGTATTGCACAGCATTGCAGAGTATTGTGGGGGCATTGCAGAGTATTGCACAGCGTTGCAGAGTATTGCACAGCATTGCAGAGTATTGTGGGGGTATTGCAGAGTATTGCACAGCATTGCAGAGTAGTGGGGATGGCTGAGCATGGATGGATGGATGGCTGGATGTCTCTGTGCAGCGCTGTGGGCACTACACATACAGCCCACAGCGCTGCAGACATCCATCCATCCCCCTCTCCGCTCACTGTGTACCGATCGGTACACAGGAGGGGAGGAGAGGAACCGGCGTCATCAGATGACGCCGGTCTGTTTACATGTGATCGCGCCGTCATTTGACGGCGCAATCACATGGTAAACGCCCGCGATCAGCGGCCATTTACCGGGATCCGTGATGTACCTCTGGATGTACCGGGATTTACCTCTGGACCCGGGGGTCACGGATGTGTTTGGGTGCGCGCCCCAGGGGGTGCGCGAGAGGGGAATTCTGGGAGGATGTCATAGTACGCCCTCCCAGAGTTATCCAACCGCCCTGCAGCCGTCATTCGGCTATGGGCCGGTTGGTAAGTGGTTAATATCCTGAAGACGTCATATGACGTCTGGTCAGGATATTGAAACCACTTTGCCGCCGTCATTTTGCTATATGGCGGGCGGCAAGTGGTTAAACATGGCTCTGTTTCAGGTCCGAATTCAGGCAAATGTTCAGGCCAGCTTCATCCAGGAAACAGGGAACAGGGACGCACCGGACCTATGCTTTGAGCCGCATCTATATTGAGTGTGAACCCAGCCATATACATCATAGAGCAAATCAGGAAAATACTGCATTATGGCCACTGGATGGAGCTGGTAATCATAAGAAATAAAATAATTTATGGAAAGCAAAAACACTGCAAGTAAGCTTCATATTTCTTTTACCTGTGAATTTTTTTAAATTGTCAACAGGGTCTCTTTAAAAGGTAATAATAATAGCAAACCAATCCAATCCCTGTTTACATTAGTACATATTGAAGGGTGTTCCCTGGTTGGTGGTTATGAGTCATTGCTTGCCCCATTCCCTTGCTGTCCTTGTTGCTGCCTTATTGGATAAGGACGATTGTCTCAGCAGTCGGCAGCCCAGGGATCATGAAATAGATGTGACTGGCGTTTAAAGCCATATTTCACAGTAATCAGCGGACGCAGAGTCTGCTCTGTTCACATGCTGAGAAGACACTGAACGCCGCTAACTAGTGTGTCATCCTGAAATCAGTCGCTGTTACATGCTGCAGCTTTTCACGGCTAATGTTCCACATCATCGGAAAATGACAAAAGCCCTCCGATCATTTTCAGAATGCCCAGATTTACATCTCCCTATGGGGAAACCCTTCCATTATAACAGTGCTTTTATTTAAAGTGGACCTGTCAGGGACTTTATCCGTATAAAGAAATTCCTGACATAAGACAACATACAGCATCAGTTATCAGAAAATCTTCATCTTTTAGTATTATAAAAACTTTTTTTCTTTTTTAATTTCTCACCTAAGTAGAAATGACATTTGTGTCCCTTGCCCCCCTCCCCCAGATTCTGCATGTGCCGCAGGACTTCAGGTCCCAAAGGAGCCCCGCGGCACATCTGCCCATTTCCCCAAACATCTGTGCACATGTGTGTGTCTCTCCCATGGGTGTGCAAAAATGGATATTATGGAAGTCCCAAACCTTTACTGTCTTGGCATATTTTCTGTGCATGCGCAGATGTGCCAAAGCCCAGACAGTGCCCTTTTGCACTTCTGCTCATGCGGGATAGTGGCAGCGCTGGGAGGGGTGCACTAAAAAGGGGACCAAAATGTATTTTTTCCTTGTCAAAAGAAGTTTATTGAGTATACAATATTATAAAGATACATAAAGTAAGTTTACAAGGATCTATAAAGTAAGCTCATTGTTTTACAGTAGGGTTTATATAGGTAAATATCATGAAATTTCAAATATTAAACATTGGGTTCACGTAAACCTAAATTAAAGATATATATAATTTCCTTAGTTACTTTTGTAGGTATTTAAATGATTTATACCTACTATACATATTGTTTACAGGTAGAGTGTATATAGGTCAAATAAATTCTGATAATGAGCTTTAATCGTAAGGTAGAGAAAAGGAAAGAGAAAGAAGAAAAAGGGTAGAAAAGCAGAGGTATGGTCCACAAGACTGTCCCGCTCGTCAGTTTATTATTCTTTTTAGTTCTCTTTGAAGCCTTAGAATGGGTGTCTCTGTAAGTCATTTAATCTGTTACCATGGCAACAGGACAGAGTCATTGAAATTTGACAGGAACTGTTGTTTTATCCAAGGATGCCAAAGTTTTTCAAATTTTGGAATTTGATTTTGATCGATGGCTACCATCTTAGCATGGGACATTGTATTATTCATTCTGTGAATTGTTTCTGCTAGTACCAATGTAGGAGATTTCCATGCCTTGGCCACTGTTTGTTTTGCAGCCGTTATTAGTTGGATCATAAGTTTGAATTGAGAGAGTGTTAACCATTCCGGTTTTAGATTAAGTAAAGTTATATATGGATCTGGTTGTATTATTTTTTTAAATATTTTAGATGCAATCACGAAGACTTCCTTCCAGAAGGTTTGGATTACTGGGCACGTCCACCATATGTGTAAATGTGTGCCTATTTCTGGGCATCCTCGAAAACAAAGAGCTGAGGTATTAGGTGAATATTTTGCCACTCTAGCGGGTACAAGGTACCAGCGAGTTAGGACTTTATAATTTGTCTCCAGTGCTAAGATGTTGGGTGAAGATGACTTAGATGTGAGCCATATGTTAGACCAGTCCGTGTCTTCTAAAGTTCGTCCCAGGTCCTCCTCCCACCTCTGAACGTAAGAGGGTCTATTAAGATTTACTACTCCATATAATTGATTATAAAGTGATGAAATTGTACCTTTAGCAAATGGATCTTTTGTACAGATTGATTCAAAAATGGATAATTGGGATAATGGTGTATCCCCCTTTAGGAATGGTGTATAGAAATTTTTGATTTGGAGATATCTAAATATCTCAGAGTTTGGTAGATCATATTTTTCTCTAAGCGATGGGAATGAAAGGAATGATTTAGATGCTATGAAGTCATTTAGTGTCTGAATGCCTGATGTTGTCCAAGCTTTAAAAGAATTTGGGTAGATCCATGCCGGATAAAAGGCCGGATTTCTGATAAAAGAAAGGAGAGGATTGTGTGGAGATTGTAACTGATATTTGGTTTTTAGTTTATCCCAGAGAGATAAGAAGTGTTTAGTTATGGGATTATGAATTTTAAAGCGGTCTTTAGGATCAAGCCATAACAAGTTTGATATTAATAGAGGGTCATTTTCTGAAGCCTCTATAAATACCCATAATGGGATTTCCTGTTTTGCATGGTATTTGGACAGACTGGCCAAATGTGCTGCTCTGTAGTAGTTAGTAAAATTAGGGTATCCCAGGCCTCCTTTATTTTTTGGAAGATGTAGTGTGTGTATAGGTATACGTGGTTTAGAAGAGCCCCATATAAACGAAGTTGCTCTTTTTTGTACTATTCTCAAAAAATAGGAAGGAATTGGAATAGGGAGGACTCTGAATAGATAAAGCAATTTGGGTAGAATAGTCATTTTGATTGCATTAATCTTCCCTATCCAGGATAAAGGAAGTTGCGACCATTGTTTTATTAGATTTGTGATCTGTCTTAATACAGGAGGATAATTGGTTGAGAATAAGTCAGAATGAGATGCTGTTAAATGAATTCCAAGATATGGGATTGATTTTTCTGCCCATGTGAATGGGAGTGCAGCCCTAGCCGGGATCAATTCCATGTTTGTGAGCGAAATATTAAGCACTAGGCATTTCTTAGGATTATTCATAAGGCCGGATGGGGCTGCAAATCCATCAAGAGCTGGTATTAAGTTAGGACCAGAGACCTGTGGTGATGATAGAAAAAGTAATATATCATCTGCAAATATACATAATTTGTGTGTAATACCTCCTACTTCAATGCCAGTTATAGTTTGGTTTGTTCTGATGTATTGGGCCATGGGTTCGAGTATAAGGGCAAATAATAAGGGAGATAATGGGCAACCCTGTCGGGTACCTCTTTCGATATTAAAGGCATCAGATTTGTATCCAGCATATTTTATATAGGCTTTGGGTTTATTATATAATGCTTTGATCCATGTTAAAAAGTGGGGTCCAAAACCCCATTTTTGTAATGAATATTGCATATATTGCCAGGATACTGTGTCAAATGCCCTCTTAATATCGAGAGATAGAAAACATAAAGGGATTTTCCGTTTTTTAGCAATATGTGCCAATAACACTGCCCTGCGTATATTATCGCCTGCCTGTCTATTTGGCATGAAGCCTACTTGATCTCTATGTATTAATTTTCCTATAATGCTATTGAGGCGTTTTGCTATTATTTTTGCTAATAATTTAATATCAAGGTTTAACAGAGAGATAGGCCGATAATTCACACAGGAAGTATCATCAGAAAGGGGTTTTGGGATCATACAAACAATTGCCATTAGTGTTTCTTGCCAAAAAGAATGTCCTTCTAGAAGTTTGTTAAAAGTTTCAGTGAGAATGGGAGAGAGTATTTCTGAGAATTTTTTATAGTATAAAGCCGAGTAGCCGTCTGGGCCTGGTCTTTTGTTAAGTTTTAGGTCTTTTATGGCGTTAGCAACTTCATCTATAGTTATAGGCTCATCCAAACTGCTTTTTTGATTCTGAGACAACTCAGGTAAGGTTATTTTTGAGAAGAAGGATTCAGCCTCTGTAGGATTAAATTCATTGTTTGTCTTGTATAAAGTTGCGAGATGTGAGTGAAATTTATGGACTATTTTAACTGGATTACAAGTATAAACATTTTTTGATAATTTCAAACGGATTGGTTTGAAAGATTTGTTAGTTGAATTTAATGCCCGAGCCAAATATCACTGTTCCTATTTTGTGTGTATTAATCACTTGTAATATATGTGAGAGGAATGGTGTAGGTTGTTTGTTAGGAGCGTAGTAGGAAATCACCGTGATTGCTGTATCCATTATATAACCCATGAGTATCAGGTATCTACCTTCTGGGTCTTTAATTTCTGATGATAAGGTGAATGGTGTGGATCGGTGAAATGCAATTAGAGTACCCCTTTGTTTGGTACAGGCAGAAGCCGTGTAAATTTGTTGATAAAAAGGAGAAATATATTTTGGAGTAGAATCTTTGGTGAAGTGTGTTTCTTGGAGGCATACTATGTGAGCCTTCTTGTTATGGAAAGTACGGAAGGCTTTGGTCCTTTTTTGAGGGACATTTATTCCCTGAACATTCAGGGAAAGTATATTCAGTGGTGCCATGGCAACAGATCAAATAGTTTTGACTTACTTTTTGTTATGCAGAGCTGACTGCGCAGATCAACCTGTGTGGACTGAAGAGATGAAAAGATAGAAAAGAAACCAGTGAATTCTGGAGTAAAGAGTAAACAAAAAACATATGAGATTAGATGATACATTGTATAAATGATTTTTTGCAAGTAATCACAATTTACCCGTGAAAGAGAATAAATATCTCTCTCAGGGGAATAAGTGCCTTCGTCACACTCCCACATAATATGGTTGGGAGAATGAGGAGGGCTAATAGGGGTACACGGATCTTCCGCTTACAGGAGAGAAGTGCTATGTCAAAAGACATCAAAATGATGATTCATTAATTGGAGTGCAGAATATGGTTTTTGTTGAAATTATTTATTCCAGGGTGATTGTATATGATTAGTCTTGCCCTAGGCTAAATAATTCAGTTAGAAAGGTACTGTTAATAACTTTGGTATTGATGAAGATAGTTTGAATTATTTTGGGATTTTAACCCTTTTAGAGTAAACAATTACATACGGTATTTTATTCATATGTAACTGTTTAGATATGTTAACTCATAAAATTGAGGTTGTATTGCTTCAGATTAGAATAAACAAAAACATAGTTCTAGGAACTAGTTAGGTAATAATATATTTGTTTTAAGAAAAGAAAGAAAAAGCTTCCATTACTTCTGGATTATTGAACAAATTTGTCCTAAAAAGTAATAAATCTATTGTTATTACCTGAAAATATATAACTGAACAAGAATTTCCTTATTTCATTTATATATTCTAAGGCTATATGAATCAGAAGTAATAAGAAATATAACTGGAATGTAACATGATCCTACACAGTGTGTGACTATCAGAATGCAGTTACATTCAGTTATAAATACAGGTTTTTTATAGAGAACCATCTCTTAGTATAATAAATGAAGAAATATCAGGAATTAGGATGTCAGTCCATTGAATCTTCTTGGTCCATGGATGATGTGGCATAACGTCCTCTTTTGTGAGAATGATGATTCCTATTTTGTTCTGAAATTTTCTGGGTGCTGCCTGAAGGTGAAGATGATGCCATTCTTCTGCGTGTGGGAGAGTTGCTGCTTGTGGGTTCTGTCAGATTTAATTTTAAAAGGGTTTGTTGTAGTTCATCTGCTGATCTGCTTCTGTAAATTGTACCTTGGTAGTTAAATCTGACTGAAAAAGGGAAGCCCCATTGATACATAATGTTGTGGCGTTGCAGTTCCATTAGTTGGGGTTTCATGGATCGTCTTTTAGTAATAGTAAGTTGGGATAGGTCAGCAAAAATTTGATAATTGTGTCCTTGAAAAATAAGTTCCTTTTTTTCTCTTGCAGCAATTAGTGTTTGTTCTTTCGTTCTGTAATAATGAAATTTTGTGATTATATCACGTGGGGGTCCATCTTTCTTTTTGGCTGTGAGGGCTCTGTGTACTCTGTCCAGTTCTAAACGTTCAATAGGGATATCTGGCTTTAGTTCTTGTAATAGAGCAGTAATAGTAGATTGCAGGTCTGTCACAGTTTCAGGTATTCCCCTTATGCGCAAGTTTGAACGTCTGGCTCTATTTTCGTAATCTTCGAGCTTAGTTTGAAGTATTAAATTCTCTTCTTTTAATTGTTTCAATTCTGTTATATTTTCTTGGGTTATAATTTCAATTTCATCCATTTTTATTTCTAAGGCTGCGGTGCGGTTTCCCAGCTCTCTTATTTCTTTGGTTAGGCTGTTTGTTATTTGGTCTGAGGTTTGTTTTAAAGCCTTATGAAGCATCTTTTCAAATTGTAATAATATTACTGGGGATGCTGAGGAGGCTTGTGGAGAAGTTTGTGAGAGGATTTGTTCTTTATCTGACTCAAATGGAGAGTCTTGCTGTGACATTTTCTGTCTGTGAGAGCGCCCTGATGTTGTATATTGTGAGGTGACTGGAGCTGCTTTAGTTGCAGTGAGTGCCTGTGAGCTCTTTGTGAGGTGATTTTTATTTCTGCCACGGCTTCCTCCCAGTACCATATTTCCTGCCCAAACTTTCACAGTTTGTTCCCTGGGGCAAAAAGGTTCAAATGGATATCTTTTGAGCCTGCAGGCTCCGCTTTGTCCTTCTCTTCTCTCCTCAGCGGTGCGGAGCTCTAACAATGCATGTCTGCTCTGCTAGGCTCCGCCCATGCACCTGCAAAATGTATTTTTTAAGTCATCTGTTATGGTTCAAAATTTTTTGCTATGGCGTGCATTAATGTGCGTTGCTTTAAGACAGCCCATTCAATATAAACAGGCTGCCAAGGCACCACACCAGATGAAATAAGTGCATGAGATGTATATACTGAATGTGCATTGTGTTGTACTGTGGTGCATCGTGCGTTAGAGCCCTTTCACACTGGGGCGGTTATGCAGGCGCTATTGCGCTAATAATAGCGCCTGCAAACCGACCCGAAAGTGCCGCTGCTGTGTATCCAGTGTGAAAGCCCCGAGGGCTTTCACACTGGAGCGATGCGCTGGCAGGACGGTAAAAAAAGTCCTGCTAGCAGCATCTTCGGAGCGGTGAAGGAGCGGAGTGTATACCGCTCCTTTACCGCTCCTGCCCATTGAAATCAATGGGACGGCACGGCTATACCGCCGGCAAAGCGCCTCTGCAGAGGCGCTTTGCGGTGGTATTTAACCCTTTCTCGGCCGCTAGCGGGGGGTAAAACCGCCCCGCTAGCGGCCGTATACCGACGGTAAAACGCCGCTAATAATAGCGGTGTTTTACCGCCGACGCCGCCCCCCGCCCCAGTGTGCAAGGGCTCTTACAGTTTACTGTACAGTGCATTGGGACACCATTTACAATTAATGCCAGTGCAATGTAGAGCAGGTGCAGAGTGGCAATGCACGTGTTTTAGGTTGCGTTTCCACAAGGCAGAAGTGTGAATGGGTCCTAAGAGGGGATTTACCACACTTTGGAGAGATTTCCTCTTACTTCCTGTTGTGTCTACAGGATAGAAAGTGAAGGCAATTCACCCCAAAGGGACACAGATATACACTATATTACCAGAAGTATTGGGACGCCTGCCTTTACATGCGCATGAACTTTAATTGGCATCCCAGTCTTAGTCCGTAGGGTTCAATATTGAGTTGGCCCACCCTTTGCAGCTATAACAGCTTCACCTCTTCTGGGAAGGCTGTCCAAAAGGTTTAGGAGTGTGTCTATGGGAATGTTTGACCATTCTTCCAGAAGCACATTTGTGAGGTCAGGCACTGATGTTGGATGAAAAGGCCTGGCTCGCAGTGTTCTATGGGGTTGAGGTCAGTACTCTGTGCAGGCGAGTCAAGTTTCTCCACCCCAAACTCACTCATCCCTGTCTTTATGGACCTTGCTTTGGGCACCGGTCCAAATCATTTGGTTTGGGGTTGTTTTTCAGGGGTTGGGTTTGCCCGCTTAGTTCCGGTGAAGGGAACTCTTATGGTATCGGCATACCAAGACATTTTGAACAATTTCAACTTCCTGTCCCAACATGACTGCACACCAGTGCACAAAGCAAGGTCCATAAAGACATGGATGAGCGAGTTTGGGGTGGATGAACTTGACTGGCCTACACAGAGTCCTGACCTCAACCCAATAGAACACCTTTGGAATAAAATAGAGCGGAGACTGCAAGCCAGGCCTTCTCATCCAACATCAGTTCCTGACCTCACAAATGCCCTTCTGGAAGAATGGTCAAACATTCCCATAGACACACTCCTAAACCTTGTGGACAGCCTTCCCAGAAGCATTGAAGCTGTTATAGCTGCAAAGGGTGGGCCAAATCTATATTGAACCCTACGGACTAAGACTGGGATGCCATTAAAGTCCATGTGCGTGTAAAGGCAGGAGTCCCAATACTTTTGTCAATATAGTCTATATACAGTGTATGCGTGTGTGTGTGTGTATATATATATATCTATATATATATATATATATATATATAGATATATATATATATATATATATATATAGTGTGAAAGCGATAATTATATAGATACAGTGCCTTGAAAAAGTATTCATACCCCTTGAAATGTTCCACATTTTGTCATGTTACAGCCAAAAACGTAAATGTATTTTATTGGGATTTTATGTGATAGACCAACACAAAGTGGCACATGATTGTGCAGTGAAAGGAAAATGATAAATGGTTTTCAAAATTTTTTACAAATAAATATGTGAAAAGTGTGGCGTGCATTTGTATTTAGCCCCCTTTACTCTGATACCCCTAACTAAAATCTAGTGGAACCAATTGCCTTCAGAAGTCACCTAATTAGTAAATAGAGTACACCTGTGTGTAATTTAGTCTCAGTATAAATATAGCTGTTATGTGAAACCCTCAGAAGTTTGTTAGAGAAACTTAGTGAACAAACAGCATCATGAAGGGCAAGGAACACACCAGACAGATCAGGGATAAAGTTGTGGAGAAGTTTAAAGCAGGGTTAGGTTATAAAAAAATATCCCAAGCTTTGAACATCTCACGGAGCACTGTTCAATCCATCATCTGAATATGGAAAGAGTATGGCACAACTGCAAACCTACCAAGACATGACCGTCCACCTAAACTGACAGACCGGGCAAGGAGAGCATTAATCAGAGAAGAAACCAAGAGGCCCATGTTAACTCTGGAGGAGCTGCAGAGATCCACAACTCAGGTGGCAGAATCTGTCCACAGGACAACTATTGGTCGTGCACTCCACAAATCTGCCCTTTATGGAAGAGTGGCAAGAAGAAAGCCATTGTTGAAAGAAAGCCATAAGAAGTCCCGTTTGCAGTTTGCGAGAAGCCATGTGGGGGACACAAAAAACATGTGGAAGAAGGTGCTCTGGTCAGATGAGACCAAAATTGAACTCTTTGGCCTAAAATCAAAATGATATGTGTGGCGGAAAACTAACACTGCACATCACCCTGAACACACCATCCCCACCGTGAAACATGGTGGTGGCAGCATCATGTTGTGGGGATGCTTTTCTTCAGCAGGAAAGCTGGTCAGAGTTGATGGGGAGATGGATGGAGCCA
Organism: Lithobates septentrionalis; assembly: GCA_037952835.1. Lineage (NCBI taxonomy): Eukaryota > Metazoa > Chordata > Amphibia > Anura > Ranidae > Lithobates > Lithobates septentrionalis. Next base: position 115,299 of record JBBDGP010001242.1, read on the forward strand.
AATACAGGGCAATCTTAGAAGAAAACTTGTAATGCCGCGTACACATGGTCGGACTTTTCGGCTACAAAAGTCCGACAGCCTGTCCGACAGACTTTCGACGGACTTTTGGCGGACTTGCGGCAGATTTTCTAACGAACGGACTTGCCTACACACGATCACACAAAAGTCCGACGGATTCGTACGTGATGACGTACACCGGACTAAAATAAGGAAGTTGATAGCCAGTAGCCAATAGCTGCCCTAGCGTGGGTTTTTGTCCGTTGGACTAGCACACAGACGAGCGGATTTCTGGGTCCGGCGTAGTTACGACGTAAAGATTTGAAGCATGTTCCAAATCTAAAGTCCGTCAGATTTGCGGCTGGAAAAGTCCGCTGAAAGTCCGGGGAAGCCCACACACGATCGGATTGTCAGCCGTATTTTGTCCGTCGGCGTCCGTCGGACTTTTGTAGACGAAAAGTCCAACCGTGTGTACGCGGCATTAGAGTCTGCAAAAGACTTGAGACTGGGGTGGAGGTTCACCTTCCAGCAGGACAACGACCCTAAACATACAGCCAGAGCTACAATGGAATGGTTTAGATCAAAGCATATTCATGTGTTAGAATGGCCCAAAGTCCAGACCTAAATACAATTGAGAATCTGTGGAAAGACTTGAAAATCGTTGTTCATAGATTCTCTCCATCCAATCTGACAGAGCTTGAGCTATTTTGCAAAGAAGAATGGACAGAAATGTCCCTCTCTAGATGTGCAAAGCTGGTAGAGACATCCCCAAAAAAGACTTGCAGCTGTAATTGCAGTGAAAGGTGGTTCTACAAAGTATTGACTCAGGGGGGCTGAATACAAATGCACCCCACACTTTTCACATATTTATTTTTAAAAATAATTGAAAACCATTTATCATTTTCCTTCCACTTCACAATTATGTGACACTTTGTGTTGGTCTATCACATAAAATCCCAATAAAATACATTTACGTTTTTGGTTGTAAGATGACAAAATGTGGAAGATTTCAAGGGGTATGAATACTTTTTCAAGGCATTGTATATACACCTTTATATACTGTATATTTAAAATGCACGCAGGGCTTAATTATTTCTTGCTCCATCCAAAGCTAAAAAAAAAAAAAAAAAAAAAATTTTTTGCTGATAGATAAACTTTAAAGTTCAATGCACAAGGTGTCCTCCTGCTGGGCATATCAGGGTGACAGGTGCACTTTACTCAGCAGAATTCCATTTTGCTCTTCTGATCCAGAAATGTCAGAGGAAATGAAACTGTCGCGGCCTATGGAGACGGAACGCCTCTGAAGACGATCAGCTCAGTGAGGCTTAAAATTAGCAAATTCCACTGAAAATCAGTAAAGGCCGACATGTGATTAGTGTGTGTGTGCCGGAGGTCCCGAGGACGGCGCCTTCTCCTGCCCTCTTATATTCTACACCTACAGCTCTGCCAGGATATTAGCAGAGAATGGTGCCACTAATCAGCGTTATCTGCCATCCTGTCAACCAGTTCATCCTACTTTACACTTCCATGGCTTTGGGAAAAGAAAATCTTTCCAGATCCATTATACACACTGCCAGTATTAGAACTACTGAAGATTCTTGCATGCTTCTGTCCTGTAGACATCAATGTGTAGCGCTAAATATAACAATATGACAGCAATAAACTGAAATAATAAATGTGTAAAACATATAAACATGTGTTATAAACATGCAGGGTGAAAGTCCGATGTTCACATGTGTGAACAAGATAAACCAGTGAATGTGAGAATTCAAATAAACATAAAAGGAACTACTAAGAAACATATCCATCTAATACATGACTTGTGAGTCTTCAGTGAAATTTGATGGTGGCACTAGCAATGTATAACTGGCTGTGAAGCTGTTAAAACAAGGAAATCCTCTGTCAAGAGAGTATGGATAGGTACTCTTACCGGATAAGGTGGACCCACTTACCAGTGGTAGATGGGTACAAAAAAACTGGTACCCCTCGTCAGACAACAACCTCCGTGTAACTTCCTTCATATATATACACCTCCCAATGATCACATCAGAATTGGGGCTTTCCAGCATGTAGTCATCATATACCTGGGAAGAGAAACGAAGGACCCATAGTGAAGCCGTAATGATATATAAAAAACTTTAATGTAGTAACTTACAATTGAAGCTCAAAACAGCATGCATCGGAGAAAGGACAATCGGCTGCAGCAATCAGCGTACGGATGTCAACCTGCCTGACATGTTTCTTCCTAATGGCCCGTACACACGATCCGAATATCGTACGAAAACGGTCGTCCGAGGAAGGATCGTACGATATTCGGATCGTGTGTGCACTACTTTCGACAGCCGATCACGACCGTTCATCCGATATTATTCGATCGGACATGCACGAAAATTTTCCTCGTACGATTCCAGATCGTACGATTTTCGCTTAGTCAGTATAGTTGTCGTCCGAAAATACAATACAAATACATTACAACACATGACATCACTTCCCTTTTTTTTTGTCTTTCGTACGAGCATTTTCGTGACTTTTTTAGCTATTCAATTTCTACTTGCGACTTTTAAGCGAGAACAGTCGTACGATCGGTCGTACGATATTCGGAGAGTGTGTACGGGCCATAACGGATGTCTTCTAGCACAAAAATCCTTAACCACTTGCCTACTGGGCATTTAAACCTCCCTCCTGCCCAGACCAATTTTCAGCTTTCAGTGCTCTCACACTTTGAATGACAATTACTCAGTCATGTAATACTGTAACCAAATGAATTTTTTGTCCTTTTTTTCATACAAATAGAGCTTTCTTTTGGTGGTATTTGATCACCTCTGGGGTTTTTTATTTTTTGCGCTATAAATGAAAAAAGACCGAAAATTTGGGGAAAAAACCCCCGCATTTTTCTTAGTTTCTGTGATAACATTTTTCAAATTATTAATTTTTCTTCATAAATTTTGACCACAATTTATACTGCTACATATCTTTGGTAAAAATATTATTATTTGGTCTGTGTGAAAGTTAGAGAGTCTACAAGCTGTGGTGCAAATCATAAAAAATTGATCACACCTGATGTATTGGTGGCCTATCTCATTTCTTGCGACCCGAACAAGCCAGGAAAGTACAAATACCCCCCAAATGACCCCTTTTTTGAAAGTAGACATTCCAAGGTATTTAGTAAGAGGCATGGTGAGGTTTTTGATGTTGTCATTTTTTCCCACAATTCTTTGCAAAATGAAGATTTTTTTTCCCACAAAATTGTCATTGTAATAGGCTATTCCTCTCACATGGCATGTGTATACCACAAATGATGAACCAAGATACATACTGCTACTCCTCATGAGTATTATGATATCACATGTGTGGGACTTTTTCACAGCCTGGCCACATAGAGAGGCCCAACATGCAGGGAGCGCCATCAGGTGTTCTAGGAGCATAAATTACACATGTAACTTGTTGACTATTACACTTTTGAAGGCCCTCGAGCACCAGGACAATGACACTAACGTGCCACTGATGACAAATGGCACTGATACATGGCACTGATGACACCTGACACTGATGTGGCACCGATGACAGATGGCACTGATACATGGCACTGATGACACGTGACACTGATGTGGCACTAATGGTAGATGACACTAATACGGGGCACTGATGGCATGTGACACTGATGACAGATGGCATTAATACGTGGCACTGATGGCACGTGACACTGATGTGGCACTGATGACAGATGGCACTAATACGTGGCACTGATGGCACGTGACACTGATATGGCACTAATGACAGATGGCCCTAATATGTGGCAGTGATGGCACATGACACTGATGACAGATGGCACTAATATGTGCCACTGATGGCACGTGACACTGATGTGGCACTGATGACAGATGGCACTCCGACGTGGCAGTGATGGCACGTGACACTGATGTGGCACTGATGACAGATGGCACTAATACGTGGCACTGATGACACGTGACACTGATGTGGCACTGATGACAGATGACACTAATACGTGGCACTGATGAGAGATGGCACTAATACGTGGCACTGATGACACATGACACTGATGTGGCACTGATGACAGATGGCACTGATACGTGGCACTGATGACACGTGTCACTGATAACAGATGGCACGTGACACTGACAGGTGGCACTGATGACAGATGGCACTGATAGGTGGCACTGGGGACAGATGGAACTGACAGGTGGCACTGGGGACAGGTGGCACTGATAGGTACTGTGGGCACTGTATTTATTGTGTCTTATGTAGTTTTCACTCACTCTGTAGCACAGGTCACTCTCCCTCCTCACACACGATCTCTTTGTGAGGAGGGAGAGCCGGCAATGAGAGATGATCTCATATGTTTACATTTGAGATCATTCCCCATTGGACATGCAGATCGAATGCTAAATGGCCGCTGTGATTGGCCATTCAGCACGATCTGTGATTGGCTGTGTCCAAGGGTTGCATCAATTTGTTACAAATCTGTTCTCCTTGAAACGCGACAGTTGCAAAATGCAGAAAAAAGTAAGCCAAGTAAAACAAGATAAACTCTGATGGGATGACCTCTATCTGGCTGCATATACAGTAAATGCAGCAGCAGGGCAGGGGGTCTTAATGCCCAACTGCTCCACATATTCACCCACGAGGGTCCAAACTTGTACACAGCATGCTTCCAGCACACCGATTGAGCTGTGACCGTCAGTGCTCCGCCCCTGTGATTGGGAGCCACGGGCCCCTGATCATGTGACTGCTGTGGGAGACAATCAAAGCGATTACATAATCAGGACGCTGCCTCTGCCTGCTGGCATTAGGACCGACTTACAGTTCCTTGAAAAAGTATTCATACCCCTTGAAATTTTCCACATTTTGTCATGTTACAACCAAAAATGTATTTTATTGGGATTTTATGTGATAAACCAACATAAAGTGGAACATAAGTGGAAGGAAAATGATAAATGGTTTTCAAATTTTTTTACAAATAAATATGTGAAAAGTATGGGGTGCATTTGTATTCAGCCCCCCTGAGTCAATACTTTGTAGAACCGCCTTTCACTGTAATTACACCTGCAAGTCTTTTTGGGGATGTCTCTACCAGCTTTGCCCAACTAGAGAGTGAAAATTTTGCCCATTCTTCTTTGCAAAATAGCTAAAGCTCTGTTAGATTGGATGGAGATCATCTGTGAACAGCAATTTTCAAGTCTTGCCACAGATTCTCATAGATTCACATGAATAGGCTTTGATCTAAATCATTCCATTGTAGCTCTGGCTGTATGTTTAGGGTCGCTGTCCTGCTGGAAGGTCTCCCCAGTCTCAAGTCTTTTGCAGACTCTTACAGAGTGCCCTGTATTTGGCTCCATCCATCTTCCCATCAACTCTGACCAGCTTCCCTGTCCCTGCTGAAGAAAAGCATCCCCACAACATGGGGTTGGTGTATTCATGGTGATGTGCAGTGTTAGTTTTCCGCCACACATAGAGTTTTTATTTTAGACCAGAACATTTAATTTTGGTCTCATCTGATCAGCAGTGTTAATTTTGACTTCAAATTTCAATTTCGTTTTGGTCATAGTCTTTTGACTAAAATGCCATTTTAGATTTAGTCGTCGACTGGGGCCGCGGGTCCCGTGGACTTGATGCCCGCGATCGTGCCACGGAGAGGTAGAACAGGGAGATGCTTTTGTAAACAAAGCATTTCCCCGTTCTGCCTAGTGACAGTACAGAGATCACTGCTCTCTGTCATCGAGATCAGTGATCTCTGTCATGTGTGTTGAAGCCCCTCCCCCCCACAGTTAGAATCACTCCCTAGGACACACTTAGCCCCTTCACCGCCCCCTAGTGTTAACCCCTTCCCTGCCAGTGACATTTTTTACAGTAATCAGTGCATATTTATAGCACTGATCGCTGTATAAATGGCAATGGTCCCAAAAATGTGTGAAAAGTGTCCGATGTGTCCGCCGCAATGTGGCAGTTCCGATAAAAATCGCAGATCGCTGCCATTACAAGTAAAAAAAAAAAAAATGCTACAAATCTATCCCCTATTTTGCAGACTCTATAACTTTTGTGCAAACCAATCAATATACGCTTATTGCAATTTTTTTTTTTACCAAAAATATGTAGAAGAATACATATTGGCCTAAACTGAGAAAAAATTTACTTGTTAAAAAAAAAAAATGGGGATATTTATTATAGCAAAAAGTACAAAATATTGTGCTTTTTTCAAAATTGTCGCTCTTTTTTTGTTTATAGCGCAAAAAATAAAAACCGCAGAGATGATGAAATACCACCAAAAGAAATCTCTTTTTTGTGGGGAAAAAAGGACGTCAATTTTGTTTGGGTGCAACATCGAAGGATACACATACCTCCTATATCTAGAGAATATTTGCTTATCCGAAGTTCATGATCATAACACTTTTTACAATTTGGCACTGCGCTGCTTTAACTGGTAATTGCGCGGTCATGCAATGTTGTACCCAAATAAAATTTACGTCCTTTTTTCCCCACAAATAGAGCTTTCTTTTGGTGGTATTTGATCACCTCTGGGATTTTTATTTTTTGCGATATAAACGAAAAAAGACTGAAAATTTTGAAAAAGATGATATTTTCTACTTTTCGTTATAAAAAATATCCAATAAACTAAATTTTTGCCATACATTTAGGCCAAAATGTATTCAGTATTCAGTATTCAGCCCCCCCCCCCCCCCCCCCCCAAATGACCCCATTTTGAAAAGTAGACACCCCAAGGAATTTGCTAAGAGGCATGTTGAGAACATTAAATATTTCATTTTTTTTGTCACAAGTGCATGAAAAATGACAAAAAGTAAATACAAACTTGTCCGACGCAATTCAACCGTGTGTGGGCTTCATCGGACCTGCAGTGGACATTTTCTGTCGAAAATCTGACGGAATTTAGATTTAGAACATGTTTCAAATCTTTCCGATGGACTTGATTCCGGTCGAAAAATCTGTTCGCCTGTATGCTAGACCGATGCTAGGGCAGCTATTGGCTACTGGCTATGAACGTCCTTATTTTAGTCCGGTCATACGTCATCACGGTCAAATCCGTCGGACTTTGGTGTGACTGTGTGTAGGCAAGTCCGATTCAACGGAAGTCCGTCGAAAAGTCCGTTGAAAAGTCTGACGTGATTCATTCCGTCGAAAGTCCGGTCGTGTGTACACAGCATAAGGCTTCATGTACACGAGACGTTTTTACTCCTTACCGATTTAACTTGACAGATAGTAACCCACGTTTAAAATGTAAATTTTGCCCCGTTTGAATGCCGCGTTTGCGTTTAGAAGCGTTTCTAACCACTTGCCAACCTTGTCACGCAGATATACTGGGGCACAATGGCTCTCCTGGGCGAAATCCCGTACGGGTACGTCCTACCCGTTTCTGGCCACCAGAGGGCGTGCACGCGCCCGCTGCACGGCGGGGGACCCAATGTGCGTGGCCAGCGCCGGGCCACGTGCGATCGCATGCACGAGCGATCACACAAATCCCTGTGCTGTTAGAGGAGAGAAGCCATATCGTTTCTTCTTACATAGTAGGAAAAACGATATGGCTCCTCTCCTAGTCACTCACATCCCCACACAGTTAGAACATGCTGAGGGAACACACATTTAGCCCCTTGATCGCCCCCTAGTGTTAACCCCTTCCCTGCCAGTGACATTTACACAGTAATCAGTGCATTTCTATAGCACCGATCGCTGTATAAATAGCAATGGTCCCAAAAATGTGTCAAAAAGTGTCAAAAGTCTCCGATCGGTCTGACGCAATGTCGCAGTGCCACTAAAAATCGCAGATCACCGCCATTACTAGTAAAAAATAATAATTATAAAAATGCCATAAAAATGCCATAAATCTTTCCTATAGTTTTCAGACGCTATAACTTTTGCGTAAACCAATCAATATACGCTTATTGCGATTTTTTTTACCAAAAATATGTGGAAGAATATATATTGGCCTAAACTGATGAAGAAATGTGTTTTTTAAAAAAAACTTTTGAGGATATTTATTATAGCAAAAAGTAAAAAAATGTTGTTTTTTTTCAAAATGGTTGCTCTTTTTTTGTTTATAGCGCAAAAAATAAAAACTGCAGAGGTGATCAAATACCACCAAAAGAAAGCTCTATTTGTGGGAAAAAAAGGACGCAAATTTTGTTCGGGTACAATGTCGAACGACCACGCAATTGTCAAATTGTAAAAAGTGCTCTGGTCAGGAAGGGGATAAAATCTTCCGGGGCTGAAGCGGTTACAAAAATTTTTTATTTTCTTTTTAAATAGCCAAAAGTGAAAATCGCCTGTAAACGAAATGCGGCTAAATGCGAGTTACCATGTTCAGCCATGTTTAGCCGCGTTTAGAAGCGTTTGGCACTTGAAATGCCTCTAATACTCTGAACCCATTTTTTTTCCTTCCAAAAATAACCTCTAAACTCAACTGCCTAGACTATAGGCAACTATAAACGACCCTGTGTACATGTACTGATAAGATAACACAGAGGAGAGTTCAGGAGCAGTTGAAAAAAATGCCCAACTGATCCTAAACATCCGTTTTGCAGCAGCAGTGTACATGAGGCCTACACACGAGCAGAATTTCGGTCGCAAAAATCTTGGATGGTTTTTCCGACGGAATTCCGCTCAGGCTTGCCTTGCATACACACGGTCACACAAAAGTTCTCTGAACTTTCGACCGTCAAGAACACGGTGAGGTACAACACTACGACGAGCAGAGAAAATGAAGTTCAATGCTTCTGAGCATGCGTCAAATTGTTTCTGAGCATGCGTGTTTTTTTGCACGTCGGAATTGCATACAGACGAACCGAATTTCTGATAGGAACTTTTTCTGACGGAAAAATAGAGAACCTGCTCTCAGTCTTTTGCTGGGGGGAATTCCGCCAGAAAAAGTTTTTTCCGATGAAAAAAACGGTCCTGTGTACGTGGCATTACAGTTTCGGAGGCCATGAAATGCCAAGTTAGCACAAAACCCACCCAAATCCTTTTTTTTTTTCTTTTTTCAATTTTCCAAACTTTGTGACAAAAAGCGAGATGTAAATATCCCCTATGAAAGCAATAGGTAGTGACAGGTACTCTTTTTTTGAAAAATTTGGGGTCTTTTAGACTCTAGAATCTCTCCTCTGCCCTTTAAAGCATCTGACCACACCAAGATCGGTGTGATAAGATGGTTTCCTAATTTCCCAATGGCGCTATTTATGTCCAGCGAAACCGAAGTGATGAAATGCTCGTAGCTTCTCGTTTCTTAGGCCATAGAGATGATTGGAGCTGCTGAATAATATACATTACAATAAAATAGTAGAATGGTGTATCTGCAAAGCGAACGATTGTTAACAATAAAAAAACACATTTTAGTAAATAAATAAATAAATAAAAACACATTAACAATAAAACATTACAGTACAGTATAAAGTACAGTAAGCACAGAACATTAACTCAATAAAACAACAACTATTTTTGGATTTTTAATTTTTTAATTTATTTTTTATGGGGGTTTTTTTACTTTTTTTTTACACATTTTTGTAACTGTATAAAAACTTTGAACATTCTAGGCTTGGGTCTCTTAAAATGTCATAGCCATCTAACATCTTTCCAGACCCTATGTGAAAGTGTGCCCTAGGATTGTGCCCTGCTGTACCCTATGCTTAATACTCCACTAGTGTGTGGTAGCCACGGAAACAGTCCCCGATGCAGAGGCCAGGTTTGCCAGGACAGGAGGGACAAAAATAGCGGGTGTCACACCTATGTCAAAGCTTGCTACAGACACATTTTATTTTAGGGGTGCTCTTTGGGTAGGGGTACCAGGGAGGACATCCGGAAAATGCCTCTCGTGCAGCCGACTCACTGCCTCTGGGTTGGGAAATTGGGCAACAGCACCATCTGGATACAGAAGGGCTGTAATGATCCCGTCCTGGAATTTTAGGAAGGATCCACTTCTTTTTGACGCTTTGTATAGTACATAAGCGTTGAGCAGAGCCAATTGAAATAAGTATACAGACACTTTTTTGTACCAGCGTCTGGCCTTATGGGCAATTAAGTGCGGCCCCATCATCTGGTCAATGTAGTCCACCCCTCCCATTTTAAGGTTGTAGTCATGGACTCAGAGGGGCTTCTCAACAACACCAGTCGCCGTCACAGTGTGGACTGCCATGTCTGCGTGAATGGAAGGCTGAATGAAAACGTTCCGGTTGTCCTTCCACCTCACTGCAGGCAATTCATTGCACCTCAAGAAGGCTTTCTCCCCCGTCTAAGTGGAGCATTTACAAACCGTTGGGGGAAGCTCCAGCGATTAGATCACACAGTGCCACATGCACCAATTCCTAATTGAAAGAGGTGTCTAAAAAGTGGCACGATTATATAAAAATTGTCCACGTATAAATGGTAGCCCTTTCGGGAATAAGGGTGACACCAAGTCCCAAACAAACCTGCCGCTGCTCCCTATGAAGTCTGGGAAGTCGGGGGACTCCACAATCCTATCTTTTCCCAGGAAACTACATGTATAGGAAGAGAAAAGAATAGCCTGTTGCCCTGTCACAGAGCTTATACATTTTTACCCCATATCTGGCACGCTTACTGGGGAGAAACTGCTTGAAAACAAGGCGGCCAGAAAACGTAATCAGGGACTCATCAACGCAGACATCTTGTTCGGGGATATACAGGGCTGCAAATTTGGTTTATGAGGGGACGAATGTTGTGGAGCCGATCATATCCAGGGTCACCCCGAGGACGACAGCGTTCATTGTCGTTATGCATAAACCACACATGGACTGCTCGGATGTGATAGGGAAGAAATAGTCAGCATAGAAACTCACTGAAAACTGAGCATGTGCAGAGTTGCCACAACAGCTGCAAGATCCCTAGCAGAATTGGGGACAGCCACAGAAGGGAGAGATAGAGAACAGCAGAACCAACCGGGTTTTTTTTTGCAGAATACAGAAAAGGAATCTCATAGTGGCTGAGTGAGTATGAACAGCATGTAATACACCATTTATTAATAGTTTTTTTGTGATGTGGGTTTAGTGACACTTTAAGTGTGATGTTTATCTGCTCCAAACTCCTTCTTCACAGTATTATTGCCTTGGGAGCTCTCTAAGGGCTCAGAGCTGAACTCCCGGCAAATGTTTTTTTCCCATGCAGTAGAGCTGTGCCTGGAGTTGAGTAGAGTAAACTGCTCAGAGAGCCGAGATCACCTAGTCCTTTGATCCTCCCACTGCAAGGTTGGTCCCTTCAGCTCCTGAAATCCCCCCCCCCGTGATCCACCAGTTTTTTGCAGTGGACTGATCGAGATGTCATCACGCCCATAGACTGGCTCTGGACGTGAAGACGTCAGGAACAGTCCACAGCTAGACGTAGGGGAGCACCATTTTCCGGAGAATCTAAGGATCAGGTGGGTGAGGTCACTCCTAGACAAAATGAGCAGTTAGCCAGTGACAGACCCACTGCACTGAGAAAAAAAAAATTAACTGGACTTGGGCTTTAAATATCGAAAAAATACTCAAAGAAATAAAGCCAGAAATTCATAATGACAACATCCCATTGGCATTTTCTGAAGGTGAGGACAGCAGTGTCAAGGACAGTCTTCCAAAAGTGACATTTTACCTGGAGGTGGTGTCTGGTGTTCTGCTTTCTCTAAATGGGGGATCATTCACACCAAAGCCATCCGCTGTGGTGCGTTGTGGAATACAGTGCCTTGAAAAAGTATTAATACCCCTTTTTCCAAATTTTGTCATGTTACAACCAAAAGCGTAAATGTAATTTATTGTTTTATTTTTTTTGGTATAGACCAACACAAAGTGCACATAATTGTGAAGTGGAAGGAAAATGATAAATGATTTTAAATTTTTTTTTTTTCAAATAAATATCTGAAGTGTGGTGTGCATTTGTATTCAGCCCCTTTTACTCTGATACCTCTAACTAAAATCTAGTGGAACCAATTGCCTTCAGAAGTCACCTAATTAGAAAATAGCGGCCACCTGTGTGTAATTTAATCTCAGTATAAACACAGATGTTCTGTTAAGCCCTCAGAGGTGTGTTAGAGAACCTTAGTGAACAAAGAGCATCATGAAGGACAAGGAGCACACCAGACAGGTCAGGGATAAAGTTGTAGAGAAGTTTACAACAGGTTAGATTACGAAAAAAAATTCAAATTGAACTTTTTGGCCTAAAAGCAAAACACTATGTGTGACGGAAATCTAACACTGCACATCACCCTGAACACACCATCCCCACCGTGAAACATGGTGGTGGCAGCATGATGTTGTGGGGATGCTTTTCTTTAGCAGGGACAGGGAAGGTGGTCAGAGATAATGGGAAGATGGATGGAGCCAAATACAGGGCAATCTTAGAAGAAAACCTGTTAGAGTCTACAAAAGACTTGAGACTGGGGCGGAGGTTCACCTTCCAGCAGGACAACGACCCTAAAAATACAGCCAGAGCTACAATGGAATGGTTTAGATCAAAGCATATTTATATTTCAGAGTGGCCCAGTCAAAGCCCAAACCTAAATCCAACTGAGAATCTGTGGCAAGACTTGAAAATTGCTGTTCACAGACGCTCTCCATCCAATCTGACAGAGCTTGAGGTATTTTGCAAAGAAGAATGGACAAAATGTCACTATCTTTGCCCCCTGACTCTACCCCCTTTGCCCTGCCCATGTATACGGTGGAGGTGGCTGCCATATACCACCCTAGCCTGTCCATATACCGGCAGACCATGGCTGGCGTGAGGAAGCGTGCTGGTGCCGCCACTATTTTCTTCAGGCCGGGTCCAGAGGCGCAGGTGCAGGCCTGCGGACCATGGCTGAAGAAATAGGTGGAGAGGTGCCACACAAATCTCCACCCCGCCACCTCCACCGTATACATGGGCAAGGCAAAGGGGGTGGAGTCAGGGCGCAGCAAAATGAGATTTCACCTAGGGGGGTCAATAATCCTTGCACCAGCCTTGTATAGAATGTGTTGGGATTCTATTACCAATGGATGAACCAACAGTGTATCACATAGAGCAGGAGAGTTGCCATGCGTTGTGGCAATGTGTGTCAATACATGCATTTTAGTGTGCCTTGTCACAATGCACAAGTGTGAATAAACCTTGATTCTTGGGGGCTGCAACCATGAACAAAAACCACCAGCTCTGTTCCCTGTGAGCTCTGTGTTAGTTGGGGCTACAGGCAAAATTGTTCTGGTCGGATGGGGTGAAAGCAGGTTATGAGTGGAGCCATTGGTCACAGGTCAGGTGTGATTGTGCAGAAAGAGGACTTGTCTCTAGTCTAGGCTTGCAGCAGCTCCTATGTAAATTGCAGTTTACTCCCGTCAGCTCATTTATTTCTCCACCAACATGGCAATTTGCACGCTCCAGTGTGACCAAATTCTGCAGAGTTAGCATTTTTCACCATATGCCCTTGGTATTTGTAAACCTCCTGTGGCTCAATATAGCTCCAGCCATTGTAAAACCGACAGCAAATTCGCATATCAGACTTTTTTTTATTTCGTCAAATCAACATTTTTTGGCAGTATTGATAGAGCCGGTCAAAGAGAATGGTGGTTAAACAATCAAAGAATGCCTTGTACAGTAAGTGTCAGGGAATCTCTAGTTATTCAGTGTTAGGCCCCTTTCATATGGGTGTCATCCGCTCAGTCACGCTTTTGCTAAGAAAAAACAGATTCAGTTTACATCAGTAACATTAATCTTCCATTTAGTTCTTTTCCATTTACATCCATTTTTCATCCATATACATCCGGTTTTTGTCCACTTCCGTTTTTAAACAGAATAATGCCCCGTACACACGGTCGGATTTTCCATCGGAAAATGTGTGATAGGACCTTGTTGTCGGAAATTCCGACCGTGTGTGGGCTCCATCACACATTTTCCATCGGATTTTCCGACCCACAAAGTTTGAGAGCAGGATATAAAATTTTCCGACAACAAAACCCGTTGTCGGAAATTCCGATCGTGTGTACACAAATCCGACGGACAAAGTGCCACGCATGCTCAGAATAAATGAAGGGATGAAAGCTATTGGCCACTGCCCCGTTTATAGTCCCGACGTACGTGTTTTACGTCACCGCGTTTAGAACAATCGGATTTTCCGACAACTTTGTGTGACCGTGTGTATGCAAGACAAGTATGAGCCAACATCCGTCGGAATAAATCCTAGGATTTTGTTGTCGGAATGTCCGAACAAAGCCCGACCGTGTGTACGGGGCATAAAAATGCAGACTTGTTCCGCTTAAAAAAATGGAGCTTAAAGAGGAGTTCCACCCAAAAGTGGAGGCTCCGCTTATCTGCCTCCTCCCCCCTCTGGTGCCACATTTGGTACCTTTTAGGGAGGAGCGGGTACATGTTTTTGACAGGTACCTGTCCCCACTTTCAAGAGATCACTCAGAAGTTCGGCCCCCTCCTTCTTACCCTGCAGCGCGCTGCATGCATGCGCAGTAGGGAGCCGACAGTGAAACCGAAAGGCTTCACTGCCAGGTTTCCCCTACCACGGATGGCGGTGGCAGCACCCAAGAGCCGCTGGAAACATTGGCTGGGATGCCGACAACGCTGGATTACCTGTCTTGGAATCTTGTAAGTGTCCTAATATTAAAAGTCAGCAGCTACAGTATGTGTAACTGCTGACTTTAAATTTTTTGCTGGGGTATAGACACATAAAAAATTCACAAATGGAACACCCGTGTGAAAGTGACCTTAAAGCGGTGGTAAACTCTGGAAAGGGAAAAAAAAAACCTTTTCTCCTGCAAGGCAATGTTTTAATGTGCTAGTATGCATCACATACTACCGTGTTTTCCCAAAAATAAGACCTACCCTAAAAATAAGACCTACTGTTATTTTCCAGGAGGGCTGCAATATAAGCCCTACCCCGAAAATAAGTCCTAGTTTAAAATGCTTGTAAAATAATGTACAATGTGTGTGTTTTTGTAATATAATTGTGCAAGATACCTTCGTTAGAGCGCCGCTCGTCACTCAGCTGACCTCCCGCTGCTCTCCTCCTCTTCTCCCAGCTGTCAGCGGGGATCTTGGCCCCCCTCTGCAGTGCTCGGAGCGGGGGAAGAGAGCTCCGGCGGATCACGGAAGCGCTGAGCGGCGCTGTAACTAAGGTATTTGACACAATTATATTACAAAAACACACACATTGTACATTATATACTACTTTAATAGCGTGGATTCTACTATTTTACAAGCATTTTAACTCAGTTTACACTGGGGATTCCTGACAGGCAGGGCGGTAGAGGGTGAGAGAAGACAGCACATTACACGGTAAGACCTACCCCAAAAAAAAGCCCTACTGTGTGTTTTGTTTCCAATATTAATATAAGACCCAATCTTATATTAGGGGAAACACAGTAGCACATTATGAGAGACTTACCTTAGAACAAAGCCTTTCAGCGGTGCACTGTCAACACTGGCAGGGCTTTCATCTTAACCCGGTCTTCCTTCCGGGTTCAGCCATCTGATTGGCCGAGCCGCGATGATGTCACTCCCACGCATGCACATGGGAGTAACCGTTTACGGCACAGACTTCTGGATGAATGGCACGGTATGCCATTTCTACAGAGCGCATGTGTCGGTGCTGCTCTGTGGAATATCTGCTAAGCGGTGCATGTTTATTCATGAGATATTTATTTTACCTAGAGGTAAGTTTTATTATAAGTTTACCTGTAGGTAAAAAGGGCACACATGACTTTATATTCTAGGCTCTGGTGGATTATCCCAGACATACCAGTATGCCTCTGTTCTGGATAGCTTAGCTGTGCTCTCAGAAAAGCTTCAGGGCTGTTCATGCCATTTTCATTGGTCCGTGCTGGGCAGTGTTGCTCAGCACAGTTCCAATGGAAAGACAAAGCAATTTGCCTTGTTTTGTATAGAGTCAGACCACACTACTGTGTTGCGGTGCTGTGCACTGAGAAAAACATACAGCACACACTACTTTTTTTTTTTTTGCAGAGCATGTGGCGATGCAAATTAACTGTGCCAAGGGTGCCCCTTCAGTCTTCCACCAATCCACAAGGCATGAATCAGAGGCAGCTAACAACCACTTTACAGATCCACTGAATCTCTGTAATCCAACAAGGACAGTATTCTTGCTGTCCACTGTCCCAATGCCCAATCTGCACCAGCTTCAGGGAGGATGCGCACTTCAAGCTCATAGAGCCATGGCGACACTGCAGGCTCCATATAACTGATCACCCATATCTACACCACCAGGGGTGGCAACTTCTGCAAGAGATGCAATGACCAGATCATAGGGAAGGTTGCACCTAGATGAGAGGTGCTGTCAAAAAAAAAGAGGGAGAAAAAAGACGGACACTGGCTGGAGCCAAGCAGAAGGGTAACATATAAAGAAAGACAGTGACCTGCACTTAGATTAAGAGGGCAGCAAGGACAGTATACATACTGAGACATCCAAAAGAAAATCCATGGTAAGGTCCACCAAGATGAGAGGGGCACCATGGATGGAGCCGAATGGGGGGGACGGACGACCTGCATTTAGATTGGAGGACATCAAGGATGGTATGTAGCAAGAGGACATCCAATAGAAGATCACAGGAAAGATGAAAGGAACTGCCAAAAAAGGGGGGCCCCTGGATACAGCCAAGCAAGAGAGCAACAAGTATGGTATGTAACAAGAAGACATCCAATAGAAGATGCAAGGAAAAATGGCAGCAGGATAAAAGGAGCTGCCAAAAAAGAGGGGCACCCTGGATGGAGCAAAACAGAAGGGCCACATATAAAGGAGAATGACCTGCATTCAAATTAATAAGGCATCAAGAATGGTATGTAGCAAGGAGACATCTAATAAAAGACTCAAGGAAAGGTGGCACCAGGATGAGAGGAGCTGCCATAAAAGTGGGCCATTGAAATAGGAGAGCCATGTACAAAAGAGGGCAATGACCTTTACTCAGATTATGAAGGCAACAAGAATGGTATCTAGCAAGAAGACATCAAACAAGAGATCCAAGGAAAAGTGGCTCAAGGATAAGAGGAGCTGCCAAAAAAGAGGTGCACACTGGATGGAGCCAAACAGGAGGGCCACATTCAAAGAAGGAGAACAACCTGCACTTAGATTAGGAAGGCACCAAGGATAGTATCTGGCAAGCAGACATCTAACAGAATGCTCAAGGAAAGGTGGCACCAGGATGAGTAGAGCTGCTGAAAATAGAAGAGGGTCATCCAAGATGGAGCCAAACAGGAGGGCCACATACAAAGAAGGAGAATGACCTGCACTCAGATTAAGAAGGCATCAATGACGGTATGTAGCAAGAATACATCTAATAGAAGATCCAAGGACAGGAGGCACCAGGACGAGCAGAGCTGCTGAAGATAAAAGAGGGGCAGTCTGGCTGGAGCCAAGCAGGAAGGCCACATACAAAGAAGGGGAATAAATAACTTGCATTCAAATTAAGAGGGCACCAAGGATGGTATGTATGTACTAAGAGGACATCCAATAGAAGATCCAAGGAAATGAGGCACCAGGGTTGAACCCGGGCCCCTGCTGACCCAATGGGGACTGAGCTTATTACAAGGGTACTGCTTATACCTCTATATGCCTTGCTGCCAAATACACTGAGAAATATATTTTAGGTTTTCCAAATCTCAGGAGCGCTATATACACCCACGACACTTTGCTCATTCATCCGTCACTCTAATGTGGACATGTGGTGGGCAAAGACAGCGCTGAACTCAAATCTCTCCAACCAACTTTCAAACTTGTATTTTTTTTATTGATTGACTTACAAACCAGAGAATACAAAGTAACAATCCATTATTTATTTACAGAATAATAAAAGCAAACAGCATCAGATAACCTCGTTGGTGAGTTTTTTTTTTTTTTTGTCCAACTAGTCTACCAGTTCAAAAGGAGGATTTGTACAACAATACGATTTCTACACTTCATACGCAAGTAGAAAATACAGGAGAGACAGAACAAGTTGGTCCTTAGGATGTTTCCAATCACAAAATATAAAATACAGCCCCGTCCCCGCCCCACTGCGGGCTCAGAAGTCATGACATTTTGTAACTTTATTGTATTTATTTTTAAAGTCAGTGGAGATGAAAGACAATCAAATAAGTAAAACATTTTTAGTGTGTTAGGGCTCTTTCACACCGCCTGTCAAACGCACCCATTGAAGTCAATCGAAACACGTTGCAACTGCAAGGCAAACGATTGCAGTGCATTTTTTTTAATACAAAGCCCTCCTTGGGATTACCAAAAAAAACCCAGACACAGAAGCCACTTTATGGCAATCCCTGTAAATGTACCTCAGGGGTTCCCAAAAATCTTAAAGTGAACCTATCACACATCAAATCCAACTGAGCAGTTGATGAAATAAATACATAAGCTGTTACCTTTTATAAAAACAGAATGATTTAGATTCAGACTTATAGGCAGTCAGAGTGATACAGAAATCTTCCCTTTTTGTTTTAAAGTCAAGCTAAAATTGAGCGAACAAGCTTGTTGACCAATACGAAGGCTCCTTAAGCAGCTGTCTCAGCATTGCACAGCTGTCGCAAAATAATCCTCGTAATGTGTCTAATTTGTTCATGACCGTCAGCTCCATCTAGTGGTCATAGGGTGATATTTTGCTGGTTGGGATATTTCAGGAAAATACTGCATTATGGCCATTAGATGGAGCTGATGATCACAGGAAAAAGCCTGCTAGACACAACAGAAGAATATTTGCAACAGCTGTGCAAATGCAGAGACAATTGCATTACACATTTTTTGCAAACAGACCCCTATATATCTGGATTTGATTGTATTAACATGCCATTTTCACTGAACATATTCACTGCTGATGCAAATTTTCTATATGTTAAATTTGCAATGTCTGAATTTGTGAAAAGTTTACTTTAAAGCAGGAAGTGGGAACAGACAATTAACTATTCTCGGTACCTGCGATAAAAGATCAGCTCATTTGAATATCTCCCCCCTCCCACTATTTTCAGAGACAAATTGGCTAATAGGTGATATTTTAAGATCTAAAATGTTTCGCCATAAGTGGCTATAGAAAAACGTTCTTTAGACTGGACCCCTTCGTTAAAATAAACCATCCAATAAATAAACATTTTCTGAGCTAGCGGCAAACAAACCGCTGTTCCTCCAGCTCTAATATCTAGAATTATCATGTAAATAAAAAAAGACGTCCTTGTCAGTCGGGGACAGTGACAGCGAAGGACGTCTGCTACATGGCAGTAGGTAGATTGCAGTGTTGCAGTCTGGTCAGACAGAAATAAACGATCCTTGGTCTTTGTTGATGGATTCTGGGTCCACGCAGCGCCCTTTCCTCCGTGTCACTCTCTGATTGCGGTGGAACTTGGAGAAGCACCGGAGACCTGTACATGAGAAATACATTGAAACAAAATGTACATGTAATGTATTGTTAACTGGGCTGAGGAAAGACAAATGTCTATCATGTACAACCTCTCATAGAGGTTTCACTGTCTATATCAGCGGGGTCAACTTACTAGATATGGGGGGCCTCAAGTGTGCCCCCTGACATCACCAAAGGGCCACACATAATATTCAGTGAATCTAATGGAAGCTGTCAGAGACTGCAAACATGAAAAAGGAGACATTCGGAGCCTATGGGCATGCTACAAGAGATGGTTAGTAACTGGGTACATGCTACAGTAAATGGTAAGAGACTACAGGCATGCAACAGGAGATGGTCAAAGACTATGGGCATGTTGCAAGAGATGGTTAGAGACTGGGAACATATTGCAGGAGATGGTTAGAGACTGGGAACATGTTGCAGGAGATGGTTAGAGACTGGGAACATGTTGCAGGAGATGATTAGAGACTGGGAATATGTTGCAGGCAATGATTAAAAACTGGGAATATGTTGCAGGCGATGATTAGAGACTGGGAATATGTTGCAGGCGATGATTAGAGACTGGGAACATGTTGCAGGAGATGGTTAGAGACTGGAAATATGTTGCAGGAGATGGGTAGAGACTGGGAACATGTTGCAGGAGATGGTTAGAGACTGGGAATATGTTGCAGGAGATGGTTAGAGACTGGGAATATGTTGCAGGAGATGGGTAGAGACTGGGAATATGTTGCAGGCGATGATTAGAGACTGGGAATATGTTGCAGGAGATGGGTAGAGACTGGGAATATGTTGCAGGCGATGATGAGAGACTGGGAATATGTTGCAGGAGATGGTTAGAGACTGGGAATATGTTGCAGGAGATGGTTAGAGACTGGGAATATGTTGCAGGAGATGGTTAGAGGCTGGGAACATGTTGCAGGCGATGATTAGAGACTAGGAATATGTTGCAGGAGATGGGTAGAGACTACGGGCATGCTCAAGGAGATGGTTAGAGACTGGAAACATGCTGCAGGAGATGGTCAGAGACTGCAGACATACAACAGGAAATGGTTAGAGACTATGCATGCTGCAAGAGACAGCCAGGAACTATGGATATGCTGTGGAAGATGGTTAGAGACTGGGAACATGTTGCAGGAGATGGTTAGAGACTGGGAACATGTTGCAGGAGATGACTAGAGACTACGGGCTTGCTCACGGAGATGGTCAGAGACTGGGAACATGCTGCAGGAGATGGTCAGAGACTATAGGCATGCTGCAAGAGACAGTCAGAGACTATGGGCATGCTGCAAGAGATGGTTAGAGACTGGGAACATGCAGCAAGAGATGACCAGATACCTCAGACATGCAAGTAGAAATGGTCAGAGGGTACAGTCATGCTACAAGAGATGGTCAAAGACTGGGAATATACTGTGGGAGATGGTCAAAGACTGCAAACATGCTAAATAAATTGTTGGAGGCTTTAGACATGCTGCAGGAGACATTCATAGAAAAGCACCAAAACAAAATAACATCTTCAGGGGCTGCACGATACGTGCCAAAGAGCCACATGCAGCCCCATTGCACAGGTTGGGCACCAGGTGTCTATACATTTTAGGTTAATTTCACAAAGTCCCCCCCCCCCCCACACTAGAAAACAAAAACAAAAAATGGGGGGGGGGATCTTTTTTCTTCAGAGCACACCTAGCACTTCTATCTTTCTTGCCTATCCAAGAATGACGCCCCCTTCCTGCCCAAAGTCATCTGGGATAGCCACATCACGCATCCCAGGAGACTTCAGGGCTTTATAGAATACACTGCTCATGTGTAGTGCAGCATTATCAAGAGGCTGACTGCTAAGACCTGGAAGGGACAGTCAGCCTCCTGATGACATCACAATGAAGATGATTGCTCAAGACCTGGCAAGCAGTGGATTTTGTCACGTTATAGCTGGACAGCACTGGATTCACTAGGCGGATGACAACGCTATTTTATCTCAACCCAACCCACAAAGTAGGAAGTAGTCAAAAACAATATTAAACTCAGGGCGGGGTCGGGCAGATGTGTGGTTGAAGTTCCTCTTTAAAGCTGAATTCCGGGATGATCAAATATCATCTAATACAAGAGTGTGTATTTTTCCTTGAATCTTGGTGTGCTTTGTGTATTTCTTCCAGATCTGTGCAATAATCCAGTGTGACACTTTCCCTCTATGCAGGAGCTTCCTATAATAAAGACCAGTCACTGCTGCTCTCTCTTCTTGCGCAGGGAGACTGGTCTTGTCTCCGCCCCCTGCTGTAGTTTTCTGCAGGCAGCCTGTAGTGGGTGGAGCCTGCTGGGTCCCTCCCACAGCTCTGCTCTCTGCACAGGCTGTGTACAGCACAGTGATGACATCACTGCTACTTTTACAAGATAATTTCTGGGTTTGCAAAGGAATTTGGTGAAAGCAAAAGGATTTATAACCTTTGTGGCTACGGAAGAATACATTTAAATAAAAGTTTTTGCACCCGGGGTTCAGCTTTAAGTTTCTACAGTCTTTCTTGATATGTTTTATCCCTCAGACCTTTCACCATTTTGTTATCTGCCTCTGGACTCCTTCTACAGTATCTATATTATCAATATATTTTTTGTAATGGAGGTCTCCAGAATCCTCAAAGCGGAAAGAAGGTAGAAAATACAGGCAAATAGTTTGCAAGGGTGTCGGGTATGAATTTTCACATTATCTGTTCATAACAATGCAAGGAAAGCACAGGAAATTGTTAAATAGCTGTATCTGGGAAATTCACCAGATTCTTGTTTTTAAAGTGGACCTTCACCCTTAGCCCCTGTTTACACCAAGTCGCACTGACAAGTGGCTTTGAAATCGTGTTTCAAAACCACGCGTCAGTGCGACTTCAGGTGCAACATGGCTGATATATGTGGGACTTCCGACAAACCGGTGTGAACGAGGGCTAAATAAAACATATTTTCCCCTGCCTTCTCCCCCCTTCCTCTCTCATATTTGGATGTACAGTATCTCACAAAAGTAAGTACACCCCTCACATTTTTGTAAATATTTTATTCTATCTTTTCATGTGACAACACTGAAGAAATGACACTTTGCTGCCATGTAAAGTAGTGAGTGTACACATCTGTGAGTGTGCAGAGAGTCTTACGCATGCATGAAGACAGATCGGGTATGGAAGTGCCGTGCCCTGTCGTGTCTGCGCATGTATGGAAACTACCGATCACATATGCAGATTTGCCATAGAGCTCTGCCGGGAATCGATGGCTGGGCAGAGCCCCTTGGCACATCTGCACAAGCACCAGAATAGTGAACATAATGAAAAATATAGTGAACATGGTGGCACTGGAGAGAGGGTAGGGCCAAAAATCTCTTTAAAATGGTTTTAAAGTTAATATGTTTTTCTTCCTTTAGCGGAGTTCCCACTAAAAAAAAAAAAAAAAATTTAAGTCAGCAGCTACAAATACTGCAGATGCTGACTTTTAATAATCAGACACTTACCTGTCCCAGGGTCCAGCGATGCGGGGGATTGAAGCCCCGCTCGTCTCCCCCTCCGCTGCGCCGCCATTTTAACTGTGGGTGCCCGGCTGTGGCTTCACAGCCAGGCACCCACTGAGCATGCGCGAGCCGCGCCGTGCGCCGTGTCTGGCCACGCAATCATCTGGGACCGGTCACGTGTCCCAGATGATTGCCTAGAGGGAGGGGGGAAAGCTGATCTCCCTTCCCGTGTCGAGGGAAGTGACGTCATGAGCCGAGGCGCCGAAGGAGGCAGATTACGAGGGACCCCCTAGCAACAGGCCTTAAAGAGGTGAGTAAAAAAAAAAAATTTCTCCAAATGTTTTTTTT
Source organism: Lithobates septentrionalis (assembly GCA_037952835.1). Lineage (NCBI taxonomy): Eukaryota > Metazoa > Chordata > Amphibia > Anura > Ranidae > Lithobates > Lithobates septentrionalis. Next base: position 138,456 of record JBBDGP010001242.1, read on the forward strand.
TTCATGCACATTAATGATTTTTTTTTCGGGGGTGGAACTCCACTTTAAAGTGGTTGTAAACCTCAGTCATGAAATACTGTATGAACAAAGCATATCCCCGCTCTATAGTGTGTACTTGTCTCAAGTAATGACAGAGGAGGGATCTCCAGTTTATTGACAGCCTCAGCTCTGTTCCTGTGTGTTGTGTGAAGAGGGGTGTGTCCCTTCCCTCCAATCAGCTCTCAGAGCTCTCCTCACTGATCTCTTCAGAGTGTAACTTCAGCTGTCCAGACCCTGTTTTCTGACATCTCAGACAAGCTTTATAAATTCTGGACTTTGGCCAGTGAGGGTTTACAACCACCTTAAGCTAAAACAAATGCTCCACTATCTGTCCTAGCTCCCCCTGCCCACTTACTTGGCTGCTCTCACTGATCCAGTGCTGTCAGTAGCTGCACTCCCCCTCCTCCACTTCCTTGTCTCACAGGGGACACAGGTGACAGCGGGAGCCATAGGCTCCTGTAACTTACAAGGGTGTGGCTTACTGGCGCTATGTGTGTCTATGGACACACACAGCCTGCCTCAAGAGCATACCACCACATCTGTCACCACAAGGACACACAGAAAACAATTGTTTCCTATGTGTCCCATTTTCACTGCAGACATGCTGCATTTTATCACTGCGCACTGTGCCGAATCGCAGGGCAAAGTAATGAATGAAGTGTAAGTTTTGTACACTTCAAATAAAGTTTGTACAAAACAAAAAAAAAGGAAGCCTTGTGATGCGCTGTCCTCTACCGCAGCCAGGAACGGACAGCTGCCGGGGAGGTAAAGCACTCTGGCAGCTCTCCATTCCCATGTGAATTCCTGCTGTGCGGCCCGATTCCTAACAGGCCATGGACCGGTACCGACCTGCGGCTTGGGGGTTGGGGACCTCTGCGTTAAAGGCTAGTTCACACACGCAGTTTTTTTACTGCCAATTTTGACAGCCGGTGAGGAGGTGAAATGTCATATCCTCACCATCTGTTGTAACCCTCAAAATGTCAACCCACTGTGCCGCAACCACATGCATTGCACGCGGCTGCAGGGTGGTTGCTGCGTGACTCCATTGCCATGGCCACAAAGCATCAGGACTGCAGCATGTGCACAGCCCTGAGCAGCTGCATATCTATGTTCAGGTGGATGGTTCTGGGAACAGCAGTAAAATTGGTACTTAACAGCCTGCTTTTACCGCTCCCCATCCCCATGTGAATGAGCCCTTAAAGCAATATGTTGATTTTATGCTAGAACAAGAATTCTTATAACCCCCCCCCCCCCCCCTCCTTACAATTCTTCATCCATCATCATCACTGCTCATGTGATTGGATCTGGCAGACACAATTCTGGCACGTCTGTATATTTACCAGAAGGAAAAACACTTGAGTAATTGTCACATGCCCGGCCACAGCACTTAGAAAACACTCCTCTGTATGTGATGGGTACACCGTGTGCAGATCAGGGCACATGACACAGCCCATAGACAAGAGACAAATATCACTTATTGATGATCAGATCCGGAAATGATTGGACTATGTGACCCCTGCAGACGCCCCTGCCTGATTCATCTCTGTTGAGGGATCAATAATCCAATATGGATTTTGCCAGCCCACCACAATTTATCTTATTCCAAGATAAGACCATTGTAAAGTGGAGTCGGCTCATGGTATAAACATGTACACCCAGCTAAGATGAGCATCCACGTTTATGTTACAGCTCTTCTACCGGTGACGCTAGAACTCACTAATGCCACTTACACACGATTGCTTTTCTCGTCGGAAAAAATATTTGAGGCTTTTTCCGACGGGATTCCGCTCAAGTTTGCCCTGCATACACACGGTCACGCAAAAGTTTGCTAAAAATATGACCGCCAAGAACCCGGTGACGTACAACACTACGACGAACCGAGAAGATGACGTTCAATGCTTCCAAGCATGCGTCGAATTGTTTCCGAGCATGCGTAAGGATTTTGCGCGTCTGATCTGCCACAGACGATCACATTAGGATAGGAACTTTTCCCGACCAAAAAATTGAGAGCATGCTCTCAGTCTTTTGCTGGCTGGAATTCCGCCAGCAAAAGACCGATGGAGCATACACGCGGTCGCATTTTCTGACGAAAAAATCTCATCGGTCTTTTGCGGGCCGAAATTCCGACCGTGTGTACGCGGCATAAGGCCAACAGACGGTCATCTGGTTGTTGAAGAGACCAGGTGCCTCACTTTACACACTAATAAAAAACTAAAAATCAGGTGAGAAGGGAACGGAAGTACAATATTTAGATAGGGCTACAAGTAGATATAGAAGGTGCGTACCCCAATAAGATAAAGAGGGTGAGTCGGTTTACAATTGGGCAAATAGTTGTGCCACATCCAATGTTTACAAGAAATGAAACAAGATCCCCAGGTGGCGGACTTTTAAGGCACAAAATGGCAAAAAGGTATATTTTAATATGAAAAGTATTTATTAAAATGTGAAAAATACACAACATTTAATAAAAAAAACTATGAGAATAAACATTCCAGTGTTGTCATACAAATCAGAATACATATAACGGACTAGTGTTTCCTGTACCCAACGCGTTTCGGAGTAAAAATGTAATCCTCCTTCTTCAGGGGTATAGTTTAAACAAGAAAATCAGTATTCTACATTAAAATAGAGAAAATTATAGCATAAATATACAAATATATAACATATTGTACATCCAAATATAAAGTGTCAGGTAGGATTCATGGAGGGATAATAAAGGGGAGAGCACTTACATAGACTGGAATCCACAATTGTTTAAAAACATAGAGGTGCCAAGAGGAGTTGTTTCCAAATTGCTTGAGCCACAGAGTTCAATATGCAGACATACCTCAAGAACAGGAAAATGCCTGGCCCATATGTGCTGGTCCAGCTCCCCCACGCCCACACAAAACCAACCCGGAGGAGGGGAAGCCAGAGGACCCACTGGGGCCGAGAAGCAGGAAAGGACCCTGAAAGCATGAAATTAATTATTGAATGTAAGGTATTAAAAAATGTGTACAGGTTTAAAGAAACGAGGTATGCCTGCATATTGAACTCTGTGGCTCAAGAAATCTGAGTTTCTTGTTTAAACTATACCCCTGAAGAAGGAGGATTACATTTTTACTCCGAAACGCATTGTGTACAGGAAACACTAGTCCGTTATATGTATTCTGATTTGTATGACAACACTGGAATCTTTATTCTCAACATTTTTTTTTATTAAATGTTGTGTGTTTTTGATATTTCAATAAATACTTTTCATATTAGAATATTCCTTTTTACCATTTTGTGCCTTAAAAGTCCGCCACCTGGGGATCTTGCTTAATTTCCCAATAAAATAAAAGGTAGTAAAAACAATCTTGATGAAGTTATCTTCATTTTATCCATGGGAGTATATAGCCAACACCATACAAAAGACAGTTCTCCTGATTGGCAGAGCTTCACATTGAGATGGCGCACCAAGTCAGTGGTGTAGCGTGGGGGGGGCCCAGGGGGGCCGTTGCCCCGGGCGCAACATTTGGAGGGGCGCAGTGACAGGCGGCAGATTACCGGTAGCTTTTCTCCTGCGCTGTGCAGTCTAGGAGACTGTGAGCTTTTCTCTATGATGAAGAAGAAGTTGCAGTGCGGGCCCGGCTTAGGCTCCAGCGGTAACACTGACACCGCAGCGAGTGAGTGACTCAACAGTGAAGACGATGATGATGCCAGGGATTGTGACCGTGCGGGGTGCAGATAGTGGGGGGAACTTAGGGCAGGCGAGGCATCTTCTCCATTACATGTTCCTCCCAACACACCAGGTCTAGGATCCCCGCTCGCTCTGCCCGTTCTCTTAGCCCGCCTCACAGCACGGACTTCCGCCGCTTTTATCCTGAGTCTGACTCCTGCTTGTCACTGAGTGTGCTGCTACGCGACCACCCCAGGACTGTCTGGGAAAAACCCAGGCCAGGAGGAAGAGGATGCGGCATCCACACAGACAGAAGCCCCGGCCCCCTCCACGCAGCCTGCACGGACACTGTGAGTACTCGCTCTGTACTGCATGGTGGCAGCCGAGCCGAGGAGGGGGGCTGAGCTGAGGGGAAGAGAGCTTTGTATTTGGGGGGGAGATGTACACAGATGTAACCCCTCAAACCTCACACACAGCACACCCACTCAACCCTGCACACCGCACACAGCGCACCCCCTCAACCCTGCACACCACAAACAGTGCACCCCCTCAACCCTGCACGCCACACACAGTGCACTCTCCTCAACCCTAGCACGCTGTACACAGAGCACCCCCTCAACCCTGCAAGCCGCACACAGTGCACACCCTCAACTCTCCACGTCACACACAGCGCACTCTCCTCAACCCTGCACGCTATACACAGCGCACCCCCCCTCAACCCTGCATGCTGTACACAGAGCACCCCCTCAACCCCGCACGCTGCACACAGTGCACCCCTCAACCCTGCACACCGTACACAGCGCACCCCCTCAACCCTGCACACCACAAACAGTGCACCCCCTCAACCCTGCACGCCACACACAGTGCACTCTCCTCAACCCTAGCACGCTGTACACAGAGCACCCCCTCAACCCTGCAAGCCGCACACAGTGCACCCCCTCAACCCTCCACTTCACACACAGCGCACTCTCCTCAACCCTGCACGCTATACACAGCGCACCCCCCCTCAACCCTGCATGCTGTACACAGAGCACCCCCTCAACCCCGCACGCCGCACACAGTGCACCCCTCAACCCTGCACACCGTACACAGCTCACCCCCTCAACCCTGCACACCACAAACAGTGCACCCCCTCAACCCTGCACGCTGTACACAGAGCACCCCCTCAACCCCGCACGCTGCACACAGTGCACCCCCTCAACTCTGCACGCCACACACACCGCACCCACTCAACTCTGCACGTCACACACAGCACACCCCCTCAACTCTGCACGCCACACACAGCGCACTCTCCTCAACCCTGCACGCTATACACAGCGCACCCCCCCTCAACCCTGTATGCTGTACACAGAGCACCCCCTCAACCCTGCATGCCGCACACAGCGCACCCCCTTAACCCTGCACACCACAAACAGTGCACCCTCTCAACCCTGCACGCCACACACAGTGCACTCTCCTCAACCCTAGCACACTGTACACAGAGCACCCCCTCAACCCTGCAAGCCGCACACAGTGCACACTCTCAACTCTCCACGTCACACACAGCGCACTCTCCTCAACCCTGCACGCTATACACAGCGCACCCCCCCTCAACCCTGCATGCTGTACACAGAGCACCCCCTCAACCCCGCACGCCGCACACAGTGCACCCCTCAACCCTGCACACCGTACACAGCTCACCCCCTCAACCCTGCACACCACAAACAGTGCACCCCCTCAACCCTGCACGCTGTACACAGAGCACCCCCTCAACCCCGCATGCTGCACACAGTGCACCCCCTCAACTCTGCACGCCACACACACCGCACCCACTCAACTCTGCACGTCACGCACAGCACACCCCCTCAACTCTGCACACCACACACAGCGCACTCTCCTCAACCCTGCACGCTATACACAGCGCACCCCCCCTCAACCCTGTATGCTGTACACAGAGCACCCCCTCAACCCTGCACGCCGCACACAGCGCACCCCCTTAACCCTGCACGCCACACACAGTGCAGCACCCTCAACCCTGCAAGCCGCACACAGTGCTCCTCCTCGACCCTGCAAGCCGCACACAGCGCACCCGCTGAACCCTGCACGATGCACACAGCGCACCTCCCCTCAACGCTGCATGCTGTACACAGAGCACCCCCTCAACCCCGCACGCCCCACACAGCACACCCCCCTCAACCCTGCATGGCACACACAGCGCACCCCCTAGACCCTGCAAACCACTCACAGCGCACCCCCTCAACCCTGCACAATGCACACAGCGCACCCCCTCAACCCTACATGCCACACACAGCGCACTCTACTCAACCCTGCATGCTGTACATAGTTCACCCCCTCAACCCTGCATGCCACACACTGCACACCCCCCCTCAACCCTGAATGCTGTACACAGAGCAACCCCGCACGTCGCACACATCGCACCCCCTCAACCCTGCACACAGCGCACCCCCTTAACCCTGCACTCCATACAAAGAACACCTCTGAACCCTGCACTCTGTCACCTCCACAGTCTGTGGTGTGCAGGCAGTGAGATGATGTGCTGTAACCTTAAGCAACCAATCAGTGGGTTGTAATGATGTGCTGTAACCTCTAGCAACCAATCGGTGAGCTTTAATGATGTGCTGGAACCTCTAGCAACCAGCTAGGGAGCAATTAATATTGTGTAGTAACCTCTAGCAACCAGTTAATGGTAATGATGTGCAGTAACCTTCAGCAACCAATCAGTGAACAGTAATGATCTGCTGTAATCTCTAGCAAGCAATCAGTGAGCAATAATAATTTGCAGTAACCTCTAGCAACCAATCAGTTAGTAGTAACGATGTGCAGTAACCTCTAGCAACCAATGGGTAAGCAGTAATTATGTGCAGTATCGTCTAGCAACCAATCAGTGAGCAATAATGGTGTGTGTAGTGGACAGTGTAGGAATCAGGTAGTGCAGTGGTCAGTATAGGAATCAGGTGGGCCAGTGTAGTGGTCAGGTAGGTTAGTGTAGAGGTCAGTGCATAAATCAGGTAGGTCAGTGCATAAATCAGGTAGATTAATGGTCAGATTAGTCAGTATAGGAATCGGGTAGGTTAGTGTAGTGGTCAGGTAGGTCGGTGTAGAAATTAGGTTGGTCAGTACTACTGTACTAGTGGAAGGGACTCAGGGAGTGCTAAAAGTCCGCGGGTTAGGGGGCGCAAATTTCTTGCCTTGCCCCGGGCGCTGACAACCCACGCTACACCACTGCACCAAGTGGAGAGGTTCTCTTTGTTCCTAATGAAGGTTGAGAGCCCCTTTAACAAATAAGGGTCACTGTCATTCACTGCTGGCTCGTGACACTTTTACCATAATGATCTATGTGGAAACAGTGTGTCAGTTATTGGGAAACGCGTCCTGACACAATACACACGTGTAGAACAGACCACATTGGAAACCTACACAGAACTGATGCAAGCCACTTCTACTACACCGACTATCCAGACTGCTTCAGCACTAGAGAGATCCATTCACAAAGAGAGCCCAGCAGAAGTATTCTTATTTGTATCCTCTGGATTCAGAGCATTTGTTTTCACATTGGGGATGTCTCAGTTCTGCACATTAAACCTTTTAACGTAACCTACCCTAACATATAGATCTTTTTAAATTATTTTTTATTTGAGGACAAATAGGGCTTTCATTTGGTAGCCAGTTTAAATACATATATTGTTATTTCCTTGGGTGTTACTGGAAATAAATAGTCAAAATAAAAAATAAAAAATTCTGTAATTGTTTTCCCAACATTTACCTAATTTGCGCACCCTCGTCTATATTTAACCACAACAACAGTCAAGCAACTAGAATTTACAAAAGGAGCTCAATAATGACAGTCCCCATAACGCTATGATTAACCGCTTCAGCCCCGGAAGATTTTACCCCCTTCCTGACCAGAGCACTTTTTGCGATACGGCACTGCGTCGCTTTAACTGACAATTGCGCGGTCTTGCAACATTGTACCCAAACCAAATTTACATCCTTTTTTTCCCCACAAATAGAGCTTTCTTTTAGTGGTATTTGATCACCTCTGCGGTTTTTATTTTTTGCGATATAAACAAAAAAAAGCATCAATTTTGAAAAAAAAAGCAATATTTTTTTACTTTTTGCTATAATAAATATCCCCCAAAAATATATAAAAACATTTTTTTCCTCAGTTTAAGACGATATGTATTCTTCTACATATTTTTGGTAAAAAAAAAATCGAAATAAGCGTATATTGATTGGTTTGCGCAAAAGTTATAGCATCTACAAAATAGGGGATAGTTTTGTGGCATTTTTATTATTAATTTTTTTTTTTATTAGTAATGGCGGCGATCTGCAATTTTTTATCATGACTGCGACATTATGGCAGACACATCGGACACTGTTGACTATTTTGGGACCATTGTCATTTATACAGCGATCAGTGCTATAAAAATGCACTGATTACTGTGTAAATGACACTGGCAGGGAAGGGGTTAAACACTAGGGGGCGATCAAGGGGTTAAGTGTGTCCTAGGGAGTGATTCTAACGGTGGGGGGGAGGGGCTACCTAGGACATGACAGCAATCACTGCTCCCGATGACAGGGAGCAGTAGATCTCTGTCATGACACAATGCAGAAGGGGGAAATGCCTTGTTTACATAGGCATCTCCCCGTTCTACCTCTCCACATTGCAATCGCGGGCTGCCGGCGAACATCGAGTTCCCGGGACCTGCGGCGCACCCGAAAGGCTCCAAATTTAAAGGGATGTACCTGTACGCCCATTTGCCTGCCTGTGCCATTCTGCTGACGTATATGTGTGTGCGAATAGAGCTTTCTTTTGGTGGTATTTGATTTTATTTTTTGCGCTATAAACAAAAAAAGAGAGACAATTTTGAAAAAAAGCAATGTTTTTTACTTTTTGCTATAATAAATATCCGCAAAAAATAAATTAAAAAAACATTTTATTTCCCTCAGTTTAGGCCGATACGTATTCTTCTACATATTTTTGGTAAAAAAAAATCGCAATAAGCGTTTATTGATTGGTTTGCGCAAAAGTTATAGCGTCTACAAAATAGGGCATAGTTTTTTGGCATTTTTATTAATATTTTTTTTTTTTACTAGTAATGGCGGCGATCAGCGATTTTTATCGTGACTGCGACATTATGGCGGACACATCGGACACTTTTGCCGCTATTTTGGGACCATTTACATTTATACAGCGATCAGTGCGATTAAAAAGGTTAACCAGGAGGTGGCGCTGTAGGGGTTAAGTGTGTCCTAGGAAGTGATTCTAACTGTAGGGGGAAGGGGCTGTGTGTGACACGACACTGATCAACGCTCCCAATTACAGGGAGCGGTGATCAGTGTCAGTGTCACTAGGCAGAATGGGGAAATGCTTGTTTACATTGGCATTTCCCCGTTCTGCCTCTCTGTTAAACGATTGCAGGTATCCCCTTGGACATCGATTCCGCGGGATCCGCGGGCGGACTAACGGAGCTCGCCGCGGGCGCGCGCGTGCCTGCTATCCGGACCTCGCGAGATCACATACAATAACGTGATTTCGTGCAGCGAAGCCAACCTGCCGCAGCAGAACTGCGGCGGCTGATCTGCAAGCGGTTAAGCGGAGTTCCAATAAAAAAAAAAATTAAAAGTCAGCAGCTACAAATACTGCAGCTGCTGACTTTTAATAATAGGACACTTACCTGTCCCAGGGTCCAGCGATGCGGGGGATTGAAGCCCCGCTCATCTCCTCCCTCCTCTCTGCGGCACCGGCATTGTCACTGTGGGTGCTCGGCTGTGGCTTCACAGCTGGGCACGCACTGCGCACGCGCGAGCCGCGCTGTGACTGGCCGGGCAATCATCTGTGACCTGTGACGTGTCCCAGATGATTGCTGAGAGGGAGGGGGAGAGGTGAACTTACCTCCGGCGCTGCGGGTGCGCCAGAAGGAAGTGGGAGCTGGAACCCGTTTCTGCCCCCCCAAAAAAAATTACATGCCAAATGTGGCATGTCAGGGGGTCACCTTCCCTTAAAATGGAAGTTCCATTTTTGGGTGGAACTCCACTTTAAGGTAACATTGCAGAGATGGAAGGAGAGCAGAATCTAGACACGTTTCACAACTTTACTTCCTGCGGAGATAGAGGAAGACGACCTCTCAAATATTACATTAAAGTGGAACTTAAATGAAAAAATTAAAATTGTGGACAGGCAGGATTTTTAATGCAGAAGAGACTTATCATGACTCTTCTGCATTAAAGTTCCCTTACCTGCCTGTCCGCACTGTACACTGAGCTCAGTGATTTTTATTTTATTTATTATTTATATATTCAATTGTATTTCACAAGACAGAGCATCACGGTTTTTTATAATAATTTGGATGTTGCTGTGTACTGTGAGAATGCTGCTGTCAATTTAATCATCTATTTTTAATGAATTCACTTTATACACTAAGCGCATTATTTCTCTATATCTAGTCCAGCTATGATGTTGGTTCTGTACAGTGACATCCACTGAAAACAGCAGAAGTGGGCAGGGCGAGGACACCACGCAGTGATTCATTATGAAAAGTAGAGAAGAATGATATTAAATGGAACTGGGAGAAATGAAGTCAATTGATTTCAGACAGAAAAATGGGACTAAGGTGACCCTGGAGAGCCTGACTTACCTTCCGTGCACATGCAGTCATCGTAGCACTTGTTGTTGAGGCCGCGGTTGTGCGGTTTGCAGAGGTGTTCCCGCAAATCACAGCACGATCCTGGAAATAATAGTAACAATCGCTGTCAGTACAATATGTGTACAGCACAGACTGCGAACACTGACAGTTCATTCTACAATGCCTAAAGCTGGAAATACACCAGCAGAAATGTTCATTTCTTTAAACATTTGTTAAATTTCCTAATGGTTACTGGGGTCCGTTTGACGATCGTTTTTCACTGTAGTGGCGAGAACATTTAGAAGGTAGGTATTAATTACTGTGAATGTGATTTTCCTATTGAAAATATAGCACGTATTGTAACGAAACCAGTAGACATGTGCACAGCCAAAAAATTTGTTCATTTTCGTTTTCGTTTCAATAGTTTAGTTTTTTTTTAGTTTTTCGGGTCATTCGTTATGATTGCGATTCGTAAATTTGTTCATTCGTAATTTCGTAAATGCATTCGTTCGTACATTCGGAAATTCGAACATTGGTTCATTCGTACATTCATTCATTCGTACATTTTTACATTTGTTCATTTGTAAATTCGTAAAATCGTACATTTTGTAAATTAGAAAATTCGGAAATTTGTAAATTCGAAGTTTGAAAATCCAAAAACCCGAAAATTAAAAAATCTGAAATAGTAACTAACTATTAAATTATAGGTATTGTAATTTCCTTTCAAATTTAACTGTCGGTGAACGTAACAAATACGAATTTATCCGAAGTTACGAATTATCCAAAACGAATGCTGCATCTAAACAAATGGAACGGAACAAATTAATAATAAATAATAATAATAAAACGTTGTTATTATTATTATTGTTATTTATTATTATTAATTCATTACGCTCCATTCCATTTTTTCGGATCATTCTTAACTTCGGATAAATTTGTGTTACATTCACTAACAGCCAAATTTTAAAGGAAATTACAATACCTATAATTTAAAAGTTACTAGTAATTACTAATAGTTAAGTTATTATTAGTTAACTATTATTTCAGATTTCCGAATTTTCTAATTTACAAATTTACGAATTCACCAATTTACTAAGGTCCGAATGTATGAATGTACATTCGTAAATTGCGAATGTACGAATGTACCAATGCCCGAATTTACGAATGTCCAATTTTATCGAATTTACGAATATTCGGAAATAATTTGTTAAACAAGTTTTAGACAATTTGTCGAAATTCGTTAGAAAACGATTTCGGAACGAAACGAATTGCACATGCCTAGAAACCAGTCTGGGATTCCATTTCTATAGCAGATCTGGATGAAATTTTAAGGGTTTTTGATGAAATTAGTTGACTCAAGAAAGAAAGTTCTGACAAACTTTTTTTTTTCTACAAATATTTAAACAAAAATGTAAAGGCTGCCATAGATGGATCAAATCTGGTTCAGCAGGGACTGGCTGATATTTGATCCATCTATGGGAGGCTGATGGTACCCAAGTTAATCCATCAATCAACTTGGGTACAACCAACATGTCAGATTTTTAGCATGTGATTATTGTCAAAAGACAACACATTTATGCATAGCTCCCCACTGTCCCTGATTTGGAGCAATGTCCCTCTGTCCCTCTTTCCTCCTCATCTGTCCCTCATTTTGGCCTGATCTATATAGATGTATATAAAATGCACTTTTTATCTTTATAAAAGGGTTTCCCAGTGCTAAACCGTTCATCCAATTTCTAAATCGCTGCTTTTTAAAATTAGTATAACGCTAGGTTCACACCTTGGCATTTTTGCGCGTCGCGTTTGCGTGGGCACGGCAGCCCAATCAAGTGCCTGCATTTCCGAAAAAAAAAATGAACTACATGCAGGCACCGGATGTAAAAAAAAAATGTCATTAGCATGTTGATGAGAGGGAAAAGGAAGAATACAAGCAGATTCAACTTTACTAATGATTGTTCATATCTAAATCAACTACATGATTTAAATCCAAAGCGGTTTTATAAAACCTGTAATAAATAAATAAAAAAAATAAAGATAAAAACAGTCCTTTCAGAGAATTGTCAGGTGCTCATATGGAACCTTTGTGTGGCCAGTGCTTTCTATAGGCATGTCATAGCTAAACAGGACACATACACGGCATTATGTGAGATGTTGGATCTGTTCATCAATGACTAATGTGTGGAGGAACAGACATTGGGGTTGATTTACTAAAGGCAGATACACTGTGCACTCTGCAAGTGCAATTGCTCCAGAGATTAGTAAATGAGGGAGAGCTCTGCTGACTTCCATCATCCAATCATGTGCAAGCATGTGTTTTTGTTTTTTTCTTGCATGCGATTGGCTATTATTTGCAAATTGTGCACTTTTGTGCCTCAATTTAGTAAAGCTTCAGTCTATTTGCTTTTTGTAAATCAACCCCATTATCTTATAACAATGTAGGACACTGTATGAGTGCGCTTTACCTGGGAGACAGTCTAGATGGTGATCACATGGCTCTTCCTCAGCCACTGCAGTGGCATTCAGCTTTTCTCTTTGTTTACCTGTTAAACAATGTAACAGTCAGAAATTATGAATTGCATATACTGTATACGCATTAGTAGCATGCTGTGCATCAACCAATTCGAGATCAGCTTTCATTGATCTGACTACTTTAACCCGAACCATCATTGGCTGCAAGATCTTGAGCTGATGGGACCAATTTACTAAAGTAGTTGAGATTATTTACACAATAAATATATACTTTAACTATCCAATCATGTGCGTATGAGGTAAGTAAACATGGATTTGATATTCACGTGATTGGATATAAAGAGGGAAAAAAGAAAAATGGGACTTTTGAGGCAGAACATATATCTAAAAGCAAACAAATAGTCTAATAGTCATAAAAAGTCAAATAATTATAAAAAGGATTTTTTGTATATATCCAATCTATCAATGAATGTTCAAATGTAATAGAAATATAAAAACACCAGTTTTAATTCCTTGTGGACCGACGTGTTTCATGGACTTGATTCACATCTTCAGGAGATGTTAGAGTGCTTATTTGCGCAATAATAACAGAAACTGACAAAATGATACAAAATTTACCATCCTGTTAATACATTTTAGGATTATTGTGCGAATAAGCACTCTAACGGCTCCTGAAGTAGTGGATCAAGTCAGTGAAACGCGTCAGCCCACAAACAATTCATTTTGTTCTGACATACTCTATTGCTGTATCGCACTGGTGTTTTTATAATTGTGATAGATTGTATGGATATATACAAAAAATCTTTTTGTTGACTATTTGAGGCTAAATAAATTAAGTTTTTAGACATATGTTGTGCCTCAAAAGTCATATTTTTCTTTTTTCCCTCTTTAAATAACAATATACAAGGATGTGGAACTATTTTTCTAAACTTTAAACACATGATTGGATAATTAACGAAGGTCTCACTTCCATTTTTAACCCCCCCCCCCCCACGGCCACCCAACCACGCAGCTAGTAAGCAGACGGCACTTTTCTCCATCTCCAAGCATTTGGCGGAGACAAGACCAGTCACCCTGCACAAGGAGAGAGTAGTAGTGACCAGTCTTTATTACAGGAAGCTCCTGCACAGAGGGACGGTCTCACAATGGATTTATACACAGATCTGGAAGAAATACACAAATTACACCAAGATTCAATAATAATACACAGAACTTTTTTTTTTTTTAGACAATGTTTGCTTATCATGGAGTTCAACTTTCAGGATTTGCTAGTTTGATTAAATATTTAAAAAGCTGAGACATTGAAAAGGAAGATTAATATTTATATGGCAAGCAATAGACAGGAGGAGCCAATTTCCATCACTGCTAGTCTAGAGGTAATTACAGCCCATGTTTCCCCTCCTCCTCTCTCTGCCCCTTTAATTACCTTTTTTTGGTGACGGCCAGGTGTCTGGCTTCAAATCTTCATAATCCGTCCAGTCAAACAGGGTCATATCCAGGGTTGGCATCACCTCCCCTCCTTTCTTCCCGGACTGCAAAGCATCAAATGAAATTCAATGTCAGGGACTGAAACAATATTTCTATGGACTGTTTGTGTCTGAGCTGTAATGTTTATGAGCTTCTAGAAGAGCATGGCATAGACACATCTGCATGCCATACCAGAAATGGAAATTTGACACCTTAGAACACAGGTGTGGCTTGCAAAATGTCTCAGAACAGTCCCGTATTCTGCTGGACTGTCCCGGATTTTGTTGGACTGACCCGGATACCGCTGGACTGTTCTGGATTCCGCTGGACTGTCCCAGGATTTTATCAAAATCCCAACATCTTGTGGATCTGAGCTGTGACCTGCTGCTGGCGGGGTACTGGAATGTTCACTCCTGCACCCATCTTTGGCTTCTTTACTGCTCTGTCAGGCAATGTGATCTCCTGTACAATAGTTCCGTCAGAGGGAGGCAGCTATACAGGACGCAGAGTTCAATGTCAGAGTCCAATGTCCACCCACTGAAAACCAATGTCCTTCACTGACATCAGTGAATCCAACTGTAAACCAATGTTCCCCAATGACACCAATGATCCCTACTGATTCCAGTGACCTCCACTGACACCAATGTCCCTCCCTTGGCAAAAATGACACCCACTGAATGCTAATAATCCCTGCTGACACCATTGTCTCCCACTGAATCCCAATGTTCCCCACTGGCATCAATGACCCCTACTGATACAAATGACCAGTGGCGGTTCGTCCATTAGGGGCGCAGGGGCAACACCCCCCTAATCCATGCGTCGGGACCCTAATCTACATGTAGGCGCCGGACGCAAGGATTCCAACATAATTAGAGCCAGAGGCTCTAATTGGCTTAAAAAAAAGGGTGGGCTTGGCCGGGTTGCAGAGCACTGCGCCCTGAGCCCACCCAGTTAGGTGACAATAGTGAACTAATATTCGCTATTGTCTTCCTGATTCTCCTCCCGGCCAATCAGGAAGCTGATCCTGAGACCCGATTGGCCAGGGAGTCTCAGGACCCACTTGTTCAGCCGGGAGGAGAAGCCCTCTTCCCTCGTCAAGCTCATCTCTTCATCTTGGCTCGGCTCGGATCCCATCTGCCTCCTTACGGTAAGGCCTCCGATCGTGGCTTTCGGACCCGTGGGGGGGTTGGGGGTATGGTGGTGTTGGCAGCGGTGCGAGTGAGGGGGGGTTTGTTTGCCACCCCCCCCCCCCCCCAAATGTTGAGCACCAGCCGCCACTGCAAATGACTCCCACATACACCAATATTCCTTACTGTCACAACAAGAAATAAATGCAGGTCAATGACCAGACCTGAACCTAGTAGCTCTCCCCCACCTTGTGACTTTATGCCCCATGTTGGCATGGTGTCCACCTAGCATTTGCAGTGGCAGAGCAGTGTGGGCCTGGCCATAAGAGGGATTACTTTGACGCAGCTGGCCAGCTTAAACATGTATTGTAATATGCGTGCACTAAAAATCCCTGTTTTTCATTGCATAGTTTGTTGGAAAGGGTGTATAGCAGCATGCAGAGGGTCCATTCAGAATTTTTAATGACAACAAAGACCCCAGCTGAACCTCAATGTTCCCCACTAGCATCAATGACCCCTACTGATAAGAATGACCCCTACTGACACCAAAGTCCCCCCCTGACACCAATGATTCCCCGCTAACACCAATGACCCCCACTGACACAGATGACAACCACTGACACCAATGTCCCTTTACTGACATCATAGACCCCTACTGAACATAAATGCCCCCTGCCTTAACCTCCCCAAGCACCAGTGCCCCCTTCCTCCCCCACAGGGCATCAGTGACTCCCCTCTCCCTCTGCAGAGCATGGCTCAGCACATAAGAAGCAGATTGAATGATGCTCACCGTCCTTCAACCTGGAGGAAGTGACAAGGTACAATGCTGTATAATGTAAAGGGGTACTGCTTGGCCACATTTCATTTTTTATTATAGAGAGAGGGGGTCCTAGAACTAAACAAACAAACAAGAAATGATAGAAACCTTGAATTAATATAATCAGCTGTAGGTCTCCGTTATTCTGCCTCTTGGCTGCACATTCAAAAACATTTTTCCTTCCCGTTGAATAAGTCACCATCGTTCTGCTAAATATTTTAGTTCTCTTTTGAGGCAGATGGCATTGTGGGAGATTGCATGCTGCGTCCCGAGCCTCACCATCCACCGATAAGAACAAAAGACCTTTATTATATATCCGAGACATCAGCTCCACACTGATTTTGCCTGGAGAAACTTTTTCAATATTAATCCGCCTTCTTTCCACTAGCTTATCATGTCTGCCAGAATATACTTAATGAGCCCACGATGGAGTCGAAGGGACTCTGCGCCGCACCGAGCAACGATGTTCCGGCCATGCTAGATCACAGTGATATTAGCAAACCTGGAAAATGAAGTGCAATTATTAATCAAGACTTAAAGAAATTATTCTTACCTTGGCACGACGAGGGGCTTCCACCATGGCTGTGGGCTGCTCGTTAATAAACATGGACTCGGCTGTGCTTGATGGAGGCCGGGTGGCTGAAGAGGCACTGGAGGACATCTCCACATGGGTGGAATGAGTGGGCTCAAGGAGGCTTAAATCTTCCTTCAAAAGGCCGCTGGGCTCAGCTTCAAAGGCTCTCGCTGGAAATACAGACGTGCGGATTAAAGAGAGAGTTTCACCCCTTGCAGATATCCACCCGACCACCTGCAAAGTCTCAGACTTTTATGTGGGTATTCTAATATTGTGTGCCTTAAGTTACAAAAAAGGCAACATGAAAGGAATCCAATTCATTCTTATGGTTTGGCCTACAACGGAAACACTTCCAGACCAGGCCCTTTCTGGCACTTTTTGTTCACATGTAACAATCAGTATTTTTTTGCTAGAAAATTACTTACAACCCCAAAACATTTTATATATTTTTTTTAAAGCAGAGACCTTAGAAAATAAATTGGTGGGTTTAGCAATTTTTTAGGTCACACATTATTTGCGCAGCTGTTTTTCAAATGCAGTTTTTTGGGAAAAAATACACTTTTCTGAATTGTAATGCAAAAAAACACAATACATAACCCAATTTTTTAAAATATAAAAGTTGATGTTACACCGAGTAAACAGATACCAAATATGTTACGCTTTAAAATTGGGCATGCCCAAGCAACGGCAACAAACAAAAGTACATTTTAGTATCCATAGGCGACGTTTGCAAAGCCTTTACAGGTTACAACTTTAGATTTACAGAAGAGGCTTAGTGCTAGATTACTGTCCATGATCTAACATTCGTGGTGATACCTCACATGTGTGGGACGATCGTTGCTTTGGCGTGGGTGGGACCAACGCAAGTGTTCGTCTTTGCACGCGAGCACGGGGGGATGAGGGCACTTTCTTTTTTTTATTATTTTTTATTTTATTTTTTTACGCTGATGCTTTTTTTATCACTTTTATTGCTGTCACAAGGAATGTAAACATCCTTGTGACAGCATTAGGCATGTGACAAGCAAATCCCTCCTGTGCCCTTGAAAGCATTCAAAACACCAAGATTGGTGTTTTCGAGTTCTTTTTTTTTTTTTTTTAAATGGCGCCATTGACATTTGTGTAAACCGGAAGTGATGTGTGGTCATCACTTCCAGGATACTGTAGTGGAGAGCAGATCAAAGCTGGTCTTGCTCTTATCAGGATCATTCAGACCCCATTCTCTAACACCCATAGTTCACTCAGCCTTTAGTTACAGCACCTTGTTGCACAGGCCCACTCCTGGCCGCCTAGATGGGGGATCTCCTGTTACCCTGGAATTTCTCCGTCCCCTGGATTTGTGTAGTCGCCTGAGCTCTCCCCATCTCTCAACTGTCCAGACTTTCTCAGTTCTGGGAGTGAGGAATCTCTCCAACATGGAGTGCAGTCTCTCAAGTATCACCTCTCTTAATGGAAGCACACCTGTCTTCTGGCCGGATCACACATATGTGGGTGCTGGTGCTGTGGCAGAAAAGACTCAGAGTCCAGGTGCAGAACTGTATTAAAATTGAAGTTCGGCAATACACAACAAGCCTGGGGGGAAGGCAACCCGACTGGAGCACCCACAGGATGTAACAGCGATGAGTAGTAGCAGAAGATCTCAGGTGTGCCAACAGTGTGTCTCAAGGGCGGAATGCGGCCTGGCCAGCCCGTACCCAAGCAGGGAGGCTTCCAGGTAGGATGGCTTGTCCCTGCACTTCCCCTACTTGTCTGGAACATCTTCCTGATGCCAAGCACTGTCCTTGACAGATGGGTGACCTGTCCCTACTCTAGCCACACGCGAAATGCACGCCAAACCCAGGAGCCATAGTCTTAAATAGACTTTGCCTGACTCAAGATGGCCACCAAAGTCACAATGGGTGCCGGCATCCAACCAGATGCCTCTCTGTGACCAGGGAACCCATAGAGAAGCTAGGTTCCTCTCAACTTCCTCCTACACCTGCATTTCCACAAGTGGCACATGCATTGGAGAAAATAGACTGCACCTGTCTACACATCTCTCCTGACAGGACTGCTGAGCTATATTCAGGCCTTGCTTATAAGGAGCGTGTACTCCTCTCACACTCACCCAACCTACAGGTCTCCGGTAAGACCAGGATACAAGATTGAAGGCTTCGTCCCACCCAAGACACTTTGAAGCCTTCAAGCTCCAGACCCTGATCTGGGATTACAAAACCCAGATAACACTGACAAGCCAGTCTTCTCCACTCATAAACAATACTCTGGAGCTTTGTATTCTGCAATAGTGTGAATTGTGTGTGTCTACCCTCACACAGTGGCAGGACCTAGAACTGTTACATTATATATATACAGTATATAGTATATGTTATACACACACACATACAGTATCTACACAGAAAAGAACACGTAACATGTAAAAGTAACAAGAGACCTCTAATTTTACAGTTGGTGTATTCCTTTAATTATAAGCGTATGTTGCTCCGGTGTCTGGAGGCATCATACATGGGGTTATCAGCAATTACAAGCTAGCTGTTAGTCGCTGTGTAATTGCATTCATTTGTCTAAATTAGAGCTCCCCGCTGACTGGCTGGGTTTATGAATTCACCAACTAGTATCATCCTAGGAATTGGGAATACGACTTGTATAAGCAAACCCATCCAGGCAGGAGAGCTGTCTACGGCGGTGGAGATTAGCGTTGGGCTGCACTCAATTCCCTTAATGGATTCCGGCTTCCCTGGTTAGATGGTAATAAAGCAGCCTAGGTTAATAAATTCTTAAAATAACACTATAACACTAAAAGAAAACAAAAATGTCTGTGCCTAATTGTACGTAGTACAGACAATGTATACACAATGTTTCATTGCCTCTTTGTAGAATTGTAGCTTGAGATCTTCTTTGTTTACTTTTTTTTTCTTCATTTTCATTCATTGTGTAAAGTGCCCCTGTGGTCTGGCTAAAAGAAACACACAAACTCATTGGATGTACCGAAGGCAAGGATCTTCACCACGCTCCCTAACGTCCCAATCCACTGCTATACCCCTGAGTACAGCAATGCTATCAGTGACTTTCAGAAATGTGGTATTTCCACAGGACTAACCGCAAACCCCACCTGCTTATGAAACTGACACAGCCGGAAAACTGGTGGTGGTCAGGATAAGAATCTGGACCACACACCTTGTACCTTGTTATTTGGGCTTGGTATTTGGCATGACCCTGACAGACCTGACCTGCAACCACAGGATCAGGACCCCCTACAAATCAGTTGTGGTGCAGAAGTGAGAGTTCCCTAATAAGGCCTATTGGCTGAAGAAATGGGAGTCAGAGGGTGTAGCTAGGGTCTCCAATATGCCTAAATTATATTTACTGTAGGCCCCAAGCAGGAACTGGCTAAACAACCTGCCACCAGCAAAGGGGGGGGGGGGGGGTGCCAGGCAGGTGCACAGCCTCAAGCAATTATGCCAACATCCTTACTGCAGGAGTATAAAGGTTGTAGCTGGGCCCCCAAACATCCACCAGGACCTTCAGTCAAGCCTAAGTTGCCCTGTGCATGATTCAGCTTTTGTAGTACTACATTTTTTATCCTGCACAGGACACCATTGCAACACCTAGCGAAACACACCTCTGAGGCACAAATATTAATAATAATGTAAAACATTGATTCAAAATAACCGATAACAAAGTACACCAAACCTGACAGCCACCTGACTCCAATTTTTTTGGTCCAGAAGCGAAAGTTAAATAATATATTTTCTTTTTTGAACAGGATCTGGAAATTTCCATTCTCGAACGTCATATAAAAGAGACTGCAGAAGCGTTGTCGAAGGCTGGATGGTTGGGGCGATTCACGAAGCCAGATAATCTCTCTCTGGGGGTCTGTAAACCCCTCTTTGATGGCTGCTGCTGACATTAAGAAAAAATCTATTGAAAATCCTTATCTTTGGGATTAAGTGCTTTGCAGCGGAGATAGAATCGTCCTCACAAATCACTTCTAGAAGGGTCAGTAATTGATCCAGTGGATGGACGGGACATATTCCTGGTGATACTTTGTTTTGTTGAGTACAAATACATCACTAACTCGCCAAAAAAAAAAAAAAAAGAAAGTAAACAAGACCTAAATTACGGATGTATTAAGGGGGTTTTCAGAGAGGTGTAGGTGGCTGCAGTCTGAAATTAGGACACCTTTTCCAAGCTGGTATTATCACTTTGCCTATATGACCCATCACTGCTTTGGTCCGTTATCTAACCCCAAGGGCTCATTTGCACGTTTTGTTGCTCCTTAACATGTGTTGCATTCAGGCTGCTCATTGAAATGAATGGGATGCCAATGTACCAGAATGTCATGAAACTGGGTAGTGCCCGTCGGGACGGGGCGTGTTTAAATTTTTTTTTTTCTTATTTATTTTACTTTTTTTTTTACATTTTTACACTGTTTTTTAAAAAAAATAAAAATTGTGTCACTTTTATTCCTATTACAAGGAATGTAAACATCCCTTGTAATAGAAAAAAGCATGACAGGACCTCTTAAATATGAGATCTGGGGTCAAAAAGACCTCAGATCTCATATTTACATTAAAATGCAATAAAAAAAATGTTGTCATTTAAAAAAAAGTGCCTTTAAGAGCTATGGGCGGAAGTGACGTTTTGAAGTCACTTCCGCCCTGCAGTGATATGGAGATGGGTGGGGGCCATCTTCCCCTCACTCGTCTCCATACCCAGCAAGGGGACAGACGCGATCGCCCTTTGCCGTTGCCGACGGCTCCGCTAACCGGTGGAGGGCACCTTATAGCGACGGGAGGGGGGTGGGCCTCTCCCGCCACCGATAAAAGTGATCTTGTGGCGAATCCGCAGAGACCACTTTTATCTTAAACCGGACCACCCACTGAAGACAAGGATACCGGCGTTATGGCAGCTGGCTGCTGCCATAACAACAATATCCTCCTTCAAAATACCGATGTATAACAACGGTGGGTGGTCCGGAAGTGGTTAACAGCAATAGAAAAAGTAATCTCACAATTCTAGTTGTACCGTCCGGTAGAGCTCGGTAAATTTTAGGACCCAATGGACAGCAATACAATTTAGGAATAGTTCACCTTTACAAAACAAAAACTGCCTATGCAGATAAGAGATGTCCGTAGATGAAAACAAGCTGTGCAGCTTTAAGAAAAAATAAATAATGCTCTTTCTAAAGTGCAGGTAGTTTATGTACCTCATGAAGCCTGACCTGAAATCACCCAGGATGTTGCTAGGATGTTGCTAAGAGAGGCCCAGTCATTACTGTTCACCTTCACCAACACAGGAGCGCACTCTGGTGTGTCAAACCTCCTCCTCCTCGCTCTTTTTTCCCCTGATGTAGTAGCTCTAAGCTCAGGGTTTGAGAGCTCACTCCTGTGATGGTAAAGGGGAGCGGTATTGACTGATCTGCAGCAACATCCTGAGAGTATTCCAGTCAGGCTTCAGTTGGTATGTAAATGGCCTACACCTTTTGGGCACCGCCCCCTGTAACATCGGCAGCCCAGCATGCACCGGTCAATGAGGTCATAGATGGGGGTGGTGCCACCAGATGACATCGCTGGGTGACCCCGCCCCTTAGCTATTTAGGAAATGTCACATGGCGGAGCAGGCAGACCGTGTTCATGGCGAGCAGAGATTTTTCTTTTGCTCTTTCAAGTCCGGCGGTGGCAGCGGGCATTGTGACTGATGATGAATCTACATCGAGGAATATTTTATTTTTTATTTTTAATAAAGGACTCCTCAAAAACTCTTTTACTGTCTTTATTCACTTTTACACTTTTTTTGGTGAATGGGTAGGATACTCATTCACTTGGGGGGATCTGGGGATCCAGATTCCAATAAGACCCCTGCCCGCAGCTTACCACAACCACCGCCCAGGGTTGTGGGAAAGAGGCCCAACATGGGGACAACATACCTTGGGGTGGGGGGGGGGCAGGGCCCCCCTGCCCCAAAGCACATCCCCTCTTGTTGAAGGCATGCGGCCTGGTATGGCTCAGGAGAGGGGGGCGCTCGCTTATCCCCTTCCTTTCCTGACCTGCTCGGCTGCATGTTCGGATAAGGGTCTGGTATGGATTTGGGGGAGGAACCCCACACATTTTTTTTTTCACAATTTTTTTTTCGCTGGCAATTCTTTTCTTTTACATTCAGCTGTCAGCGGGGTGACTAATCGGTTGTTAAGGATGCCGCGGCCGGCTTCCTGGCCCGCTCCTTAGCAACCAGCTTTATACAGTGTTTCCTAAAGGGAAAAAAAGCACGAAACGCATCAAAAAATGCAATACTTGTGTTTTTGGTGCGACTCTATCGAAGTCTATTACACGCAATCGGCTGCGGGGAAAAAAGGTTCCCGACCCTTTTCAAAAAACACAGCGCTGCAAAATGTACAGATGTGAACTACAGCCATAGGAAACCATGTTAAATGGACTGCATTGCGTTTCTGCAAAATGCAAAACGCACAAAACAGCGCATAGGTGTGAACGTAGGGTAAATCTGCTTTTTCAATGACTGCAGTGTGTGTGATGGTTTAACTCAGATGCGCTGGGCTCAATGCAAATTTGATTGGAAAATAAAACGTTTTGTTTTATCTGATCATTTTACAACATTTATGTTGTCCTTAATTCACCTTCATATAGCGAGGGATAATCAAAAGATTTCTGTTTTGTTTTATCAGAACACTTTAACAATTTATCACTTTAAAAAGTGATCAAATAAAATAGGGAGGTGCGCGGTGGTTTGATACAGAAAGAAGTCACAGCTGTAAGATAAAATGTGGAAAAAGATTTAATAACGATTGTAGGCAGCCCTGCGGTTTATCACATGTTAACAAGCGCAGATTTTGACGAGAGGCGATCATTGGAGATGATAGCAGCCTGTCTGCCGCCTCTGCTTCAGCAGATACACGGCAGCGAATTACAACTGATGTCCCCGCCAAGTAGAATCACTGTCTGGCACTCCAGCAATTTTTACGCTTTTCTGGATTTGATGCCGTGTAATTTCACATATTAAAATGTCACCAGGCATCCGGGTTGTAAACTAAATATTTATGTAAACGCGGTGTAACGGCCGGATAATGCAGAGAGAAAAAAATGCACTAGGGACACGGGGAGAGGGATCTGATGACCTTTCCAGGTTTTTGGAGAGAAGAAGGACGATGATACAAATAATGATAGGTTGTGAGCGTTGGGGGAAGGGGGGCTAAAGGGGAAATCCAATCATAGACAAGATAACAAAGTTTGACCAATTCTAACGACAACCAATCATCACAGTCAACATAGTATATCAAGGAAAATGGGAAGAGAGATTCTTACCCATGCAAATAAAAGGACTTTAAAGGATATGAGATTGTCACTGAGGTGAGCACAAACACAAAATTGATTTAAAAGATCATTTTTATTGTACAATTGCCATAAAAAATCATTGTAAAAAGTTATTATGTAGATATATGAACCACATATGGCATGTTGCCAGTTATGATACTTGTTTCCAGCATAAGCTTGAAGGTCTCTTAGGCATATGGTCATCCAACGCTTTTCGCGGAGTTAGAGCATCCGCTTCTTCAGGGAAACTCTATATGCATCTAGATTTTTCAATCAGATTTAAAAGAGTATCATTACAATCACAAAAATCTACAATTACTTGTATCATTTTTTAATGCACAAAAAAATCACAACCAAATAAAAATGTTACATATTTTAATTGTGCTCACCAATTACAAAACAATTCTAGCTGTATGCAGCCTCCAACATAGCGAGGGATCGGGCCATCACCCGACCTCCTAGTCAATAGTGTCAAAGCTAAAGACTCAGTCTGGCAGACAATGGATCACACCTTGAGTAGAGTCAGGCGACATCATATAAGTGTCTGAAATATTAGCATATGGAACATCTATCTACAAGTGAACACTAGTGTCTGTGATGGCAATTATACAAATATAACTGTAGCCAAGATAGCTACATCTCATGTGGGTAGCAATCAATGCAGCTGGTACTCCTGGTTACAGATGGGGCATAGGGGTTACAGTCATACCAAAGTAGCACAATGTAGATACCAACAACCAACCAACCATGAGAATGCCAGCTCACCCTCACTTTATCACGTATCTCCAACGCTGCTGGAATAACAACCAGCCAGCGTCGGCCGCCACCACTATAAGTGCGATCCCGCCTGAAATGACTATCCTGTGCCTTATGCTGGAAACAAGTATCATCACTGGCAACATGCCATATGTGGTTCACATATGTACATAATAACTTTTTACGATGATTACCCCCCATGTTGAGGGCATGTTGCCTGGTATCGTTCAGGGGAGGTGGGGGTCGCTTGCTCCCCCCCCTTTTCTGACCTGCCAGGCTGCATGCTCAGATAAGGGTCTGGTATTGATTTGAGGGGGGACCCTATGCCTTTTTTTTCAATTTTGGCGTGGGGTTCCTCTTAAAATCCATGCCAGACCCGAAGGGCCTGGTATGGACTGGGGGGGACCCTACGCCGTTTTTTTAAACATTTTAATATTCCGGGCAATGCCGGCATTCTTTATCTTTACATTCATCTGTCAGCGGGGAAGCCCACTGACAGATGATGACTCATGGTTGTTAAGGACGCGGGCGG
This sequence comes from Lithobates septentrionalis, assembly GCA_037952835.1. Taxonomy (NCBI): domain Eukaryota; kingdom Metazoa; phylum Chordata; class Amphibia; order Anura; family Ranidae; genus Lithobates; species Lithobates septentrionalis. The sequence continues at coordinate 163,825 of JBBDGP010001242.1, forward strand.
CCGGCCTTTCGGCCTGCTACTTAACAACCAGGGTTTTTTTTTTTCAAATATCATTTTTATTTTACACCAATAAAGGGCGAGGCCCCATTGATACAACAGTGGTAAAAAGATAATTAAGGTTGTACACATGAAGTTTGATTCACATAAATCAATGAACATATCACATTGTCACATTACTTATTGGCACAGAACAAGATAAAATTTGCAGTTAGTTTGCTCGGAAAAAACAAGCGTGACATGGCAATCTTGTAAGTACAGGAGGGGTAACAGGGTCTCCCCAATCTCTTTTCACTCTTTTCTTATAATAACAGCAGGGTAGAAATAAATAATAGTCAAGGAATAGTGCAGAGAAAGCAGGGTAGAGGGAAAGAAAGGGGGAGAGGGAAGGGAAGCAAGTAAAGGGGCGCCTTTGGCTAAGGAACGTAGCAGTAGCTCATGGGGAAGTTATGATCCAAGGAGGGTTTTCCCCTCATCGGAGAGAATAAAAATGTTCCAAAGACTCCAGGTCTTTGTGTATTTCTCACGGTTATGTTGCAAAGTCAGGACCAAATCCTCCATCCTGTTCATAACCTCCACTTTCCGCAGCCAATTCGCGGTTGTCGGTGGGCATGGCTCTTTCCATTAAAGACAAGTAAAAGAAGGCGCAATACAAAATACCTTATATACCATTGCCTATGTACACAGGGGCAGGATCCATACAAACATATATATGACATATATATGGGTGGAGCAATGAGTCATTCAAGGCGGCCGCCAGAGAGAACCAAAAAGCCAGGTCCAATGTACTAGAGAAAAACAAGGAAGAGGGGCGCCACTGAATATGTATCAAATTAAATTTATTATTAAAAAACAATAGCCACTCACATGTAAGACTGAAGTGTAGATCTCAGGTACATCTCATAACACGAGAAAGAGCGGAGGACTACAGGTGACAACAAGTCCGGATGCACTGACATCACCTCTCATGAGCTGAAAATAAGCTGAACTAAGCCGATGTTGTAGTCCAAATGCACACCAAGTAAAGGAGAGCAGGGGAGCCGTCTAGAGTGGTGTGGGTTCCAAAAAAGGAAGGTGAGGGCGTCCAAGCTGGTACTTCCGTGTGCAGCGGTGTATCCCAAAGTCTCGTCCGGCATCCGTGATGGAAGTGAAGCACGGCCGTGTGATCGGAGCCAGAACGAGGCTTGGATCGCAAAACACAGTGGCGCCGAGCTATGACGTCACTCCTGTGCGACGCGTTTCCGAGATAGCTCGCTATCGATGGAGGAGATAGCGGCACTCCTTTATCAAGCATAGGGGAGTGATGCTAGACTGTGATATTATCCATTAATCCATCAGGGGGTGGGGCCAGGATGAGAAGCATTATTCTTGATTCTTACCAATGTGTGTATAATGCTTCTCATCCTGGCCCCACCCCCTGATGGACTACATAATATCACAGTCTAGTATCACTCCCCTATGCTTGATAAAGGAGTGCCGCTATCTCCTCCATCGATAGTGAGCTATCTCGGAAACGCGTCGCACAGGAGTGACGTCATAGCTCGGCGCCACTGTGTTTTGCGATCTAAGCCTCGTTCTGGCTCCGATCACACGGCCGTGCTTCACTTCCATCACGGATGCCGGACGAGACTTTGGGATACACCGCTGCACACGGAAGTACCAGCTTGGACGCCCTCACCTTTCTTTTTTGGAACCCACACCACCCTAGACGGCTCCCCTGCTCTCCTGTACTTGGTGTGCATTTGGACTACAACATCGGCTTAGTGCAGCTTATCTTCAGCTCATGAGAGGTGATGTCAGTGCATCCGGACTTGTTGTCACCTGTAGTCCTCTGCTCTTTCTCGTGTTATGAGATGTACCTGAGATCTACACTTCAGTCTTACATGTGAGTGGCTATTGTTTTTTAATAATAAATTTAATTTGATACATATTCAGTGGCGCCCCTCTTCCTTGTTTTTCTTTTTCCATTAAAGAGGTATACAAGACTTAGCTGCGTTTATTAGGTGCCGTACAATTGATTTTTTGTAGGTATTAGCATGGATTTTTGAAAGGTGTAGAAGGAAAAATGCTACATCGTCTGTTATCTTGTACTCTGTGAATTTCTGCATGATGCGACGGACGTCTCCCCAGAAATTCTCCAATCTGGGGCACGACCAGAAGATGTGCAGTAGTGACCCCACGTCATCCCCCACATCGCCAACATTGATCCGAAGTGGCAGGGAAGCACCTGTGTAATCTGGAGGGCGTGAGGTACCATCTGGTCAATATTTTGAAATTCGTTTCCTGAATTTTGGTGCACAGGGATGATTTAAGGGCAAATCTGATGATGCACTGCTTTTGTGTCGCAGAGAACTTGCAGTTAAGATCCGTCTCCCATCTCTCCAGACAGGGTAGACGTGGTTCCAGGGGTGTGTTCAAAAGGGAATATGTTTTAGAGAGAACTTGGGGTAAAGGCTCAGTCCCAGAACAATATTCTTCAAAGGTCGTCGGAATAGAGTGTAGGAAATGGTGTAATTGCACCGCTTTCCAAAATAAAAATTGGTAGGGGCCCGCAGAGTTGACTAACTCCGGGATGGAGGGCCACCGACCCCCAGTAACCAACTTAGAGGCATGGTCACATCCTGCGTTACGAAAGGACACGAATTCTGCAGGTTGAAGGCCTGGTGGGAATTCTGGGTGTCCGAGAATCGGGGATAGTGGTTATTGTTTAGTCGTAATAGAAGCTTGCAGGGCAACCCGGGAGCTTTGCCTTATTGTAGCCCCTATCAGTGGATGACATTTCATCACTTGAGGTAGAGAGTCATAGCACCATAGAGCACTTTTGAAGGGTATTTTGGATTGAGATTGTTCGATATGCACCCAGAGTTTGGATATTGCACGGCGCCGCCAATCAAGTACTCTGCCCAGATGGGTAGCCTGGTAATACTTCTGAATACCTGGTAATGCCAGCCCCCCATTTTGTTTTGGTAGGGACATTTGGGTCCGAAGAAGGCGGGGTTTTTTATGCGCCCAGACAAAGCGGGTGAAGATGGCTTGTACTCACTTGAGAAAAGAAAAATAGAGGTATGTTGGTAGGATGCACATTTTATCAGGTTGTATCTTCCAAACCAGGAGTATATGCCTTTATGCCAGTTCTTTAGAAGAATACGGGTTTTAGCTAATAGAGGTGGGAAGTTGAGATCATATGTACGTAAAAGGTCAGACCGGATGTATGTACTTTAAGGCGGAATCTGTCCATTTGAAATGAAATTTGGATCGCATGGTTGAAAGGGTGTGATTGCGACTCCCAAGGCCTCAGGTTTAGAGAAATCGAAGTTTGAAAGATTACTATATAAGTCGAATTCACGAAGGAGGTTTGGTAGCGATATTGTAGAGTTTGTCAGAGAAAAGAGTAGGTCATCTGCGTAGACTGATATTTTACACAGAGTGTCACCCACCGGCAGTCCCTGTATGTCTGGATTGAGTTTAATTTACCAGAGGAATGGCTCTAGAGATAGGGCAAATAGAAGTGGTGATAGAGGACACCCTTGTCTCGTCCCATTACCGATAGAGAAGGGGTCAGAGAGCAGGCCATTTGCTTTCACCTAAGTTGTCGGGTTAGAGTAGATCTTGCCTATCCAGCTGAGCATCCTCTCCCCGAGACCAATGTGGCGGAGCACGGAGAGCAAAAAAGTTCCAATTTCCCCGGTCAAATGCCTTTTTGGCATCTGTGCTCACCTTAGAAGTTGCTACATGGGGGAGGTTGAACGCTTTGATGGTGTTATCTCTTTCCTCCCTAGTGGGGATAAAGCCCACCTGGTCAAGATGGACCAATTTCTGGAGATGTTGTGCCAGCCGGGTAGCCAAGATCTTAGAGAACAGTTTCAAGTTGATATTTAAAAGTGAATGGGCCCATAACTGCCTGCAAGAGGTAGGGTCCTTACCTTCTTTGTATTAGAGAGATATGAGCCCTCAAGGTATCTCTAGGGAAGATGGCCTCGGATTCAACTGCATTGAAAAACGTCACCATATGTGGGCGTAGTATCAGGAGGAGGGTTTTATAGTATTGTATAGTGTAGCCATCTGGACCTGGGGCTTTGCCTGGTTTCATAGTTCCAATAGCTAGCTGAAGTTCCTCTAGAGTTGTAGGGGAATCTAGTTTTTCCTGAACCTCAATGGGAAGGGACGGGAGTAGGGGGGTCGTTATATAGTCCTCAATGTCGGCTTGGGGAGGTGTCCTGTTCGGTAGGTTGTAAAGCAGGGGTCTCAAACTGGTGGCCCTCCAGCTGTTGTGAAACTACAAGTCCCATTATGCCTCTGTCTGTGGGGAGTCATACTTGTAACTGTCAGCCTTTCAATGCCTCATGGGACTTGTAGTTCTGCAACAGCTGGAGGGCCACCAGTTTGAGACCCCTGTTGTAAAGGGTGGAACAGAAGTCCCTGAACTCTTGTGAAATTTGTGCAGGGAGTGTAGCTTTCTGCCTGGTGGAGCACATAATGTGGGGAATGTAAGCTGAGAGCCTATGTTCCCTGACCATCCTAGCCAACACCTTCCCATACTTGTCCCCCGAATCGTAGCTCATTTTAAGGCAGAATTGCAATGCTGCCTTGGCCTTATAGTGCAGTAAATCCGTGATCTGTTTGCGTAATAGCCCAAGTTCCATCTCCAATGCGTGGGAGGGGGCATGTTTGTGACAAGCTTCAGTGGAGGACAGCCTGGAATTTGTTTCGTTCCCTCTTAATGCGCGCTCCATGTTTGATGAGTATCCTTCTGAGAACTGTTTTATGAGCTTCCCAGAGGGTGCCTGGGTCGCATCCCGGGCAGTCATTCGTTTGGAAGTACAGGGTCAACTCTTTAGATACATCTGCTAGCACCTCTGGGACCTGCAGAAGGCTCTCGTTTAGACGCCAAAAGCGGTGTCTGGGGGAAGACATTCCGGAGAGTGTATATACTAGGGAGATAGGAGCATGATCCGACCACATTATGCGGCCGATTGAAGAATCGTACACTAAGTGCAGTTAGCCATGGGGGATCAAGAAATAATCTATCCTGGAGTAGATCTTGTGTGGGGAGGAGTAGAACGTAAAATCTCCCTCACCTGAATGCTGTATCAATCAGCTGAGCTGTATGTAGGAAGTTAGCTATTAGTTTCTTGGAAGTTGGGGGGACTGAGGTGACCTGCCACCCATGCTTTTCGGGCTGTAATATCTTTGTGTACATAGTGGTGCAGCTGACAGATCACATCTTGGCGTCTAGCTGGGTCATTCGACCGGGGGCCCAAGGCTCTCTGTACCCGGTCTAATTGCACGCGTTTTTGTAGTTGCTCACTCGCCACTCTCCTGAAGATGTCGGTAACTACGTCTCTACTTAGCCATGTCCAGACCACGCCCCCAACAATCAGGTTTTTATTTACACAGAATTTGAATCGGTCGATCGTTTTTTGACCTATTCAAATTCCTATCGTTCGGAAAAGTTATAATCCATTAGAAAATTAATAAATGAAACAAATTTTAATGAAAAGGAAATGACCATGTAGGGACCATGTGCTGCTGCAACCATTTTCCTGTGCTTAGCAGCTGAGAGAGATATTGACGTCACGGCCAGTAGGAGAGAGGATCGGGGCCTTGTGCATGTGCAGTAGGGTTTCCGGCGTGAAGCTGAAAGGCTACACTGCCGGGTACCCTTACCCGCAATGGCGGTGGCAGCACCCGACAGCTGATGGAAACACCAGCTGTGGTGCCGACATCACTGGACTTCAGAACAGGTAAGTGTCCTATTAATAAAAGCCAGCAGCTGCAGTATGTGTAGCTGCTGGCTTTTATTTTTATTTTTTTTTGGGTGGGCCTCCGCTTTAAGTGCATAGTGCAGGGTTCAGGTGTGCGCTACATACAGAGTACAAAGTCCAAGTGTGTGTTACATACAGACTGCAGGTTTCACGGGTGCGCTGCATACAAAGTGCAGATTCAGGGGTGCGCTGCATGCAGAATGCAGGGTTCAGGGGTGTGCTGTGTACAAAGTGAAGGGTTCAGGGGTGCGCTGCATACAAACTGCACGGTTCAGGGGTGCGCTGCATACAGAATGCAGGGTTCAGGGGTGTGCTGTGTACAAAGTGCAGGGTTCAGGGGTGTGCTGTGTACAAAGTGCAGGGTTCAGGGGTGCGCTGCATACAGAATGCAGGGTTCAGGGGTGTGCTGTGTACAGAGTTCAGAGTACAGGGGTGCCCCTTTTTCCCCAAAATCACCCCCTCTCCCAGTACAGTGCTCTACTCCCACATCCCCCTCCTTGACAGTACCTGCGGCTACAGAAAAGCAGGACAGGTTACTCAGGAGAAGAGTGTAGTGCAGCTGCGGGGCTGTGGGCACAGGCTTCAGGAGATGTTGCCACCAGACAAGCATCGGGTTCCAACTACCTATCTAATCAGAGAAGCAGCACAGTTGAGGTCACTATGAAGCCGGAATTAGAGGAGCAGGATCTGCAAATGCAGCCACCTGCTCTTTCCGCTGCTAGCTCCAGCCTGCTTATTTTTTAAAATAATCCCAAATGGCTCCAAACGTTGCCAGGATAAGTGGCTGCTGGTGCTGCATCAAGCTGTAAAGGGGTTGCTGAGACAACACTAACCTGCTCGAAAAAAAGGACTGATTTTTATGGACATAAAATTTCTTTAACAGATATTACTTTCAAATTGTAAAAATAGATTTTTGCAAACTGTCAGTAAATTTATAAATATAAAATATATAAAGAAAAAAAACGCGCTGTTGCAAACCTACCACTAATGTTGCAACTCAAAGTGAATTGAAATACATACAAACATAGTAGAAAAACATAAGGAGCTGCACTCTCAAACCATATATCTAAAAAGAAATATGTAATAACATATGAAAACTAAAAAAGTCCCAGTGAGTGAATCATGTGACAAAAAAATCCAGAGAATAAACGATCCTAAAAAGTCCTCCAGTGGAAGAATGGGTAAGTGTATGAAACGACACAATATGGTGACTGTCTCCTGTGACTTCAAAAACAGACAATGTGAAACCACCACCACAGAGAGTGCAAGCTTACCAGCTGCACAAGCTTTTGAGCTTGTGACTAATACCCATGCAGGGCCTTTAATCCTCCAATAGCCTCCGGTGGTTGATCAGACCAAATACTGCTGAAGACTGTTGATGATGTCTGCGTTCAGCAGCCATACATTTGAATACACACAGGTTTCAGCCCGGATCTCAACCTCCCTTCTATAACCATCAGCTGTTCTATGCTAACAGTAAATTTACCCTGGCTGCTAATATCATCTTTTTGCAATGCTACACGTGAGGGGAGGGTCCTGAAAGCAAGCAGGTGTGTGGAAAAGAGACTAAGCTGCTGCTGCTGTTGTTGGAGGAACGGATCCCTGCCATAGCTGATCACAATCGGGTGAGAACTCAGAGAAGAAAAGAAATTGAGAACCTTCTCCCTGGGAGGGTGAGATTTGGATGCCTGGTGAGATCAGGCTGTGCTAGAGTGCACTCCCACCACCTGTATGGAAGGAAAATAGGGTATGTCTTGGCAGGATTGAAAGAGAGAGAGCATCAGCCAAGTCTATCCCTATTTGACTTGAACTTGACATTTACTGAATCAGAGCACCGGAGACCCAGAAGAGGATGCCCTGGGACTGGTAGGGGAGTAACATCATCCAATTAAAACTGTTGTCTGTTGGGAACTGTTGTGCTTTCTTCAAGGGTCACAACTTTGCTCGCCAATGTTTTTTTTCGTTTTTACATCAATCTCTAGCCAGTGGGATAAAACTGTGATGCCTTACCTGAATTAATCCATTTTTAGCTGTAATAAATAAATAAATGGTGTGCTAAAATTCTGACATTTTGGCGTGGCATTTATTTTTTTATTATTTGTACACAATCTATATTGATTAACATGCCCGTTGCTTGGATGCTTTTCAGTGCAGTTTCATCTTTTTATTTATTCATTTTTGGCTGTAACTTTAAAATTCAGCAAAAAAGGGGAAACAGAAAAAGCAGGGCCTTACCTATGAAACGGTAAAATTACTTAAAGCAGCATTAAACGGATAAGTAAACATTTATTATGCTGACGCTTACCAATTCTTGAGGCCCTGTTCACATCTGGCAATTTGGGATCGCATGCAGAATCAGTGCGATTCTGCCCACAATTCCAAATCGCACTGCAATCATAGCAAAACGCGTCACGTGTGTTTGGGTGGCATTAATTTTTAATAGCACCTCAAACGTGGTGCATTTTGCCACTATTGTCACATGACAGAATCGTGCAGCAACTGGTGCGCAGTCATGAAGGAGCAGGAAGGGGCCATAACCAAACTGTTCCCACAAAGTTGGGATGAATAAAATTGTCCAAAATGTCTTTGTATGCTGACGCCTTAAGAGTTCCCTTCACTGGAACTAAGGGGCCAAGCCCAACCCCTAAAAACAACTCCACACCATAATTCCCCCCTCTATCAAATGATTTGGACCGGTGCACAAAGCAAGGTCCTTAAGACATGGATTAGCGAGTTTGGGGTGGAGGAACTTAACTGGCCTGCACAGAGTCCTGAACTCAACCCGATAGAACACCAGGATGGGGGGCGTGGCTAAACCATGGAAGCGTGAGGACGCTCAGACCGGAGCTCTGCACTAGAACGGGCCGAGAACCTACCATATAACCGCTCAGACGAGCCAGCTTCTCATGCCAGGGGATCGTAAACACCCGCCGGCCAGTGAGGAACGGAGGGGACCCGAGATTTCTCACTATTTCCTGCGGCAACACCAGCTTTCTTCACCGGCCGCACGAGGCAAGATGGCGCCGCCACGAGTCCCGCCGGGAGGCACCGCTGTAACAGCAAGTAAGAAGGGGGGACAGACGGACACTGTAGCAGCAGAGGAAGATTTCCCCCCTCTCCCCCCTAGGTCTCACTCTCCCATACAGTCCCCTGCCATTCCCTTTTTGAACTCACAATTGCCATCTGAGAGCATAGGGGGAACGAACAGCCTCCTGGAGGAATCCCTGAAAGGCAAGTCTCAGGCCTACCTACAAAGCAAGATCTCAATGCTATGGCAACCTCCATAGTTAATGCACTTACAAATGAACTGCATGACTTAAAACAGCAGGTGGATACGGTAGAGGGAAGGGTGACTGTGCTGGAGGCCTCGCAGACAACCACAGACGCACGCATCACCTCCCTAGAGCAGGAGCATAAAGTTTACCGCCGCCATCTTGTGGATGCCCACCTGAGGATCGATGATGGCGAAAACAGGAGTAGGAGGAACAATCTACGCCTCAGAGGTATCCCGGAGGCAACTATGGGCCCAGATCTCCGCTCTACTGTCGTGGCGATCCTAAACCAGGTTCTGGGTAAGCCATCTACCGCAGACCTGGAGCTGGATAGGGTTCACCGTGTACCCGGGCCCCGGGCCCCCCCCCACAGCGCAGCGGGCCCCAGCAGACCAAGATCTCCCCCGTGATGTTCTGTGCAGGGTGCACTTTTTTACAATTAAGGAGGAGATCCTGCGTCTGGCGTGGGAGAAGGGCACGATTGACTTTGATGGAGCGCCCGTACGGATCTACCCCGATGTATCCAGACAGACCCGTGTTATGAGGGGTCTGCTGCGACCATTGCTGGAGGTGATACGGGAAGCCGAAGCCACATACCGCTGGGGTCATCCCTTTCACCTGATTGTCCGGAAGCAAGGCTCAGAGTTTCACCTCCGCACGCCAGATCAGCTGCCGGACCTCTTCCAATTCATTGCCAAACCTGCTGTCAGTGTACCTAACTGGTTCGACTACCTGCTGTCTCAGGACACCTCAAGTCCAGCTCTGCCCAGGCAACAGAGGATCAGACGACCACGTTCCCGTCCGCCCAATCGAGACGCTTACAGACCACATCCAACGACATCCGAAGATTGACCGCCTCTTCTTCCGCACGGTCTGGTAAGGATGTGCAGTATTCCCTCTAGGCAGTTTCTACTTCTAATGGTACTTCTTCTATGACTTTCTTTGAAACTGCCCCGTCAACCACCAAGACCCCTGTCAAACCTAAGAGAGGACATCTATCATTTTTCATTTTTCCCTTTTTTGTTGTCCTATGGCCAGGATTTGAAAATAGCCGGTGAACTTAAGCCGCAACAGAGGAGGACGTTTCTCCACCTTTTTTGCATTCACCTTGAGTGCCTGTTTTTTCTTTTATTTTCATTTTTTCTTTTTTATTTTTACTCATCCTCTGTGTATTTGGGGACTACCTTGGTGGGGAGGGGGGGAATGTTGTGCACCTCAGATAGCCAGATTGCATTAAGAGTTGACCTGAGTATTTTATCTGCAGCAGACTCAGATGGGCTTTAGATAGTAAAGATGCTCTTCAGGTTGTTGCAGCATTTTTGTTGCCAATGTTATTTTTCCTTTTATTTGTCTTTATATATAGCCCACCTAACCTTATTTCCTACATTCAATTGCTGCAGATGTTTACTATCCAGGAAAATGGTGTCCCGGTCTTGAGGCATCGGGGGAAGGGACGTAGAAAACTCCGACAGGTTCCACCTACTGACCTCCATGACCTAAGTCGGGTCCCTGAACCACAGAGCCCTCCTCCCGATGCAGCAACGCCTTGTGGTTACAACGGACTGGTATCTGTTTATGGTATGTTTACTTCATGTTTGCTCGACCATACCTAATGTTAAGTTGGTTCTACCATTCTATCTGTATTTACTGGTTCCCATAACCCTACCTAGTGCATCTCCCTTTTCAATGACTTCTGTTTTTGTTTAATTTTTGGTCATTGAATTCTCTGACCAATAATCCTCACCGCCCTGTTCACCCCCAGTTAGGGCGGTCACCCGATTGGACTTCTTAGTGCTAATCGGAGGACCAGAGAGTAACTGTCTGAATAGATTGCTTTTTCCCCAACCCCCGTCCCCCCCCTTCCCCCCTCCTTTTCTTGCCCGTTACCCCCTCCTCTACCCCTCTGCTTGCCCCCCCCCCCCCCCCCTAGTGTCCCTTTTCTGTCTGTCGGTGGTGTTGCCCCCTGGTTAGGTGGGGACGGACACTGGAGAAGATTATCTACACCACATTATTGTCCTTGCTTACCGGACTAATAGCCGACGCTATGGGTCTCCTAAAGGTCACCTCCCTCAATGTACGTGGTCTCAATGTACCAGAAAAACGCTCCCAGCTATTAACTGATTTGCGTAAAGGCAAAACCCATATTGCTTTCTTACAGGAAACGCACTTCCATGGTGATCGTATTCCTAAATTGACTAATGGAACGTTCCCGACGGCATACCACAGCATATCGCCCATCTCCAAATCTAAGGGGGTCAGCATCCTTGTAGCAAAATCGGTTCCATGGGTCTTCGGGGCGCAGCGGGTGGATCCCCAGGGTCGCTTTCTCCTCCTAAAGGGAAGGTTGTCCGATGTGCAGGTTACCTTCGCCAATGTATACTTCCCCAATATAGACCACCCACAATTCCTGCGGAAACTGCTACCGCAGTTACTGGAGTTTTCGGAGGGGGTGCTTGTCTTCGGGGGGGATCTTAACTTCACAATGGATCCTTTGCTAGATGCCTCACGCGGCTCATCCCATCTACCTTATACACGCCTCAAGAGACTGAAGGCAGACCTCCATGCTCTGCGCCTAATAGACCCCTGGCGCCTGTCGCGTCCTCAAGATAGGGACTATACGTACTTCTCTCCAGTCCACCACTCATACTCGAGACTGGACTATTTGCTGATCACACATAAAGATATAGCTAGGGTAGTGAATACCTCCATAGATGTCATTTCCTTCTCGGACCATGCACCGATTCATATGACTCTCCAGCTGGGTCCAATGACCCGGACCCCACCCTCCTGGAGGCTTAATGAAGCCTTGTTACAATCGGAAGAGACTTGCTCAGAAATACAGACCAAGTTGAGGGAATACTTCGCTGTCAATGAAGCCTCAGTTCCCAACCCTTTAATGGTTTGGGAGGCTCATAAGACAGTTATTAGGGGCACTTTAATTAGTATAGGGGCCCGCCTTAAGCGAGAAAGAACTCGTCGCATTGATGAACTTTTCGCCCAGATCCGTATTCTGGAGGGTGCCCATAAGGCCAGTCTTGCCCATTCCACCCACCATGACCTTCTTAAAGCCCGCGAGGAACTTCGTGTACTCTTGTTCCATAAAACGAAACAAAAATTGGCATGGGCGCGCCGGACGATGTACGAGTATTCCAATAAACCTGGCTCGCTTCTAGCCAGAGTACTACGTGGCCCACGTACCAAAACCTATATCTCACACATCCTGTCATCCTCTGGTCGTAAGATGACTACATCCTCTGACATTGCGGCGGAGTTTCGATCCTTCTATGAAGGCCTTTACAACCTTGATGGGCGACCGTCGGAGGACCCTAATTCTGCTGGGGGATTTACCTCCCGGTCCTACATCACCATGTCGGGTATGCCCTCACTCCCGACTGAGGTCCAGGAAGAGTTAGAGGAACCCATCACCTTAGAGGAACTGGGTGTAGCGCTAGCGAACTCAAAGCCTAAGAAGGCCCCAGGCCCAGACGGGTTTACCCCGGCGTACTATAAGACATTCTTTGAGACGCTGTCTAATCCCCTGATATCTGCACTCAACTCGATCACGGAGGGCAACTCCTTTCCCATTGACACCTTAAGGGCCTACATTTCCCTTATCCCTAAAGAGGGGAAGGACCCCATGCAGTGTGGAAGCTACCGGCCGATAGCTCTCCTGAACACCGACCTGAAATTGTTTGCCAAGATACTGGCCAATAGGCTAATTCTGCATATGCCGAACTTGATCCATAAGGACCAGGCAGGTTTTGTGCCATTACGAGAACCCCGCGATAACACCATCAGGGTAATCAATTTGATTCACGCAGCCAGGACATCACGGCGACCCCTTCTCCTGCTATCTACGGACGCGGAGAAGGCTTTCGACCGTGTGGATTGGTCCTTCATACAGGCCACCCTGGAACATATCGGTCTCCGCTCATCAATGCTCAGCTGGATACTTTCCCTCTACTCGCATCCTACAGCAGCAGTTAAGGTAAACGAAACAAGGTCGAGCTACTTCTTTATACGCAATGGCACCCGACAGGGTTGTCCTCTGTCTCCGCTTATCTTTATACTCACGTTGGAGCCCTTCCTTTGCAGGATAAGGGCGGACTCGGGCATCGTCGGTTATCACAAACCCTCCGGGTCGCATAAGGTAGCCGCTTTCGCCGATGACCTCATCTTTTTCCTGTCGGACCCACTGGCATCACTCCCTAATCTACTCCACTCCCTCCGAATCTACGGAGATCTCTCCCAATTCAGAATTAACTTAACAAAATCCTCCCTACTTAATATCACGGTGGGCACAGACATAGTACGCCGTTTGCGCGCAGAATATCAGTTACATTGGGCAACCGATACTATCCCATATTTGGGAGTTTACATTACCCCCGACCCTGCCAATTTATATCAGGCGAATTTTGCTCCTCTACTCCTTCGCCTCAAGACAGACTTGTTTCACTGGCATGCCCTGACTTTGACATGGTTCGGTCGATGTAATGCCATCAAGATGACAGCCATGCCAAGGGTGCTCTATTTGCTACAGGCCCTCCCCATTCGTCTCCCTCCCCCCTTCTTCAAACGGATTCACTCACTGTTCCGTGACTTCATCTGGTCACACCGAAAGCCACGTATCAAACTACAACTTCTCCACATGGCAAAGCACAAAGGAGGGATCGGTCTCCCCGATGTGAAAGCGTACTATAGGGCAACCCACCTCACCAGGGTAGTGGATTGGCACTGTCATGCGGAGGCAAAGCAGTGGGTGACGATGGAGTTCAAGGACTCCGAAGGCACGGCCAAGTGCTGGCCTTGGACCACCACTCCCTTACCGAGGGTCATCGCTGCACACCCCACTCTTGGAAGCACGATCCAGGTGGCGAGAGATGCTTTCAGGCATTCCTCGATATCCCCCATACCCTCACCTATGGTGCCAATCCCGGGCAACCCTGATTTTCCACCCGGTTGCGGGGGTCCTGTATTCCGTCACTTGACGAGGGAGGGCAGCTGGCCGCACCTCCACGATTTTCTAGGCCCGACTGGCCAGCTTACGGCGGACGCCGGGTTGGCAGGTTCTGACCCTCCACTAGACTTTTTGAGCGGCCTCCAACTTCGCAATTTCTTACGCCGTTGCGCACGGACTCCGGGCATATCGCGCAAGCTCACAGAGCTGGAACAAATCTGTCATCGTAAAGAACCGACCCGCCATTGTCTATCACTGATCTATTCCTCACTGATATCACCAACAGAAGGATTCGTACCCCCCTTTCTCTCTAAGTGGGAAGAAGAACTAGGCGTACAATTCACCGAATCCCAAAGAGGGAAGATCCTACATTTTGCCCAGAGGTCATCCCTGGCCACCAGGGTACAAGAGACGTGTTATAAGGTAGTGACTAGATGGTACAGGGTACCTTCTACCCTGCACCGGTTTTTCCCGCAGGTCCCGAGCTTGTGTTGGCGATGTGGGGAGGGAGAGGGAACGATGCTCCACGTTTTCTGGGACTGTCCCAAAATCAAACCTTACTGGCTGGAGGTGGCACGCACAGTTGAACACCTGACTGGTGTTGCTTTGGAGGGGGACCCTGGGGCCTGTTTGCTGCACCTCTCTAAACGTCCGATCAAGAAATACAAAGCCTCTCTAACCATTCAATTATTGAATGCAGCCAAGGCATGTATACCCTTATGTTGGAGGTCGGAGTTCCCACCTACCAAAATGCAGTGGTATGCTAAAGTGAACGAACTTCGAGACATGGAAGATCTAACTGCCACGCTGTACGACAGGGAGGAGGCCTTTCGGGAGACTTGGAGACCTTGGCAACACTTTACTTACTCTGACCCATACCTCCAGGAGATAGCTCACGCTGAATGATTCCGAGGACTGGGCTGCCTGCCTGGCCGGGGGGCGCCACCGCCGCTGCAATCTCTTCCCCTTTCTCCCTCCCTCCCCCCCCCCCTTTCTACCCCCCCCTCTGTCTCCCCCTCATCCCCTCCAGTTGTGGGGAAAGCTTAGTCAGATAATGAGCATATCTTGGTACACATTGCCTATCAGTGCTCCTACGACTGGACTCAACTGGTCGCTTGGGGGGTTTCCCTCCCGGCCAGCTGGGAAATTTTTAATTTTATTATCACTAATCAGTCTTGGTTGCTATATAGACTCAAACGGGGTTTTAAGTTGATATCTGAGAAACTCCCATTTCTTTTTGTTTATCTCAGGCTGGGCTTTCAGGCTACCCCACCATAAGGTTATAACTCTCCATACGCTACACTGAATGTATAATTAAGGGGTCTGTTGGATTGCCGCCTCTGGTTCGATCTATAACCCTCTATGTGACAGGCCTACGGCTTAATCATCTATGTATATGCTGACTTTTGTTACATCTGTATCTGTGGATTACCATGTGATGTATTTGAAAGAAATAAAGAATTACAAAAAAAAAAAGAACACCAGGATGAATTAGAGTGGAGACTGCGAGCTAGGCCTTCTCGTCCACTTCAGTGCCTGACCTCACAAATGTGCTTCTGGAAGGGTAGTCGAAAATTCCCATAGACACACTCCTAAATATTGTGCACAGCCTTCCCAGAAGAGTTAAAGCTGTTATAGCTGCAAAGGGTGGGCCAACTCAATATTGAACCCTATGGACTAAGAGTGGGATGCCATTAAAGTTCATGTGCGTGTTAAGGCAGGCGTTCCAATGCTTATGACAATATAGTGTATGATTGGAAAAAAGCTATAAAATGAAGAGAATAGACAATTGCTAATAGCTCAAAGAACCCCTAGCAACCTCTGGAGGAACCCTAGGGTTCCACAGAACCCTGGTTGAGAAACCCTGGTTTAGATAGTGCTTTAGCCTGCAGAGAAGGCCTTGCTGGCCCTGACGGCCCACCACTGCTTTATATACTGTTGCTAGGTAAACGCAGTTCCGTTCTGTTAATTACGGTTAGTAAGTATATCTCAGGTATTTAACCATTTCTCTCAGAGTAACGTTATTGTCTTATTTGTATAAGTATACTTGCTAAACCTTTCTTCTTTCAGGCTAAGCTTGGCCTAATAAATTCTTAAAGTACCTCAAGGTGTGTCAGTAAGTGCTGGGTGAGCGAGATGTGTCATCTTCAGGTGTGCAGGGAAACCACAAAAAATTCAGCAGCTCCGCTGGAAGTAGCGCTACTCTCAACACAAGGTTGCAGAACCTGGTTTACACTTCCTGCCCCCCTAGGGTAAGTTAAAAAAGCTATAAACAATAAGAAAGGAGCTTTTAAAAAATATAAAAATGAAGGAGCACTATTGTCGTTTAAATGTTACAAAGAATATAACAGAATATGTAAAAAGGAAATCAAGGATGCTAAAATTCAAAACGAACAACAGATTGCAAAAGATAGTAGGACAAACCCCAAAAAATTCTTCAAATATATTAATGGTTAAAAGGTCAGGTCAGAGCATGTAGGCCCTTTACAAAATAATCTAGAGTGGGTAACTATGGACAAAGAAACGGCTAATTTATTAAATACTTTCTTCAGTTCTGTGTATACAAAGGAGCACGGGGGAGCTCAAGTCCATAATGGGGGTGGTGGTGACACAGCTCCAAATGATCAACGATGGCTCAAAAGTGATATGGTCCAGAAGTATTTAGACAGAATAAAGGTGGATAAAGCACCTGGACCAGATGGCATCCACCCGCGGATCCTAAAAGAATTGAGCTCTGTCATTTCAAAGCCATTGTTTCTAATTTTTAGGGACTCATTAATAAGGGGGATGGTGCCACTGGATTGGCGTGGGGCCAATGTGGTGCCTATATTTAAAAAGGGAACAAAGTCTTTACCAAGTAACTATAGACCTGTTAGTTTAACTTCTATAGTCAGGAAGATACTGGAGAGTTTATTAAAAGACCACATAGATAAGTTCCTGCTGGAAAAAAATATTTTAAGCAACAGACAGCATGGGTTAACGAAAGACAGAAGTTGTCAAACAAATCTGATTTCTTTTTATGAAGAGGTAAGTAAAACCTTGGACAGAGGGGTGGCTGTGGACGTGGTATACTTGGATTTTGCAAAAGCGTTTGACACAGTTCCCCACATATGGCTCATGTGTAAGGAGAGTCTACAGACTTGGAAATATCAGTTTGTAAATGGATAGAAAACTGGCTAAAAGACAGAATTCAAACAGTAGTGGTTAATGATTCTTACTCTGAATGGTCTGAGGTTATCAGTGGTGTACCCCAAGGTTCAGCATTGGGACCCTTACTTTTTAATACCTCTATAAATTATATAGGGTCTGGGATTAAAAGTACCATTTCAGTCTTTGCAGATGACACCAAGCTATGCAGTGGAATAATGTCCTTACAGGATGTCTCCAATTTACAAGCCGACCTCAATGCACTGTCTAATTGGGCGACTATGTGGCAGATGAGGTTTAATGTTGATGTTCTGCACTTGGGGGCTAAGAATATGCATGCATCATACATGCTAGGGGGAGTACAACTGGGGGAATCCGTAGTGGAGAAGGATCTGGGGGTTTTGGTAGATCATAAGCTGAATAATAACATGCAATGCCAAGCTGCGGTTTCCAAAGCGAGCAAAGTCCTTTCTTGTATTAAGAAAGGTATGGACTCCAGAGATTAGGATATCATTTTGCCCCTGTACAAATCATTAGTAAGACCTCATCTGGAATGTGCAGTTCAGTTTTGGGCACCAGTTCTCAAAAAGGATATCGGGGAACTGGAGAAAGTGCAGAGAAGGGCAACCAAACTGATAAGAGGAGCTCAGCTATGAGGAAAGATCAGAGGAACTGAATTTATTCTCTCTTGAGAAGAGGAGATTAAGGGGGATATGATCAACATGTACAAATATATAAGGTAGTGGTTCTCAACTCCAGTCCTCAGGACCCACTAACAGGCCAGGTTTGCAAGATAACTGAAATACATCACAGGTGATATCACTTGCTGCTCAGTGATTGCAGGATTCTAGTCTGCAACTCCCCAAGGTAATACTTAAAATCTGGCCTGTTGGTGGGTCCTGAGGACTGGAGTTGAGAACCACTGATATAAGGGGTCTATATAGTGAACTTGGTGTTGAGTTATTCACTTTGATCAAGAGTTATTCACCATGATCAACACTGAGGACAAGGGGGCACTCTTTACGCCTAGAGGAAAAGAGATTTCATCTCCAAATACGGAAAGGTTTCTTCACACAACAGGCTCCCTTCAGAGGGGGTTCTGGCCAGCTCAGTAGATTACTTTAAGAAAGGACTGGATTCTTTCCTAAATGCTCACAATTTAACTGGGTACTAACATTTATAGGTAAAGTTGATCTAGGGAAAATCTGATTGCCTCTTGGGGGTCAGGTAGGAATTTTTTCCCCTGCTTTAGCAAATTGGATCATGCTTTGCTGGGGTTTTTCGCCTTCCTCTGCATCAACTGTGGGTATAGGATTGGGTATATGGGATTGTTTGATATTATTTATTTATTTATTTATTTATTTATTTATTTATTTTTTATGGTTGAACTAGAAGGACTTGTGTCTTTTCTCAACCTGACTAACTATGTAACTATGTAGGCCAACTGTCTTATGCTGCTTCCCTCCTCCCCCAGTTGACTGGCAAGCCTTGGTATCAAACAAAGTCAGATGCCGGAGACACACAAGGCACACTAAGGGCTGGAGAATGGGGAAAAAGAATCTGATAATGTAGTTTGCCTACTCTGTGTCAATACAGTGAGAGCCACCAATAATTGGGGCAAATTGTCACAACCTAGTCTGCTAGAGGTTCACTTCTATGTGTAACAATAAGGGATAAGTTCTGTAAAATATATTTTGCAAATAAGTAATTCTGATAAAAAATGTAGGTAAGCATAGAGCAATCATAACCATACATGGGGTAACAAAAGTGAAAAGTTAAAAAAAGTTAAAAAAAGTTTACAATATTCCGGCAACAAATGGGCTATCGTTCCAATGCACTAAGTTCATTACAATATCTAGTGTCACATTCCCATCTACCTGGAGACATTCTTCCTCACAAAAACAGGCCCAAGATAGTTAAAAGGAGATTCTGAAACCCTCAGGAGGCATCTAACAAGAACCCATTTAATTTTGCCGTCAATTCACTCCAAAGCATCTTGCCAAAATTACAAATTTTGGCAAAAAACTTCCTGAATTTTACCCAAATATTAGTGAAGCCATTTTGGTTATTCCTAGTATGGATCCAGAGTGGGTGAACTGTAAGTATACAGCCAACAATTTCAGCAACAACAGTCGAAACCACAGGGCCAGCAATAATAAGTTGGATTGCACTGGTAGACATGGCAGTGGTCTGGAACATTTTTCTGTTCATGGTAATGTGCTACTTACTACCGTGTGGGGGACTGTGGGTCGCTACCCGTAGCCCTACTGTACTAGGCCTTGGTGTTTGGAATGCAGAACTCTGCAGTCATGGACATGGACTTGCCAGCTTGGCCTGTTCACCTGTGACCCTCAAAGGACCCATTGACCAAAAATGATTGACTTAGCGATCAACAGTTCCAGTACATTTACCAACTGCTGCAAATTTAAAGTTATAATATTAAAGGGCAGTGGAGGGAATAAAGGCAAGCTTACTCCTTCCTCTCCAGAGTTAATAATAACAAAGGAAAATGATAGGGGTTGGTATGCTGAGTAACAACCCACCTTTGTGGTGTTTCACCCGCTCCTTTTGATTTGACCGCCTCTGCGTCCTGTGTTTGCGCCCTTTTGTATGCGTTCCCGGCGGCTGATTTTCCCTCTGACTGTAAGGAAGCTCAAAACTTTGCAATCTGTCTTGCTTCAGAGTCCCGGACTGCCCATTGTCCCCCACTTGGAGCAAGGAACCCCTACCCTCCTCTCCATCGTGAGTCCTCTCCTTCTTGATCAGCCCCGACCTCTGGTGAGGCCTGTCATGGTGCTGATGGAGCCAGACATCCTCGTCGTACTTGTTGGAGACTCTCCGACGCTTGGCTCTAGGCTCGAGAGCGCCCGCACCCATCAAGGCATTCGTAATTAAAACCAACAGGAGAAGGCAGCTGTAGAAAGACACCATTCTTCAGAACTCTGCACCTGTAAAAACATCACAACATGAGTGTAATTAACAAGGACGCCGCGACAAAAAGATAACATCTGCTTTTTAACAAATTGCGAATCAATTATCGTCTTTTCACCGAAAGGGAGCCGTGACGGAGATGAAAAGAAGTGAGCGGATTACAAACAGACAAGACTAGAGGGAAGGCACTTTCTGAAATTAAAGGAAGCGTGGCTTTAATCAAGACATATTATGCGAAGAGCATGGAAGTTACCGTACTGAACTTACAACATATTCCAGACAAACCCAAAAATTTTGCATAGAAATACACTATATGCTAATATGTAGGTGGACAGGACATTCTCTCCAAATGATTGAGTTCAGGTGTTTCCAGTGAAGGGTACTGTTAATACCAGGCTGGGCCAAGACAAAAAAAGCACGTGTCTTGGGTACCAAGCATCCCCTGCATCTGCATCACCAGGCCGTCTCCTCCACTGTGCATGACTGAGCTGTCAAACTGACAGCTCAGTCCTGCAGAATACATTGAGAGATCGCAGCTCTCCCTGATATCAAAATGCCCTGATGAGTGGGTGTCAGCCTGGAGGAGTGGAAGTTCCTAGGCAGGCTGTATTTTACATACGGACTGCCCTAGGTAATGCCAACATGTGATGTTGAGCCTCCATGATTGAAAGAACTGAAATCCAATGAATGAAAGGGACGGGCCAGGGACAGTCAGGCTGGGAGAATAAATGGGTATATCAGTGTTTCTCAAATTTTTTTAAGTTGCGGCACTCTTTAAAACTATGCAAAGTCTTGAGGCACCATAGTAGAAAACAGGGGTCTCCAAACTTTCCAAACAAAGGCCCAGACTTTTGGGGAGATGGATTGTAGCCAGTCGGGGTAGAAAATGTTCCCAGGCCCGGCATCAGTGAGATTAACAGTACCTCGGGTGTGGTGTTCAGTGGCATAGTGCCTGTGGTCAGTAGGAGGAGGAATAGTGCCTCGTCATTGGTATTACTGGGAGGAATAGTGCCACATCGTTGGTGTCAGTGGGAGCAATAATGCTCTATCATTACTATCAGTAGAAGGAATGGTGCCCCATCAATAATACTAGTGGGAGGAATAGTGCCCCATTGATGGTGTCAGTTAGGGGAATTGTACCTCACTGTGGTGTCAATGTTATGAATAGTGCCTCAAATCAGTGGGAGGAACAGTGCCCCAAGGGCCAAATTAGGGCTAGCAAAGGGCTGCAGTTTGGAGACCACCGGTCTAAAATGTAAAAAGATTTGAATATTACTTATCAATGGGAAACCTGTCTTGATGACACTAACCCCCCCCCCCCCCCCTACCCTTCACATCAGAGTCCCCCCTTGACATCAAATTTCCCCTATCAAATCAGAGTCCCCCTATTCACATCAGAAGCCCACCATCAGATTATAGCTCCCCCATACATCAGAGGACTCTATGTATGAGTCCCCCATCACACCAGTGTGTCCCTATTACATCAAAGTCTCCCAATCACATCAGAGTCTCTCCAACACCCCAGAGCCTTCTTTATATCAGAGGCCCCCCAACACACCAGGGTCCCTATCACATTGGAGTCTTCACTTCATGTCAGAGGCCCCCCATCACTAGAATTCTCCACATACATCAGAGGCCCCCTATAAATGAGTCCCTCAATTACATCAGAGTCCTCCCATCACCACACGGTTCTCTATCACATAGCTTAATAGTGACAGAGCCCCCAATCACACAGAGCCCCAAATCCCTGCCACAAAGCCCTCCAGTCATACAGGCTCCCCCATCACAGAGCCCCCTAATTACACAGTCCCCGATCACACAGTTCGATCTTCACATCAGAGCCCTACCTTATGGCTCCAGCAGTGAAGCAGAGGACAATAGGTAGAGACGTTATGGATGAGGCGGACTTTTGGCTTCTCTTGAATGCTGGGGGCGGCCCTGCATGCCGCCTGCCCTAGATCAGAGCCATGCATTGCCATGCTGCGGGCGAGCTGGCCGTCATCACCATAGCTACAAATTACACTGCAGATCCCTGGCCACAGAGTGTCACTGGTTGTTATGGTGCTGGCAGCTGTCCTGCCCCCACCATGGCAACTTATGACACTAAACCTGGGCAAATTTGGTCCCATGCTCGCAGCACCCCAGGGAACCCAGATGGCATCCTAGTTATAAAACATTGGGCTGGATAATGCTAGACGTCCTCCAGCCAGGATATGAGGTAGACTCTATCTGTCTTGCTGCAGCTTTCAATGCACATTGGGAGAGGTTCACAGTGTGCAGTGAATCAGAGTGAACAATTTCAGTACAGGGAAGAGCCTGTACAACTGTGCAATACTGAAAGGAAGGCTGGAGTTCCACTTTATTACATTCTGCTTCAACCAGCATGGTAACATTCTGCGCATGTAATGCAGCTGGTAGGAGAGGGGTGACACATCCAGCCCCAGGGGCAGAGAAAATCCCATGATTGGGCTCAGACAGTGTGACATTACAGACCGTCCTCGGCTGGTAGAGATGATGTAAAACGTCAGGAAGAAAAATGACCCCACTTGTATTACAGGCCTCATTACAAGACAGCAGGATCATGTCACTACTCACTACACAGAAGCTAAGCGGGCCGTATCTTATTTCATTGTGTTTTACACGAAACGCCATTACCTGCGCTGAGTACGGCTTTGCATTCCCCTGTGGACTTTCAGGCGACTATTATGTGTGCAGCGCTCTCGCCTTCTAGCACTGAAAGTCCTTGAACAAACTACCAGTGTGAAGTCTGTACATTTACCATGTTTCAATTTTTTCTCCCAATTGAAAAACATACTGGTATGTTAATAGGTGCGCAGCCTACAGCATTGGGGTGTGCACCCCAAATCTCAAACTCACATGTGTGTGTGTGTATTCCTACTAAATCTAAAAGATTTACCTGTAATGAATAAAGCTCTGTGTGTGAATGGGGTCTTGGGGCTCATTCAGGTGGGTGCTGGGGTCTGTATAATGTGAACCAGTGTTTATGTGGCTGAAGCTGTGTGCAGGCAGCCTATGTTATGCTATGGGGACGCATCAGATGTACGAACACAGCCACAGGTCATAATTTGACAGGCATGTGGATGTAGGTGTACGGCACTGAACACAGACAGGGTGCATTTGGGGCAACTCACCCACACCTGTCAGTTTAGGACCTACGGCTGTGTTTGTACATCCGCTGCGTCTGCAGCAAGCAAACTGCTCATTTACACCGTATGGGCCAGTGAACCCCTTCGAATGAGCTCTTAATTTTTTTTTTATGTCTTAAATTTTTTTTTTTTTCCTACAATTCTGTTGTAGGTGAAATATCAGAAGTCAGACCCCTGATGTCTCACGTTTGAGACAGAAAAAGGGGCTAAGAATATTAATTCCTCAGTCCCTTTTTGCAGCCTAATCTGCACTGGACAGGAAATGATCAGAAGGCTCGGTACAGAGGCTCCTGGTCAAAACACAGTTTACTATGCTTCAGTTATGAATGAACACAGTGAGTGATCGATACTGATCACTTACTGTGTTCACTCACAAAAGGAAGGGCCCCTGTCCCCACTCTCCATCCTGAAGATGTACCCCTCCCCATGTTCCCACAACAGCCAGTGAGAGAGGAGTGGAGGGAAGCCAGTAGTGCCCTATTCTTGAGATAAGCCATGTATGCAACCTTTAAGGTTGTCCTAAAGTGGCTTTAGACCAGGCCAAGTTGAATAACAATAACATACCTCCCAACATTTTGAGATGGGAATGAGGGACACCTACTAGCAAATGTATGTAGGTGTAGGACACGCCTCCTGCCACACCCCCTTCAAGGAGAATTAACCACTTGCCGACCGCTGTCAGCACATATACGTCAGCAGAATGGTACGGCTGGGCAAAGTAACGTACCTGTACATTACTTTGAATTTCCTGCCGCAAGCTCCGTGACTGTGCCCGCGGGACCCGCAGACTCGATCGCCGCTGGGATACCCGCGATCATGTCATGGAGCTGAAGAACGTGGAGATGCCGATGTAAACAGCATCTCCCTGTTCTGCCTAGTGACATGACACTGATCGTCTGCTCCCTGTCATTGGGAGCAGCGATCAGTGTCCTGTCACTGCTAGCCCATCCCCCAGACAGTTAGAATCACTGCCCAGGACACACTTAACCCCTCCCCACCCCCTAGTGGTTAACCCCTTCACTGCCAGTGACATTTTTACAGTAATCAATGCAATTTCATTGCATTGATTGCTGTATTAATGCCAAAGGTCCTAAAAATGTGTCAAAATTGTCCGATGTGTCCGTAATAATGTCGCAGTCACGATAAAAATCGCTGATTGCTGCCATTACTAATAAAAAAAAATTATTTAAAAAAATGCCATAAAACTATTTTGTAGACGCTATAACTTTTGCGCAAACCAATCAATAAATGCTTATTGAGATTTTTTTTTTCAACAAAAATATGTCGAAGAATACGTATCGGCCAAAACTGAGGGAAAAAATGTTTTTTTATGTTTTTGGGGGGATATTTATTATAGCAAAAAGTAAAAAATAATGCATTTTTCTCAAAATTGACGCTCCTTTTTTTGTTTATAGCGCAAAAAATAAAAACTGCAGAGATGATCAAATACCATCAAAAGAAGGCTCTATTTGTGGGAAAAAAAGGACGTCAATTTTGTTTGGGAGCCACGTCGCACGACCGCGCAATTGTCAGTTAAAGCGACGCAGTGCCGAATCGCAAAAAAGTGCTCTGGTCAGGAAGGGGGTAAATTCTTCCGGGGGCTGAAGTGGTTAACCAAAAACAAAAGGTTCATTAAATCCACAAGGGCTTTTTTTTTACCACTACTATTCCTTTATATTGGCTTTTAAAATTTAAAAATGCAGCAAATATGCAGCAATTTAGAATTTAGATTTTAGAAGGTTTATCACTGGGAAACACTTTTTGAAAGATAAAAAGTGCATTTTATATACAACTATATAGATCAGACCAAAATGAGGGACAAATGAGGAGGAAAGAGGGACAGAGGGACACTGCTGCAAATCAGGGACAGTCCCTCGAAATCAGGGATAGTTGGGAGCTATGTAATAAATGTTCTTTATTGAAGTTGTTGCGATAATACATATGGACAGTTCTATAATAAAAGTTTTCAATACACATTCCTGTACACAATCTTCTAAGTGCCCTTAATCAGTCCACTGGTGTCCCTGATTGCCTCTTGAGGTAGTAATAACTTGAATAGATGTGAAAGTCCTCAAGTCCATTCAGCAGTGGCATAAGTCCATATCCCTGGAACCCTGACCATGCTTCACAGGGTGGTGGTTAAGTAAAAAAAGTAGTTCACATCTTTAGCAGCATACTGTTCCTTAAGTGGGGAGACCTGAAACTATACCTCTGTTCGTCTTACTAACTGCGGCACCTGCCTCCCTTTTTATGTGTTTGCCCCAGCAGAGGGTGGTACTTCCCTAAAAAGCCGGGGAGAACCTGGCCAGCAGTGTTAACCCTTACCTTCCAGGGAGTACCAACTCAGCAGGGCAAGCAAACTAAACAGTGCAAAAATCTAAACATAGACATCAAATGGAAACGATATGACCTTTTAATAAAACATAAACATGTGCCATCCACCGGCTTACATCTTGATGATCAGTAAACAATATTGACTGGTATAAAAGTGGTACTGGATATCAAGCATAGATACGTAGGGATATACAATGTAACTTTGGGATGTGAGATACAGATAGGAAATATGGGAAAAATATATTAAAAAATATAGCTTAAATTTCTTTTTTTTTTAAATTGTTATAGACATATTTTTATATCTTCTTCCCCTTTTCCTAATTTTGTATTATATATTCAATTCCACTTACATACTAGTCAATACAGTATACTGATTATGAACTTTTATTTGTTAAATGGAGCCCTGATGAAGAGGGACCCTTTGAACCCCCTGAAACGTGTACAATTTGTATGATGTATGGATCTAGATTAAACTAAATCTGGACTTTATACAGCATGTTCTGCTTGTGGAGCATTCCACCTTGCACATCCAATCCCTACTCAAGCAAAGGGCCACTACGCCTGGGAGAGCTGCCTAAGCAACACCATTCCCTCGACTCAAGACCCGACAGAGAACACCTATCACTATACCACACCTTCCTTCTACTTTGCAGCAATAACCACCTGGCAGGGGCTGTATGCCCTCCTCATTATAGTTGAGCTTTAAAAACACAATACGCTCCCCTCGTTTCACATGACAGTATGCAGTTATCACTGCCAGCATTTGGTATTCCTGGGCACGCACAGGAGCGCAGAGCCGCATCCCTCCAGAGAAAGTTGCCAACTTCCTAACAAATGGCACTAATAACAATAATGAATAGAAAATTGAGAGACACATTGACATCAAATATGTTATCTAAAATTATGCAAATTGTAAATGTGCTGCCTGATTTGCATATTTCCACCAAATTAAGTTTCCTCCGTTCAGCTTCATGCATGCTGGGAATTAATCTGAAACACAACTCAATGCACGCCAGCATGGAGCAAACAAGAACAAGAGAAACCAGATCAAAGAGCGCAGAGCATCATTTCCATGTAAACCGATCACATAACATTAATGTCATGGCAGTGCAGAAATATGTGACCCCCATCCGGGCCCCCAATGACTTACAATTTTAACTGGTGTCTGACCGCGCCTGCTCAAAGCTGTCTGAAAATTATTTTTCCCATGATGCAGTAGGAACTTTCCCAATAAGCCTTAGTTAGGAGTGGGTATAGATCCAACCTTTTTCTAAGGTGTCAGGCACTGGGCCACTTATTATATTTTCTCCCACTTCAGGAAGTGATAGAAGTATTTTTTATTTATTTATTTACGCAGCACTTTACATATACATTGTACATTCACATCAGTCCCTACCCTCAAGGGGCTTACACTCTAAGGTCCCTAACATTCATACATACTAGGGACAATTTAGACAGAAAACAATTAACCTACCAGCAGAAGTATTCATTTTTTATTAATTTATTTAGTATTTTTAATAGGCCAGATACAATCTTGCAGCACATGGGCCATAACTTGGAAATCTCTGATCTAGAGGAAAAAAAAGTAATTGACTTATACAACTTTTCTTATATCCAGGGACTGCCATGGACAAGGACAGCCAGATATATTACCACCTAGAGCTGGCCACACGCCACTGGATTTCGTTCAAACATTCATAAGGATATTTTTAAAAATGGTCAGAACATTCCATCTTGCCATCATTGCGTCAACTAATTTTGATTGAAAGCCCTTAAAATTACATCCAGATCTGCTACTTGAATGCAAGCTCAGAGGCAGTGGCATCAGGAGGGGTGGCTGACCAGGGCTAGAGCCCCAAGTGAGCCCGCAAAAAGCCCTGGGTCTCCCTTTGTTCTTCAGAATCATTAGCCCCAAGTCCCAAGGCCTGGGGTTGGCTGGGAACTCGGGGCTATACAGGGCTGGACAGCCCACCTGCCCAGGGGCCGATCCTGGGGGTGCACAGGCTGCCTCTGAAGAGAAGGGGGGCGAGGTCCGCCGGATTACACAGAGTGGGGATTTCCCTCTTACCCGGCGCGGTGAAGTCCCACCTCCTGGATCGGCTCACATGATGGACGTCACACTGGTCACGATTTTGGGGTTGTGTTCGATATGTGCAAAGAGAGATCATTTAAATACTTACAAGTATAACATATATTAAAGATAATGACAGATACAGATAAAGAAAATATGACAAGAATACTTAACTAAAGATGCTGTTTGGCCACGGAGTCCCCCCATAAAGGCGTGGCCGGGTAATCAGACCACATGCTTGCATGTTGTATGATGCAGCTCTGGATGAGACTTAAAGTGGGGTTCCACCCAAAAAAACAAACATACCTGAAAAATTCTAAAAAAAAAACAAAAACAGGAAGGGCTCGGCTCTTCTCCCTTCCTCCTGTCAATCATCTGGAACCCATTACAGGTCCCAGGTGATTGAGCGACCAATCACGGCGCGCGGCGCCGCTCGCGCATGCGCAGTGGGTGCCAGGCTGTGAAGCCACAGCCCGGCGCCCACAGTTGAAATGCCGGCGCCGACGAGCAGAGGGGGGGGGACGAGCGGGGCTTCAATCCCCCGCATCGCTGGACCCAGGGACAGGTAAGTGTCCAATTAAAAGTCAGCAGCTGCAGTATTTGTAGCTGCTGACTTTTATTTATTAATTTTTTTTATGGACCCCCTGGGTGGAACTCCTCTTTAAGCTGTGTACAAATGGGCGGACTTTTCAGCATCAAACGTTCGGCGGTCTTTCCGACAGACTTTCGATGGAGTTACGACAGACTTTCGGACGACCGGACTTGCCCACACACGAACGGACTAAAGTCTGTTCGAAAGTCCATTGGTATGAACGTGATGACGTACGAAGGGACTAGAATAAGGAAGTTCATAGCCAGTAGCCAATAGCTGTCCTTTTTTTGTCCGTCGGACTAGCATACAGACGAATGGATTTTTCGACCGGACTCGAGTCCGTCGGAAAGATTTGAATCATGTTCCAAATCTAAAGTCCGTCTGATTTTCGACAGAAAAAGCCTGCTGAAGGTCCGATGAAGCCCACACACAGTTGGATTGTCCGACGGATTCGTTCTGTCGGACCAGTCCGGTCGAAAAGTCCGCCCGTGTGTACATGGCATATCTTTTTCCAGTTTAGGCTGTGGTATTTAGATTTTTGTATAAGGAATTGACAACCCCCATGCCAACTCCCTTTGCAATTTGACCCCTCAATGACTTAGTCAGTTTTCAATCACACAGTCCTTTCATATGACTTAACTAAAAGTAACTAGACTTTGTCCTGTACAATCCTTAGCCAAGGCTTGGAGGCAAATGTTAAATATTTGTGAGACCACGAGACAACTTTAACTATTATGTAATATGCTATTTTCATATCAGGGTGTCTACTTTAAAGGTCACCATTTGTAACATGTTACATGTTACACTCAAATTTACAGTGTAACATGTTACAAATGTACCGGGCCCTGTACCCCCTCTCCATATTCCCGTTTTGGCAGCGAGCGGGGATCCCCCCCCCGCTTGCTGTCACAGTCTTAAAAAAAAACTTGGCCGTGCGGGGCTCCGCCCGCCCAGTTTAGTCATCAATTCACTGAGTTCTGTGAATGTGAAAAGTCCCCACGCCCTTTGCAGCTGTCATCTTGTAGTTCTCAATGAACTATCAGGGTGCTGTTGATCATTCTAGGTAGTTAATTTAGCTTCCTGTCAGAGTGTAACTGTCTGCCCGTATCCGAGGGTACACTGTAGTCTGCAGGACCATGGCATTACACCCATGATTGGCAGTGCTTTACAGGTCCCTAACAAAAAAAAATACATTTATTTTTATTTTTTTTAAAGTGAACTTATCCTTTAAGGGCAGGGTAAAATTAAAACCACTAAAATTCTTACCCCAGCACTTGCAATTTACCATGTCTCAATGCTCCTGGCTCCTGCTCTCTCAGTGCTGCTTCCCTGAAAGTTTGATCTTCACACAAGAGAGTTAATGGTTGACAGTGCAGTCTCCAGCTAGTTTGTTAGCTTGGAGAATGGAAGGAGAAGGGGAGTGCCTTGCCATCCTAGACTACAGGGCTGCGTGTTTCTATTGATGTACACAGTGTAGAGAAACACAACTCTAGTCCCTGCATGCAAGGGTGGCTCCATAGCACGCTGCAAGTGAAAGAGGCCACAATGAAACTTGAAATCTGGGGCAGTGATCATAGCACCAGTTTGAACAGGAATATAGGCGATTATTAAAGATAAAGAAGCTGCACACTCAGCAAAGGATTAAATCAGCTGCTGAAAGTGGCTTTATTATCACTTAAAAAAGGGAGTCCTTTTTCTTTACCTGGAGCTCCCCTTTAAGCGATAACATAAAGGCGATGAGGTGACGGAGATAAATCGGATACGTGAGTTTCATTTCTGCGTGAATCTCTAGCGGCAGCTCGAGGAGCTGGCGGAGTCCTGGAGGAGTGAGTTGATATGAAGTGCTATGCAGCCTGGCATGAACAGACATGGGCACAATCTGCCGTGATAAACGTCCGCCTCAGATTCACATGCAAATGAGAGTAATTAATCATTCTGATGTTTCCTTTTCATCTTCCTTCCTTCCAATTTCTTCCTTCCCTGCTGCTCGAGTTTTTCTGGACGGGCCCCTCCTCCCCGCGAGTGCCCCTCCAACGTGCCAAGGCTTATGCCAAGGATGCACAGCTGCTGCGTTCACAAGATTTCTGCCCAGCTGGCGCTAACGCTGCAGGTTGGCTCTGCTCGCCTCCCCAGTATAATCAGCACCACCCGGATAGATATTCCATACCGCTAATTCTTTAATTACAGCCGGCTTATACCACCTTATGTACATGTTTAATCCAATATTAATCATCGCCCTCAATATGTAATTCGGTAAATTGCGCTTTTTCGAGCTAATTAGGGACAGGCAATAAAAGCTTGTTGAGGCTGCCGATCTGCGCACAGTTTTTGATTGAGTCCTTGACCGGCTGTAGATTGCCAAGATCGGTCATGCAAACCTTCTAACAGATATACAAAGGTGGTCGTCGCCAGGGTCATGGGCAATGCTGGAGCTGCATGGCTCTGCCAACCCAGGAGGGGAATTCCTGTGCAAGTGACCAATAAATCTTTGCTTGCTTGCCATTTCAGGTAGCATTGCTAATGTGTGGTCCCGTACAAAATGTACTAAATCATTTGCATACAGTAGGGGAAGAGTAAAATCTGACCTCCAGCCCTCCCTATAGTCTTGCGCAGTTGTACAGGCTCCTCTCCTGTACTCAAATTGTTTACTTTGATTTCACTGCACACTGCCAGCTTCTCACAATGTGCATTAGAAGCTGATAGAGCTTACCTCATTTCCTGCCTGAAGTATGATCAGCATTATTTAGCCCAGTGGTCTCCAAACTGCAGCCCAAGGGCCAAATGAGGCCCTTTGCTTGCCCCTATAAGGCCCACGGGGCACTATTTCTCCCAATGATACAAGTGATGGGGCACCATTTCTCCCAGTGACATCAATAATGGGGCACTATTCCCCGCACTGACACCATTGAAGGGGCACCATTCCTCCCACTAATGCCAATTATTATTATTATACAGGATTTATATAGCGCCAATATTTTACACAGCGCTTTACAACTTGAGGGTAGACAGTACAAATACAATACACTTTAACACAGTAGGAATCAGAGGGCCCTTAGAGCTTACAATCTAAGAGGGAAGGTCAAGAGATACAAGAGGTAATAACTGTGGGGGATGTGCTGATGTAGAAAGTAAGTGTACAGTTGTTAGGTGGGGGCCAGATAGGCTTCTCTATAGAGATGAGTTTTCAGGGATCGTCTGAAAGTGGACAAAGTAGGAGAAAATCGGACGGATTGGGGTAGAGCATTCCAGAGGATGGGAGAGGCTCTGGAGAAATCCTGAAGGCGAGCATGGGAAGAGGTGACAAGGGAGTTAGGGCTCTTTCATACGGACGTGTCCGTGTACGGAGCCCGCTCTGCTCAGCAGGAGATTGCTCCGTCGATCCCCGCTGAGCAGGCAGATGACAGGTCCGTCGCTGCACACTGTCAGAGCGCCGCTCTCCCCTATGGGGGATCCGATGAAGACGAACCACAGAGTCTGTTGTCACCCGATCCGATCCGCAGACGGATGGAAAAGTAGGTTTTTCCTCTGTTACACTTTTTCGTATCGGAGCGGGTCATATGTCAGCAGACATGTCACCGCTGACATCCGACGCTCCATAGAGGTCTATGGAGCGTCTGTTCAGGTCCGCCTAAAAAACTGACAGGCGGACCTGAACGGATCGTTCGTGTGAAAGAGGCCTTACAAAGCAGAAGGTCTTGGGAGGAGCGAAGAGATCGATTAGGTTGGTATTTTGAGACTAGGTTAGTGATGTAGCTGGGGGCCAGGTTGTGGATGGCTTTGTAAGTTATTGTTAGTTTCTTGAATTTAATTTTTTGGTTGAGTGGCAGCCAATGGAGGGAATGGCAGAGGGGTATAGCAGACGCTGAGCAGTTTGTGAGGTGGATGAGCCTGGCAGCAGCGTTCATGATGGACTGAAGTGGGGGTAGCCTATTTAGAGGTAAGCCAATGAGGAGGGAGTTGCAGTAGTCAAGGCGAGAGAAGACCAGGGAGTGGATTAGAAGCTTTGTGGTGACATTGGTTAGGAAGGGGCGTATCTTGGAGATGTTGTGGAGGTTGAGGCAGCAAATTTGGATAGAGATAAGATGTGGGTCTGAAAAGTTAGTTTGGAGTCCAGGATTACACCTAGGACCTTGGCATGGGGGCAGGGCCGGTACAAGGGGTGGGCGAGAGGGGCGGGTGCCCTGGGCGGAGTGTGAGAGGGGGCGGATTTCTCCCCCTCCCTCTGCTCGCTGACTGAGCATAATATGAGAGCCGCTCCGACCGATCTGCTCCCTCCCCCTCATTGGCAGGGAGGAGAGCGACTTCAGGAGGGATTGAACCAGCAGGGGGAGGGGCGGACAAGCCTCCCATTATCTTGGTAACTGTGAAGAAACAGACTGATTTCTCCCGTCCATAGGACAGGAGAATCAGTCTGTAAATACTGAGACTGTGGCTGCAGCTCTGTAGTGTCTGTGACACTTACACAGCCCAGCGAACCATCACCTCCCCCCTCACTGACGGGAGATCAGGGAGGAATACAGCTCCTCCCACCTCTGCTCCTCCAGTGACTTCCCGCCCCGCCCACACTATCCCCGACGTGCAGATGTATCTGAAGAGAAGGGATGTGTGGGCGGGAGATATGAAAAGCTGCAGAATCCTGTGTGCCAAAGATGCCTGATCTTCCAGCCTGGACCTGGGTGAGTCATGTGCACACTGCAGTACACAGTTATCACTGAACTGTCCTTATCTCCATCCCCCATCTGTCTCCCCCCCTCATGTTCTTTCAAGATATTCACTAACTTTCACTTTCACTTAGACAATAGATGGTACAAATTTCTTTCCAGTAACCACAAATTTCAGGAAAGAAATTGACACGATTCCCCTGTCAGCTCAGTCCGTGCTGACAGGGCAATCCCTTCTGCTGAGCAATTGTATTGTCCCCACAAACAGTGATTATCACTAGCAGATATAGCAACCGCTAGTGATAATCATAAGAGTATCTGGCAGGCTGGTTGTACCCAATTTGATCAATCAACTTGGTACATTCAGCCTGCCCATTAATGGTTCTAATCTCAGCCAGTTCTCACTGAAACAGCTGACATTTAACCACTTGCTTACTGGGCACTTAAACCCCCCTCCTATCCAGACCAATTTTCAGCTTTCAGCGCTGGCGCACTTTGAATGACAATTGCGCGGTCATACAACACTGTACTCAAATGAAATTTTTATACTTTTTTTTCCCCACAAATAGAGCTTTCTTTTGGTGGTATTTGATCACCTCTGTGGTTTTTATTTATTGTTAAAAAAAAATGTAAAAAGACCGAATTAAAAAAAAATAAATTTTGTTATATTTTGTTATAAAATTTTAAAACAGGTAATTTTTCTCCTTCATTGATGTATGCTGATGAGGCGGCACTGATGGGTGGCAATAATGGGCACTGATCAGTTACACTGATAGGCAGCACTGCTAGGTGGCATTGATAGGTGGCACTTGTGGGCATTGATAGGTGGCACTTGTGGGCATTGATAGGTGGCACTCATGGGCATAGGTAGGTGGCAATGGCAGGTGGCACAGATGAGGCATAATTGCCTCCTCCTCTTCGGGACCGATGTCCCTTGCAGATGAGCCAGTGATCAGCTTTTTTTCTCCTCGCGCTGTCAGCGTGAGGAGAAAAAAAAAACGATCACAGAGCTTTTGTTTTGATCATGTGATCAGCTGTCATTGGCTGACAGCTGATCACATTGTAAGGGGATCGGGACTCAGTGACTCGGTGATCACAGCGCGCACAGGGCACGTGCACTCCCGGAAATTCAGGTCCGCGCTGTGGCCGTCATTCAGCTATAGCGTGGATGTCAAGAGGTTAAACTATCTTAGTGTTAGCTCTTGGGCTGCCCATACATTGATCACTTTTTTCATTCAACTATTAGGTTGAATGAAAAAAAAAGAATGTTCCAATTCCCCCATCTACACATTCCAGGTGGAAGGAGGAATCCTCCCACTGTGGACCAGTGGTGGAATCCAATGTGGTGGTGTATAGAGCCAAATAGATTAGAATTGTGTCAATGTCCCAATATTTATGGACCTGACTGTACATATAATTAAAAGGTGTGAGTGAACTCTGTTTCTATCACATTAAACCTAATTGAATTTGTATTGTTTTAAGTATATCCTTGTTTTGAAATTACATTGATTCTTTCTTAAAAATGGGGGGGGGGGGGGGGGCGCAGTTTGCCATCTTTGCCCTGGGCACCAAATGGCCTTGTCCCAGCACTGCATGGGGGGACAAGTTGATAGTTGAGCCGTTGATGTTGACAAAGAAATCAGGGGAAGTGGCACCTGAGGGAGGAAATATCATCAGCTTGGTTTTGGATAGGTTGAGTTTGAGGAAGTCATGTGACATCCAGGCTGATATGTCTACTAGTAAGTTGGTGATGTGTGAGGAGACAGATGGAGAGAGCTGGGGGGGTGATGAGATAGATTCAGGTGTCATCAGCATAGAGATGATATTAAAAGCCATGGGAGGCAATCAACTGACCCAGGGAGGTGGTGTAGATTGAGAAAAAGGAAAGATCCAAGAACAGAGCCTTGGGGGACCCCTATGGAGAAAGGAAGAGGAGAGGAGGAAGTAGAGTTGTAATCAACTACCAATGATGGAAGTTGATTACTTCCACTGACGCCAGGCATTTTCTATTCCCAATGGCCACAATCCGGCCCCCTAAAGTTTGAACAATAGTAAATTGGCCCTTTGTTTAGAAAGATTGGAGACCCCTGACCTAACCCTTTCCACCCCAGTATGACTGTCCCTGTCCTGCCCCTTTCATTCATTGGGTTCAATTTCGTTCAATCATCGAGGCTCAACATCACATGAGGGCGTTACCCAGGGTAGTCTGCATGCAAGCCAACCTAGGAATGCCCACCCCTCCAAAGTGACACCCACCCATCAAGGAATTTTGATATTTGTATAACTCTTCCAAAGAATCAGCCAACTGCTTGCATCAGAGCTGAGGGCTCTGGAGAGGATATTGAGTCGGGGTGCTGTGATATTTTTAAAGAAGCTATGTACAGCCCCTCCCACTAGTCTGCCTGTATTGCATAGAGAAGACAGGGATCCTGTGATGACTGGATCAAAAATAAGGTATGTATTGAAAATGGAAAGGATTTATTTAAAAAAAATTTGGCTTGCTGATGGTGGGGGGAGAAACCAGGAAAAGCAAATGTATGTATAAGCAGAATAAATTGCAGCTTTAAAGTGTATCTACACATCTACTGTACTCATTTCTTCTTGGCAAGAAAACAATTATTTACTCAGGCGTTAAAATTGGCCACTCTTAACTTTGCTGAGGTCAAGGATCGTATACAGGGCATGCTTATCAATGAAAAACAAAACAACTATTCGTCTACCCACCTAACTACACGCCTATTGGATTTGTAAAATAGATTCACCACAACTAACCACGAGGGACTGTCCCTGATTTGGAAGTCCCTCTGTCCCTGTCTCTGTCTTTCTCACTTGTCTCTCATTTTGGTCTGATCTATATACTTGACACTGTAGGACTTAAGCCCAGTCTCCCAAAACTCACTCCATTACCGCACATTACCCTCCCTCCAAAAACATCATAAACGACTCAAACTAGTTTTTGGAGTAAATGGCCTGATGGCCTTATATTTATTAAAATATAAATTACCATAAATATAACATAAATAACCATAAACTTTTGATAATAATAACTTTATTGGGGTAACTATCAGTAAACAACTGTCACCATGGTCACTGTAAACAATTCTTTTACTTTTGAACCTACCAGTCGGCAACCCCTGACTCGGCAGTACCCTAACTTCCAGTGACCTAAACCTTTTAACTCCTCCAAGGCCTTCATAGCCTGAAAGTACACAACCTCCATCCCCATCCTTCATGGATGCATACCAGCAAAACCCCCCATCCGATGGATGGGTACCATAACGCAACCCCCATCCCCTGGATGGGTACAAACATGTTTAATACATGTAACTTGAAATATCCTATTCAAGGAAACCAAAAAACTGCCAAACCCAGGGTCGGGTGGGTGGGAATCTTCTCCTCCACCGCTCTTCGAATGAGGTCACTTCCCCCCTGCCTGTTCACTTCCCTTCACTGAACTCTCAGCCCCTCCCCTTCTCTAAAAGGGGAAACCTCTCTCTTAAGACGGCAACTGTGCCATCCATCATTGTCATGCCGTCCCTGCGCCCATCGTTGCACTTAGCTCCAGGACTCTCTTTCAGGTCCATTAATATTGGGACATCGACACAATTCTAATCTTTTTGGCTCTATACACCACCACAATGGATTTTAAATGAAACGAACAAGATGTTCTTTAACTGCAGACTTTCAGCTTTAATTTGAGGGTATTTACATCCAAATCAGGTGAACTGTGTAGGAATTACAACAGTTTGTATATGTGCCTCCCACTTTTTAAGGGACCAAAAGTAATGGGACAGATTAACAATCATCCATGAAACTTTCACTTTTTAATACTTGGTTGCAAATCCTTTGCAGTCAATTACAGCCTGAAGTCTGGAACGCATAGACATCACCAGACGCTGGGTTTCATCCCTGGTGATGCTCTGCCAGGCCTCTACTGCAAATGTCTTCAGTTCCTACTTGTTCTTGGGGCATTTTCCCTTCAGTTTTGTCTTCAGCAAGTGAAATGCATGCTCAATCGGATTCAGGTCAGGTGATTGACTTGGCCATTGCATAACATTCCACTTCTTTCCCTTAAAAAACTCTTTGGTTGCTTTCGCAGTATGCTTCGAGTCATTGTCCATCTGCACTGTGAAGCGCCGTCCAATGAGTACTGAAGCATTTTGCTGAATATGAGCAGATAATATTGCCCGAAACACTTCAGAATTCTTGTGTATTCACTCTGGTGAAGTCTTCTCTTGATTGTTGACTTTGACACACATACACCTACCTCCTGGAGAGTGTTCTTGATCTGGCCAACTGTTGTGAAGGGTGTATTCTGCACCAGGAAAAAATTATTCGGTCATCCACCACAGTTGTTTTCCGTGGTCTTCTGGGTCTTTTGGTGTTGCTGAGCTCACCGGTGCGTTCTTTCTTTTTAAGGATGTTCCAAACAGTTGATTTGGCCACACCTAATGTTATTGCTATCTCTCTGATGGGTTTGTTTTGTTTTTTCAGCCTAATGATGCAGGCCTCTTGAACCCATTGGGAAAGAGAGCCCTGACTGATGGGGGCATAACCAGGGCGGAGTATGGTGACTAAGGGGTCACGGTGGATTGGTGGGGGGACGGGGTGGGGTTGGGCCTGAGCTCACTAAGGCGATTGCCCCAGGGGATTCTGGGCCTTTTGGTGAAGAAGATTGGTAAGAGCTGCCCACCCTCCCGCCCTATCTATGGTTGGTACGTCACAGCTTGCTGCGGTTTTTGGTGACCTTGCCAGCAAAACACGGTGGTAAGAGGTACGCCCTTCATGATAATTGGGAGATAGACGGCAGTCCGGCACTTTTGGTAAGGACAGGCCCCTCAGTTATCTCCCTTTTCACCAGTCGGAATTGAGTGCTCACAGTGCTACTGTGACTGGCACTGTGGAATGTTAAATGTTATGTTTAAGTTGTTAAAGAGTTGAGTTTAATAAAAGCTGTGGCCTTGCCCTTTCCAACACGAATGGTGGTAAGTGGTCTTTATTGGTTGGGAAGAAGGGGTATGGCTAAGTTTGGATGGATCATGGTATGGTCCTGGGTTTATTGCACCTCAGCAGTCATGGCTTGCTTCACTGATAGTAACAGCTCTTTAGATCCCATATTGAGAGTTGACAGCAACAGATTCCAAATGCAAATAGCACACTTGAAATGATCTCTGGACCTTTTGTGTTCTCCTTGTAAATGGGATAATGAGGGAATAACACACGCCTGGCCATGGAACAGCTGAGCAGCCAATTGTCCCATTACTTTTGGTCCCTTAAAAAGTGGGAGGCACATATACAAACTGTTGTAATTCCTACACCGTACACCTGATTTGGATGTAAAAACCCTTAAATTAAAGCTGAAAGTCTGCAGTTAAAGCATATCTTATTTGTTTCATTTAAAATCTATTGTGGTGGTGTATAGAGCCAAAAAGATTAGAATTGTGTCGATGTCCCAATTTTTATTGACCTGACTGTAGTTGTGTATAACACAACAGAACACAACAGTTCAGCTGGGGATATCGCTCAACTAACCTTGCATGGCTACTTCAGCGGCTCCGACTGGAGCTGACATTTATTTTCGTTCAACCCGTGGGGGACACTCTGTTATGTGGGCTGGGGCCAAGTAGAACTTCCTGGTCACTGGGCATGCCTGAGGTGGACTGTGGGTGGGATTAAGTACAGTATGCCCCATGGACCAGGGCTGAAAAGTGGGTGAGTATGGCCTTAGTTGACATTAGCATGTTAGGCCTTAAATACAACTCCTTCAAACAAATGGGGTCATGCTGCAACTGCCCTGAAACCACATGCAATGCACACGGCTCTTGTCAAACACAGAAAAGCGATCCAAAGGGGTGGCAATAATTGCTGCAAGTCTTAACAAGCCCCAAGGGATGTATTTATAAAAAAATCACATATCAATTCACCCCGAGAAAGCTCTTGTACAATCCTTCTGAGGGAAAAGAGAAAAAAAAATGCTATTAGTCTATACACCCTCACCAGCCACTTTATTAGGTACACCAGTTCAATTGCTTGGTAACACAAATTGGTAATCAGCCAATCACATGGCAGAAACTCAACTTATTCCTTTTGCACATCTAGACGTGGTGAAGATGACTTGCTGAAGTTCAAATCGAGAATCAGAATGGGGAAGAAAGGGGATTTAAGTGACTTTGAATGTGGCATGGTTGTTGGTGTCAGATGGGCTGGTCTGAGTATTTCAAAAACTGCTGATCTACTGGGATTATCACGCACAACCATCTCTAGGGTTTACAGAGAATGGTCCAAAAAAGAGAAAATATCCAGTGAGTGGCAGTTGTGTGGATGAAAGTGCCTTGTTGATGTCAGAGGTCAGAGGAGAATGGGCAGACTGGTTTGAGATGATAGAAAGGCAACAGTAACTTAAATAACCACTCATTACATCCAAGGTATGCAGAATACCATCTCTGAACACACAACACATTGAACCTTGAAGAAGATGATCTACAGAAGCAGAAGACCACACCAGGTGACATTTCTGTCAGCTAGAAACAGGAAACTGAGGCTACAATTCGCACAGGCTCAACAAAATTGGACAATAGAAGATTGGAAGACATGAAAAACATTGCCTGGTCTGATGGGTCTCAGTTTCAGCTGCGCCATTCAGATGGTAGGGTAAGTATTTGGCATAAACAACATGAAAGCATGGATCCATCCTGCCTTGTATCAACGGTTCAGGCTGGTGGTGGTGTAATGGTGTGGCGAATAATTTCTTGGCACACTTTGGGCCCCTTAGTACCAATTGAGCATCGTTTAAATGCCACGGTCTACCTGAGTATTGTTGCTGACCATGTCCATCCCTTTATGACTACAGTGTACCTATCTTCTGATGGCTCCTTCCAGCAGGATAATGCATCACAAAGCTCCAATCATCTCACCACTGGACAATGAGGTCCCTGTACTCCAATGGCCTCCACAGTCACCAGATCTCAATTCAATAGAGCACCTTTGGGATGTGGTGAAACGGGAGATGCACATCAGGGATGTGCAGTGGACAAATCTGCAGCAACTGCATAATGCTATCATGTCAATATGGACGCAAATTTTTTGAGGACTATTTCCAATACCTTGTTGAAGCTATGCCATGAAAAATTAAGGCAGTCCTGAGGGCAAAAGGGGGTTCAACCTGGTACTAGCAAGGTGTACCTAATAAGGTGGCCAGTGCATATATATATATAAAATATATATATATACATATACACATTAGTCCAGCCCTCAAAATTTCCATTCGCCTGCTCGCATTTGGCGAGTGGAAATTAGCAGAGGGCGAGTGTTGGGCAGGGGAGGACTGGGCTAACAGTTTCCTGCCTGATCGTTTCTGGCAGAAGCGGTGAGGCCATCAGAGCGGCCCAGAGGATGGGGCTCCGTGCCCCCCGGGCCTCTCCGAGGATCTGTAAAAAAGGCCAAACCACTTCTGCCAGAAGAGATCAGCCAGGAAACTGTCAGGAGGATCTGGCGGCTGGATCACACTGAGCGGGCATCTCCTGCTGTGACACAGCTTGTATAGGAAACGGCAGCTGCTGTCAAACAAAGTCCCGCCTCCTGGACCGGCTACTATGATAGACAGCACACTGGTCCAATGCCGGTCCAGGAGGCGGGACATTGTTTGACAACAGCTGGCTATTCATATGCAAGCTGTGCCTCGGTGGAAGATCCCCGCTCTGTGTGATCTGGCCGCTAGATCCTCCTGACTCCTCCTTGCTGCACTGATGAGCACTGATAAGCCACACTGATGGGCAATGATAGGCTGCATTGATGAGTACTGATAGGCACTGATGAGGCTGCACCGATGGGCACTGATAAGGCTGCAATGATGGGCACTGATAAGGCTGCACTGATGGGCACTGATAGGCTGCATTGATGGACACTGATGAGCACTGATAGGCTGCACTGATGGGCATTGATAAGGCTGCACTGATGGGCACTGATGAGGTGGAACCGATGGCCACTGATGAGGCAGCACTGATAAGCTGCACTGATAAGGCAGCACTGATATGCTGCCCTAAATGGACACTAATAGTCTGCCTTGATAGGCACGAATAGGCTGCACTTATGGCCACTGATGAGACTGCACAGATGGCCATTAATGAGGTGGCACTCTTAAGCTGCACTGAAGGGGCTGCACTGATGGGGCACTGTTGGGGCTGCAATGATGGGCACTGATAAGGGAACACTTAACCCCTTGATTGCCCCCTGGTGTTAACCCTTTCCCTGCCAATGTCATTTACTGTATACAGTGATCAGTAGCTATTTTTAGCTCTGATCACTGTAATAATGTCACTGATCCCAAAAAAGCGTCAAAAGTGTCCGATCTGTCCCGCTAAAAATCGCAGATCACCGCTATTACTAGTAAAAAAAAAAAGAGTTAATAATAAAATTGCCATAAATCTATCCCCTAATTTGTAGACGCTATAACTGTTGCGCAAACCAATCAATATACGCTTATTGCGATTTTTATACTAAAAATATGTAGAAGAATACATATCGGCCTAAACTGATGAAGAGATTTTTATATTTTTTTGAGATATTTATTATAGCAAAGAATAAAAAATATTGTTTTTTTTTTTTTTTTCAAAATTGTTGGTCTTGTTTGTTTATAATTTAAATCGCAGAGGTGATCAAGTGCGACCAAAAGAAAGCTCTATTTGTGGGGAAAAAAAAGGACCTCAATTTTGTTTGGGTACAATGTCGCACAACCGCACAATTGTCAGTTAAAGCGACGCAGTGCTGTATAGCAAAAAATGGCCTGCTCAGGAAGGGGGTAAATCCTTCCGGGGCTGAAGTGGTTAATTTGTTGTTGTATTTAAATCTGCTAGTGCATCTAACACTCCCCTCCCTCCAGATTAGCAATGCTGCAGTCCAAAATTGTCCCCTGTGCTCCTTCATCTAAAGTGGAGGCACTCTAATACAGGAGGTGTGTTACAGGCCAGATCACCAAGTGAAAACAGAGGGAAAAAAGCCTAAAAATGGCAGAGGTGGGCAAATGGGCGTACCTGTACGTCCCCTTTAATTGGCGGGGCTAGCCGCGTGACTGTGGGACCAGCAGACTCGATGTCCGCTGGTCTCCCGGCGATCGTGTCACGGAGCCGCAGAACGGGGAAGTGTCTATGTAAACAAGGCATTTCCCCGTTCTGCCTTGTGACATGACAGAGATCACTGCTTTCATCGGGAGCAGTAATCGCTGTCATGTCAGTGGTAGCCCCCCCCCACCCCCACAGTTAAAATCACTCCCTAGGACACACCTAACCCCTTGATCGCCCCCTAGTGGTTAACCCCTTCCCTGCCAGTGTCATTTACAAAGTAATCAGTGCATTTTTATAGCTCTGATCGCTGTATAAATGACAATGGTCCCAAAATAGTGTCAAAAGTGTCCGATGTGTCCGCCATAATGTAGCAGTCACAATAAAAATCGCAGATCGCCGCCATTACTAGTAAAGAAAAAAAGAATAATAAAAATGCCATAAAACTATCCCTATTTTGTAGACTCTATAACTTTTGCGCAAACCAAACAATATACGCTTATTGCGATTTTTTTTTTACCAAAAATATGTAGAAGAATACATATCAGCCTAAACTGAGGAAAAAAATTAGTTTTTTTTATATATTTTTGGGGGATATTTATTATAGCAAAAAGTAAAAAATATCGCTTTTTTTTTCAAAATTGTCGCTCTTTTTTTGTTTATAGTGCAAAAAAATAAAAACCGCAGAGGTGATCAAATACCACCAAAAGAAAGTTCTATTTGTGGGAAAAAAAGGACGTAAATTTTGTTTGGGTGCAACGTCGCACGACCGCGCAATTGTCAGTTAAAGCGACGCAGTGCCGAATCGCAAAAAGTGCTCTGGTCAGGAAGGGGGGAAAATCTTCCGGGGCTGAAGTGGTTAAACTGAGCTCTCCAGTCATTCGCAGCGCCCCCTACAGGAACGTTTGCAGACCGAATACCGTGTGCACATAACTTGATGTCATTTTGCCATTGGTTTTTTATCTTGGTTGGACTTCTCTGTTCATTTATACAATCAAGCTCCTAGAGGTTTCTTTTTTTTTTTTTTCAAACATTTTACGCCGCACATAATCTAGGATGCTCATCTCCCGCGGTTGCTTGTTTGCTGTACAGCTTCACACGGCCTTTCAACGCATTGTGCCAGAAAATCTAAGACCAAAGTGTGTATAAATCAGACCTGGGGGGGGTGAATGGATGTTTATCATGTTGCTACCAGGATGAAACCACTTGTATTCTCCATAAATGTAGACACGAGAGGCTTGGCAAGAAGGAGAACTCATGGCGAGCTGGAATTAGAGTCTCATTAAACTTCAAAGATCCCTTCCCCATCCCGCCTCCATGCTGCGTTCGCTCTGCGGTGGCCACATTGTCGCTTTCTGGATCTAATATTAAAGGCTTTTTTTTTTTTTTTTTTTGGAAGGACGGAGAAGAAAACATTGGCTGTAACGACGAGGCAGCTGGGTGCTCAAGAAAAAAAAAAGACGCGGGACCTTTGTTTTCCCGCCTCTCCCATG
The DNA here is from genome assembly GCA_037952835.1 of Lithobates septentrionalis. Lineage (NCBI taxonomy): Eukaryota > Metazoa > Chordata > Amphibia > Anura > Ranidae > Lithobates > Lithobates septentrionalis. Next base: position 207,268 of record JBBDGP010001242.1, read on the forward strand.
CCCCCGGCGGATTTTATGAGTCGCTCGCACTCGGGGAAGGCGACCTGTGTTAACGAAAAGGCAACAAAGTCCGGATGCGATTATTTTTTTTCCATCTAACGACACAAAACCCGAGATAATCGGCCACCGCTTGAGTTATAGAGTTTTTATCTATGTAAGGATACAAAGAACGCGGACAAGGACAAATGGGCTCTTTGAGGCGTCAGCACACAAAATAGCTTGGCGGCCTGGAATATTTCATCTGTTTTCTGCTTAAAGCTAAACTCTGTGCAGATATAAAAGACACAAATGAATGCTCTTCTGTAATCATTAATACATTATTGAACATACTTTTAAAAAAAAATATCAGCAGTGTAAGTACTTGAATATGACCTGGTATAAGCCTCTGTCCCTGTACAGCAGGGCTCAGAGTAGGAGAGGAAGAAGCAGCACAAGTAGCCAGTCGGTTCATGTGCTGACAAGGAGCATGCTCATAGAAGTAGAGTAGAGTGACAGAGAGAAGAGCTTATCCCTGTGCTGCTTCTCCATTCACTGTCCAGTCACAGGCTTGGGGCATGTCCAGAGTTACCTGGGCTCAGAGGAAGTGAGTTGAATGATGCTGACCATCCCACTGAGGACATCTAGTGGCAGAACAAAGTTTTGCAGGGGAAATATCTGGACTGAAAGTGAGTTTTGCAGCAAAAGTTGGTTTGATATTTTATCTTTTTTTTGGGATCTACATTTTTTTTTTTTTAAACAATGATGTTTATTCAATTTTTTCAACATACAAAAGGGTGAACAGCGTATGTCGGGATCTACATTTTTAAATTAATATATTTTGCTGGAGTTCTGCTTTAAAGCTGAACATCAAGCTGATATAAGAGACCCTATTTACTACACTGAATTCACTGATAACTCATGATGTAGTGACATTATATAGCTGGCCCATATCTGAGAGCATAGGGGCTAACGATCGGTTCTTCTGAAACGTGTTCTGTGCATACCTTGAACAACCCACCTCTGGTCCACACACAGGGGAGTCTTATCTAGGATTTCGGCTTATGCCGCGTACACACGACCGGACTTTCCGGCAGAAAAGGTCAGACGGAATCATTCCGTCGGACATTTCGATCGTGCGTGGGCTTCTTCGAACTTTTTCTTTCTAAAATTCTGACGGACCTAGAAATAGAACATGTTTCTATCGGGAAAACTGTTCGTCTGTATGCTAGTCCGACGGACCAAAAACGACGCAAGGGAAGCTATTGGCTACTGGCTATTGAACTTCCCTTTTTCTAGTCCAGTCGTACGTCATCACGTTCTAAACGATCGGACTTTGGTGTGATCGTGTGTAGGCAAGTCCGTTTCAGCGGAACTCCGTTGGAAAGACCGTCAGAGTCTACTCTGAAGGAAAGTCCGCTCGTTTATACGCGGCATTAGACTTTCAACTGCCTTTTGTTCCACCTGTCCTCCAGCTCCACTACCCAAGCTGGCCATTGATTCCATCTGTAGGTAATCACAGCCATCCATCCGGATGAGGGATTTGACATCACCCAGACATGCCTGTGTATCACTTCACCATGTGAGTGCATTCTCATATGTTTTATCCCTATCCATAATAAACTGACATAATTCCCCATTGGGGCTCCTGGCACCTTTCTCCCCCTTCCTCATTTACAAGTAACTGAATATGACCTGGTATCAGCCTCTCGCAATCACCTGTACAGAAGAGAACAGACTGGGAGAGGGATGTGCAGAACAGCGTGCAGCAGCACTCATGTGCTAACAAGGAAATTGCTAATTGGAGGAAAGGGCAGAGAGATGATGTTATTAGTTTTCTGCTTCTCCTATCATTGTTCATTTAGATAGATAGATAGATAGATAGATAGATAGATAGATAGATAGATAGATAGATAGATAGATAGATAGATAGATAGATAGATAGATAGATAGATAGATAGATGTGCCATGGAATACAGATAGATAAAGGATGAAGAAAGATTAAGTAAGGAAAGAAGGAAGGAAGGGAAAGAAAAGATAGATATAACAAATAGATAAGAAATAGTTATGTTGCAGATACAGTAGATAGATAAAATAAAAGATGAAGAAAGAGTAGGCATTGGAAGAAAGAATGGAAGGAAGGAATGAAAGAAGAAGATAGACATACAATAGATAGATAGGATAGGATAAATAGATAGATAGATAGATAGATAGATAGATAGATAGATAGATAGATAGATAGATAGATAGATAGATAGATAGATAGATAGATAGATAGATAGATAGATAGATAGGATGGAAGGAAGGAATGAAACAAGAAGGAAGGAAAGAAGATGATACAATATTCTCCTTGGACAGGAAGTGAGGGAAAATCCTCAGTGGGGACACCGAGTTCTTAACAATAGGTAATCAATTGTGTTTTCCTCCCAAAACCCAGTCAGATCAACGACTTTTTATGTGACTCCAGTTTTTTACTGTCTCCCATGGGTTGTCAGCACACAGAAGCTGCCAGTTGTAGTCAGTACGGTCTCTTTAGAGGAACTGTTGCTATTCACATTAATAATTCTTTCCTCTCTTTGGCCATCTGTTATACATGTGGATTTATTTTAATTACTGCAGTAAATGGATTGCCACCCAGCAGTGCACCCGGCCTCCCACAAGTCCCTGCCATCGCCGATACCCGCCTATCCAAGAGTTCTGCTTGGCGTGGCTTTTAGGAGTTCCATTTATTAGAGATGCAGAAATAGGCATTTTAATAATAAAGGTGATGGATGTCCCATCACCAGTAGATGATTAATTACTCTGCTAATGAAGTGTACAGCTGACATGGACCCCCCCCCCCCATGTTAGCTTACCAGAGAATGGCAGCAGCCGGTAGCCATTCAATGGTGGGAGAGTGTGACAAATGTGCAGAGATTACATGTCTGTCCATCTGTCCGGGGATGTTCACATTTCTAGATCCAGAACTGACTTTCTACAGTACCCCTGTGTGGGCCACACTCATACATGGGGCAAGGAGGTGCAACTGCTATGGAGTCCTGTGAGATCTGGGGCCCCAGTAATAATGGATCCACTGCCAGACAGAACTGCTATTATCCATTTTATGAAAATTGATAGATAAAAAGAAAGATATATAGATAAATAGATGGGCAAAGAAAGAAATGAAGGATAAAGGGAAGAAAGGAAGAAAAAAAAGAAAGAGCAAGGGAAGAAAGAAAGAGCAAGGGAAGAAAGAAAGAAAGAAAGAAAGAAAGAAAGAAAGAAAGAAAGAAAGAAAGAAAGAAAGAAAGAAAGAAAGAAAGAGCAAGGGAAGAAAGAAAGAGCAAGGGAAGAAAGAAAGAAAGAAAGAAAGAAAGAAAGAAAGAAAGAAAGAAAGAAAGAAAGAAAGAAAGAAAGAAAGAAAGAAAGAGCAAGGGAAGAAAGAAAGAAAGAAAGAAAGAAAGAAAGAAAGAAAGAAAGAAAGAAAGAAAGAAAGAAAGAAAGGCTGCTTCTCTGATGATTGCTCTCCTTGCTCGGCCTGTCAGTTTTGGTGGACGGCCATGTCTTGGTAGGTTTGCAGTTGTGCCATACTCTTTCTGTTTTCAGATGATGGATTGAACAGTGCTCCGTGAGATTTCAAAGCTTGGGATATTTTAATATAACCTAACCTTGCTTTAAACTTCTCCATAACTTTATCCCTGACCTGTCTGGTGTGTTCCTTGGCTTTCATGATGCTGTGTGTTCACTAAGGTTTTCTAATGCCGCGTACACACGACCGGACTTTCCGGCAAACTAGGTCAGACGGGATTAGTCCGTCGGACAATCCGATCGTGTGTGGGCTAGTCCGATCGTTTTTTGGGGAAAAAATCAGACGGACCTAGAAATAGAACATGTTTCAAATCTGTCCGACGGACTAAAAATCGGGAAAACCGTTCATCTGTGTGCTGGTCCGATGGACCAAATACAACGCAAGGAAAGCTATTGGCTACTGAACTTCCATTTTTCGTCCCGTTTATGGCTTAACGAACAAAACGAACAGACTCGGGAAGACCGTCGGACCTAGTTTGCTGGAAAGTCCGGTCATGTGTATGCAGCATAACAAACATCTGAGGGCTTCACAGAATAGCTGTATTTATACTGAGATTAAATTTACTAATCAGGTCGCTTCTGAAGGCAATTGGTTCCACTAGATTTTACTTAGGGGGTCTCAGAGTAAAAGGGGCTGAATACATTATATACAATATAATACAATATATATACAATATAACATATTTGTTAAAAATTTTGAAGACCATTTATCATTTTCCTTCCACTTCACAATTATGTGCCATTTTGTGTTGGTCTATCACATAAAATCTCAATGAATACATTTACGTTAATGGTTGTAACATGATAAAATGTGGAAAATTTCAAGGGGTATGAATACTTTTCCAAGGCACTGTATAGATAGATAATAGGAAAAGGAGGAGAAAGAAAGAGCAAGGGAAAGAAGAAAGAAAGAAAGAAAGAAAGAAAGAAAGAAAGAAAGAAAGAAAGAAAGAAAGAAAGAAAGAAAGAAAGAAGAAAGGAAGGAAGGAAGGAAGGAAGGAAGGAAAGAAAGAAAGAAAGAAAGAAAGAAAGAAAGAAAGAAGGAGCAAGGGAAAGAAGAAAGAAAGAGAGAGGGAAGGCAGAAAGAAAGAACAAGGGAGGGAAGGAAGAAAGAAAGAGCAAGGGAAAGAAGAAAGAAAGGAAAGAGAGAAAGAAAGAGCAAGGGAAGAAAGAAAGAGATTAAGGAAGAAAGAGGGAAAGAAAGAAAGAAAGAAAGAAAGAAAGAAAGAAAGAAAGAAAGAAAGAGCAAGGCAAGAAAAAATTTAGGAAAAAAGGAATGAAAATAGGGAAGAAGGGAGGAAGAAAAGAAGGAAGCAAGGAAGATATATAATGAGAAAAAAGAGGTAGAAGAAAGAAAGAAAGAACAATCAAGGAAGGAAGGAAAGGAGGGAGAATGGATGAAAGGAAGGAAGAAAGCAATGGTAGAAGGAAAATGGGGAAGAAGAGAGGAAGAAAGAATATGTACAGATAATAGGAAAAGGAAAAGAAAGAAAGAAAGAAAGAAAGAAAGAAAGAAAGAAAGAAAGAAAGAAAGAAAGAAAGGAAAGAGAGAAAGAAAGAAAGAAAGAAAGAAAGAAAGAAAGAAAGAAAGGAAAGAAAGAAAGAAAGAAAGAAAGAAAGAAAGAAAGAAAGAAAGAAAGAAGGAGCAAGGGAAAGAAGAAAGAAAGAGAGAGGGAAGGCAGAAAGAAAGAACAAGGGAGGGAAGGAAGAAAGAAAGAGCAAGGGAAAGAAGAAAGAAAGGAAAGAGAGAAAGAAAGAGCAAGGGAAGAAAGAAAAAGATTAAGGAAGAAAGAGGGAAAGAAAGAAAGAAAGAAAGAAAGAAAGAAAGAAAGAAAGAAAGAAAGAAAGAGCAAGGCAAGAAAAAATTTAGGAAAAAAGGAATGAAAATAGGGAAGAAGGGAGGAAGAAAAGAAGGAAGCAAGGAAGATATATAATGAGAAAAAAGAGGTAGAAGAAAGAAAGAAAGAACAATCAAGGAAGGAAGGAAAGGAGGGAGAATGGATGAAAGGAAGGAAGAAAGCAATGGTAGAAGGAAAATGGGGAAGAAGAGAGGAAGAAAGAATATGTACAGATAATAGGAAAAGGAAAAGAAAGAAAGAAAGAAAGAAAGAAAGAAAGAAAGAAAGAAAGAAAGAAAGAAAGAAAGAAAGAAAGAAAGAAAGAAAGAAAGAAAAAGTTCAAGGGAAAGAAGAAAGAAAGAGCGAGGGAAGGCAGAAAGAAAGAACAAGGGAGGGAAGGAAGAAAGAAAGAGCAAGGGAAAGAAGAAAGAAAGGAAAGAGAGAAAGAAAGAAAGAAAGAAAGAAAGAAAGAAAGAAAGAAAGAAAGAAAGAAAGAAAGAAAGAAAGAAAGAAAGAAAGAGAAAAGTAAAGAGAGAAAGAAAGGGCAAGGGAAGAAAAAGTCTAAGAAAAAAAAGGAATGAAAATAGGGAAGAAGAGAGGAAGAAAGAATATGTACAGATAATAGGAAAAGGATGAGAAAGAAAGAAAGAAAGAAAGAAAGAAAGAAAGAAAGAAAAGAAAAGAAAAGAAAAGAAAAGAAAGAAAGAAAGAAAGAAAGAAAGAAAGAAAGAAAGAAAGAAAGAAAGAAAGAAAGAAAGAAAGAAAGAAAAAGTGCAAGGGAAAGAAGAAAAAAGGAGCGAGGGAAGGCAGAAAGAAAGAACAAGGGAGGGAAGGAAGAAAGAAAGAGCAAGGGAAAGAAGAAAGAAAGGAAAGAGAGAAAGAAAGAGCAAGGAAAGAAAGAAAGAGATTGAGAAAGAAAGAGAGAAAGAAAGAAAGAAAGAAAAAAAGAAAGAAAGAAAGAAAGAAAGAAAGAAAGAAAGAAAGAAAGAAAGAAAGAAAGAAAGAAAGAAAGAAAGAAAGAAAGGGAAAAAAGAAAGAAAGAAAGAAAGAAAGAAAGAAAGAAAGAAAGAAAGAAAGAAGGAAGGAAGGAAAGAAAGAAAGAAAGAGAAAAGTAAAGAGAGAAAGAAAGGGCAAGGGAAGAAAAAGTGTAAGAAAAAAAGGAATGAAAATAGGGAAGAAGGGAGGAAGAAAAGAAGGAAGCAAGGAAGATATATAATGAGAAAAAAGAGGTAGAAGAAAGAAAGAAAGAACAATCAAGGAAGGAAGGAAAGGAGGGAGAAGGGATGAAAGGAAGGAAGAAAGCAATGGTAGAAGGAAAATGGGGAAGAAGAGAGGAAGAAAGAATATGTACAGATAATAGGAAAAGGATGAGAAAGAAAGAAAGAAAGAAAGAAAGAAAGAAAGAAAGAAAGAAAGAAAGAAAGAAAGAAAGAAAAGAAAAGAAAAGAAAAGAAAGAAAGAAAGAAAGAAAGAAAAAGTGCAAGGGAAAGAAGAAAGAAAGAGCGAGGGAAGGCAGAAAGAAAGAACAAGGGAGGGAAGGAAGAAAGAAAGAGCAAGGGAAAGAAGAAAGAAAGGAAAGAGGGAAAGAAAGAGCAAGGAAAGAAAGAAAGAAAGAAAGAAAGAAAGAAAGAAAGAAAGAAAGAAAGAAAGAAAGAAAGAAAGAAAGAAAGAAAGAAAGAAAGAGAAAGAAGAAAGAAAGAAAGGGAAAGAAGAAAGAAAGAAAGAAAGAAAGAAAGAAAAGAAAGAAAGAAAGAGAAAAGTAAAGAGAGAAAGAAAGGGCAGGGGAAGAAAAAGTGTAAGAAAAAAAGGAATGAAAATAGGGAAGAAGGGAGGAAGAAAAGAAGGAAGCAAGGAAGATATATAATGAGAAAAAAGAGGTAGAAGAAAGAAAGAAAGAAAGAACAATCAAGGAAGGAAGGAAAGGAGGGAGAAGGAAGGAAGAAAGCAATGGTAGAAGGAAAATGGGGAAAATGGGGAAGAAGAGAGGAAGAAAGAATATGTACAGATAATAGGAAAAGGATGAGAAAGAAAGAAAGAAAGAAAGAAAGAAAGAAAGAAAGAAAGAAAGAAAGAAAGAAAAAAAAGAAAAGAAAAGAAAAGAAAGAAAGAAAGAAAGAAAGAAAGAAAGAAAGAAAGGGGAAGAAGAAAGAAAGAAAGGGAAAGAAGAAAGAAAGGAAAGAGAGAAAGAAAGGAAAGAGAGAAAGAAAGAGCAAGGTAAGAAAGAAAGAAAGAAAGAAAGAAAGAAAGAAAGAAAGAAAGAAAGAAAGAAAGAAAGAAAGAAAGAAAGAAAGAAAAAAGTAAAGAGAGAAAGAAAGGGCAAGGGAAGAAAAAGTGTAAGAAAAAAAGGAATGAAAATAGGGAAGAAAGGAGGAAGAAAAGAAGGAAGCAAGGAAGATATATAATGAGAAAAAAGAGGTAGAAGAAAGAAAGAACAATCAAGGAAGGAAGGAAAGGAGGGAGAAGGGATGAAAGGAAGGAAGAAAGCAATGGTAGAAGGAAAATGGGGAAGAAGAGAGGAAGAAAGAATATGTACAGATAATAGGAAAAGGATGAGAAAGAAAGAAAGAAAGAAAGAAAGAAAGAAAGAAAGAAAGAAAGAAAGAAAGAAAGAAAGGAAGAAAGGAAGAAAGAAAGGAAGAAAGAAAGAAAGAAAGGAAGGAAGGAAGGAAGGAAGGAAGGAAGGAAGGAAGGAAGGAAGGAAGGAAGGAAAGAAAGAAAGAAAGAAAGAAAGAAAGAAAGAAAGAACAATCAAGGAAGGAAGGAATGGAGGGAGAAGGGATGAAAGGAAGGAAGAAAGCAATGGTAGAAGGAAAATGGGGAAGAAGGTAGGAAGAAAGCACGGAAGATAGATAGATAGATAGATAGATAGATAGATAGATAGATAGATAGATAGATAGATAGATAGATAGATAGATAGATAGATAGATAGATAGAAGGAGGAGGAAAATGAACAAGTGAAAGATGGAAAAAATGGTGGCGAAGGAAAGAAGAAAGGGAAGGAGGAATGAAAAGAATAACTATTGCTTTGTTTATAATAGGCAGGGCTGTTACTGTCCATTTTATGAAAATACATAGACAGTAGATAGATAAAAATATGAATGATACATAGATACTGTAGATATTCAAGAAAGAGAAATAATAGATATTAGTGACAGATCTGCCTAAATAAACCTTGTAGTAGTAGTAGTAGTTAACAGCCATATAAATACATGTAGAAAGAACAGGAATAAGTGTAAAGTTCTCAAAGGTGACCTGTTCTTCCCTCTATGAGTTATTTATAAGGTATTTAGCCCGGGGCGCTGTCTCTTTAATCAATGATGAGGGTGGATGAGCCTTTCTCAAGGTTGTGGTTGTGGACGAGCGGCGGGGGGCTCTGCATAATACACAGAACTATCTATTACATCTCTCCGCAGGGGGTGGGGCAATGAGCGTTAATTATAGGAAAACATGCTCATCTATAATGCAGCCAGATAAGAAGACACCTAGGACTTTACCCACACTGACCTCCATACTATGCTCCATATTAATAGGCCATGCAGCTGATTCCGGCATCCTTTGTGACAATCAGAGGCTTAGAACAAAGCTCCATTTATCCAGATATAAAGGGGTACACAATGATTACAGCTGACAGGGTTTATCAATGTAAATATTGGAAGTACAATAACATACCTAAAGAGTTTCCAGTGTGCTGGGGATTTTCTTACCAATGACCTAACTCCAGCATAAACTTTGCGTTCAGTTTTGGATGGAGAGAATGAATGGATCCATGAGATCTTTATAGCTGTCTGTTACCAAGGAAGGTGAATCTCCCCAGCAATACCTGGCAGAGGTTCTTACCCTCCTCCACTCCATCCAAAACCAGATAAAAAAAAGTTTGGGTAGAGTTAGGCTTTAATTTTTATTCTGGATCTTAGCTGAAGAATTTTGTAAGAAGATCTACCATGGGAACTGCCACTGCTTTATTGCTCCAGAAGAAAACAAAGATTTAGGTAGGGTGCTTGATCAAGCTACATCCAACTAATGGAACCTGATTAGCTATGTATAGTTTTAGGAATTAGAATCTATTAAAAGTGAAGTTTTTTAGAGGGACTGCGACATTGCGGCGGCTCAAATCTGACACTAAGTGACACTTTTTGGGGACCAGTGACACCAATACAGTGATCAGTGCTAAAAAAAATCACTGCTACTGTACTAATGACACTGGCAGGGAAGGGGGTTAACATCAGGGGCGATCAAAGGGTTAAATATGCTCCTAGGGAGTCCTTTCTAACTGTGTGGGAGATGTGTTTTGACTGGGGGAAGACAGAGATTTGTGTTCCTACTTACAGAAACACAAGATCTCCATCTTCCCCTCTCATAGAATGGCCTATGTAAACAAGGCAGACCGCCGTTCTGCCACTCCCGAGAACGATCACGAGGTGGCGGTGAACATCCGCAGGACCCGCTGATTGGCTCCTGCTGTGTCCAATCACAGCGGAAGCGGGTCGCCGGCAGTGGGTGCACACTCCCCAGAAACAGAAAACAAACCACCCCCCCCCCGGTCAGTCGGTCGGTTGCTGATCAGTCAAACCCCCCCCCCACGCTTGCTGGTTCGCCCACCAGACCCGCATTTACCCCATCTAGGTCGCATTCAGCCTTGGCTCCTTCCTGCGTCTCTTCCTAATCGGTAGCTTCACCCTGCATCTCCTCCTCCTCGGCAGCCAATGCGATCACTTCTCCTCTTGACCAATCAGGTCTTAAGACCTGTTTCTTGATTGGCCAGGAGGAGAATCAGGAAGACAATAGCGAATATTAATTCACTATTGTCACACAACTAGGTGGGCTCGGGGCGCAGTACTCTGCGCCCCGAGCCCACCCTTTTTTGAAGCCAATTAGAGCCTCAGGCAGCCACTTTGCCCATCAAATGCAGCCACTGTGCCCAGCAAATACAGCCACTGTGCCCATAGGTGTGCGTAGCCTATTGCATTAGGGTGTGCACCCCAAAGCTCAAAAAGCTCAAACACACATGCATATATATAAACATATACACTGTATTACCAGAAGTATTGGGACACCCGCCTTTACACACACATGAGCTTTAATGTCATCCCAGTCTTAGTCCGTAGGGTTCAATATTGAATTTGTATTGCAATTATCTGTGGAGGGGTTTGCATAATCCCTGCTAAGTTAAAAAAAATAATATGTCTTATTCTTATTTTGATGTGTATTACATGTGAAATCACATATCACTGGAATTATTGCATTTGAAGTTAATCTGTATGGCAAATATCTATAGGAGGGATTTCCACCATCCCTGCTAAGTTTCATTTTTTATTTATTTTTTCAGTTTGATGTGTATTATATGTGATGTTACATATCACTGGTATTGTGGTAATATTGACGTTTATTGAGATTTCCATACATTATAGGGTTCCACAATTATTGTTAATTTATTGATTAGTAAGTTAGCGCTTCACTTTTTTTTTTGTGATGTGGGAACACATAACAGTGCTTAGCGGCAGGCCTTTTACTGACATTTTTTAAATTTACCTCCAGTAGTTTATTGTAAATAGTAGTGTGGTGATTACGTATTATACATATGTGGCATTAATAAACGCACGACTTTGCCGTGATTTTACCGCGTTTTTTTGCCGTGACTTGAAGCAATGCCTGTGTATTCTTAAGGTCTATGGACCTCAAGTCGCATCAAAGTGGGACCAAAGTAGTCTAGGGACTTCTTTGAAGTCGCTGCGACTTGAAGTCGCACAGATATGAATGGTACTCATTGGAAATCATGGGGTACGACTTGTCATGCGACTTTTCAGTTCTAAGTCGCATGAAAAGTCACACTAGTGGAAACTGAGCCTAAAGGCCTTTGCACACGGGGCCTCTATCTGCAGTGTGTCCCTCCCAGAGGTTTCCCGTACCCGGGAGGGATGGGTGCAGCATCTAGCTCCGCTGCAGGCTGCCTGTCAAAGTCTTTGTGAGGCTGAGACTGGACGTGGCTGATCGCTGTACCCAGTGGCAGTGGTTTAGGGCCATGCGTACTCAGGGATAAAGGTCCGGAAGGCAGGTTTTCTAGATTCTGGACCTTCGTCCCTAAACACACAGGGCCCTAAACGCAGGTACCACTCAGTACAGTGTTCAGTCCGCTGCTGCTGTGGTGTATTTCAGCCTGTCATAGACTTTTGACAGGCTGCCGGCAGCAGGGCTGGATGCTGCAAATGTCCCTCCTAGGCACACTGAAATGCCAGGAGGGCAGCACTGCTCCTAGATGGCCACGTGTGCCCGGGTCCTAACCGGGATGCAGCTCAGTCTGGCAATTTGAGGCTGACATGTCTGGAGAGGAAAAGCCCTGGTGCCAAGACTCGGGCACTGCTAGATCTTGGTATATCTGTCTGGTTTAGGTGCCATTGCTCAGGCTTCCTCCCACACCTAATTCTTTCTTCACCTCAACACCATAGCATAGTCTTAAGGCTCATACACACTATAAGAAAATCGGGCGAATATTTTTGTCCAAAGAATTTTCGTACGATTTTCTGATAGTGTGTACATAACTTTCGACAGCCTATTACAAATTTTCTTCCGAAAATTCCCGAAGGGACTAACTCCTACAAATTTTTTGTATGGGAACAGAATGAACGATTTTCGTTTAACTACTAAAGGACCGGAAGAATTTACCCCCTTAAAGTGGAGTTCCACCCACTTTTACAACTCTTCAGCATCCCTCACTAAACTGTGCACTGTAAACAAATTGGATATATTTTTTTTTTTTTCTCAGCACTTACTGTATATCTGCTGTATTCATTTTTCACTTCCTCCTCCCTGGCCGCGGCCCATCGCATCATTTCCTGTTTGCAATGCCTTCTGGGAAGGGGAGGCAACTTCCTCTGAAACTGCCGCTGCTATGGAAACCTGACCTGAAACCTATTACACTGCTTGTGCTGCACTGAGCATGTGCAAGATCTGCAAGGATGAGATCCAGGAAGAAATACAGTCTGGCTTCAGATGCCCACACTTAAGATGGCCACGGCCTGCTGTAATTTTATAAAATAACAAACGACTGCTATAAACTAACAAAACAGACCTTAGTTGACAGACTAACTTTACTAGAATACATTAAGCTTGTGTATTATAGGGGTATTTTTATTTAAAAAGTATAATTTTGGCCGGAACACCACTTTAATGACCAGGCCATTTTTTTGTGATATGGCACTGCGTCGCTTTAACTGACAAGTGCGCGGTCGTGCGGCTCTGTACCCAAAAAAAATTGTTTTCCTTTTTTACCCACAAATAGAGCTTTTTTTTGGTGGTATTCGATCACCTCTGCGGTTTTTATTTTCTGCGCTTTAAACAAAAAAAGAGCAAAAAAATATATTTTTTAAAACTTTTTGCTATAGTAAATATCCCAACAAAAAAATATAAAAAAAGTAATTTATTCATCAGTTTAGGCCAAAATATATTCTTCTACAAATTTTTGGTAAAAAAAAAAAAAAAAATCGCAATAGGCGTATATTGATTGGTTTGCGCAAAAGTTATTGCATCTACAAACTATGGGATAGATTTAGGGACTTTTATTTTTTTTAATTGTTTTTAATGGTAATGGCGGCAATCGCGATTTTTAGTGGGACTGCGGCATTGCGGCAGACAAATCTGACCCCAAATGACACTTTTTGGGGACCAGTGACATTATTACATTGATCAGTGTTTAAAAAAATGCACTGATCAATGTAAAAATGACGCTGGCAGGGAAGGGGTTAACACTAGGGGGCAATCAAAGGGTTAAGTGTGTTCCCTAGGTGTGTTCTAACTGTAGGGGGGATGGGCTGCCAGGGACATGACACAGATAAATGTTCCGGATCTGTGGGAACAGTAGATCTCTGTCATGTCACCTGTCAGAACGGGGATCTGCTTGTTTACACTGGCAGATCTCCGTTCTGCCTCTGTACTAGGCGATCGAGCATAGAGTCCGCCCGACCCGTGGGCATGCTCCTGCAGTGCGCAGTGGGAGTTCACCGGCCACAACTGCGCCTGCGTGAGCCGCCGTACAGTTATGCCGATTCGCGCAGGAGAGCCGACCTGCCGCCGTATAACGATGGCGGCTGGTCGGCAAGCGGTTAATGTGTACCGCTTTCGTACGTTTTTCGTACAAGAAAAATCATAAAGGAAAAACTGTGCATGATCAGAAACAATAAACAACAAAGAAAAAAAGTCTTTGTTGTACGAGAATTTTTGTACAAATTTCCGTTCATCGGTTCCGATTTGCTGTGAAACAATGAGGAAAATTGGACGATCGTTCGCCCAATTTTCTTATAGTGCGTATCGCACTTTAAACTGAACTCCAGGCAGATATTAAAAAAAAATGTAAATGTGTTTATGTACTGTATCTGTTTTAAAATGGCACTGGAACTGGTACAGTTGCTGGTACAGTTCCCTGCCGCCATATAGGCTAGAACTGCCGGCTGTCACATCCAGCACTAAGCCCAGGAGGTGAAATGATCAGCTCTTGGACTTCGAATCTTGTACACAGCGCTTTATAGAAGAGCTTTCACATTGTATTTACATTAGAAGTGATGTGACCGCGCTTTCTCTGAGTACAGTTGCTGGGGCAGAGCTCCCTCCAGCAATAGATCACTGCTATAGTGACCTATTGCTGGTTGATTGCCGGCAGCAGTAGATCACTATTTGTAGTGATCTGTTGCTGCAAAGCTACATAGGGGGGTCTAGATCAGGTCTCCACTGACCAGATCCAGACCCCTTATCAAATATACACAAGCGGGACCGAGACATCCCCGAAAAGCTTTGGGATTACAGGGAATAATGGCAAGGGGACTCAAGTGGTAAAATAATTACATTTATTTTAAATAAAACTAGTGTAAATACTTGGATGTGACTTGACTAGTATTAGTCTCTTAGCACTCAAAGTGGGCAAAGAAAGGGCAATACTAGAGGCCATTGAGCAGAAGAGATAACGTCAACCTGGTGGTTGTCCTTTAGCCTAGGTTCAGACTAGTGCGATCTCAGACATCGCATGTGATTCGCACCCGCTCCACAGGTGCCGATCACATGCGATGTCTGAGCAATGCGAGTTCAGCCATACAGTTGTATAGCTGAACTTGCATTGGATTCGCACAGAAAAAGGTGCAAGGACTTGTTTTTCTCCACACTGGAATTAGATCGCATGGGTGTTCTCACCTATGCGATCCGATTCCTTTATAAATCCACAGTTCGCACTGCGATCTGTGAACCATATTGGGGGTGTCATTAACACTGTATTGACACTTGCAGCGGTTCGCAGAGGGCAGTGTGAACTGCCTGCGGGAGAGAAGCGATGCGGGAACCGGCGCTGGAATCGCACTGGTTCCCACATCGCCTAAGGGCTCTTTCACACTGACGATCCGTATGTCCATTTTTCATCCTTCCGTTTTCGGATGAAAAACGGACATACATGTATCCCTATGGAGCATCGGATGTCAGCGGTGACACGTCCGCTGACATCCGACCCGCTCCGATCCGAAAAGTGTAACGGAGGAAAACCCTACTTTTCCATCTGTTTTCGGATCGGATCGGGTGACGACGGACTCTACGGTCCGTCATCATCTGATTCCCCCATAGGGGAGAGCGGCGCTCTGACAGGTCCGTCGCTGCACAGTGTGCAGAGACAGACCTGTCATCTTCCTGCTCAGCGGGGATCGGCGGAGTGATCCCCGCTGAGCAAGCGGATGTTCACGGGGCGGATCATCACTGATCCGCCCCGTGAGAAAGAGCCCTTTGTCTGACTGTCCAATCACAGGCTGGGGCAGGGAGGTGACCTTGCTGAAGAAAAACCGGCAGCTCGGCATTCTGGCTCTGCTCAGTGGATGGACTGTGTAAATCTCAGGACTGGATGAACAGAAATACAAATTGGCAGGTAAACTATCATCCCTATATGTAGTTCAATTGTGTGTATTTAGCATTTTTCCTGGAGTTCAGCTAACCTCTTCAATCTGCCATTGCCGACATCTCCTTTTGAGATGGGTAGTTGCCTAATTCAAATACTTTAAGTACTTTTAAAGTTACTGTCCGTCAAGTATTACACTACTCAGGAATGTGGGTTTTCCACTAACTATGCACTTATTTTTAGATTAATAATTAAAAGAAAATGAAGGCCAGAAACAGTCAAGCAACTAGCATATACAAAAGGAGCTCAATAATGACAGTCCCCATAACGCTATGATTAATTACTAAACCCAGGACCCTGCATTCACTATATCTGGTCTCCCACAGTACACAGAACATGGAACTGCAATCGTTTTAGTAAACAGAAACTGCTAAATACTTTTTCTCATCATCAGTTAGAGCAGTCTTGTGACGTCTATCAGTGTCTGGTTAAAGCTTGTAGATGGAGTTTTCATTCTGCTGTTGCTGTCCTATGAGACTGCAGGACCCCTGACCCTCTATCTAGACAGTGCTGATTGGCCCTGTGCTGATCACATGCAACCTCCCAAGAAAAAAAAAAAAAACTCTCTAGCAATACCCACCAAACTGAGCGTGTGCAGCTTGTCCCCTAGCCTCTTATCTATCAGGTGATGTAATCAAAGAGGTGAACAGCACTAATCAGCAGACATAAACAGGACCCTCAGAGGCAAAGTCAAAACTTTTTATTATTGTTAAAAAAATAATAAAATGTTCACCAAAGGCATACAGCAGTCAATTGATGGTCATGCAGAGAATTGGATTAAAAAACTGACAGTACCTGGAGGTCGGAGCCGCACAGATGACACAGGGGCCTATCAGGAGATGGTTTGGGGACTATGGAACAAGGGGAGGATCAGAGAAGACAGGATCAAACAGCCTTTTTACACAATGCAGAGGATTAACCCCTTAGGCTAGGTTTCCACTAGTGCGACTTTTCATGCGATTTGGGACTGAAAAGTCGCATGACAAGTCGTACCCCATGATTTCCAATGAGTACCGTTCATATCTGTGCGACTTCAAGACGCAGCGACTTCAAAGTAGTCCCTGCACTACTTTGGTGCCACTTTGATGCGACTTGAGGTCCATAGACCTGAAGAATACACAGGCATTGCTTCAAGTCGCGGTAAAAAGTCACGGTAAAATCGCTGTAAAAAATCACGGCAAAATCGCGCGACTTTGGGGACGCAATAGTGGAAACATAGCCTTAGGCTCCACAGTGAGTATAACAAGCATGCTTTACTGCATATACAGACTGATTTTACTGTTGTGGGTTTAGTAACACCAGGGGCGGACTGATAACTCATGGGGCCCCCGGGCAATAGGAGATTATGGGCCCCCAGGCAATCAGAGATTAGGGGGGCCACACAGTATACACACACACACAGTATACAATCACACAGTATACACATACATGTACACACAGTATACACAGACAGATGTAAAAAAAACACAGATTTATACATACTGTCTCTGGTTTTACTGAGGCTGGCAACCCTAATGGGGCCCCCTAGTGGCCCAGGGCCCTCAGGCAGTGCCCGAGTGACTCAATGGTCAGTCCGCCCCTGAGTAACACTTTAGAATTGAACACACAATAAGCACCCCTCTAACACATAACTCTTCAAGGAATAAGACAAAATCTACCTTTGCAGTGGAGCTGCCCTGACCTGGAAGGGTTAAATGATGTCTATGTCTAGGGGGTACAGGAACAGGCAGGATAACTTACCCTATTCCCCTCTCTAGCGCACTTCAGCTCTCCCCTCTTCTGCTCCGATCTGTGGGTGGTCCACCAATGTCATCCCACACAATGCAGGGCTCTTAAACTACATTGTATATAATGGAGGCGACAGAGCGACCGCAGCCAGGAGCTTCTTAGAAAGGACGCTGTGGAGCACTGATTGCACCACTAGAGGGAGCCGGCTGGAGCACAAAATAGGGGATTTTTTCCTTATCCTGACACCCCCGGCCTCAACAAGCATTTAACCCTTTACAGTGTGCAGAACCCCACTGCAAGGGCAGATTTTGTATAATTCCTGGAGTTGGGCATTACCCTATCACCTAAAAGTAACCAGATCCTAACATAAAACCCACAACCTCCCTCTAATTCTAAACCCTAAAAAAAAAAATACTTAAACTATACCTAAAAGGAAAAACTTAGACATTGTGGCGATGGATTAGAACACCTATTACCATTATTTCCTATTGTTTTTTGTTTTTTTTTTACTGTGCCCCTGTTAGGGAGATTCCCCCTGTCATCATTGAAAGTGAATGTAAAAGAAAATCCCAAATTTTTGGTTGTCCCCAGAAAAGCAATAGAGGTTAAATCTTCCAATTCTTCCAATTCACACCAATGCGTTTTTTTCATGCTTCTTGAAGAAACACAGGACATTATTTTTAACATAGGTGCCTATGGAATACGTTCACATCAATACATTTTTGTGCCTCTGCATTTTTGGAAATGGTCAGGGACTTTTTTAAGCGCAGAACGGTGTTTTTTTTGGTTCAATAGACTTCAATGGAGAAGCTGCAGAAAAGCATCCCCCCCCCCCCCCATTTGCATCTTGTAATCTGCCAAACAATGAATTAGCCAAAAAAATTAAAAAATCATACAAAATGCAAATTGCAGCAAAATCACAGTACAAAACTGCAAAAAGCTCTGCAGAAACGATCAAAATCCAACTGCATAGGTGTGAATGGAGTCTTATGCCACGTACACACGATCGGGCATTCCGACAACATAATCCTGGATTTATTTCTGACGGGTGTTGGCTCAAACTTGTCTTGCATACACGCGGTCGCACAAATGTTGTCGGAAATTCTGAACGTCTAGAACGTGGTGACGTACAAGACGTACAACGGGCCGGGAAAAATGAAGTTCAATAGCCAGTGCGGCTCTTCTGCTTGATTCCGAGCATGCGTGGAATTTTGTGCGTCGGAATTGTGTACACACGATCGGAATTTCCGACAACGGATTTTGTTGTCGGAAAATTTGAGAACCAGATCTCAAATTTTTGTTGTCGGAAATTCCGACAAAAAATGTGTGATGGAGCCTACACACGGTCAGAATTTCCGACAATGAGCCCCCATCGAACATTTGTTGTCGGAAAATCCGATCGTGTGTACGCGGCATAAGTCTATCCAAAATGAGAAACATTTTGCCTGTAGTTCTACTTTAACCATAACACTTAACTTTACACCAAGCCTGGCAACAGACCCCTGTATTAGCATCTATCACTAAATTGTCCCCTTTAATTCAATAAGACCTCAGTGACAACCAAAAGTACTAAGCCTGTTGCTCGGTCCTTGCAGGGGAAGAAAAAAAAAAGGGGAACTCTTGGCACCTGTGACGTACCTACCACGTGATCCGTCACTTCCAGGTAGGGGGTGCGTGCGCACGCGCGCCACCGCGGCTATACTGTGATTAGACACAGCACAAGCTGATCAGCAGGTTCTTGCTGCTGATTGGCTGAGGAGACACACAGGACAGAGCTCTGCTTATGTAAACCATCCAGAGCTCTGTTCTGTCAGCAGGGATGTGGTGGATTTAAAATCCAGCACATCTCTTAGTAAAAACTACTTAGTAGACGCCGTAAACAAAGAGAAACCCCCTAAGGGTGGGACTTTACCGGCACTACCACATAAACAAATAATATTTGAAAAATATCAAGTATTTATTGAAATTAGTAAACACAAAACACTGGCTAGGCACACATTTAACCCTTTGATCGTCCTAGATGTCTAACCCCTTCCCAGCCAGTGTCATTAGTACAGTGACAGTGCATATTTTTAGAACTGCTCACTGTATTAGTGTCACTGGTTTCCACAAAGTGTCAAAAGTGTCAGTTAGTGCCAGTTTGTCCGCTGCAATATCCCGCTATAAGTCACTGATCGCCGCCATTACTAGTATAAAATAAATAAATAAAAAACCCAGTATATATACCATAGTTTGTAGACGCTATAACTTTTGCGCAAATCAATTAATATACGCTTATTTGGACTTTTTATTTTTACCAAAAATATTTAGCAGAATACATATTGGCCTGAATTTATGAAGACATTTTTTTTTTTAACTTATAATGGGAGAAAGTTAAAAATATTGGGTTTTTTTTCAAAAAAAGCTCTATTTGTGGGGAAAAAAATGACATAAAGTTGATTTATGTGTAAGCATTACATGACCGCGCAATTGTCAGTTAAAGTAGCGCAGTGCCAAAAAGCAAAAAATGGCCTGGTCATAAAGATGGTAAATCTTCCAGAGGCCAAGTGGTTAATGTGGCAAACCATAATGCACCACAACACACACACCTTGCATGCGCTGCGTTGCTAAAAAGGCTGCCATATGCTTTTTGCTTTCCACTCATGTGACTGGACTACTGCTGGCCAAAACAAGCCAATGAAGACAGGAGGAGGTCTGAGAAGGAGGGATGGGGGCGTGGCTATGCAGGTCTAGGCACATCTGTCTAAAAAGAATAGGAGGGACGGGGGCGGGGCTGGGCAAGACAAGGGGAGGTTAGAATGAACAGTGGGCATGCCTGTGTAGAAGAGAAGGACAATGTTTTCAGGAAGTGAGAGGCAAAATGCAGAATTCAGAAATAAGGAAGTAAGATTGTCCCTGAAAAACAGGAAGAAGCTGATTGTCTGGCTTTGATTACACTATATTTTGCATATAATTAATAGAAACTTTTTTATCATAGAAAATAAGTATTCTCCTCATCCCCATGTAGTGGCCATAAAGCAGTATCTTTCCAATTCACACTTTTTTTGTTAATGAATAATATTTGATCTGCAGTGAATATATGCTGAGAAAATGTGTACTGCTTGGTCTTTTTCTGCCCTCACTCTGTTTCTATATACAATAAAACCTTGGATTGTGAGCATAATTTGTTCAGGAAACAAGCTTGTAATCCAAAGCATTTGTATATCAAAGCGAATTTCCCCATAAGAAATAATGGAAACTCCGATGATTCGTTCCACAACCATTTATTTATAGGTCTTTCAGTTTATAGTCTATATAAAAAGATTATAGCAATGTGACCAGGTTGTGTAACCATAAAAAGAAAAGCCTGGAGCAACAGCATGCAATGATGTATGCGAAGGGCGTGCATGACAGTGGTAGCAGTGTAATGGGTTAATGTTATGTTGTGAATGTGGAGCCGAGGGGGAGGGAGGAGCAGGGGAGGAACTAGTTAGGGGTTCCCGCCCTGGGAGGGACAACAGAAAGATTAGGAAAGTTCTCAGGAAGGTTGTGCTACCAACATGGCTGAATTAGAGGGGCTCATGGCCCAGTTGCGGGAAGAAGCAGTGGTGCGGGGTGCTGAGTGGCTCCAGGAGACGATCGCAGCCGCACTACAAGGCTCCACGATGCAGGCAAGTGGGGGAGAGAGAAGCGGCACCAGAGCACGCCGCTCTCGTCCGCCTGAGCGGTTCTCTCCGGACCGCATGACGCCAGCGCAGCGGCACTCGGGTAGTCTGTCTTCCAGACTCCCGGGGGGACCACCGGCGAAACGGCCAGCGGGAAGAGAGCGGGTCAGCGGGCGTGCGGCCCCGGCGGGACAGGAGCAGAGGCAGGCCAGGGAACCGGCCACAGTGAGGCCTACTATTAGGAGACACACGGAGAGCGCAAGCCCCGCCCCCAGGATGACGGCGGGGAGCTCCGCCATCGCGGCAACTGCACTGCATGGAGGGATCCCCGGGCCTTCTAATTCGGCGGCAGGGGACAGGCAGAGGGGAGAGAGAAGCAGGGCTGGCCTAACAACTGCAGGAGCGGAGGCTGGCAGGACTGAGGTAGCCCACACCGGTCCTGGGAAGGCGATCCGGAAGTCCACAGGAGGTTTCGCTGCGCGGAGGAGGGGAAGGATGGCGAGCAATGCGGCAGCTGCGGTTGACATCCCGGGCGGGCCTCCGTCGGATGCAGGTGAAGAGTCGGGTCGGAGCGGAAGAGATGAGGAGTCCGGATCGGAGGAGGAGGCGGCCCCCCTGCCCAGGAGGATGGGGCCTGAGGAGAGCAGACGGTCGGCTGATGGGACGACACCTATGCACCCAGGTGAGCCAGCACAGGTCATTACAATGTCTAGTTTAAATGATGCATCATGTGTAGCAACTGGGGCTGGGGGGTTAGAAAAAAGCATGGTGGGGTCTGCTATAGGGGTGGGTACTCCGGGTTTCCTGGGGTTTCTAACAGGCATAAAAGAACTGGTGCAGAGGTTGGAGGCTGCAGAGAAGCCGGTAGAAGGTCCGGGAGCTGCATGGGTACAGCGGTCAGGGAAGGATTTAGGAAGTACTGGGGGGGACCCGACCACAGAGGTTTCAGCTGTGGTCGCGGCGCATGCTCAGCAAGCCACGGGGAGTGGAGTTGCGCAAGGGAAGGAAAAAGCAGCGCCGACAGGGGAGGCTGCGGCGAGGAAGGATATCATCAGGCTGGCGGACGCGGCTCGCTGTGAAGTGTATGTGTGCTACGAGGGGCCGTTAGGAGCGCACTTGAAACAAGAAGTGCGGGAAAAGTTATGGAAGGGTGAGTATGTGGAAATATTTTCGTTACTGCCCTTGGAGAAGTTCAATCTTGATAGAGTCAAGCCGGACGACTCCAAAAAGGAAGATGAGGAAAAGAGGAGGTATAGGCTGATACCCAGGACATTTACAAATTGGTTACAAGCGTTCGCGATCATGGCAAGTGTGATAGGGGAGAAGCAACCGGAACACTGTTCGGCGCTTTTCTGCTATCAAGATGCGATAGGGGAAGCGTATAGAGTATATGGAGGTACAGCATGGTTGCGATATGACGAACAGTTCAGGCAGAGGAGAGCAGTTCGTTCAGAGCTACGTGGGGACCATAAGGACATCAGCCTATGGATGCGCTTGATGACGACGGCGAGGGCGCCGAATCAGTTTTTTCAAGGGGGAGCCGGTGGACCGTCCGCCCAGGGACATTCGGCTGGAAACAAAAAAGGGGTTTGCTGGCAGTATAACTCAGGATCCTGTAAGTTTGGAGGAACATGTAAGTTCAAGCATGAGTGTTCAGGCTGCGGGGGAACACATCCATCATCCAGATGTTTTAAGCAGGGGAAAGGTCGACAAGGAGAGGCTGGGAACAAAAGGGAGGACGCCGGTGATGGTGGAAAGGATGCGGCCGTTTCTAGGTAAGTACCCAGACAGAAAGGCAGCATCGCTATTAGAAGATGGATTTACGTTAGGTTTTAGGATTCCATGTGGTTTATCGGTGACTTCCCCGGTGCCCAAAAATTTAAAGTCGGCCCTGCAACATCCGGAAGTGGTTTCAGAGAAACTGCAGAAGGAAGTGGCTTTAGGTAGAATGAGTGGCCCTTTCCCAGTAGTACCTATAGTTGATTTGGTGGTATCTCCGCTGGGCGTGGTGCCCAAAAAAGAACCCAACAAATTCAGGCTCATTCACCACTTGTCCTTCCCAAAAGGAGGATCCGTGAATGATGCCATAGACCAAGAAGCATGCTCGGTGACGTATACGTCTTTTGATGCTGCGGTAAGGTGGGTGAGACACTATGGAAAAGGTGCATTGATGGCTAAGGCAGATATAGAGTCAGCGTTTCGACTGCTGCTGGTTCATCCGGATAGTTTCCGGTTGCTCGGGTGCCATTGGAATGACGGATTCTATGTCGATCAATGCCTACCAATGGGTTGCTCGGTGTCGTGTGCGATATTTGAGCAATTCAGCTCCTTTGTGGAGTGGGTGGTAAGGGATGTAGCCGGGGTGAATTCGATAATTCACTACTTGGATGATTTTCTATGCATAGGCCCGGCATCTTCTAGAGTATGCGCGGTGTTGCTAGCTTCATTGCAGCATATAGCAGGCAGGTTTGGCATTCCATTGAACACACAATGACAAAACGGAGGGACCCTGCGCGGTCATCACGTTTTTGGGGATTGTGCTAGATTCAGAAGCCATGGAATGTAGATTGCCTGCTGACAAATTGGAGGATTTGAAAAAAGAGGTGGCCGGGTTGATAGGAATTAAAAAGGTACAACTGCGTAGGTTGCAATCGGTGTTGGGCAAACTGAATTTTGCTTGCCGCATACTTCCGATGGGGAGAGTGTTCAGTCGCCGGCTGGCGGCCAGCACGAGTGGGGTAAAGTCACCAAAACATTTCGTGCGTTTGGGGAAAACGCATAGGGAGGATCTGAGGGTATGGCATACCTTTCTGGAATCCTTTAATGGCAGGGCAATGTGGATGTCGGGACCAGTCAGCAATTTTGACTTGGAATTGTTTACCGACGCCGCAGGGGCAACAGGTTTTGGGGCGTTTTTTCAAGGAAAATGGAGCGCGGGTCCATGGCCACAATCTTGGATAGACGAGGGCTTCACGAGGAACCTGGTTCTGCTGGAATTGTTTCCGGTAGTTCTGGCAGTGGAGCTATGGGGTGCATCGTTCAGGGATCTGAAAGTGCGTTTTCATGGGGACAATATGGGGGTGGTGCAAGTGATAAACAGGGTCACGGCGTCATCTCCACCGGTGATCAGGCTGCTGCAGCACTTAGTCTTAAGATGTCTACAACTGAATGTTTTCATTCATGCTGTGCACTTGCCGGGGGTGGAAAACGTCATTGCTGATGCACTGTCTCGCTTCCAGTGGGACAGGTTCCGAGAGTTGGCGCCGGACACGGAGCAACAGGGGGTACCTTGTCCAGACTGGCTGTGGGAGATTGCGCTGGCATCGTAGAGGGCTGGATTAAGCGGTCGGTAAGTGGGAGTACATGGGCAGCATACAATAAGGTATGGCGGGAATGGATGTCATTTGGACAAGAGTTAGGGGAGAAGCCCGTAGGGCAAGGATTAAGTTCGTTATTGCTGTACTATGTGGCAAAGAAATTGGACGAGGGAGTGTCAGTGTCAGTAATGAATACACAGTTGGCTGGTTTGGCTTTCCTTTTCAAGCTACAAGGGCAGCCCGACGTGACCAAGGGTTTTTGGGTAAGACAAGCGTTGAAGGGTTATAGGAGGGCAGTGGTCAAGCGCGATTCGAGGAGACCGGTAACTTTTGAGATTCTGGGGGGTATTGTGGATCAGTTGGGTGTGGTTTGCTCATCTGAATACGAAGTTACTTTGTTTAAGGTTGCTTTTGTGTTGGCATTTTTTGGGGCATTTCGGATAGGGGAACTGGTCAGTCCTTCCAAAAAGGTTCAAGGGGGAATTGGGTTACAGGAGGTGCAACTAGAAGCGGAGGGGGTATCGATATTTTTGAGGAAATCTAAGACGGATCAGGGGGGAAGAGGCAGGATGGTGAGAATTTATCCCATTCACGGTTCCCCACTGTGCCCGGTGAGCACGGTCAGGGAATTCTTGAAGGTTAGGCCGGATTTTACAGGCCCACTGTTAATGCATTCAAATGGTACTTTGTTATCACGTTTTCAGTTTATTGCTGTGTTGAAGAAATGTTTGCAGGGACTGGGGCTGGAAGAGAAGGATTTTTCATCCCACTCATTTAGGATAGGAGCTGCGACTGAAGCGGCCAGGTTGGGGATGGATGTGGAGGTAATAAAAAGCATTGGGCGGTGGGAATCTAACAGATTTCAATCTTATGTGCGGCCACAGCTGGCAGTAAAATTGTAGGTGGTAGAGTGGGGTTTTCTGTCGGTTATATGGGGCATGGGATTTAGAGTTATCTGTTATGGCCAGGATTATAATTGGAATAGTCAATGTTGAGAATAGTGTTTTGTTTTCTTCTAATTACAGGTGCAGCACCGAGAATGGTCTGGATTATGGGCCATTCTTATGTATGTTGGGGGGCTCGGAGGGGAGACGCGCGGCCTGAGGGTAGACAGCTAAGTTTTGATAGAAGGGAAGTGTATATAAAGTGGTTTGGTATACCGGGGATGTTGTGGGGTAGGTTGGTACAGGAGGTACAGCGCTATGCAAACAGAGAGGGACCTCCGGATGTCCTGGTGATACATGTTGGCGGGAACGATTTGGGCATTCGCTCGATGATTGACATCACGCGAGATATCAAATTTGACATCTGGCGATTGATGAAGGAATTCCCGCAGATGATCATTATATGGTCAGACATGGTCGCCAGGATGTCTTGGAGAATGGCCAGGTCAGTGGAGGGTGTGAACAGAGCCAGGAGGAAGATCAACCGGGAAATTAGTAAGTTTGTGGTCGGTAATGGGGGGTTGGCTATACGGCACAGGGAATTGGAATTCGAGACATGGAGGTATCTGAGACGCGATGGGGTACACCTCAACGATGTGGGTACAGATTTGTGGACTCTAGGTTTGCAGGACGGAATACAGCGAGCTATTCGGGTGTGGAGGGGCACCCAAGAGTAAGGTGTTACTATTGGGATGCTGTGGCGGGCGTTGGTCTGGGCAAAAAGGAAGGAAGATGGCAAAAAAGTAAGAGTGGGGATCCAACGTTGATATGGGTCCGGAGGTTTTTTGGTTCCCGGTTAACGGAGGTTAGCCGGGAAGTGATATGGGGCACTGTGGTCACGGCCGTCTCTGAGCCAGCTTGTCGGCTTGAGGCCTATTGGAGATTTTGGATTGGGGCTACAGTGCGATAGTTGTTATGGCCATCAGTTTGTTTTGCTAAGCGATTGCTCAGACCAACGCTCTTTTGAAATAACAGGTTGTATAACAGATGTTTTTGGTTATTGTTTTTCTGATGACAGAATTTTATATTTTATATTTTATATATTTTATAATTTTATAGAAAAAGGTTTTGTTAAAATAAAGTAGGCTGCTACGGCCTTTTTTATTACTCCAAAAAGCTGGTGTGGTCTTATTTATTTGGAGTAGGAGTATAAGGATTTTATCAGAGGTAATAGACATCTGTTATCCAATAGTCATGTCCATCCACAAATGGAAGCCTTCACAAAGGGGATTAGAAGCAAAATCCAGCAGGAGCTCCAGAGTATAAAAGAGAAGAGAGGCGCCTCTAAGTGTAGCAATATGGTAACATTTAATGAAGGTACAACATTATCAACTCACATGATTAATGATTAAAAGAGGCACATCTAAGTATGGAGGCATCCACGGTAAAGCTGTCCACATAGACCGTCCTCCGCACCGCCGGCTCTCACCGCTGTCAGTCTGCAATCGTGACCAGGAAGACTACCCTGCAATAGAGCGATCTGAAAGCGAGGCTTGAACCGCTCATGGAGTGCAGCATGGAAGGGATGACATTGATATCAGTGTGGGGGATGGTCTATGTGGACAGCTTTACCCCGGATGCCTGCATACTTAGATGTGCCTCTTAATCATCAACCATGTGAGTTGCTAAATGTTATACCTTCATTAAATGTAACCATATTGCTACATTTAGAGGCGCCTCTCTTCTCTTTTATACTCTTTAATACGGAGGATGGTTTCTTCTCTTTTATACACAGTTGTGACATGACACTACTTGTATATCAAGATATCGCTCGTTTATCAAGTCAAAATGTATTTAAAACTTTAGCTTGTCTTGCAAAACACTCTCAAACCAAGGTTTTACTGTATATTATAAATGTCAGGTGATTTATTATGGGTTAATGTATTGCTGCACTGAAAGCTCTGCATTGAGAACAGCACTGGGCTCCACAAACCACCGTTTCACCTTGGCTGGGAGTTGTAGTTCCTCACCATCTGGAGAGAGTGGGGTTTGTGAATGTAACACAGAAAGTCACAGACAAGAGCTGAGTTAGGCAATCTGTAATTTCTCTGAAGAATACATTCCATGAACAGAGAGGTGTCCCGGGAATTGGATGCTCATTAGCCATGTGCATATAAAGACACACTGGGACATACACATAGATTGCGCGCTCCCATTTGCAACAATCTCACAGGGATTTCAACGTGTGTGGCGGCAACCAGGTGAGGAGTACAAAGACAAGTGTGTCTTGCATACAGTCAAGCATGGTGGTGGGAGTGTCAGGGTCTGGGGCTGCATGAGTGCTGCCGACACTGGGGAGCTACAGTTCATTGAGGGAACCATGAATGCCAACATGTACTGTGACATACTGAAGCAGAGCATGATCCCCTCCCTTTGGAGACTGGGCCGCAGGGCAGTATTCCAACATGATAACGACCCCAAACACACCACCAAGACGGCCACTACCTTGATAAAGAAGCTGAGGGTAAAGGTGATGGACTGGCCAAGCATGTCTCCAGACCTAAACCCTATTGAGCATCTGTGGGGCATCCTCAAATGGAAGGTGGAGGAGCGCAAGGTCTCTAACATCCACCAGCTCTGTGATGTCATCATGGAGGAGTGGATGAGGACTCCAGTGGCAACCTGTGAAGCTCTGGTGAACTCCATGCCCAAGAGGGTTAGGGCAGTGCTGGAAAATAATGGTGGCCACACAAAATATTGACACTTTGGGCCCAATTTGGACATTTTCACTTAGGGGTGTACTCACTTTTGTTGCCAGCGGTTTAGACATTAATGGCTGTGTGTTGAGTTATTTTGAGGGGACGTTACATTGTAGCAAAGTGTCATTTCTTCAGTGTTGTCACATGAAAAGATATAATAAAATATTTACAAAAATGTGAGGGGTGTACTCACTTTTGTGAGCTACTGTATATATATATATATATATATATATATATATATATATATATATATATATATATATATATATATATATATATATATATATATATATATATATATATTATATATAGTATATACACACATACAGTAAATATACTAATATAATCATACACTCCTGTATTATATTCTTATTGTATATACTTTTATTACATAATATACTGACATCTTTTAGTTTATTATTTATTAAAGTACACCATTATGTTAGGTTCATATCTATGTTGGTCCTGCGTGCCGCGCTTACACAGGCACAGTGACAGAAGCCCATTCATTCATGTTGCTTTACCTATGGAAAATGCAGGGAAAAGGTTCCTGACCCTTTTTTAAACACACAGCGATATATACAACCACATGGAGAAGTGGCTTCATGCAGTTTCACCCACCTAAACTTGTCTGCATTAGAGCAGCACATTTTGCCTGTGGGGCGGGAAATACGTGCGATTAGCACACATTCCCTGACCCGCATATGTGTTAACTTAGTCCATCTAGTTCAATCAATAGAAAAAAAAAAGAAGCAGAATAATTACTGTACATAGAAAACCACAATATACAGAATCCTAAGGCAAAAAAATTATAATATTAATTCATTACCGTTGGGCCTCAGAAGAACAAGTCCACACAATTATTCAGAATGTATTATTATTATTATGATTATTTATTTTTAATATTATAATTATTTTTATTTTTTTATTATTATGCATTATTATTCACACACAATTCACAGACAAACAAGTCCACACAAACAACACCAACATGGAAGAAGTCTTGCTATACTCCATTTATAAGATCTGATATTTCGGTAATGACTACTGAATCTGTCGCAGCTATACCAATGGGAAAATAAAATTGTTGCTACTATTTGGCATATTTGGTGCATGTGTCAGTGTTTCTTTTTTTTTTTTTTTTTTTACAAATCGGGAGTGCTTTATTGAACAAACAAAACAATACAGCCTGATTAGGCTCATAAACAGAGTACAATGCCATATCTGAGTAGCAGTCAATTACGAGGCTACAAAACCCAACCGTACATTGCCATGATGCATATACCCCAAACATTAACAGAAACAGCAATGCAACAAATAAAATATGAAATCCAGCGCATGTACATAAGAACAGCTGGTAAACTATCAGTCAATTTGTCTAACAACAATGAAAAAGACAGAGATAGTCAATATTGTTCAACTTGATGTCCACGAAGACCAAACTTTCTCATACCCTGTTTCCCCGATAATAAGACCTAGCGTGATTGTCAGTGATGGCTGCAATATAAGCCCTACCCCCCAAATAAGCCCTACCCTGTTTCCCCGAAAATAAGCCCTACCCTGAAAATAAGACCTACAAGGACTTTAACTAGGGCTTATTTGGGGGGTAGGGCTTATATTACAGCCATCACCGAAAATCACGCTAGGTCTTATTTTTGGGGAAACAGGGTACTTCTAGTAACAACTCTGATTGATAAAGGTCAGTCTATACATAGGTAAAGCAGCATCCACCATCGCTTCCCAGAAGGACACCGCAGGGGGGAGTGGAGGAGGTCCTTTTTTGCGTAGTATATTAGGTATGAAATTAATAACTTGGTATGATAGGGGCATTGTTCACCCTCATAAATCCCTAAAAATGCCAGCTCTGGGGAAGCTAAAAGCGTCAACTGCAACCTAAGATTAATTACTTCAAATACTTCTAACCAGAATTTCACAATATTCGGGGAAGCCCATGTGCAAGAAGGACCCTAGATGAGCCCGACACTGCGGGTTGCGTGTCGGATACATCTTATGGAGTCTTACAGGGGTGTGTTACACTTAAAGCAGAAACTTGACTTGAATCAATTTATCCCTGGAAGAGATCATCAATTCAGGGCCACCCTCCAAACAATCAGTCAGTATTTCTAATGACAGTGGTGCACAACTTTTATGAATTTGACGCAAAGTTTCCGTCAACATCCGCACCACCAGTGATGTGCCCGAAATCCCCTATTCAGTGCATGTTGTCAGGCAGTTCAAAGTGTAGCACCTGCCAGATGTCAGAGGATCTCTATGGCTTTCAGGCCGGAGTGTCAGGCTTGGAAAAAGTAAAGATCAATAAGTACGCAAATTCTATAATTGCAACATTTTAGTAGATATTGAAACATTTGAAAAATGTAATGCATAAAAAACAAACAAAAAATACCATGATAACGGAACCTAAAATACAGATTTACATTTGTTTGATAAGAGACATTTCCGGGGAAAATGTTTTTGTTTCTAGAATTGTCCTTAGACAGCAGCATCCTTGGCTGCTGTGTATTGCTCAGTAGACACAAGTATTACTATTATCATCATATGCAAAATGACTTATATACAGGGCAGCATAGTGGCTTAATGGTTAGCACTTCTGCCTTGCAGCACAGAGGCATAGTGGTTAGCACTTCTGCCTTGCAGTACCGGGGTCTGGGGTTCTCAATGCATGGAGTTTGCATGTTCTCTCTGTGCTTGTGTGTGTATACTCTCATATTTCAAAAACATGCTGGTGTGTTAATTGGCTCCTATCTAAAGCTGGCCATTGATTTCAGCCTTGGGGGGCTAAATGAGAGAAACGGTTGAAGCCTCCATCCATACTAAACAGCAGGTATAGAGGAATCCCCACGGCCAATGATTCTATTCAGCAGCAATTCAACCAAAAATTTTCTGACCCGCTCCTTCAACAAAAGTCAGTCGAAACAACTAATTTTATCAAACGGCGGGCTACCAATTAGAATTTTGCCCCATTTAGCCGACATTTAGGCTAGGTTTACACCATGATCTGACTGAACAAAGGACAGAAGGAATAAAAAAAAGAAAAGGAGGAAGAAAGGAGGGAAGGATTGAAGTGGGGAGGGGGGGGGGGAGAAGGGGTGAAGATGAAAAGGTAAAGAAAATAAAATGGTAGGTGGAATAGAAGGAGGAAAGAAGGAAAGAGGGACTGGATAGAAGGAGGAAGGAAGGATAGAAGTGTGGAAAAAGTAAGGGGAGAGGAAAGAAGGAAAGAAGGAAGGAGAAAAGGAAAAGTGTGCAAAAGAAAATAGAAGGTGGAAGGGAAGGAGAGAAAGAAGGAAGAAAGATAAGATTAAGAAAATGAAAGAGTGAAAATGGGGTGAAAAAGGAAAGTAAAAGTTAAAGAAGAAATTGGAAGGAGGTTAGAAGGAAGAAAATGAATGAGTACGGATGGATAGAGTAGGGAGAAGGGGGAGGAAGGAAGAAGGGGTGAAAAAAGAAAGGTAAAGAAAAGAAAATGGAAAGTGGAAGGGAAGGAAAGGGAAGAAAGATTGGGTAGAAGGAGAAGGAAGGAAGGCAGCCCGTTGAAATTAATAGGATGACCTACATGCTACGCTCAGTCGAACCCATATGGTGTACCTTGCCTTAAACTGTGTATGGCCACCTTTTTTGGTTCCAGCATGTGTATGAGATAGGGACCTTACATTATAAGCTCCTTGAGGGCAGGGACTGATGTAAATGTGCAGAATATACAGTGCTGTATAAATACTTATAATACATAACTATAATAATATAATAAAGCAAAATACAATGACCACGGTACAACAAGCTATGAAGACCAATCACAAACATCTTTCACCGATCTGAGTTCAGTATAGTGAAATCTTTTTACTTCTTACAGTACAGTAACTGATAAAATGAAAAATACTTTTATGGATTCCACAGAAAAACATTTATTTTGTAGATAGGAAACAACAATGTATTCTATTACTTAACTAAAACAACATAACAAGAGAAACACAATAACAGTTCCACCAGAAGCATCAAGCCTAGTGGTGACCATACACAATTCAGTAAATGATCATTTTTTTCCCCGATAAATCTATCCAGGTGAGTATAATTGATATATACAGATTTTCCCATAGACAAAGGGATAATGTCGATGCCTAGCTCTCCCTTGAAATGACTGCCTTGACTTTCCTCCATGACTTGTGCAACATTAAATTTGGGCAGAAGGGGAGCAGTTATTGATGAGATGGAAGGAGGAATAATTGTGTTACCGGTTACAGAGAACTTCCAACATGAAGAATGACCCTGGACTGATAGCTGGGAAGGAAGGAAGGAAGGAAGGAAGGAAGGAAGGAGGGAAGGAAGGGAGGAAGGAAGGAAGGAAGGAAGGAAGGAAGGAAGGAAGGGGAAGGAAGGAAGGAAGGAAGGAAGGAAGGAAGGAAGGAAGGAAGGAAGGAAGGAAGGAAGGAAGGAAGGAAGGAAGGCTAGACATGGGGAAAAAGTAAAGGGAAGAAAGGAAGATTGCTATGGTTATAGAGAATTTCCAGTATGAAGAATAACCCTGGACTAAGAGGAAGGAAGGAATGAAGGATAGAAGTGGGAAGAAATAAAGGGGAAGGAAGGAACGAAAGATAGGAAAAAGGTAAAAAAAGAAGAATAAAGAAGGAAAGGTAAAGAAAATGAAAGGTGAAAGAGAATTAAAGAAGGAAGGTGAGAAAGAAGGAAAGGAGGGTAAAAAAAGGACAGGAGGGAGGAAGAAAAGAAGGAAGGAAGGAAGCAAGGAGAGGTTTGGCTATTCAGTTGCTTGCCAATTCAATTGTTTTGATCAATCAAAATCAAGGCTTGTATGGCCATCATTACCATGTGGCCATGGGACTACAAGACCTACCACCCTCTGGGAGAGCTTTATGAGTGCTGATTACCAGCAACCATGGGGGTAATTTGAAAGCATTGTTCCCATTCCCCATGGAAAATATCAACACTTTTTGAAAGAGATTTTCCAGCATGCTGGAAAAATCTTGCCACCTGTAATTGTGCCATATGTTTTACACAATATATTGCCACAAACTATATTGTAATTATGAAATTCAAAATACTGTATAGGATGGGACCACCAAGCCTAAGTAAAGTGTACAGATCCACCCATAGACAAAGGGATAGAAAAGAGAAAATTCCCCTGGGTGGACTTTATCGGCACTTTGCTGTTTAAATAAAAATTCTGTTATTTTTTATACTTTGTTACACACAATTATTATGTAATTTTTATATACACTAGTGTCCACTAGACACTAGTGTCCTCAGCAAAGTGCCGATAAAGTCCACCCAGGGGAATTTTCTCTTTTCTAAATAATATTTGGATGTGGCACAGCTTTGGTATACCTAGGGAAACTAACTATTCCAGATTGAATAGACAAAGGAATAAGGCTGATGGCTAGCTCTTCCTTCCACGACTTTCCTCCATGACTTGCCTAACAATAAATTTGTGCAGATCACAATATCAGTTATTGATCAGAAATATCAGTTATTAATAAGAAGGAAGGGGGAATATTTGTGTTCTCGGTTATAGAGAATTTCCAGCATGAAGATTGACCCTGGACTGAGATGAAGTTTCTTCTTAGCTCTACCCAAGTAATTGACCACTAAAGATCCTCAAAGTGTTCGCAGAGCTGGAAAAAGCTGTGTATTGTTCAGCCAGTCTTTAAAAAGAGCAATTATAGGGTTTGTGAAAATCCCCCCACCCCCAACAGAAAAAGAAGAGCCAGAAGGACTGAAAGAAGACATGATAGACAGAGGAGAGGATGGGGGTGGGAAGGAGAATGTTCGTTCGATGATGGGGACAAGGGACATCTCAGAATGCAATCTACCCACAGATGGTGGGATAGGCTGGCATGGCCATAGATCGGGAATTTGGGAGCAGGGTGCAGATGGGAGTCAGGTATTGGTGAGACAATGATCCAGCAGATGGAGAGGATGATGAGATATCAGAATAAATCATCCTCTACAAGAAGTAAGATCATTAGTTGTGATGAGGACTCACCAGACTCTTGTCACTCGCTGCAGCCACACACTTCTCTGCTCTCCTCCACCTGACTCCGCTCTACTCTCCCAGCATCAGCACCCGAGGAGAGGGACAGTACGGAGGAGGAGGAGAGGGGAGGGGCACCGTATGGAGGGGGCAGAGGGGCAGCAACCCAAATTGTCATCATCATCAGGTACAAGGAGGAGGGTGGAGGGTTCAAGAGGAGGTTGTGGAGGGGGAGTAATAAGCATAGGATGTATGCACGTGCGATAAGCAGGAGAAACGTCTGTCCCCAAAAGCTGACAATCTAGAGGCACAGAAAAGAAAGGTAGATGGTAGGTGAGGGAGGAAGAAAGGAAGGAAAGAGAAAAGGGGGAGAATGGAAGGAAGGAATTTTGCTGGCCAGCATAGAGAAAGGAAGAGATGGAAAAAGAAAGAAGAAACGTCCAAACGACATGGGCATTAAACAAAAAACAGCCATATACTGTGAACATTCAATTCCTGCAATATGATCATAAAATCTGAACACCATGATCTGGCTAGACAAAGGAAGGAAGGAGGCAAAGAAAAAGAAAGGAGAGGAGGAAGAATTGAAGGAAGGGTATATTGCACAAAAGATAAGGAAGGATAGATACGGAGAAGTGAGTGAGAGAAAAGGAGAGATACAGAAGAAAAAGGATGACACAAGAGCAAAGGAAGCAAGGAAGAATGAAACAAAGGTAGGAAAGAGGGAAAGGGGAGGCAGGATAAAAGTAGGGAGAAAGTAAGGGGGAAAAGAAGGAAAGAAGGGGTGAAGAAGGAAAGGTAAAGAAAAGAAAATGGAAGGAGGAAGGAAAGACAGAAGGAAGGAAAGCAGGAAAGAAGGAAGGAAGGGAAGAGGGACCGGATAGAAGGAGAAAGGAAGGATAGAAGTGGGGAAAACCTAAAGGAGAAGAAGGGAGGAAAGAAGGAACGAAAGTAAGAAAAAGAAATAGAAAATCAATGACGAAGGAAAGGAAGGGTAAAGGTGGAAGGGAAGGAAAAAGGAAGGAAGAAAGATAAGGTTAAGAAAATTAAAGAGTGAAAAATTGGGAAAAAAGGGAAAGTAAAGTTAAAGAAGAAATTGGAAGGAGGAAAAAAGGAAGGTTAGAAGGAAGAAAAGGAAACAGAAAGGAGGGATAGAGTAGGAATAGAGTAGGGGGAAGGAAGGAAGGAAGGAAGGAAGGAAGGAAGGAAGGAAGGAAGGAAGGAAGGGGTGCAAACGTATAGGTAAAGAAGAGCAAATGGACAGTGGAAGGGAAGGAAAAGGAAGGAGGGGAAAGAAAGGGAGAAAATATTGGATAGAAGGTGAAGGAAGAAGGAAGGGAGGAAGGAAGGAAAAAAGTGATGAAGAAGGAAAGGTAAAAAGAAAATGGAAGGTGGAAGGGATAAAAGGGAAGACGTTTAAGAAAACTAAAGGAGTGCAGAAAGGAAGAATGGAAGCAGGGAGCAAGTAAGGGGGAGGAAGGAAGAAGAGAAAGAAGGGAAGAAAGGGTGAAGAAGGAAAGGAAAAGAAAATGTAAGGTGGAAGGGAAAGAAAGAAGGAAGGAAGTTAATGTAAAGAAAATGAAAGTAAATGAGGAAGGTAGGAAAGAAAGAAAGAAAACAAATGAAGTGGTGAGAAACAAGAAGGAGGAGGGGAAGGAAGGGAAGAAAGAAGGAGTGAATTAGAAAAGGAAAGGTAAAAAAAATGAAGGGGGAAGGAAGGAAGGAAGGAAGGAAGGAAGGAAGGTAGGAAGGAAGGAAGGAAGAATAGAAAGATGGAAAATGCTAAATATACCTATCCCTCTACACAGGGACATAAGTATCCTCTCCCTGATGCCCGGTGGCAGTGATCTGCTGGAAGTGGCAGAGGGTGCAGTAGATAATGAGAGTTGATGGGAAGCAGAGCGGCGAGGAGTGGGATCAGAGAAGATCAGGTAGCCTTTTCTCTGGCTGTGTATCCCCTGAGGATGAAGAGGAGGAGAAGACTGAAGACAAAGGATAGCAGAGAACACTCATCTCATCCATGATGCAACTAAACAAAAGCTGAGACCTGTGTGGCCCAGCCTGGGGGTGAGCACCCCCTCCTACTGTCATTACATCTGTCATAACATCTGCACTGTGACCTGGAGAGCCCTTTAGAGGTCTGAGACCCCAGTCCAGGGGCTCACATAGGGCCTGACAGCCCCTGGGGCTCTGTGACACTGACAATTATCTGCTGCATACAGATCACAGGGATGACCTCTCACCACTCTGGAATCTGCTATGTCCAGATAACCTTGGGGCCCCAACTATCTGCTCCGAGCCCACTGCAAGTCACATCATCACTGCTGCTTCTCCTGGAAATAACTGATGATCAGTGATGTGCAGATTCTCTTCTTTGAACCCAGATCTTTATCAGATTGGGATCATTCACTGCATATCACCATGTCTGTGTATAAGGATTCACTGATGGTATGGAAAAGGGTCTTCTCTGCACCTTAGCAGTTCATATTTATTGCAAAATGCATAGCGGGTCCTCTCCCTCCCACTACCTTGTACAGTGTATTACTGGCCTCGTTTTCTGGCTGGAGGACGTCCGGAATCCTCTAGCCCTTTCCTCCTGACCCTGACTATTTCTGGCCCACCCCTTTCATTCATTGGATTTCAGTTCTTTAATGTTGGAGCATCACACATGGGCATTACTTAGGGTGATCTGCATACAAATACATGTATAGCCTAGGAACACAGACTCCTCCAGACTGACATCCACCCATAAAGGCATTTTAATATTTTTTTAACACCTCCTGAGATCTTGCCTACTGCTTACATCAGGGCCGAGGGTGCTTAAAGTGATTGTAAAGTCTCGTTTTTATTCCACAAAAATAATAATCATGTTATACTTACCTGCTCTGTTGCAGTGGATTTGCACAGAGCAGCCTGGGTCCTCCTCTTCTCGGGTCCCTCTTCATTGTTCTTGGCCCCTCCCTCCTGTTGTGTGCCCCCACAACAAGCAGGTTGCTATGGGGGCACCCAAACCAAATCATAGCTACCTGTGTCCCCTGATTGGCTGGCTGACTTTGATTGACAGCAGCAGGAGTCAATGATGCCGCTGCTGTGTCTCAGCCAATTAGGAGGGAGAATCTCGGACGGCTGAGACATTCGTGGACATCGCTGGACAGAGAGGGACCTCAGGTAAGTGTGAGGGGAGCTGCTGCACACAGAAGGCTTTTAATCCTAATGCATAGAATGCATTAAGATAAAAAACCTTCTGGCTTTACAACCACTTTGTAAACCACAGTGCTATGATGTGCCTGCTGGCCCCATCCACCAGCTATGATCTGCCTGAATTTCATAAAGATGCACAGAGACCCAGGGATGACATCATTGTGTCTAAAACAAAATATATTTTATTTAAAAATATCATAAGCATGTTGCTAAGAGGGGGGAGGGAGGAACCAGAGTGGTTTAATTTAAGCAGAATAAACTTCAGCTTAACCACCTGTCGACCGCAGCACGCCGATATACGTCTGCACAATGGCAGCGGTGGGCAAATGGGCGTACCTGTACGTCCCCATTAATTGGCAAGGCTAGCGGGCATCGCGTGCGCGCTCCCGCAGAGTACAGCATGACCGTGCCCGCGGGTCCCGCGGACTCGATGTCAACCAGGGGCCCGCGATCGTGTCTCTGAGCCGCAGAACGGGGAGATGCCTATGTAAACAAGGCATTTCCCTGTTCTGCCTTGTGACATGACAGGGATCTACTGCTCCCTGTCATCGGGAGCAGTGATCGCTGCCATGTAAGTGGTAGCCCATCCCCCCACAGTTAGAATCACTCCCTAGGACACACTTAACCCCTTGATCGCCCCCTAGTGTTTAACTCCTTCCCTGCCAGTGTCATTTATACAGTAATCAATACAGTAATCAATGCATTTTTATAGCACTGATCGCTGTATAAATGACAATGGTCCCAAAATAGTGTCAAAATTGTCCGATGTGTCCGCCATAATGTCGCAGTCATGATAAAAATCGCAGATTGCCACCATTACTAATAAAAAAATAATAATAATAAAAATGCCATAAAGCTATCCCCTATTTTGTAGACGCTATAACTTTTGCACAAACCAATCAATATACGCTTATTGCGATTTGTTTTACCAAAAATATGTAGAAGAATACATATCGGCCCAAACTGAGAAAAAAAATGTTTTTTGTTATATATTTTCGAGGGATATTTATTATAGCAAAAAGTAAAAAATATAGTAGAAATTTTTTTTTCAAAATTGTCGCTCATTTTTTGTTCAAAGTGCTCTGGTCAGGAAGGAGGTAAATATTTCTGGGGCTGAAGTGGTTAAAGACTGGGGCAGCCTGACAGATAACCTGACCTGCAATAGCCTCTGACCATCTCCTGTAGCATGCTTGTAGTCTCTGACCATCTCCTGTAGCATGCTTGTAGTCTCTGACCATCTCCTGTAGCATGCCTGTAGACTCTGAGCATCTTTTGTAGCATGCTTGTAGTCTCTGACCATCTCCAGTAGCGTGCTTGTAGTCTCTGATCATCTCTTGTAGCATGCCTGTAGACTCTGACCATCTCCTGTAGTGTGCTTGTAGTCTCTGACCATCTCTTGTAGCATGCCTGTAGTCACTGACCATGTCTTGTAGAATGCCCGTAGTCTCTGACCATGTCTTGTAGCATGCCTGTAGTCTCTGACCATGTCTTGTAGCATGCCTGTAGTCACTGACCATGTCTTGTAGAATGCCTGTAGACTCTGACCATCTCCTGTAGTGTGCTTGTAGTCTCTGACCATCTCTTGTAGCATGCCTGTAGTCACTGACCATGTCTTGTAGAATGCCCGTAGTCTCTGACCATGTCTTGTAGCATGCCTGTAGTCTCTGACCATGTCTTGTAGCATGCCTGTAGTCTCTGACCATGTCTTGTAGCATGCCTGTAGACTCTGACCATCTCCTGTAGTGTGCTTGTAGTCTCTGACCATCTCCTGTAGCGTGTTTGTAGCCTCTGACCATCTCCTCTGGCATGCTTGTAGTCTCTGACCATCTCCTGTAGCGTGCCTGTAGCCTCTGACCATTTCCTGTAGCATGCCTGTAGCCTCTGACCATCTCCTGTGGCATGCTTGTAGTCCCTGACCATCTCCTGTAGCATGCCTGTAGACTCTGACCATCTTTTGTAGCATGCTTGTAGTCTTTGACCATCTCCAGTAGCGTGCTTGTAGTCTCTGACCATCTCTTGTAGCATGCCTGTAGACTCTGACCATCTTCTATAGTGTGCTTGTAGTCTCTGACCATCTCCTGTAGCGTGCTTGTAGTCTCTGACCATCTCTTGTAGCATGCCTGTAGTCTCTGACCACCTCTTGTAGCATGCCTGTAGACTGTGACCATCTCCTGTAGTGTGCTTGTAGTCTCTGACCATCTCCTGTAGCGTGCTTGTAGCCTCTGACCATCTCCTCTGGCATGCTTGTAGTCTCTGACCATCTCCTGTAGTGTGCTTGTAATCTCTGACCATCTCCTGTAACATGCTTGTAGTCTCTGACCATCTTTTGTAGCATGCTTGTAGTCTCTGACCATCTTTTGTAGCATGCTTGTAGTCTCTGACCATCTTTTGTAGCATGCTTGTAGCCTCTGACTATCTAAGGTGGCATGCTTGTAGTCTTTGACCATCTCCTGTAGCATGCCTGTAGCCTCTGACCATCTCCTGTAGTGTGCTTGTAATCTCTGACCATCTCTTGTAGCATGCCTGTAGTCTCTGACCATCTCCTGTAGCGTGCTTGTAGCCTCTGACCATCTACTGTGGCATGCTTGTAGCCTCTGACCATCTCCTGTAGTGTGCTTGTAGTCTCTGATCATCTCCTGTAGCGTGCTTGTAGCCTCTGACCATCTACTGTGGTATGCCTGTAGCCTCTGACCATTTTCTGTAGCGTGCCTGTAGCCTCTGACCTTCTCTTGTGGCATGCTTGTAGTCTCTGACCATCTCCTGTAGCATGCCTGTAGTCTCTGACCATCTCCTGTAGCGTACTTGTAGTCACTGGCCATTTATTTTAGCATGTCTGTAGTCTCTGACCATCTCCTGTAGCTTGCTTATCGTCTGCGACCACTTCCTGTAGCATGCATGTAGTTCTTAACCATCTCCTCCAGCATGTCTCTAACCATCTCCTATTGTATGTTTGCAGTCTTTGACATCTCTTGTAGCATGTCCTTAGTCTCTGAAAATCTCTTATGCTGCGTACACACGACCGGACTTTCCGGCAGAAAAGATCCGATGGAATCATTCCATCGGATATTCTGATCGTGTGTGGGATTCATCGGACTTTTTCTTTCGAAAATTCTGAAGGACCTACAAATAGAACATGTTTTAAATCTTTCCAACGGAATCAGTTCCTATCGTGAAAAGCGCTCGTCTGTATGCTATTCAGAGAAAAACGACGCAAGGGCAGCAATTGGCTACTGGCTATTGAACTTAATTTTTCTAGTCCCGTCGTACGTCATCACGTTCTAAACGATCGGACTTTGGACTTTGGTGTGTAGGCAAGTCCGTTTCAGCAGAACTCCGTCGAAACTCCATCGGAAAAACAGTCAGAGTTTATTCTGACGGAAAAAACGGTCGTGTGTACATGGCATTATTGTATTTTTGCAGTCTCTACAGTTTTCTGTGGCATTACGATCACTGAATCTTCTGCATGCGCAGGGACCACATTTGAAGCCCTGTATAGCAAGAAAAGTGACCACCACTAGTCCAATCTTTTCCTTACAGTATCCAAAACTAAAAAGATTTTTTCTCTTGATACACATTAATGCCACCACTGCCCTGCGGTTTGACCCCTTATCATGTAACACTGATGAATAACATAACTGGAAGTGACAGAATGTAGAGGAAGTGATATTTCCTGTGTGTTGGGATATGAAATAAAGCCACCACCTTCATTCATTATTCAGCAGCCTGTTATATGGATAGTGTTCCATTCCGCTGTCCCCTGACTGCTGGTGTAATATTGTGTTTTTATATGCCTGAGGCATCCGAAGAGGGCCACTGCCAGCCAATCAGAACACAGCAAAGGTCCAGCGCCACTCTGAATTTCCTGTCTCGCTTCAATAACAGAAGTAATTTTTGCTTAGAAAGCTGGTCGGGAAGATGACATATAGGATGAAATTCATTAAAAAAGTACTCCGCTAAGCATAATCTAACTTAAACACATACCAGAAGCCCATTATAACTACACATGCAGTAAACAGAAATGATAAATGACTTTCTTGAATGTTACTGTGTCATAAATGACATGTACAGAAATGTGACTTTGAACAGGGGCAGAAATCGGAACTTTGTGTGCTGTGTCTCATAACTAAACAGGTCTAAATCAGGGGGAAAAAAGATCTGCTCCCCTAGTGCAATTATAACTTTACATGTTCTCTTGTCTGTAATTTCTTGCTCACCCACTGAAAGAAAGAAAATGTGAAAAGGACGAAAGGGTCACAGATATAAGGTACATTTTAAGCTTGCCATACACTAGAAGAATTTTAAAAAAATGTTGAAGCTTTCAAACAAAATGAATTGACTCAATGATGGCAAGAAAGAATGCTATGACGAGCGATTTTCCTACAAATATATAAACAAAAATCTAACCGTGATGGTCAGTCTTAATGTCACAAGGCAGGTCACAAGAGAAAGCCAACACATTTTGTAGGGGGGGCAATACTTATTCTTCATCAGGGTCAATTCTTCCCTTCATAAGGGCTTAGATGCTGGCAGTAAATAAGGAGAATGCAGGTGACAAACTGGACAGCAGACTGCGGTGGGTGGCAGCAAGAACAGGCAGTTAAGCCATGTTTATACCCACATCCAATTCGCATAGGTGTGAACCCAGCCTTACAGTCTCCAGCAACACATCTCCAACCTTTAACTACACCTGTAGCATTTCATCATCCTCTTCTCTGACAATCCTTTACAGCACCACATATAGTGTATATTATAGGCGGCCCCCTGGGGATGCCGGGGGGCCGCAGTTGAGGCCCCTTATATCTAGTAAGTTGACCACCACTTGTCTAACAGTCCTAAAAGTACGACAGCTGTAGTAATACTGAGCAGAGAATATCACATATCTGCGACTCCTGGGGGTTTCACATGTAATTAAACGCATTTTCATTATAACAGTGCAGCGTGTCTATTTATCAAATGGCCAATCAATTACAAGACGGCCTAAAGCATCGGCATAATCAAATCCGGCTCCGATTCTTTCACTTCAAGGCTATTTTTACTAGATGCAGTAATGATGGGCTAGTTGAAGGACCGGGCATCTGGCGATCGCTGGTTGTCATAGCAACATCACGGTTACCTTGTTATGTAGGCGTGGCATGACATAGACGACGGATACCTCTGTGTGCTTCTAATTTTAGTCATGTAATAAAAGGGTACAACAAACGGGCAGGCTTGGCAGGAGTTGCTCTCAGCAGCCACTTTATTAGCTACACCTGTCTGGTACCCATAAAATGGGGCTTGTGGATAGGAACAACACTCAGCTATGTGATGGCATTTAAAGCAGAACTGAAGCTAAAAATACAAAGCTAAAAAGTGAATAGCTTCTTAAAAAAATATTTTAATCTAGAGATTTCACCTCCTGAACATTTTTCTGCCACTAGATGGCCTCAGTCTCAGGCCAATATACAACCCACTTCCTCTGAGCTTAAAGCGGAGTTCCACCCAAAAGTAGAACTTCCGCTCATCGGATTCCTCCCCCCCTCCGGTGTCACAGTTGGCACCTTTCAGGGGGGAGGGGGGTGCAGATACCTGTCTAAGACAGGTATCTGCACCCACTTCCGGGAATAGACTCCCATGGGAGTCAAGCCCCCTCCCGCACTTCCCCGCTGTCTCCTGGGAAAGACACAGTTTCCAGGAGATAGCGGGGACCATTGAGAAAGCGCAGCGTGACTCGCCGCAACGCTTCACTTCCTGATTCCCTCACTGAGAATGGTGGCGGCAGCACCCGAGGATCGAGGGACGGTTCGGTCTCGGGTGCCGACATCGCTGGATCCCGGGACAGGTGAGTGACCTTATTTTAAAAGTCAACAGCTGCAGTATTTGCAGCTGCTGACATCTAAAAAAAAATTTTTCGCGGGACTCTCGCTTTAAAGCGGAGTTCCACCCAAAAAAATTGAACTTCCGCTTTAAGTACTGGTGACCCCTTGACATGCCACATTTGGTATGTCATTCTTTTGGGGGTGGAGCAGGTACCCAGTTTTGACAGGCACCCAGCTCCCACTTCCTTTCCTGGCGCCGGAAGGAGGTTCACCTTTCCCCCCTCCCTCCCTGCAATCTTCTGGGACACGTCAAAAGTCCCACAAGATTTCCCTGTACATTCACAGCATGCGGCGCAGCTCGCGCATGCGCAGTGCGCGCCTGGCTGTGAAGTCACAGCTGGGCGCCCACAGTTACAATGCCAGCGCCGCAGAGAGGGGGTGGAGAGCAGCGAGGCTTCATGCGCCCGCATCGCTGGACAGGTGAGTGACTGTTTTTTAAAAGTCAGCAGCTACACTTTTTGACCCCTGACACCGTGGTCAGTTTACATGCCTCCGTCAGGCGCAGCCCTGCTCTGTCTCCTCTGTGCTCTATCCCTCCCTGCCTATGTCCATGCCGCTCTGCTCCCCACCCATTAAACTGGCTGGTCATACACTTTGTGGAGCCTGATGTATGCCAAGATAACATTCTCCATGCCAGTACACCGCCAACAGACTGAACTGGTGACACCAGACAGAATGAATCTCCACGGATTTCTACTGTGTTTTCCAAATTCTGCACGTCACACAGGAAATCTAGATTGGTTAGCACAGAAGACGTTTCTCACTGTCCTCCAGTTTTGGTGTTCCAGTGCCCCTTCTTGGCCTATAGCATGGAAGAGCCTTGTGTGGTCTTCTGCTGCTGTAGTCTGTCCTTCTCAAGGTTCCCCATGTTGGGTGTTAAGATATAGCCCTCTGCATAGCACTGCTGTAAAGAGCAAATATTGGATTGTAGATTTCCAGACCAGTCTGACTGTTCTTATTAAAGCGAACACAAGCAGCACAATGCAAGGTCTGCTTTTAATGTCCAGGACCCCTCTTCCTGCAAAAATGTTTTTCCTTTAGCAGCTCCAAAGTATGCCTGTACAGTAAAAACTCAGACTTGTACTA
This sequence comes from Lithobates septentrionalis, assembly GCA_037952835.1. Lineage (NCBI taxonomy): Eukaryota > Metazoa > Chordata > Amphibia > Anura > Ranidae > Lithobates > Lithobates septentrionalis. The sequence goes on from JBBDGP010001242.1 coordinate 251,043, forward strand.
ACCATCTGCATCACTGGGTGTGATGTCACCATCCTTCAAAGAAAATTCCTGGGGAATACAGGGAAGGTCCACCTCAAGATTATCTTCTTGCAAAATTTTGGCTACTACTTGTTCAGAGGGTGGTGATAAATGGGGAGTACTCAGAATGGTCAGGGGTGGGTAGTGGGGTTCCCCAGGGTTCTGTGCTGGGACCAATCCTATTTAATTTGTTCATAAATGATCTGGAGGATGGGATAAACAGTTCAATCCCTGTATTTGCAGACGATACTAAGCTAAGCAGGGCAATAACTTCTCCGCAGGATGTGGAAATCTTGCAAAAAGACCTGAACAAATTAATGGGGTGGGCGACTACATGGCAAATGAGGTTCAATGTAGAAAAATGTAAAATAATGCATTTGGGTGTCAAAAATATGAATGCAATCTATACACTGGGGGGAGAACCTCTGGGGGAATCTAGGATGGAAAAGGACTTGGGGGTCCTAGTGGATGATAGGCTCAGCAACGGCATGCAATGCCAAGCTGCTGCTAATAAAGCAAACAGAATATTGGCATGCATTAAAAGGGGATCAACTGCAGAGATAAAACGATAATTCTCCCGCTCTACAAGACTCTGGTCCGCCCGCACCTGGAGTATGCTGTCCAGTTCTGGGCACCAGTCCTCAGGAGGGACGTACTGGAAATGGAGCGAGTACAAAGAAGGGCAACAAAGCTAATAAAGGGTCTGAAGGATCTTAGTTATGAGGAAAGGTTGCGAGCACTGAACTTATTCTCTCTGGAGAAGAGACGCTTGAGAGGGGATATGATTTCAATTTACAAATACTGTACTGGTGACCCCACAATAGGGATAAAACTTTTTCACAGAAGAGAGTTTAATAAGACTCGTGGCCACTCATTACAATTAGAAGAAAAGAGGTTTAACCTTAAACTACGTAGAGGGTTCTTTACTGTAAGAGCGGCAAGGATGTGGAATTCCCTTCCACAGGCGGTGGTCTCAGCGGGGAGCATTGATAGCTTCAAGAAACTATTAGATAATCACCTGAATGACCACAATATACAGGGATATGTAATGTAATACTGACACATAATCACACACATAGGTTGGACTTGATGGACTTGTGTCTTTTTTCAACCTCACCTACTATGTAACTATGTAACTATGTAACATTTCCCAGGGATCTTCCAGGAAGGACGGTGATGTCACTCTCACCTAGGCACTGAATGCAGAAGACAGGAGCAAAGTAAGTATACAATGTACGTTTTCATTACAGGTACACTTTGCAGCTACTAAAGACCAGCAGTTTTTTTTTCAGGGAGAGGGACCCCAGGTATTATAAGAGAACCGTACATTTTACTGAACTTCTCACAGAACCGCTGTCCTGGATGTTTTTAAAATGTAAGGCTCTCTTATAATGCCTGGGGTCCCTCTCCCTGTAAAAAAACTGCTGGTCTTTTTTGTTACCTAAGCCCTCCCCATAACCCCCAGAGTCTTCATCAAATAAAAATCTCATGAACTTGAGGTGTCTTTCATATTATATAGTGTGTCAGGAGGAAAAATTAGGTGTTTAAAGCGTATTCCCCATGCATGGCCCAAATTTACTTCCAAACCTTCCTTTCCCTCCCTAGATCATGTCCCAGCATTATTTTTTTACCTTTATTTTTAGCAAAATAAAATGTTTTTTGTTTTTACTTTGACTTCATCACTGGGAGGTCAGTTCTTAGGCACCTCCCCAGAACGCACCTCCCCAGAACTAAATTTCCAAAAGCAATGTTATTGCACAGCTTTTATTCCTTTTTCTGCCAAGAACATTCAATCAGACTGTAATTTTTCTGACATATAATCTAAAAGTTATATAGATTTGCTGGCAAGAGAAAAAATTATTTTTCAAAGGAGGCAATTCAAGAGGGAGAGAGCAGACTCCATCTTTAATGACAAAAAAAGATCCTATGCTCTTTCTGACAAAGGAAAAGAAAACTGTGGCACTGGTTACTAAAGAAGGTCTTGAAAGCCTCACTTCAGCAGCCATCGCAACAGCTGCTCCTCCTTTCACAGGACACTCCAAGCCACATTGCCCATAAAATGGTATACTGTCACCCTTAGGAAATTAGATTAACTGGCTCCCTGTCAGGGCTCTCAGTCCTTCCTTCTCTGTGCTCAGCTTTCAGTTAATTGCCAGAACTCATCGTTCCACAGTGGCTCACCTGTTGTTCATCTCTTGCTTGTCAGTCAAGCCCTGGGCCAGCCCCTTCTAGCTATTTAAACTGCCTGGTTCATTTCATCAATTGCCTTTGCCTTGGTCAAACATATCTAGAGACTCTCTGCTGTGTTCCTGTTGAAGACTTGCCTGGCTGTAATCCCTTCTGGTTCCTAATCCTGTCTGCTGCCTCTGACTACGCTGATCTCTGGCCCCCGATTTCCTGGCTTGTTCTGACTACCCGATTTGGCTACCGAACCCTGGCTGTTTTGACTAGGTTTACCAGTTGTACTATTTTTACCAATTTATTAAAAGGTGTGATTTTTACTGCATTTTCTGTCTCCGTCTTTTTCATGGTTCTTGACACTCCCCTGCAGAAAATCCTCCAGGTGTTTCATGTTTTGCTCTCTTTGTGATGGCAGGATGACCGCTACGACTTTCTGTTATAACATATATCCATGAGAGTGGCCAACAAATAATGGCCCTCTTCTTGAAGCCACAAATCTTGGAATATTTTTGCAGGCAGTGGATCATGAAGGAGCCATCTGCCAGAAATTACCAGAGGCAGAAGAAACAACATTGTCCTCAGCTATCTCCCCCCAAACACGTACAAATCCTTGGGTTTGTGAGGGATGAATCTCACACTTGGAAGCCTGCCCTATATTTTCCTGAACACTGCCACGACAACTATATGCCTCCTTTTTTGTCTGCTGCGGTCTCAGAGAGGTGGAGTCTGGCTAAAGCAGGCCCTGAGACAACAGGAAGGCCTTCCTCCTGCTGCACTTGATCTATATAAGGCTTGATACAGTTGTCACACAAAACCTTTCCTGGCACATAATGGCTTGGGTTTAAGTACCTCTGGGCCTGTCCCTGCAGAACTTACAGAATCTCAGTGGCTCCTGTCCTCTAGACATACCAACTGCAAAACTTGTGGCAGCCATTTGCCTCAGCAATTTCATAGTCTATTGAACACTTGGGGGGATTGGTGGTTCTAAGGACACATTACTAAAAAAAGGCATAAAGCAAGAGGTGACTAATCTGTTACAATTACCAGGTCACGTGGTGGCATAACCAGTACATGTCAACAAAGTGACCCAGTGGGCCATGAATTAGAAATAATATCCCTGACTATACTTGTTGGACCATGTATCTGTAATCATGTGGACCAAGCAGTTGACTGCGTGGTTTAGCAACATGGAAACATTACCTTCCACATGATAGTGGATGTCAGGGATGACCTTATAGGAGAAAAAAAATGGTTGATTGGGACCTGCCACTGCAATACAGCACAGGCTGCAAATTCACAGAAGGGGCAGACTCCACCTGCTGGGACATGGGCCGCTTAAACTTCAGCAAATTTTCAAAACTGGAAATGAGATGCTGGGCAAGGGGGTGGCTGGGGGACTTACTTTTTTCTACATTCCAGAAACAGGGGCTGAGAAATCTGCCTGCTCGGTGTTAAAGCTGGAGATCAGATCTGGCAAAATCAGAGCATGGTTGCAGCTTTGTCCCTACACTGAAAAGCCCAATGTTGACCCTTTTCTCAGCTGGAGGTGCCGTAAGAAAAAGCTCTGACACCCTTTGAAATAATTTCATCCCGAACACTTGCGGCTGCTGATAGGAAATTTTGTATAATGGTATTTGGTAGAGGTGGAAAGGGGAGAGCTGGAAAGAGCAAGAGGAGGCCCATTTGCTGCAGAGGTCAGATGCAAGACTTTGGCCTGTGATGTTTTTTTTGCAGCACATTGAGGGATATCTGGCTGGGCAGTTCCCAAGTGTCTCAAAAGCACGCATTGACTCAAAACTTCTAAACAAGTGGAACCCATGGCTCTTCCCTACTAACTGCAATAATACTGTGTGAGGTGAGTCCCCAGAGCGTGGGTCAACTACAACCCCCAATAACAGAAAGTGGATTGAATGACACTGGGCATCATTCGATGTGGAAGACTGGGGACATCTAGTGGTGGAAAAGAGGTAATACATGGGGGTAGACTTTGGATTAAAAGCATGTATTTGCAGCAAAAGCTGTTTTCCCCCCTATACTGATGTTTTGCCTATTTTACCCCTGGAGCTCAGCTTTATTCCAGCTCTTTATTCCAGCTCCAGACAAAACTTTTTTTTTCTAGCTTTATATGAAGTGCGGAAGGATAAGAATCTCTGGTTTTAATTATTATTATACAGAATTTATGTAGTTTTGCAGTGCTTTACAAAATAAAGGGAGACTGTACAGGTACAATAGAATTCAATAGAAGAGGGTTACAAGGGCCTTGCTTCTGAGAGTTTACAATCTTATTGCTGTGTGTTTTACAAGAAGAGAGGTGAAATTCCAACATAAACTGGACTCAATAATCTTCACACTCCCTAATCCCACTATAATAGAAAGATGTCCACATTGCTGTGTGTGCCCCCACTGGATGGAGAAATCCCCCCTCACTCCAACAGCAGCCTTGGCACACCTCTCAGGGGACAAACCCAGAGGCTGCCATTCCAAGCCTGAAAATGCCGGCTGCCTGGCTGTGTTTGATGGGGGTGCCAGCACTCCATCCTCTATATAAGCATCAACCTGACAGCCAGCAAACCAGCAATTTCAGGAAGAGTGGTCAACAATTCACTGGAACACTCCCGACTCCCTAAGTTCTCCTCCTTCTCATTCAAATCTCCTAAACTCCTGAGGCCCAACATGTGGCCTGTGGGCTACTGGGGACCAATCAGATTGCAGAGTGACAATGGGGTGCCAGGCGCTGGAACGTTCCCTGTGTCCCAGCACTGAAAGAGAGAGAATGGACTGTGGGCGGAGTTATCTCCATCCACAGAGAAAGAGACAGCAGTGCAGGTGTTTGATAGGTATGTGGTCAGCAGTGGGATAGGGGATAACACTTTCACTGCTATGACCACCAATAAGGTAGGGGGGGGGGGGGGTTAACACCTTCACTGCCATAACCACCAATACAGGGGAGATGAGGGGGTATAAAATTTTCACTGCCATGACCACCAACACGGGGGAGGCAGGTTTACCTGAGCCCCCTCCTAAATCAGCAATGTCCACGAGGGCCTCGGCTCTCCGGGGACTCTCACTCCTAATTGGCTGAGGCAGCAGCAGGAGCCAGTGAGCCAATCAGGAGAGGGAGTGGATGGGGCCAAGCTGCAGCTCTGTGTGTGAATGGATACACACAGCCATGGCGCCCGCTTGGGTGGGGCCACTCAGCAGGGGGAAGGAGCCAGGAGCGCCAGCGGGGGACCCAAGAAGAGAAGGATCTGAGCTGCTCTGTACTAAACTATTACACAGATCAGGTAAGTATAACATATTTGTCATTTAAAAAAAAAAAAAGCATAAAAACTAGAGGGGGGGGGGGGGGTTAACACTTCATTGCCATGACAACCAATACAGGTGGATGGAGGGGTTAACACATTCACTGCCATAAGCGGGCCTTCAGTCATTTTTTCATCTATTAAATCTTCTGCCCTTGTTGTTAAAACTATTTAACTTTTTCTACAGCATATTTGGTAAGTACAAATCACAGTATATATAAAATAATGTGCAAAGTGGTTGGAGGGAAGCTTCAGAATGGCAAAGATGTTTTTATTACAAATTATGTGAGCAGACTGCATTTTAACCGCTTTCCGACCAGCCGCCGCAGATATACTGGTACCGGTACGGCGCTTCATGTAATACCTTTAGCAGGCATGCGTTCCCGCGGCGCCGGAGCCCATGCGCATGGCTGGCAGCCGCGATGTCCGCTGGCCACCCGCAATTGCTCCACAAAGGGCCGAAACGAGGATCTGCCTATGTCCACAAAGCAGATCCCCGTCCTGACAGGGAAAGTAGAGAGAGATCGTCTGTTCCTAGTGATCAGGAACCGTGATCTCGCTGTACTCCCAGTCAGGCTCCTCCCACCACAGTTAGAAACACCTCCCTAGGACACACTTAACCCCTTGATCGCCCCTCTAGTGTTAACCCCTTCCCTGCCAGTGTCATTTATACAGAGTCAGTGGATATTTTTAGCTCTGATCGCTGTATAATTGTCAATGGTCCCAAAAAAGTGTCCAATCCGTCCACCGCAATGTCGCAGTCTCACTAAAAATCACAGATCGCCGCCATTACTAGTAAAGAAAAAATAATAATAATAAAAATGCCATAAATCTATCCCCTATTCTGTAGATGATATAACTAAACCAATCAATACACGTTTATTGTTTTTTTTTATCAAATATATGTAGCAGAATACATATTGGCCTAAATTGATGAATACATTTGTTTTATTTTTTATATATATATATATATTTTTTGGATATGTATTATAGCAGAAAGCAAAAAATATTGTTTTTTTTTCAAACTTGTCTGTCTTTTTTTTTTTGTTTATAGCGCAAAAAATAAAAACCGCAGAGGTGATCAAATACCAAGCTCTATTTGTGAGGGAAAAAAAAGACGTCAATTTTGTTTGGGTACAACGTCGCACGACCGCGCAGTTGTCAGTTAAAATAATGCAGTGCCATTTCGCATAAAATGGCCTGGTCATTAAGGGGGTAAATCCTTCCGGGGCTGAAGTGGTTAATACAGCAGGAGGGGGGGGGGGGGCATAAACTTTCACTGCCACGTCCACCAATGTGTGTTAATAGCACTGACACCAATACGGGGATTATTGTACTCCAGATTCCTCGGTGTGCATTGCCATACACTGCATACAATTCAGCAGGACCGACATTTCTGGGCGTTGTGGTGCGAAATCTTTGGTGAGAAAATCCCCTGCTACTGTGCGGCCCTCTGGAAGTGTGAGGGAGGAAGGGGGGTGACATGAGCTTGGTCTGGAAAACCACTTTAAGCTCTATAAACTACAAGTCCCATCACCCTCCAGCCTGTCATTGTGGCTTCCCGGGAGGAGGTGAGTGACAGCGGGGGACACACGTGTGTCATCAGATCCTCTCCCCGCCCTCACAACTGCACGGGGCCGGTGACGTCATCAATCGGTGCCCGAAACCGGAGAGGAGAGAGCGGTGTCGTCATCAGCGCTGCGCCGGGAAGACCTGTGTCTGCAGCAGGAGAGACACAAAGACTGGGGGGCCCCAAACCTGGGTGCTGAAGGGGCCACTGCTGTGTGACACCGGTGTGTACAGTGTGCTGACAGCTCTGATTATTATTACTGGAGTCATGTTTATTAGTGTTATTGTTCTGTGATTGCTGCTATTTGTATTATTATACTGCCAGTGTTGTTTTGTTGTAAATAATATAAATATGTTTATTATTATTATTATTATTATTATTATTATTATTATTACTTTCCTGTTTGTTTTTGGGATTCTCCTCATTGCCTCTCTCATCACATGTTCTATTGTTGTTATTTTTATGGGACTGATATTTTCCTGTAGCCACCATTATAATCATTTCTATATTTGTCCTCATTGTGAGTGTTCTGATTAGTGATCGTCAGGGTGGATTTGATTTAAATCGCCAGTAAAAAGGCTTGATTTAAAGCGGAGTTCCGACTAAAAAAAAAAAAAAAAAAAGAAAATCCGCAGCTACAAATACTGCAACTGCTGACTTTTAATAATCGCACACTTACCTGTCCCAGGGTACAGCGATGCGGGGGGAACGAAGCCGCGCTCCTCTCTGTGGTGCCGGCATTGTCACTGTGGGCGCCAGGCTGTGGCTTCACAGCTGGGCACACATTGCGCATGCGTGAGCCACGCTCTGACTGGCCGGGCAATTATCTGGGACCTGTGATGTGTCCCAGATGTTTGCCGAGAGGGAGAGGTGCCCCGGGAGGAAGTGGGAGTTGGAACCCTTTAAAAAGAGGATTTCCGCCCTGCCCCCCCCCCCCCCCCGAAAAAATGATATGCCAAATGTGGCATGTCAGGGGGTCACCTGCACTTAAAGCGGAAGTTCCATTTTTGGGTGGAACTCTGCTTTTAAATCATAATTTTTTAAAGAGCAACTGTCATCTCTGTCCCGCAGCGGCTCCTCCTCGGACCTGCTGTTGACTCACCAACAGTCCCATTCACTTTAATGGGACGTCTGGTGATGCGGCAGTGACACAACAAGGTGAGGTACGTGGCAGGAGCAGGTGAGTGGATGCCCACTAACAGTCACTGCCATAATGGATCTGAAATGACAGGTGCTCTTTAAATGTAAGGACTTATTCTTGCTGGTAGTTAGAATCTTTATTATTTACAAACAAAATGAAGGTTTCCTATTTAGAATAATAAGCTGTCGGGTTAGTAAAACAGCGATATCAGAACCGATTCAATCATACAGTTTGTAGTGTACATAGATTTGCAAAACAATAGGATAGAGGGATATTCCTGAACTTTGGTTTATCTCATGGTTACTGTGAAATTGTGTGAATGCATCAATGCAGTGCATGTTATCTCAGCTTCAATTCATTGAATGAGTTTACCAAAAATGTAAAAATTGCAGAATATATAGCCTCATGCAACATAACTACGCTCCATTTCATGCTGAATAAACAAAATGATTAACCCCTTCCCGGCGAGCGTACGCAGATGTGTGTACTCGGCTTTCCAGGGTTATACCAGGATGATGCCCGCAGCTGCAGGCATCATCCCGGTACTGTTTTGTAGAGCGGACGATCGGCTTTCCTGGTATAACAACCGATGCGGCTAAAAGCCACTCGGCTGTTATACCGGAGGAGCGGGAAGGGACAGCCCCCCCCCCCCCCCTCCTGCCACTCTTACCGGGCCACCAGTTCCAACGGGAGCCCCGATGACCAATCGTCTACCTGGGGACGGGCTGGAATGAATCCATGAGCGGCTTGGTTCCAGCCTCCTAATTGTAAACGCGGAAGCGACGTCATGACGTCACTTCCAGTTTACTCGGCTGTCAATGGCGCCGGTTTTAAAAAAAATACACAGTATTCAGAATCGCAGAAAACGGCGATCTGAATACTTTGAATTGCAAAGGAGGGATCGGGGGTCTTTTAGACCCCCGATCCCTTCATAAAGAGTACCTGTCACCACCTATTACTGTCACAAGGGATGTTTACATTCCTTGTGACAGCAATAAAAGTCATCAAAAATGTATTTTTTAAAAACACAATTTATAAATATAAAAATAAATAAAATAAGAAAAAATTTTTTTTTAAAGCGCCCCTCCCCGCGAGCTCGCGCAGCAAAGAAAACGCATACGGAAATCGCGCCCGCATATGTAAACGGTGTCCAAATCACACATGTGAGGTATCGCCGCGATCGTCAGAGCGAGAGCAATAATTCTAGCACTAGACCTTCTCTGTAACTCTAACCTGGTAACCATAAAAAAAATTTAAAGCGTCGCCTATGGAGATTTTTAGGTACCGTAGTTTGTCGCCATTCCACGAGTGCGTGCAATGATAAAGCATGACATGTTTGGTATCTATTTACTTGGCGTAACATCATCTTTCACATTATACAAAAAAATTGGGGTAACTTTTACTGTTTGTTTTTGTTTTTTTAAATCCATGAAAGTGTCCCTTTTCCCAAAAATTTGCGTTTAAAACACCGCTGCACAAATACCGTGTGATATAAAATATTGCAACAATCACCATTTTATTCTCTAGATTCTCTGCTAAAAAAATATATATAATGTTTGGGAACTCTAAGTAATTTTCTAGCAAAAAATACGGATTTTAACACCAAATTTCAAAAATAGGCCTAGTCATGAAAGGGTAATGTCTCTTAAATAGAAAACTATCTTTAGATAGCTTTTTACTCCAAAAGCATTTTATTAAAATAAATTTGATACAAATCCAAAAAAACGATTTAAATTAAAAAAAAAATCCCTGAGTCAGCTGATGACAGTAAAGGGCCAATCGCAGCAGCCCTTTACCAAGTGATCAGCTGTGTCCAATGACAGCTGATCACTATGTAAACTCTGCGTGAGGAGAGGAGAACAGAGCCGATAACTGGCTTGTGTTGAAGGGACATCTAGACTAATTATCAGTGCTGCCAATCGGTGCCCAGTGCCACAAATCTCAGCCTTTTTTTTTTTTTTTTAGTTTGTTTAGCAAAAAATAAAAAACCCAGCGGTGATTAAAGCTCTATCTGTGTGAAAAAAAAAATGATAAAAATTTTATATGGGCACAGTGTTGCATGACTGCACAATTGTTATTCAAAGTGTAAGAGTGCTGAAAGCTGAAAATTGGCCTGGGCGGGAAAGGGTAAAAGTGCCCAGTAGGCAAGTGGTTAAGTGAAATAGTAACCAACTTTTCAAGTTAGGATTAACATACACGATAATTGCTGTTTTATATCCCTTTTGTAGCCCATAGGCAGTCATTTATTCCTCAGCAGCTCATCATTGGCATTTTAGTCCTCCACAAAGCTTAGAAATTTGTAAAACAATAAAACAGGAAATCATAAAGTATTCATAGATTCCAGTAGAAGCAAAAACACTTTATGATTTCCTGCTCGACACTCTTCATATTATTAAGGAAGCTGCAGCAAATATTTCACGTTTTTATTAGGTTAAGTTTTTTTAATTTAAAAATGTTTTCATATTTTTGTTTAGTTTTTTTGGTTTAGATTGTTTTATTCATATACACATGCACTTCTGTAAAAGAATTATTGATTATTAGAGAATTTCCAAGGCGCGGTGTTAAGTTACGTATAAAACAATTTAACAGCATCCATCCTACTTATCTCTTCTCAGTTTGTGGTATGAAATCACTAATGGGTTGTATTTCCTGTTTATTATTAGATGGAAACATGACCACTCTCACCCGACAAGACTTAAACTTTGGGCAAGGTAAGTCAAAAATCTGTGGTGGCTGCTGGGGCCATCTTCTGTTATATACTCCTAGTATTTCAGAGTTGGATTAAAGTAAGTGTCCCTGGAGGGGGGGGGGGGGGGGGGAGAAAAGGATTAAAGCTTATCTTTCCTGCTGCCAATTTTCACTCTGTTAAAGAGTTACTGTAACCAAAAAATTAAATGCAAGCATTGCTTCCCAGTGTGTCCCAGGTATCTGACACTCTTGGAAGTGTTGTTGCATTTGATTTTTTTCAGATGCCTTAGTTTTACAATAGAGTGAAGATTGGCAGCTGGACAATTAAGTTTGAACCATTTTCTTTATAAGTTGAGCATTTTAAAACCTGTTTTGTAAACCCGAACAAGCCCAAAGGTCTCTTTATTTTTCCCCCTTTTTTTTTCTCTGCTAAAGATTCTGTTGAAAGCCTTGTTATATCTGTTGGATTCTAGAGAATTCCATAGATACTTGGGGTGGGGGTGACCCAATAAGGGGATCCAACCATTCACCCCTCTCCCTTCATTATCATCTAATTCCAAGCATTGACATTGGTGTGATGACAAGCGTCGCAAAGCAGGGAGCCAGTATGTGCAGATGGACTATGCAAGAACCGGCAGGGTGTGGCTGAAATGCAGGTGGTGCACGCGCATGCAGGAGTTGGAGCTGCATTTGTGGTTTGAAGTGTGAAAGTTGTAACTGATTCCCAGGGATTGCCCTGGCTGAACGTCATTATGGGTGACCTGGGTGAATTTTGGGAAGAGCAGGAGGGGCTCATGGCTGGCTGTCTCTTAGTAGTGGCTGTGCCAATTGTGTGCTGGCAGTACGGTGATGCCTGGCTTCCTCCAAAGTTTTTTTTTTTTTTTCTTTTTTTTTTTTTTTGTTCCTGCTGCCAGCCGTATTGGTTCTGCACTGCCCTGTAAATGTGAGCCGCATGGGAATAGTGTGCTGCTAGTGGAATTCAGAGTGTGTGTGTGTGTGTGTGTGTGTGTGTGTGTGTAGCCCACAACTGGTGGCCCAGATGCCATGGCAATCTTGTGCCCATCACCTAGAGGCACCTGTTAGCTGCAGCTTGCTTGTCCCTGCTGGGGATCCAGCAAGAAAGCACACTGAGGAGAATGATCTGGCTATATACTAAAAGGAGTTAACTCTCTCCCCTCCTACGAAACAAAATCATCTAAGCTCCCTGAGAACTCTTTGTAGCCTACCAATCTAACATGCAGAAATGTGCTCTATATTGTGCTGATGCTAAACAATTTCTGCTGCTTTCCTCCCCTCAGTGGTGGCGGACATCCTATGCGAATTCCTGGAGGTGGCCGTGCACCTGATCCTCTATGTCAGAGAGGTCTATCCGACTGGAATCTTCCAGAAGAGGAAGAAGTATAATGTTCCAGTTCAGGTAGATAGTAAAATCATTTTTTTTTAGTGTCTTTTTTTATAAACAATTCCACCATATTATCCACATAAATCCAGCGCACCTTCCTCTGCCACCCTAGGCTACTATACCCTGTATTAATGAGATTGATTTCCAATAATCTGTGTGGAGGGGGGTTGGTAAAATATTGAGCAGGAGGCGGCTGATGAGGAAATGTTCCAGTGACTTCTTAGCTCAGCAGATCAAAGCTTCATCTAGGTTTAAGTCATTGTGACAGGTGTGCACAGGGCAGCAGTGTTCTTCCCCTTCAGTTATCACTATTGCATGCTGAATGCTAATGCTGAACAGGACTAGTATGTGATGGTAAGACTCCGGGTTTTATTTCAATTATTGTAACATTGTATGGTGCAAACATGGGACAATTCTGGGTTGGTATTTTTATCTATTTAATGAAAACATTCCCAATACTTTTTAAATATTGAGGAACCATTACAATAGTTTTCAAGTCTCACGATAACCCTGCTAAAAATGATGATATCTACTGTTCTTGAAACAATAGCGTAGTCATTAAATTGCAGATCTGATAGTGGTAATAATAATAAAACATAAAAGAACACGGCATACTTAACACATTTAACACCCAGATTATTTTTCACCCAGATTATTTTTAATAATTAATCATGAAATGTAACAATTAGAGGTCGATATGGGTTTTTCTCTGGCCGATGCCGATATTTAGAAATCACGGTGGCCGATGGCCGATATGTGATGCCGATTATTTTGGGCCGATATATTTGGCCGTTTTTTTTTTTTTTTTTCCCTTCATCTCATAAAATCTAACAGTTAGACCCCTTTCACACTGGGGCATTTTTCAGGCGCTTTTGGGTTAAAAATAGCGCCTGTAAAGTTCCTGTAAAATGGCTCCCCTGCAGTCTCAGTGTGATATCCCGAGTGCTGTCACACTGAGGCGATGCGCTGGCAGGATGTAAAAAAAAGTCCTGCAAACGGCATCTTTGGAGCGGTGTATACCGCTGCTCCACCACTCCTGCCCATTGAAATGAATGCGCACCGCTGCCGAAGCGCCTGCAAAGCGTTTTGGCAGCGGCGCTTCAGGGGCGCATTTAACCCCTTCCTTGGCCGCTAGCTGGGTTATAAGCGCCCCGCTAGCAGCCGATTAGCGCCTCTAAAATGACGGTAAATCGCCGCTAAAACTAGCAGCGTTTTACCATGAACGCATGCCTGCTCCAGTGTGAAAGCAGCCTTAAATTGGGTTTCCACCCAAAAAAACAAAAATACCTCAAAAATTCTAAAAAACAAAACAAAAAAACATTTGGATATTTTTTTTTTTTTTCACTTACCTCTAAATGCCTGTTGCTAGGTGGTCCCTCATAGTCTGCCCCTTCCTTTGCCTGGGCTGGTGACATCACTTCCCCCTCGGCACAGGAAGGGCTCCGCTCTGCTCCCTCCCTCCTGTCAATCATCTGGGACCCATTACAGGTCCCAGGTAATTGAGCGGCCAATCACGGCGTGCGGCGCCGCTCGCGCATGCGCAGTGGGTGCCAGGCTGTGAAGCCACAGCCCGGCGCCCACAGTTGAAATGCCGGCGCCGACGAGCGGAGGGGGGGGGGGACGAGCGGGGCTTCGATCCCCCGCATCGCTGGACCCAGGGACAGGTAAGTGTCCAATTAAAAGTCAGCAGCTGCAGTATTTGTAGCTGCTGACTTTTAATTTTTTTTTTTTTTTTGAATGCCCCCCTGGGTGAAACTCCTCTTTAAGTAATAAATGATACAGAAAATTTTTTACATTTAAACATTAAACAAAACAAACCTCCAATCAGTTCACTTGTATGTATAATTTAGAAAAAAAAAAAAACTATCATAAATATTAAATACACAAAAACAGGTAATCAAAACTTTTGGACGAAAAAAAATGCGCTAACTTTACTGCTTAGTTTTTTTTTAAATTCATTACTGTATTTTTTTTTTTAAATTGCGTTTGAAAGACCGCTGCGCAAATACCGTGTGACATAAAATATTGCAACAACCACCATTTTATTCCCTAGGGTCTCTGCTAAAAAAAATATATATAATGTTTGGGGGTTCTAAGTGATTTTCTAGCAGAAAATACAGGATTTTTACCTGTAAGCAACAAGTGTCAGAAAAGATTTAGTCTTTAAATGGTTAAACTGAGAACTCCTACACACAGAGTTCAGTCTATTGATAAAAAGAACCTGAAGAGATACAATGTATCTTCTTATCAGATTTGGCAGGCTGCCCAGAGGAGAGAATCCTCTCCACAGTTAGAATGGGGTCACACTGGGGCGACTTGTCAGGCGACCTAGCCGCCTGACAAGTCGCCTCCCGTTCTGTACAATGGAACCGTTCTAATCGGAGCGACGCAAGTCACTCCGACTTAGAAGAAAGGTTCCTGTACTACTTTGGGGGCGACTTGCATAGACTTCTATACAGAAGTCGTCTTGCAAGTCGCCCCGGCAGTCGTGTGCAGGTCGCCTCGGTGAGGCGACCTGCAAGTCGAACCGGCACTTAATGTCAGGCAACTTGCATTGACTTCTATTACAGAAGTCATTTGCAAGTCACGGCTGAAGTTACAATCGGCCTTTTTTATCAGCACAATCGGCCGATGCCGATTAAGTAAAAAACGCCAAATATCGGCCGATATGCCGGCCGATATATCGGTCGACCTCTAGTAACAATAAACAGTTACTAATGGCTGTAAAATAAAAGTAAGCAGTCAAAATGATATTGGTGGTCTCTGCAAACATTTCCTCTTACATTGGTGGTCCATGTAGTGCTCCATTACATTGGTGATCAGTGGGAAAAGTGGCCTCTTACATTGGGAGAAGGGCCCCTTATTCTGGTGGTCAGTGAAACGAATGCCATGTTACATTGCTGTTCAGTGGGAAGACTTGACTGTTTGTTTTTTATTGGTGGTCAGTGTAGTGACCCCTTACTATGATGCTTAATGAATAGGATGCCTGTTGGTGCTCAGTGGCTGTTTGCTTGAGAGACGGTAGGAGAGGCTCCAATGGTTCCACACCATCGGCTCTGCCAAGTGACATTGGTGCTGCAACTCCCGGTATGCAGGCACTATCAGGCAAGAGCTCAGTCTATAATCTGCTCAAGAAACCCAGTCAAAAAGCAATCTTTGGTGGAACCCTGCTTTAGAAAGGCTGACCTAATGTGTACGTGTGTTGATCCGCTTTCCTCAATAGGATGGATACTCAGTTTTTGATTAAAACGGGAACAGATAGACATCTCTGTCCTTTCTTGTTGTGCTGGTTCACAGTGCATAATGTCCCACTCACAGCCTGTGCTAAAGGACATCTTCAAAGGAACGGAGAGAGATAATATAAACAGGCGTTTCATGCAGTTTAACAAACAGAAAGTACTGTTGTCCCTTTTGCCATGTATTGGTGCAGTCTGCATGAGAGTTATCCTGGTGCTAGCAGAACTATCACTGGAGCCACACTTTCGGGAAGGGGATTTCATGGGTGTAAAGGGTAACCATTCCATCTTGTAAAAAAGATAACCATTGTGTATGTGTGTGTGTATATATATATATATATATATATATATATATATGTATGTATGTATATATATATATATATATATATATATATATATATATATATATATATATATATATATATATATATATATATATATATATATATATATATATATATATATATATATATATATATATATATATATATATATATATATATATATATAGTGGTGGGGGTAAAGGGCTGGATGATGCTGGACGTCAAGCCGGGAAAATGAGGCAAACGCTATCTGACTTGCTGCTTGTAATACACATTGTGAGAAGTTCACCGTATGTAGCAAAAACAGAGTAAGTAATTTTAGTGCAGGAGAGGAGCCTGTACTGCAGTTCAGCTCTAAAGACTTACAGTCAGGGAAGTTAATGCAATGGCAGGTGGAGAGGAAGAGCAAGCCAAGCACAGATTGTTCATATGTTTATGTTCCTCGCAGTCTGCTCAATGTCTTCATATATTATGTGTGTTTTCTAGATGTCGTGTCATCCAGAGCTGAATCGCTACATCCAGGACACACTGCACTGTGTTAAACCCCTGATAGAGAAGGTAAGGCTACTACATGACCTGATGTGGGTACACACTCTGACAAACAAGAACACGTACATGTATGAGGACACTGTAAACATTATTTTCTCAGACAGGCTTGTTGTTTTTCATGTAAAGCAGATCTAAACTTGATCACTAGAATCTCATGTAAGCTTTAACATGTTTTCCTAAATCTGCAGCTTTTGTTTAAATAATCCCTGGTGATCTTACCAAAGTCCTTGTTCAGGCACTTCCTGTTGTAGGGTGACAGTGCTTTCTCCCTGTCTCCCAATAGTGCTCCTACTTTGTCACCTTGTCACATGCACCCCTGCTGAAAACTACAAAAAGACGCACATTGTGCAGGCATGGTCCACCATTGTTGCTTGCAGGTAGCTAGTCCAGAGCAATGATGTGCAACTGCACTGGAGCGAGTGCATGTAAGCGGAACGTGGCTGCAAGAGGCTGGAGCACATCAGTAGCACTGAAATGGAAAAAAAATAGCACAGAGCAAACTAAATGTCATCCAGTTAGGGTTTACATCTACTTTAAACTTTCTAAAGGCTCAAGATTTTTTACCTTCGTGCATTCTATGAATGAAGGTAAAAAACCCTCTGTGTGCAGCAGCTCCCCTAATACTTACTTGAGCCCCATTTTGATCCAGCAATGTGCACGAAAGCCTTGGCTCTTGAGGGACTCTCACTCTTCATTGGCTGAGTCAGCAGTGGGAGCCAGTGAGCAGAGAGAGGGGATGGGACGGAGCCGCGGCTCTGTGTCTGTCTGAATGGACAAGCAGAGCAGCGGCTCAGATGCCCCACAGCAAGCTGTTTTGCTCTGGAGACACTTGGCAGGAGGGAGGGGCCAGGAGCGCCGGCGATGGACCCGAGAAGAAGAGAATCTGGGCTGCTCTGTGCAAAACCCACACTGCACAGAGCGGGTAAGTATAATGTGTTTGTTATTATTTAAAGAAAAAAACAAAACAAACTTTTAATATCACTTTAATTACACTGGCTTTATGTCCACTTGTGGCCACTTTTTATAGTGAAATCGTGCTTGGTGGGGTTGATTTTTAGTAGCTGCTCTCTGACACTTTGTTCTCCTTGGCTTTGCAGAATGATGTGGAAAAGGTTGTTCTGGTCATCCTGAATAAAGAGCACCACCCTGTGGAGAGATTTGTTTTTGAAATGGCACAGCCTCCGCTGCTTTCCATCAGGTGACTCCCAATAATACATTATATCTTACTTCTAGAGTGCCCAGCTTTAACCTACATTAAAGTTTTTCACATTTTCTGTTTTATTCATTTTAAACTAGGCTGGAGGGAAGTCAATGCCACACTTGCATGCATAGATGTTGGCATGATTCCAGTAGATCTGTCATTTTTCAACTTCCTTTAACAGGGTGATAGTGCTGTTCTTTCATCAGTGAAATCATAGTGGGGGAAAAAAAAATATATATATATATATATATATATATATATATATATATATATATATATATATATATATATATATATATATATATATTATAACATTTCAATTGAAAAATGCACTATGATAGTAATTCATAGTGATGAAAATTATCCTTTTAGATCAATTTTTACCTGGGATGTGTCGAATCTATATTATCTTGACTGACCTCTCTCTCTTTCTGTGCATATGAAAACTAAAAACTAAAAGAGTGGACTTTAAAGGCACAAAGGTAAACTGTCTAAAAATTAATTAGATTGGTTTATTGGGTACAAGATTAATTACGTGAAAACAGTTACTACATATAAATACATATAAAAATTGTGGGTCAGGATGTGGATCCTGGCACAAATATTCTTTTATTCGCTCGACATGTTGCGCATAGAGGCTCGCTTCTTCAGGAGCATAAAAGGTTCATGTAGTCATCAAACGCAGAGGGAACGGCGTGATGGATTGCTGGTAAGCAAAATTATCTGGGTATGTCTGGAGACAGGTAGGTACTGACACAACAATGAAAAAACACACAGGTACTGGTAGCATGATCCAGAGCCCCTTTATATCTTTTACACTATTTTTTATGATGTTCAACCAGCGTTAATGTGATTTTAAGGTCTGTTTTGGGTATTGTAAAGAAGACTGGCGGCTCAGAGAGGTTAACACCTCAAGGATAGTAGAGCCAAGCTGTGTGAGATTGATGCGTCTCCTGATAGCCGATCAGCGTTTGCTGGGTCGGCTACCAGTAAACGCTGATCGGCTATCAGGAGACGGATCCACATCCTGACCCACAGGCCTTCTTACTTACATCCTTGTCTGGATAGTATCACGGGAATCTCAATTTCCTTTCTGGGGTGTATTACTGCATTTCTCTATCGTATTAAGTAGTGTCAGATTTTATGAGTGGGGTATATAATATCAACTTCATGAATTTTTTATATGTATTTATATGTAATAACTGTTTTCACTTAATTAATCTTGTACCCAATAAACCTAAAAAACAATCTAATTATTTTTAGACAGTCTACCTGTAAGCCTTTAATGTCCACTCTTTTAGTTTTTAGTTTTCATATGTCCATTACTGGGATGTTGGCACACTACTACCTGTGTACCCACAGTGTCACCCTGTGTAAGTACACAAAAACCTGGAATCTTTTTCAGTCTCTTTCTGTGCAGTCAGGGTTCTGTATTATGGCTCTCTGTAAAATCTGTGTGTGGTCAGGGTGTTAGATTGGAAGCCGCCCTGAGTGCTCTGACATTCTGTTTTGTCTTTCGCACAGTTCCGACTCCCTGCTGTCTCACGTAGAGCAACTGCTGAGGGCGTTTATTCTGAAGATCAGTGTCTGTGACGCCGTGCTAGATAACAATCCGCCAGGTACTGCTCACAGTTGGGGCATTGTCCTTTGCTTCAGGTGTAGATTTAAATGGAAACTGTAATGGTTATCATTTCCATCCAGGCTGTACGTTTACTATATTGGTCCATACACGGGAAGCAGCCACAAGGAATATGGAAAAGATTCAAGTTATAAAGGTGAGTTACCAGACAGTTTAGATGACTAGCTGGACCCCTGAAGCTGAACCTGCGTCCTAAGGGCTGTATGCAGTCCCTTGGCACTTTTTGTGCAGCCCCCAGAGCCCCTTTATATCTTTTACACTGTTACTTTTTCTTATGATGTTCATCCCTTTTTCTGCTTGTTTTAATGTGTATTCAGTCTGTTTGTCACTATGTCCTCGGTCTAACATCTCCTATAGCATGTCTGGGATCTCTGACAGATTTCTATAGTATTGCATTCCCTGAATATTATGTGCAGCCTTCAGTAATGTCTGAAACTGCATGTAAGGCTTCCTTTATCAGGTGATTTGGCCACCACTGAGCTAGACAGAATATTCTGAGTGTACAAAGTAGTTCAAAAAATAATATCTCAGTTCTAGGTGGGGGCCTGGTGGGTGGAGTTACCTGCTTGCTTTTTACCTCCTGATCAATTTTCCTCCCATTTTAAAGCCTCGTGCCAGACAAACCTTTTATTTTATTTTTTTAGTTTTGGATAGAGTAAAGAAGGGTTCCTAATGGTTTTCCTTGCTGTCTGTGTGCTTGATGGAGATATTCCCCCCTCACTTCCTGTCTGTGACCACAAAGGAAAAAGGGGAAATCTTAATGGGGACACAGATCAATGAAAGCCTGACAGATGTATTAACACTTCTCAAAACTGGGCTTTAAAGCTGAACCCCCAGGCACAAAAACATTTAAATGTATTCTTTAAAGTGGAACTACAACTGTATCAGAGCACCCTAAACCAAAAATGCTATTTTAATTAATGATTAATTTTCAGTGCAAACTCCCCCATTCATCCATGTCGCCATACTTTATTTTGTTGAGAAATCACTTTGAAAAACAACTCGCTAGCATTTCTAGTCGTGGCCATCTTGAGTAAGGGCAGATGATTCATATAGCATTTACTTCCTGCACTCTGTCTGCCCTTAGCTCGGGTATACAGGCAGGTAGGTGTGCTAAGCTGAGAAAACTCTTCCTTCCCCCTCCTGGGAAGTATGACTTCATTCACCTAGGCCCAGAAAGCAGGCAGTAGTTGAAGAAATGTAGAAAAAAGTTTAAAACCAGTAAATACTTTTCTATCTATTTTTACCAATGCTAGCAGCATAAGGATTAAAAATAATCAATGTTAATTGAGAGAGTGAAGTTCCACTTTAATATTCATAAAGTATTTAAGTCCACTTAATGTGCACCAAATTCCCTTCAAACCCAGGTATAACCTTATAAAAGTAGCAGTGACATCATCACTTTGCTGTATATAGCCTATGCAGAGAACAGAGCTGTGGGAGGGACCCAGCAGGCTCCACCAACTACAGGAGAGGGCGGAGAGCAGACCAGTTATCCTAAATAAGGAGAGAGAGTCTTTATTACAGGAAAATCCAGGAAGTTCCACACTGGATTACTACACAGATCTGGAAGAAATACGCAAAGCAGAGTACACATGGCTTGTGTATTTAGATAATATTTGGTTATCCCGAAGTTCAGCTTTATTATGAAGTCACGGGGTTGATTTACTAAAACTGGAAATTCAAAATCTGGTGCAGCTGTGCATGGTAGCCAGTTGGCTTCCAGGTTGTGTGTTTTTTTTTTTTTTTTTTTGTCAAAGCTTAATTGAACAAGCTGAAGTTAGAAGCTGATTGGCTACCATGCACAGCTGCAACCAAATTTTGCACTCTCTAGTTTAAGTAAATCAACCCCATAGAGTCCCAAAAAACTGTCACTGAATATATCCATCTTTAATCTTTGCGGTTGGTTTCTGCATAGGATTTCCCTTGGATACTGGCTGATGAGCAGGATGTACACATGCAGGAACCTCGGCTCATACCACTGAAGACCATGACCTCTGATATATTGAAGGTGAGTGTGAGAAACTGACTTTTCTTAATATTGTACTACCTAAGAATGATTTTTAATGGTCACAACAGCTCATCATCAGTTGGTCATTGGTACACAATCAGTTTGATCAGAATGAATCTGACCAAACAAGTGTCACTTCTGTTTAGACAAATAAAGGTTTACACTCTCACAAAGACATTTTATCTTTGTGGTGAGGAAGATCCTTATCTGTTACAGCATGACACTACCTCTGTGCTAAAAGCCAGCTCCATGAGTTTGAGTTTAGTGTAGAGGAACTCTAGTGTCCTGTACAGAGCTCTCACCTCAACTCTACTGAACACCTATGGAATGAATTGGAAAGCTGATTGTGACCCTGTCTTCTCATTCAACATCAGTACCTGACCAGCTCTGTCACTAGTTGTAATATAAACCTATTATTTATTGGGTTTCTTTTAATTTATTTTTTTGTGCTCAAGGTAGCCTAAAATCATTACCTGCATTATTTAGCAGCAGGCAGCCAGGGGGGTCCAAGAGTCATGTATAATGATGAATGGCAGCCATCACATGTATCTCATTAGGACATCCAGTGTGTTCTGCAGGGCTCTCAGCACCCCAGTGATCACTACTGGGAAGTTAAACCTGATGTTTAATCTGCTTATATCTTGCTTTCCCTGGTTCAACCTTTCCCCCTCTCATCAACCTGCTAATGAAATGTTTAACTGAAACAACAGAATGACGCTTTGTGGGCCTGGAAGTCTTTAGCCAGATCAGGCAGCTTTCAGAGTTAAAGTATTAGTGCCCGCAGCTTATAAATCATCTTTTTACATTTAAAATATTGCCACTATATACCTTTTTTGGCTGATCTGTATACCACGGTCAGTGATAAACTGCACAGTTTCTCCAGTGCTGAGAGTTCAGGTAGGAGGAGATTTCCACTGCAGTCTGTATATATGCCCACATGTGTGATGCCAATATCATGTGACCTGGCTATCTCTGAGAACAAGTATCATATATTTTTTTTTTTTTATCGTGACTGCGACATTGCAGTGGACAGATCGGACACTTTTGACACTATTTTGGGACCATTGGCATTTATACAGCGATCAGTGCTATAAAAATGCACCGATTACTGTGTAAATGTCACTGGTAGGGAAGGGGTTAACACTAGGGGGTGATAAAGGTGTTAAGAGTGTTCCCTGGGCGTGTTCTAATTGTAGGGAGGATGGGCTCACTAGAACATGACAGAGATCACTGGGAGTAGTAGATCCCTGTCATGTTGCTAGGCAGAACAGAGAAATGCCTTGTTTACATAGGCATTCCCCCGTTCTGCCTCTCCCTGTCACGATCGTGGGCCACCGGCAAACATCGAGTCCGTGGGACCCCGCGGGCACACTCCCTCTCGCCGTCGATGATGCAGCGACGTACGGGTACGTGATTTTGTGCACACGTGCCACTTTGCCGACGTATATCGGCATGAGGCGGTCGGCAAGTGGTTAAAGTTCAATCTGCTTAAATGTCCACAACATGCTAATGAAATGAATGTGAAAATACTGTTTTAGTTATATACCTTATTTTAACTCAGTGATATTATCATTATGGGTGCAACGGATCGTCACCGATTCGTGATCTGAACGATTTAACCTGTTAGATCTGGAGCAGCGGCCATCTTGGTACACCCGGCAGCCATTTACCACGTGATCGCTCTGTCAAATGATGGAGCGATCACTTGTAAACAAACCGGCGTCATGACATCCTCTCTCCCCTCTGTGTACTGATCTGTACAGTGGAGGGGAGAGATCGGATGGCAGCAGTGCTGTGGGCTGAATCTGTAGTGCCCACAGCGCTGCTCTTTGAAATTGCAGTCACATCCATGGATCCATCCATCCATGCTCAGCCATCCCTCCATACTCTGCCATACCCTGCTAATACTCTGCAATACTCTGCCCATCCCCTGCCAATACTCTGCCAATACCCTGCCAATACTAGGGGTGCAACGGATCGTCACCGATCCGTGATCCGAACGGTTTAACCTGTTCGGATCGGCACACATGCGTGCCGCTGCCTCGGCCTTAGGAAAGGCCTAGCTTTGGCCTAGCTCCGGAGCAGCGGCCATCTTGGTACACCCGGCGGCGGTGGTGTGCGCTGACATCATCACCCCTCAACTCATGGATCTGATCTGGCCGGCTTGGCGGCTTCTATTCTGTAAGGTAAAACTAAACCACACTAGTCTTCCTTCCTAATTCCTATACTCATACTGTATATACAGTTGGGGAGATTGTGGATATTATTACAGTGGGGGAGATGACATGGATATTACAGTGGGGGAGATTTATTTATTTATTTTTTGATCCGAACCGTGACTCCTGATCCGAGGAACGATCCGAACCGTGAGTTTTTTCATCCATTGCACCCCTAATTATCATCCCTGGCTCTCTGTGCTTCTCTATGCAATGCAGGCAGATCATGGCTGGAGGAAGAGGCCAACAGAGTGCAGTAAATAGATTCCTGAAAACATCACAGCAACCTGCCTCATTACTCTCAAGAGTCGTGCGCTATGATGCAAGCAGTGGGCTAGGTCTTGAAAGGAGTGATGCAATTATCAAAATGCCTTGATGGGTATTTGTTAGTCCTGGAGGAGTGGACATTCCTAGGTGGGCTGAATTTGAATGCCGAATGCCCAAATGTAATGCTAAACCTCCATGATTGAAAACCATTGCCATGGACGGCAAGCTGGGGAGGAAATGGCTAAGAAATGGGTCGGCTTTATCTGACTTTCTGTGGCTTCTATTGCACATTGAGAAGCTCACAATCTGCAGTAAAAACAGAGTAAAAAATTTCTAGAGAGACAGGTCTTAATTGAATGATAAAGTGTCTATTGGGAGACAAATCTATATACATTCAGTTTATATAGTCCATATGTTAAAAGTTCATCATGAAATCTGAGCAACATTAGCAGCGGCTCCCAATGGAGTAAAACAGACTCTGCAGGACATAAAAAGGAACACAAGTGGGCGCAAGACTAAGTGTAGCAATAGGAGTAAAGGAATTTATTAAAAAGCCAAATGGCAACTCACATTTTTAAAAGGAGCTATTTATATATATATATCTGTGTCTAAATGGCCCTAATAATTTGCAATCCCAGGGTCATTTGCTTGGTCCAAGGTGTATGTAGCTGGTGTACCCAGGAAGGGACGGAGGAGCGCTGCTGGAAGGCGGCTGTGACCAGGGTGGAACGCGGAAGCTGCCGGACCAAAAGTGACATCAGCATACTTCTATTGCTACACTTATTCTGGTGCCCCCTCGTGTTCCTTTCTAGATTTAAGACCTAAAAGCTCTTCTGCCCAGATCACATTTCATTATGAATAATTTTTATATTCCAGACCAGATCAAATGAAGCACATGACGTAAAGTATATATGATCTGGTAACTACAAATAACTAAGGCTTCCCTTAAAAGGGTAACTCCACTTTCATGGGGAAAAAAAATAGCATATAAAAAAAAAATAATATAGCATATACAATTGTTACACAAATCATATTGTAATTGAATGTTATCAAAATTGACCTTTCCTTTTCAATCTGCAGCTCTGTAATTTTCTGTAAGATGCATTGTGGCTACCTGGAGGCTTTCTGTACACAGAATAAAATAATTTCCTGCTTGTGTGATTGGCTCACTGATTTTCCCAGAAGTCTACAGTAAGATACAAGTCAGGTTTTTGACATCCCTTGCAACAAAAATACATTTTTTGGTAAGATACTCTCAATAGGAAATCACATCTTAAGGAAAGCTGACCCTGCTGGTTTCCTCATTAGAGCCCTACAGCCCCACAAGCCTGTAACGGAGTAACGAGCCCTTCTGGGGGGAGGGTGAGAGTGAGTACTGTTTTTTTTTTTTTTTTTTCTATGGGTACCCATCCCCATTTCTGCAATCCTCACCTAGGCAAGAATGATGTCCCTTGCCTTGCCTCCTGGGACATGTCAGGAGGCGGCAGGACTATGTGCAAGGTGCAACTCAAGTTTGCACATTCAGGAAGCCACACCAGAGACCACCAGTGGTGGTAAGAAGCAGCAGTTGGGGAAGACAACTTTGGAGCCCAGGCATGGGCAAGTACTTGATTTTTTTTTTTTTTTTTAAAGTCAGCGGTGACGTTATTTGTAGCTGTTTAACCTAAAAAAAAAATAATGAAGTTTCTCTTTAAATATAACTGACCAGCATCCCTTAAATTTTAATTTCAACATAAACGAATAGTGTCCCTAGTACTGCTCAGAGGTCCATTGGTGTCACTGCCTCAGCTGCGGGTGATCACATCTTCAGCATCTGTTCATCCCAAACTAGTGCATACAGCATAATGGGAAGCTGCACCCTGCTGTTCTCCCAGGCACAAAAACAACTTTATTTTTCCAGCTTTGGTGAGAAAACACTGCTAAGCACATTTCTCCACCTACTGGGGCTTAATCATAGCACAGACTCTACAATTAAACCCTAGTAGGGGTGAAATGCGTCAGTGGAGCTGGGTGGTGTGTCCTCTACAGTACTGCACCTGTGCATTACTGCCAAATGGAAATCTATGGGGCTTTAGGATTTGAGACAGTTACATAGAATATGGGGCTGTAATGTGCAGGAACTGCCAGGACCTGAGGATTGAGGTAAGTGTGCATGTGTGGAGGGGGAAGGTGGGTTAGGTCAGAAGGGGGCACAAAGGAGAAGTGCACTTTGTTTTAAAGAGCATTTATTTAGGACTTATCTTAAATAAATGACTTATCTTTATAATTTAAGTCTTAATCTAATGTTGAGCACTCTGATTCATAAGTGAACCTTCTGTGTCTCGATATGGTATAATTATATTAGTCTTGGATATACTCCGCCACAGCCAGTGGTGCAATATTCTGACACTAAGCTTTACAGATATGAAGAGTGATTGGTCACATTACTATGCTGATGATCCATTTCTTGGTCTTTTCAGATGCAGCTTTATGTAGAAGAAAGAGCACAGAAATGCACTTGACATCCAACTCTGCGACTCATCTACAGCTAAGCCCTACTGACATCATTATTTCCAGAAGATGCTAAAGGCTCTATGATTGGCTGAATTCATATTTTCAGTCTCCTTATTAGATGACTTGTTGATTGTATACAAGGAACTCATTTCATAAACTCCAATCTCCTGTCTCCTTAGTTCAACAGACTGGAGAGAGGATCTACAAACTGCTTTTATGGAGCCATGTTTATACCTATGCTGCAGTGTTTGACACTTCCCTGGTTCTTTCCTGCCCCCTTATAAACATGCTAATGAAAATTTGATTTCTTTTTTCATTTCATACTAAATTTAGACCCCAGGGATGTCATCACTGGGTCTGTGTGCTTTGCAGGCTGACCATGGCTAGTGGGAGGTGCTGGTTGGTCGGAGCGGTCTTGATAATTTCAAAATGCCTTGAATTGGCTAGATGACGCTGGATGTCCTCCCAGCCAGGAAAGGAGGGGGGTTCTATCTGACATAGTGCAGCTTCTATTGCACTTTCTGAGAAGCTCACAATGTGCAGTGAAATTTTTAGCGTAAGCAATTTTAGCCCAGGAGAGGAGCCTGGACAACTGTGCAAGGCTGGAAGTCTGGTTTTTAAAGGAAACTTCACTTTTATATCTTGCACTTAAGTATACAAATAAACATAAATATGTAATTGTCAGCTTCCATGCATTTTGCTGCCTCCAGTTTGACCTCAAGCTTCAGAAGAGCCATTTTCATGATCAGCAGCATGTGAAAAATCTAATCTGCTGATTTGTATACTGTTGCCATGGTTACAAAGGAAAAAGTCATCGTTCACTGCAGGTTGCAATACAAGAATAACTTTTAACTATATTAAGTTACAAACTATCTTTATGTTTTAACAAAATTGCATTGAATTGTCCATAAAACTTTGGAAACAATTGTAACTTGTCGATAAATTGTGAAAAATCACTTACTTTGTCCTCGTTCGCTGTGTATTTTGTGTGTTGCATATTTTGTATTTGGATTAAATGTTCTTTTGTTTGTTTCTTTCATTCATTCTTTATCTATAATTATACACAGTGCCTTGAAAAAGTATTCATACCCCTTGACATTTTGCTATGTTACAACCAAAAACATAACTGTATTTTATGTGATAAACCAACACAAAGTGGCACATAATTGTGAAGTGGAAGGAAAATGATAAATGGTTTTCAAATCTTTTTACAAATATATATGTGGAAAGTGTGGGGTGCATTTGTATTCAGCCCCCCTGAGTCAATACTTTATGGAACCACCTTTCTCTGCAATTACAGATGCAAGTCTTTTTGGGGATGTCTCTACCAGCTTTGCACAGCTCGAGAGTGACGTTTTTGCCCATTCTTCTTTGCAAAATAGCTCAAGCTCTGTCAGATTGGATGGAGAGCGCCTGCAATTCTTGATACAGATTCTCAATTGGATTTAGGTCTGGACTTTGACTGGGCCATTCTAACACACAAATATGCTTTGATCTAAACCAGGGATCTCTAAATTACGGCCCTCCAGCTGTTGTGGAACTACACGTCCCATGAGACATTGTAAAACTCTGCCATTCACAGACATGTTTAGGCATGATAGGAATTGCAGTTCCTGAACAACTGGAGGACCATAGTTTGGACACCCCTGATCTAAACTATTCCTTTTTAGCTCTGGTTGTATGTTTATGGTTGTTGTCCTGCTGGAAGGTGAACCTTCGCCCCAATCTCAAGTCTATTGCAGACTCTAACAGGTTTTCTTCTAAGATTGCCCTGTATTTGGCTCGATCCATCCTCCCATCAACTCTGACCAGCTTCCCTGTCCCTGCTGAAGAAAAGCATCCCCACAACATGATGCTGCCACCACCATGTTTTTTTTTTATTATTCCTCATTTGCAGCTTCTTAGACTTGTAGCAGAATTTGAGAAGAAGTCTCACCATACACCGTTTTTATCCTGTCCCTCACATGTAGAACTTTGTCCTGTTTTCATAGGCACGGTGGATCCAAACCAGGCTTGGTTGACAGCGTGCCCCCTTCCCTCCATTGCTGTCACCACACTTTTCTGTAGGATATGAACAACAAATTAGCACTGATTGCTGGTGCTTGTCACCAACAACAGGCACTTGCCCCAGACCAGCGCTGTCAAAATGCATGCAGAGGAAGAGGGAGGGGGGTGCCTTAGAGGAACTGCCTGAAAATCATCCAGCAGAGGGAGCAGAAATAGCCATGCAATGGTCGTGTTAACACTTGATTCCATTTGCTGTGTTCTGCAGGGAGCTTCCCTAAATAGTCTGCTATACAAATTAGACCAGTGCTAATGATGTCAGATGTGCCAATATGTGCGGCCACAGCATAGCTGGTGGGAGCAACAGAGCTCTGCTTGTGCTACTTAATAGGAACGTCCAAAAATCTTTACCAAGTAACTATAGACCTGTTAGTTTAATTTCTATAGTTGGGAAGATACTGGAGATTTTAATAAAAGACCACATAGACGAGTTCTTGCTGGAAAAAAATGTTTTAGGCAACAGACAGCATGGATTCATGAAAGACAGAAGTTGTCAAACAAATCTGATTTCTTTTTATGAAGAGGTAAGTGAAACCTTGGACAGAGGGGTGGCTGTGGACATTGTATACTTGGATTTTGCAAAAGCGTTCGATACAGTTCCCCCATACACGGCTCATGTGTAAGGTAAAGTCTACAGGCTTGGAAATATCAGTTTGTAAATGGATAGAAAACTGGCTAAAAGACAGAATTCAGAGAGTAGTGGTTAATGATTCTTACTCTGAATGGTCTAAGGTTATCAGTGGTGTACCCCAAGGTTCAATATTGGGACCCTTACCTTTTAATATCTTTATAAATGATATTGGGTCTGGTATTAAAAGTACCATTTCAGTCTGCAGATGACACCAAGCTATGCAGTGGAATAACGTCCTTACAGGATGTCTCCAATTTACAAGCTGACCTCAATGCACTGTCTAATTGGGCGACTATGTGGCAGATGAGGTTTAATGTTGATAAATGTAAAGTTATGTACTTGGGGGCTAAGAATATGCATGCATCATACATACTAGGGGGAGTACAACTGGGGGAATCCGTGGTGGAAAAGGATCTGGGGGTTTTGGTAGATCATAAGCTCAATAATAGCATGCACTGCTAAGCGGTTTCCAAAGCAAGCAAAGTCCTTTCTTGTATTATGAGGTATGGACTCCAGAGAGAGATATTATTTTGCCCTGTACAAATCATTAGTAAGACTTCATCTGGAATATGCAGTTCAGTTTTGGGCACCAGTTCACAAAATGGATATTGGGGAACTCGAGAAATGCAGAGAAGAGCAACCAAACTGATAAGAGGCATGGAGGAGCTCAGCTATGAGGAAAGATCAGAGGAACTGAATTTATTCTCTCTTGAGAAGAGGAGAATAAGAGGGAATATGATCAACATGTACACATATATAAGGGGTCCATATAGTGAACTTGGTGTTGAGTTATTCACTTTAAGGTCATCGCAGAGGACTCTTTACATCTAGAGGAAAAGAGATTTCATCTCCAAATACAGAAAGCTTTCTACACAGTAATGCCCCGTACACACGGTCGGACTTTGTTCGGACATTCCGACATCAAAATCCTAGGATTTTTTCCGACGGATGTTGGCTCAAACTTGTTTTGTCTACACACGGTCGCACAAAGTTGTCGGAAAATCCGATCGTTCTAAAAGCGGTGACGTAAAACACGTACGTCGGGACTATAAACGGGGCAGTGGCCAATAGCTTTCATCTCTTTATTTATTCTGAGCATGCGTGGCACTTTGTCCGTCGGATTTGTGTACACACGATCGGAATTTCCGCCAACGGATTTTGTTGTCGGAAAATTTTATCTCCTGCTCTCCAACTTTGTGTGTCGGAAAATCTGATGGAAAATGTCCGATGGAGCCCACACACGGTCGGAATTTCTGACAACACGCTCCGATCGGACATTTTCCATCGGAAAATCCGACCGTGTGTACGGGGCATAAGAGCTGTGAAGTGGTTCTGGCCAGCTCAGTAGATTGCTTTAAGAAAGGCCTGGATTCTTTCCTAAATGTACATAATATAACTGGTTACTAACATTTATAGGTAAAGTTGATCCAGGGAAAATCCGATTGCCTCTTGGGGGATCGGGAAGGATTTTTTTCCCCCTGCTGTAGCAAATTGAATCCTGCCTTGCTGGGGGTTTTCACCTTCCTCTGTATCAACTGTGGGTATAGGATTGGGTATTTGGGATTGAATGATATTATTTTTTTATTGATTTATTTGGTTGAACTAGATGGACTTGTGTCTATTTTCAACCTGACTAACTATGTAAATAAGGCTTCTAGCAGAGGGAGGAGCTAACAGGCTGTAATGGAGGAAGAAAACCATTTATGTAATGCACAGCATACAGCATTGCTTTACACAATTAGTGATAAGTGTTTCTACATTAGCCACTAGACCAATAGTTAAAGTGATTGTAAAGGTTGTTTTTTTTTCTTCTAATATGTTATACTCATTTGTTTTGTGCAATAGTTTTACACTGAACCTCCTCTTCTGGGTTCCCCCATTGGTGTTGTCCGATCCTTCTTTTCTCTGTTCCCATAGCAACCTGCTTGCTATTGGGGCAGGCTTGATTCTGTGCAGGGCTGTGTGCATCTGTAGACACACATAGCGCAGCCCGGCCCCGCTCTCTCCTCACTGGATTTGAATGACAACAGCAAGAGCCAGTGGCTCCTGCAGCATCTGCAGTGAGAAGAGAGAGAAGGTAGAAGAGCTGCTGCAGATGGGCACATCGCTGGATCAAGATCGGGATGAGGTAAGTGTTTAAGGGGTGGGGTCACAGACGCATGAAGGTTTTTTCCTTAAAGTGGTTGTAAACCTCAGACATAAAATCTGAACGAAGTATATCCCTCTATAGCAGGGTCAGCAACCCATAGTATCATCAGTACATCTAATGAACAGCTAACATAAACATAAATAGTAAGCTAATCAACAGCTCGCACCTAACAGCTAACAGTGATCCAATTAGCAGTAAGTTATTTAGCAACTATAGAAAGTGAATTTGGCTATAGCCACATCCTAAGCAGGGAATACAAAAAGATTGCAAGACCAGATATGCCAGAGCCGCCTAATCATAGTGCATTGCAGTGGATCGTGCAAATCCAATAAGGTCCAGCCTGGGGCAGGCATAGGGGCACCAGGACCCACCGCCAAACAGCAGGAATTCATCAAGGGCAGAGATTTATATAGTTTAATTATCAGGGATGGATAAAGTGGTGGGCCACCAGCATATATCTCACTGGGCAACTTGCAGTAAGGTGTATAAGAGGGGGGCAAAAAAGCCCCAACGTCCAATTGAAGAGGTATAAGGAGCCAGGGATAATATGAATAAGTACAGCAATCAGAGCGCTCCCCAAAAGCAATAGCCACAGGATACTCGCCAGCCCTTAGAAAAATGACTAGTGTCATTAGACGCCAAGAAACACCGCCCACCAGGCTGCCCTTAATTAACAACTAGTAACCTAGAAAAACCTAGGTGACTCAGGTCCGTGCCCACCCAGAAAGTTTCATTAAAGCTGGTGCAGCCATAAGACCATACAGCAGAGCAAAATATTACAGCGCACACATGCAAAAAAGACATTTACCTCCAGCAGGGCTAGTTTAAAACACCTAGACAATATTTTTTAGATTGTCTAGGTGTTTTAAACTAGCCCTGCTGGAGGTAAATGTCTTTTTTGCATGTGTGCGCTGTAATATTTTGCTCTGCTGTATGGTCTTATGGCTGCACCAGCTTTAATGCATCTTTTAGGGTGTGCCCCTCAAATATCTTGTTTGTTTATTGTATGGATTCTGACCAAATCCCTTTGGGTGCGGAGCACCCCACTTGTTCATTAAGTGCCTCATTAGTGTCCACTTGTGTCATGGGTGGAGACCTCAAAGTTCTCCCATATAGAAGAGTGTATTGCTCTCATGGTTCAGAGAAGCAGGATCTCCCAGTCTATGGATAGTGTAGGACCCACTAATTATGGGGTACTTTGTCGCAGTAAGTGGGCTTAGCACCATATAGCAATATGGTGTGACCAAATCCCCATATTTTTTGCTAATATTTTTTAGATTGTCTAGGTGTTTTAAACTAGCCCTGCTGGAGGTAAATGTTTTTTTTGCATGTGTGCGCTGTAATATTTTGCTCCACCCAGAAAGTTTGGCACCAGTTCCCCAGAAAGAAGACCCAAGGCTATCGAAATCTCATCAACCAACTTTCACTTGTGTAATCTGCCCACTTGTCTGTCCACTACTATACAAGTCATCATAAGAAAAAACTCATACAATGTTCCAGCAGTCTGAAAAAAGTGGAATTAATTTATCTTCTTCATTTAGCTTCTCCAACTCAGTCTGCAGGAGGGCCGCCATATTCCCTCTGACCATTAACCTGTACAAGATTAATATTATTAATATACACCTTTCCATCCACTCCAGCTTTATTGTCCTTATTCAGGAAATTAATCCAAGCCTCGCTGTCAGCGTTCATCACATTGTTAGCCATCATTAGAAAATGATCTGCTCTCTCAACAGGATCAGAGGCTGAGCTGAGTTCTTTTCCATGATCTGACCCAAAGAAGCAGACAAAACCCCCGGTCTTCTCCATGGACCATAATCGGGGGTGAAAGGCTAGTCCCCAGTCACGTCTGTTGCTATCTTTGGATCAGGATCTTTATGGGGAAAATCTCTGTTGTTTGGGTTTATTTGTGACCATCTCCCCTTTTGTGAATAGATCCTGACCCTGTTTACCTTATGGCTATATTATTGGCCAATGTTTATTATGTTTACTTCACCAATCTCTTATGGCATAATGGGACTTGTTTTCCCCTGAGGCAGACACATGGTGTCCTTATGCTTTGACTGTTATACATCCTCTACCTGGGACCCATATTATATTTGATTTATTCATATCTGTAGAAACACCACACCTGTCAGGGGTGAATGGGGCTTCTCGTTGTGAATCTTTTGAGACAAAGTCCTGGAGATGAATTTGAGGTGACTAACTCACCCCTTTGGGGTAATCACAGGACTTCTTTTCCCCCCTGGAATTCCACACTACTTTTCTCTATCTAAGGTATGATGATTAATGGGATTGTTTTTTTTACGATAGTGTATCTTTTACAACTCCCTTACCCAGGGCCGGATTAACATAGGGGCTGGTGGAGCTGCAGCTCCAGGCCCCTCCCTCAATATAGGCCCATGGCAGTGGCTTGTCAATTCCTGTGTGCCTTCCTGAAGGAAGAGGAGCCCTCTGTGCACACATGGAGGAGACAAGTCAGTGCAGCCAAGTCCTGTTCTGCCGATGCCTGACTCCTATCACAGGATCTGTTCCACTCACACAGATCCTCAGTGTCTGCTGGAGGGGCGCTGATGTCCTAACCAGCAGGAGCCCGGGAGGAAGGACATCTCCCATGCTGTTATGATAAGGTCAGTACATTTGTTAGGGGGATGTTGTGTAATTATTGTGCTAGGGGACAGACTGCTGCTTTCCCCATGTAATGTGCTCTCTTGTGCCCAGTGCCCACCATGTCATGTGCCTTGCAATGCCCCCCATGTAATGTTCTGTGCCCACCATGTCATGTCATGTGCCTTGCTGTGCCCACCATGTCCTGTCATGTGCATTGCAGTGCCCCTATGTAATGTGCTGTGCCCACCATGTCATGTGCATTGCAGTGCCCACTATGTAAAGTGCTGTGCCCACCATGTCATGTGCATTGCAGTGCCCCCCATGTAATGTGCTGTGCCCACCATGTCATGTCATGTGCCTTGCAGTGCCCCCATGTAATGTGCTGTGCCCACCATGTCATGTCATGTGCCTTGCAGTGCCCCCCATGTAATGTTCTGTGCCCACCATGTCCTGTCATGTGCATTGCAGTGCCCACTATGTAAAGTTCTGTGCCCACCATGTCATGTGCATTGCAGTGCCCCCCATATAATGTGCTGTGCCCATCATGTCATGTCATGTGCCTTGCAGTGTCCCCATGTAATGTTCTGTGCCCACCATGTCATGTGCCTTGCAGTGCCCCCCATGTAATGTGCTGTGCCCACCATGTCATGTGCCTTGCAGTGCCCCCATGTAATGTGCTGTGCCCACAATGTCATGTGCCTTGCAGTGCCCCCATGTAATGTGCTGTGCCCACCATGTCATGTCATGTGCCTTGCAGTGCCCCCCATGTAATGTGCTGTGCCCACCATGTCATGTGCCTTGCAGTGCCCCCCATGTAATGTGCTGTGTCCAGTATGTCATTTGCTATACGTTGCAGTGCCCACCATTTAATGCGCTGTGCTGAACAATGTCATGTGCTGTGCATTGCATTGCCCTTCATGTGATATGCAGTGCCCACTATGTCATGCTGTGCCTTGCAGTGCCCACCATGTCATGTGCAGTTCCTAACATGTAATGTGCAGTTGCATTTCCCACCATGAAACGTGCTATGCCATGCAGTGCCTACCATGTAATGTGTTGTGCCCACCATGTAATGTTATGTGCCATTCAGTGCCCACCATGTAATGCGCTGTGCCCACCATGTCATGTCATGTGCCTTGCAGTGCCCCCCATGTAATGTGCTGTGTCCAGTATGTCATTTGCTGTACATTGCAGTGCCCACCATGTAATGCGCTGTGCTGACCATGTCATGTGCTGTGCATTACATTGCCCTTCATGTGATGTGCAGTGCCAACTATGTCATGCTGTGCCTTGCAGTGCCCACCATGTAATGTGCAATGCCCACCATGTCATGTGCTGTGCCTTGCATTGCCCACCATGTAATGTGCAGTGCCCACCATGTCATGTGATGTGCCAACCATGTCATGTGCAATGCCCACCATGTCATGGCTGTGCCTTGCAATGCCCGCTATGTAATTTGCAGTGTCCACCATGTCATGTGCTGTGCCATACAGTGATCCCACCATGTAATGTGCAGTGCCCACCGTGTAATGTGCAGCGCCCACCATGTCATGTGCACTTCCCACCATGTCATGTGCTATGCTGTGCCCACCCTGCCATGTGCTGTGCCCAGCATGTAGTGTGTTGCGCCCACTGTGTAATGTGCTGTGCTGTTCAACAGTGCCCACCATGTCATGTGCAGTTCCTAACATGTAATGTGCAGTTGCATTTCCCACCATGAAACGTGCTATGCCATGCAGTGTCCACCATGTAATGTGTTGTGCCCACCATGTAATGTTATGTGCCATTCAGTGCCCACCATGTAATGTGCTGTGCCCACCACGTCATGTGCTGTGCCATGCAGTGCCCACCATGTAATGCGCTGTACCCACCATGTAATGTGCTGTGTCATGCAGTGCCCACCATGTCATGTGCAGTGCCCATCATGTAAATTGCTGTGCAGTGCCCACCATGTCATGTGCTGTGTTGTGCCCACCATGTCATGTGCTGCACCATGCAGTGCCTACCATGTAATATGC
This sequence comes from Lithobates septentrionalis, assembly GCA_037952835.1. NCBI lineage: Eukaryota > Metazoa > Chordata > Amphibia > Anura > Ranidae > Lithobates > Lithobates septentrionalis. The sequence continues at coordinate 286,752 of JBBDGP010001242.1, forward strand.
TGTACTCACCATGTAATGTGCTGTACATTGTCCACCATGGCATGTGCCGTGCAGTACCCACAATGGAATGTGGTGTGCAGGGCTCATCATGTCATGTGTGGTGTCCACCATTTAATGTGCTGTGCTCACAATGTAATGTGCTGTGCTGTGTCATGCAGTGCCCATCTTGTCATGTACTGTGCAGTGCCCACCATGCTATGTGCAGTACCCACTATATAATGTGTTGTGCCCACCATATAATGTTCTGTGCAGTGCCCACTTGTAATGTCCAGTGCCCACCATGTAATGTGCTCAGCTGTGCCTGCCATGTCATGTCCTGTGCCCACTGTGTGCATGAGCTGTGCCCACCATGAAATGTGTTGTGTTGTGCAGTACCAACCATGTCATGTGCTGTGCCCACCATATAATGTACTGTGCCTACCTTGTAATGTGCTGTATTGGGCAGTGCCAACCGCGTAATGTGCTGTGCCCGCCATTAAATGTGCTGTATCCATGTATCCACCATGTAATGTGTTGTGCCAACCATGTGATGTACTGTGCTATACCCCCCCCCTCGCGTGTAATGTACTATGCTGTGCCCCCCACAGACTCACCCCCTCACTCCCACCCCCCTCTCTCTCTCTCATCCCCTCTCTTTCACCCTGTTCTCTCTCTCACCCCCTTCACCCCCTACCAATCTCTCTCTCTCTCTCTCTCTCTCTCTCTCTCTAAAATTCTCTCTCTCTTGCGCCGGAAATGAAACCGTTTTATGGATGGGTTTACTTCTGCTTTAACATTATTCTTCCTGAAGAAGCGGAATTGTCTCAAGCGAAACAAGTAGAGGAGTTTTTGTACATTGAGGATTAACCACACTTTCTACTCCCAGTATATTTCTGAGAGTATCACATTATCAGTGTAACTTGTTTTTATATGACCTAGTGGGGATTGTCTACAGTTTTTTCCAATTGTTTGTGTAAGGATGATGGTACCCCTCCCTTTTCTTCAAATAACTTAGCCCATTAGAGGTCCATGCACTCTTATTGTTTTAGCCCTCCCTGTTTAGCTCCTTATTTATCACATGTATGCTGTCATGTTGGTGTCAGGAAAGGGGAAAATTTTATTAAATACTACCATAATTTTCCTTTCCTGATGCCAATCCATGGCAGCATATGAACCCTCCCTTTTTATGTTGTTATTTTTATGCTGAATGGGGGAGGGTGCTCTAGTTTTTTTTTTTTATAGATTTAAACAGGTTCTGTTGGTGAATATAGGGGCGGGGCTAAATCACATATATGCTGCCATGGATTGGCGTCAGGAAAGGAAATCTACGGCATTTGATACTCTATCCAAATGGAAAAAATGGAAAAGTGTAAGGGAGGGTTATAACCCCTGTTAGTTTATTTCTTGCCATCTGTCCCATTGAGGAGATTTCCCTTCACTTCCTGTCCCATATAGAAAACAGGATTATGAAAAATCAGCAAATAAGGGAATCCATTGGTGATCCCCAGGTCACCAGAACTAGTGTCCCCATTGGAAGATTTTCCCTCTATTACTTTTCTGGGGACAATCTAAAATTTGGGATTTTATTTTACTTTCACATTAAATGATAATGGTAAACAGGACAAATAGAGAGGGTGAATCCCCCTAACGGGAGCACAGACAGCAATAAAACCTAATAGGTGTTCTAATTCATCAGAGACCCTACCATTAATCAGGATCCTGGCACTCAGAGTTTGGTAGAGAAGCTGAATCCATTTAATGAATTTGGGCCCGAAAACCAAACCTGGCCAGACATTCCCAGAGATAGTCCTATTCTACAGAATCGAACGCTTTTGCGGCATCCAGGGACACCACTACTCTGGTCATGTTCGGCCTGCATATTCATATATAATCTAAGTAAGTTAAACGCTGTGTTTTTCGCAGGCATGAACCCAGTTTGGTCGGGGTGAATACGATTCAGGATCACTTTGTTTAACTGGAGTGCCCGGACCTTGGCCAAAATTTTTATGTCCAATTGCAGTAGGGAGATGGGGCGATACGATTCAGGGAGCGCAGGGTCCTTGCCTGGCTTGGGTATAAGAACAATAAATGCTTCTCTCATTGACTGTGGGAGGGATCCTGATTTGAATATGTGTGTAAACAATTCATGTAATTTGGGGACTAAAGTCTCACTGTAGTTCGTATAGAATTCTAGGGGGAGACCGTCTGATCCCTGAGCCTTGGAGGGGGCAAGGTGAGACATTGCTTCTGCAATATCATCCTTAGTAATGGAAGCCTCCAACAACTCAAATTGAGTTGAGGTTATCTGGGGAAAGTCTACAGTAGAAAGAAAGACAGCTATATCTTGTTTGGAGTTATTAGTGGTGGACGAGTATAGGGACGTGTAAAAGGAGCAGAATTCACCAGCCACCTTCTCTGGGTCTCGGATCAGGTCGCCTGTGGTATCTCACAGGGCGACTACAATGGGCGGTTTATGTTCCAGATGTGCCAAGTAAGCCAGTAGACGTCCGGCACGCTCCCCACACTCGTACACCTTTTGTTTAGTGTAAAATATTTTCCTTTCTGCTCTTTCAAAATGAAGTCTATTCACTATACGGGCCTGCATTTTCACCTGGCTTGCCACTTCTGCGGAGGGGTTTTCTGAGAAGGACCTCTCTACCTCAGCCATGTTTAGTTCAGCTTGTTTAATTACTTGATTTGAGGTTCTCCGATATCTAGATATTCGTTGGGACAGTAGCATGCGTGCATGAGTTTTTTTACGGCAAAATCTTTTATTGAACAAAAAGAAGAAGATTACATACAATCGGTAGTTTTGACAGTCATCCAAATAAATCAACCAGGTTATCAATTATATATGTACATTTGCTCTCTTTACTTATATGAACATTGGCCTAGTACCTTATTATTGTTATCATATACATCCATTCAACTCTACATATCATGCTAGGTATGACAAGAAAACTAGCATTATTAACACTTATTGTAACCTTTGAGCGATCAGATTATAGGGGGGTGGGGCTAAGCAATAGAGATTTGGGTTCCATTACATTTAGTTGAGTCAGCGAGGAGGGGTTAGTTTAATCTATCACGTCTGGAGTTTTGATTATACACATGTTTCGGGGGTTTTTAGCCACCTATCCCATATCTTATCATATTTAGATGGACACCCCCTATTGGAGTACATTAATTTCTTGTATGGCAGAGCTTTGTTGATTTCTGTTAGCCATTGCACAAATTCCGGCGGGTTAGGCCTCATCCAGAGTCTGGCTATTATTTTGCAAGCATAGAAAAGAGTGTCGTGTAAAAATATTTTGGTGAATTTATCAAGATCTGGATCTGGAAAAATTCCCAGGAGGCATAGCTTTGGCTGCAGTGTGATGGGGGAGCCCATTTTATCATGCAGGAACTGTATCACCTGCATCCAGAAGGCTTGAATCCTGGGGCATTGCCATAATAGGTGGAAATAGGTACCCACTGCCTGACCACACATTAAGCAGTTAGTAGATTGGTTGCTTTTATATTTAGAAACTCTAAGGGGTGTGAGGTATGCTCTATGTGTTATAAAAATTTGCGTTAAGCGGTCTGATAATTTAGGTGACACTAGTTTGCAAGTGTCAAGTGCATCACTCCACTCAGAATCATCTATAGGGCCCATCTCTCCCTTCCACCTGGTCTTAAGTGCGTATGCAGATGAAGTTGCCTGAGGAAGTGTCAGCATGCTGTAAAATTGCGGGCTTTTTCTTTGGGTCCGGGCATTTTACTGCTGCCAGTAGGGGGTTATCATTCAAGTTTAGATCCTCTAGGGGAAACTGCGCACGAAATGCATGTCGTAATTGTATATATCGGTAAAACATTTGTTCTGGCAATGCAAATTCCGTTTTTAAACTATTAAAAGACTTCAGTTTTCCGTTTTGAGTGATCTGAGCCAGGTAAACTATTCCCCTTGAACTCCATACTGTGTTGTCATGTAGAAGGTTGAACTCTGGTAGGGACATATTATGCCAAAGGTGAGTGCAACTATGGGGAGACATAACGCTCAATTTGTCAGATGCCATCTCCCACACCTTTCTATATTGGTATAAAAGTGATTTGTGATCCTTTTTTTGGCCCTCGTCTCTACCTTTACCCGTTATTGCTACTAGGGAGTCTAGGGTCTGTCTAGTCCATGTTGGACAGAGAGAGTGTAGAAACCTATTCCTGTCTACTTTATCAATATGGAAAATCTGTGAAAGCTGGGCCGCTAAATAGTATGCTTTATAATCAGGTAGCGCCATTCCGGAAAGATCTGTTGGATGTTTTAGTTTGTACCAAGGGAGTTTGTGCCTATTGTTGCCCCAGACGAATGGTTTGATGAGAGTCTCAAGTATTTTGAAATGCTTTAGTACCAAATACACCGGTGAGTGCCAAAGCATATACAGAACCTTTGGTAAGAGGACCATTTTTATTAAATTTATTCGGCCCATCACTCCCAGAGGGAGACGGGCCCATGCCTGCGTCTTTTGTCTAAACATTTCCAGTAATGGTGTGATATTGAGCTGTATGTAGTCTGATGGGATTCGGGTGGTACGTATTCCCAGATACTTTATGGTGTTTACTCTCTGTAGCGGAAGTAAAGCCCCATCTTTAGGTGGTGGAAAACTGTCTAGTGGCAGTATTTGGTATTTATCCCAGTTAATCCTGAGTCCAGAGAAGGTGCCGAAACGTTCTATAAGGGCCAGGGCTGTTGGTAGGGAATCTTTGGAGTCATCAAGATACAGCAGAGTATCGTCAGCATATGTGCTTATTTTGTAGGCCCACTATTCCTGGATGTTCCCGTATAGCTATTGCAAGAGGTTCTGCCGCCAGTGCATATAGCAATGGTGACAGTGGGCACCCCTGTCTCGTACCCCTGGATAGGGGGAATTGGTCCGATGGCCATCCGTTTGCCAGGACTCTCGCCACTGGATCCTGATACAGAAGCTGAATCCATTTTATAAATCTGGGACCTAGCCCAAACCTATCCAGACAGACCCATAAATACCTCCATTTAACTGAGTCTAAAGCCTTGGCTGTGTCCAAGGCAACGACTATTCTGGACCCAACATTATCATGTTTCGTCTGGAGATTAATAAACAGCCTCCGGAGATTGAAGGACGTGTCTCTTCCTGGCATGAATGCAGCTTGGTCCTCATGAACCAGCGACAGGATGACTGTGTTAAGGTGGATAGCAAGAATTTTGGCAAGAATCTTAATATCTACCTTTTTTTTTCACCGCGCCGGTCCCGAGGCGCTGCGGGCATGAGTTTTTAGGTGAGGCCGCGGCTTCGGCCTAGTCCGCGGCCTCGCCTAAAAGCTCATGCCCGCAGCGCCTCAGGACCGGCGCAGTATCCAAAAAAAAAAAAATTCGAATCGTGAATCGAGTTTTTTTTTAAGAGAATCGAAGATTTTTTTTTAAAGAAAATCTCCCAGCCCTAGGAGGTATATAACAACAACCAAAGGTACAAACAAAGGTATATATAACAACCCATTCAGCATGGCATGTATAAATAGGAATTTGCCCTGTGGATCGGATCACAGTGTTAACAGGGAAAATTGAGCCGTTTTGGCCACTGATATTGCAATGCCTCTGGAGTGTGCAGAGTACGGAGCTTGGTATAGCCATTCCACCCAGGGTTTCTTAAGTGATAGCAGTAGTTGACCCGTAAGCTGGGTTTCAACCAGCACTATGATATCAGCACATTGTGTTTTAAGGTAGGCCATAGCCGCATTTCGCTTAGGTTTAGCTCTAATGCCGCGGACATGCCACGTTAAAAATTTTAGAGTAGACATACTAGTGCAAACAATATATAGGCATGCAACCCTGTATGCTCCCCCGGGCTCAGAGGAAGAACCATGTCCGCACATCAGGTATGTTAAGCAGTGATTGTACCGACATGGTCCATGCAGAAGACTTTTAAAAAAACCTTCTACCCTTACGAACACTTGAACTTCTTCATTTTATTCACATACAGGGCTTGCAAGCCCTTTTTTTAGATTTTCCTTTTTGATTTAGTTTTTTTACTTCATGGCACTTGATGGTGTGGGGTGTCACAGACGGCAATGTTAGATCCTCTGGTTCTATGGTGACACTGGTATTGGTGACACGTACCCCATACCAGCCGGCCCACCACTGTGTGTCCTGCCCGCCATGACTGAAGTATATATAGCGCACTCCTGGTCCGTAGTCCCGGAACGTGTGAGACATCTATGGAGGGAGGAGACAGTACATGTATGAAGTAGGTTTATATATATATTCACACCCATACATACAGATGTACATTGGGGTTGATTTACTAAAGGCAAATCCACTTTGCACTACAAGTGCATTGATAGTGCAGTCGCTGTAGATCTGAGGGGAAGATCTGAAATGAGGGGAAGCTCTGCTGATTTTATCATCCAATCATGTGCAAGCTAAAATGCTGTTTTTTTATTTTCCTTGCATGTCTCCCTCAGATCTACAGCGACTGCACTTCCAAGTGCACTTGTAGTGCAAAGTGGATTTGCCTTTAGTAAATAAACCCCAATGTCTCAACACTTCTTGTTGGAATGTCTAACTGGCCCATCTAACAATTATTTCTGTATGCAGCGATTTTTCAATATGCTCAATGCTAAAAACATTTAACAAAACTTTGTAAAACTTCTTTTTCAAGTGCATATAAAATATCATAAGTTTATATCTTCTATTTTTCTGTTACCGGACGCTATCTCCTCTTATTCCTGAAATTCCTTATCTGCAGCTTCTTAGAACCTAAAGAAGAAATCTCACCATACACATATCTTTTAACCTATTCCTCCCATGTAGAACTTTGTCCTGTTTTGATAGGCATGGTGGATCCAGACCTGGTGTGGTCGACAGCGCGCCCCCTTCCCTCCACTGCTGTCACCACGCTTTTCTGTGGGATATGAATTATTAATTAGCGCTGATTGACAACGCTTGTCTCCAACAACAGGCACTTGCCCCAGACCAGCGCCGTCACAACGAATCCAGAGGGAGGGGGTGTCAGAGCAAGTGCCTGAAAAACATCCACCAGAGGGGGTAGAAACACAGTCAATAGCCATGCAGGGGTGTGCCAGCACTTCCTCCTATTTGCAATGTCCTACAGGGAGCTTCCCAGTATAGTCTGCTATACAGATTGGACCAGTTCTAATGATCTAGAACAGGATTAACAGCAAGCCCAGTGTAGAAATGAGTCACAATTGGTGACAACCAGGGGTTCCCTGCCAAACCGAGACGCTACGATCTTACAGCACCAAAAAAGCTCTCTACCACAGTTATCTTAGGTTCCAGACCTGTACCGACCATATATTTCTACACAGCCCTGATGAAGGGCGTGGCTATTCCCCTGAAACGCACTGGATTTTTACATGTGAGCTAAGTGCTTTAATAAGCCTACTACTACTACAATAAAAGAAAACTGACCTCAGTTACATTAGGCATGCCTCTAAACCTGTTCTAGATCATCCCCCAGAGCATCTCTGGGGCAGCACCCAGAGACCTAAATCAATATCACCAACACCATAACCCCATCGTTTTGAAGGACAAATTATCTGTCCTCCTTCACTTGTTACCTATCCAAACACAGGCCCAGCGTAGTTATACAGTGCCTTGAAAAAGTATTCATACCCCTTGAAATTTTGCACATTTTGTCATGATACAACCAAAATCGTTAATGTATTTTATGTGATAGACCAACACAAAGTGGCAAAATAATAGTGAAATGGAATGAAAATGATAAATTGTTTTCAAAATGTTTTACAAATAAATATGTGAAAAGTGTGGTGTGCATTTGTATTCAGCCCCCTTTACTCTGATACCCCTAACTAAAATCTAGTGGAACCAATTACCTTCAGAAGTCACCTAATTAGTAAATAGAGTGCACCTGTGTCATTTTTTTTTTTTAAATCAGAATAATGTTTAACAACTTTTAACAGTACAATAAACAATGCACATTCCAAAGTATTACATTTTTACAATACCTTCACAGAATACAAAGTAGAGTAATGTTCTTGTACATAGCCAAAGCAGGTTTATACAAATTGAACCTGAGATGCCATTAGTCTTTATATCTCACTGTATATGCATCCCTAGATATGGTTTAGGAAAACATTTTCATCATATCTCTGCCCCAATACTTTAAATTTAACTCACTCCAAGGGTGAGGACACACTGAGCAGTTGAGTTGCCATGTTAAGTCAATAGTTTATCAAGAATTAGGTCTAATGGAGCAGTCAAGCCAGGGGTAGCTAGCCAGCATTACCAGATCTTTTGAACCGGGCCAGGCTGCCTCTATGCTGATATATCAATCGCACATATCTCAAAGTTAATCCCATGTTGGCTAACTACATCTCTAAAGTTGGAGAGGTTTGAGAGATCCAGTGTTGCAAGATCAGCTTTCGAGCTTGGAACAGTGATCTGGACACCACCTCTCTGACATATTTGTCCATTATAACCTCAACCAGTATACCCAATAAGCACAGTTTAGGGTCAAGAGAGATGGTTACTTGAAAAGTATTGTTGATGGTGTTTACTATTCCAGTCCAAAAGCAGTGCAACTTTGGGCACCACCAAAGGAGATGTATCAGATCCCCATTAGATCCCTTGCATCTCACATACAATAGGTCTGGGCGGAGTCCAATTGCAGACAATTTAAGTGGGGTACAATGAACCCGCAATAATATATATAGTTGGGACAGTCTTTGGATTACATTTAAAGAACAGCAATGGACCGATTCCATGGCCTCTGACCACTGATCCCCGTCACCCACATCCGCCACACATTTTTTCACAGCCGTGTTGGAAGAGTTCTCCAGGCACTCTGGCAGCAGCATTGCATAGCACCTGGAGATAAACCCTCTAGTGCAGTGGTTCTCAACCTTTCTAGTGCCGTGACCCCTTGAAAAAATTTCCCAAGTTGTGGGGACCCCTAACAGTAAAATTATTTTCGTGGTCGCGTTTACTGGCACAGTGGCAGCGTTTGCTGGCACAGTGGGCACAGCGGTGACAATTGATGGGCACAGTGGCTGCACAGTGGGACGTTTGCTGGCACAGTGGCGACAATTGATGGGCACAGTGGCTGCGTTTGGCACAGTGGCAACAATTAAAGGGCACAGTGGCTGCGTTTGATGGCACAGGTGGCGACGTTTGCTGGCACAGTGGCGACAATTTATGGGCACAGTGGTTGCGTTTGGCACAGTGGCAACAATTAAAGGGCACAGTGGCTGCGTTTGATGGCACAGGTGGCGACGTTTGCTGGCACAGTGGCGACAATTTATGGGCACAGTGGTTGCGTTTGGCACAGTGGCAACAATTAAAGGGCACAGTGGCTGCATTTGATGGCACAGTGGCTGCGTTTGATGGCACAGTGGCGACAATTGATGAGCACAGTGGCTGCATTTGATGGCACAGTGGCGGCATTTGCGGGCACAGTGGCGACAATTGATGAGCACAATGGCTGCATTTGATGGCACAGTGGCGATGTTACTGGCAGTGGTGACAATTGATGGGCACAGTGGCTGTGTTTGATGGAACAGTGGCGACAATTTATGGGCACAGTGGCTGCACAGTGGCAACGTTTGCTGGCACAGTGGCGACAATTGATGGGCACAGTGGCTGCGTTTGGCACAGTTGCAACAATTAAAGGGCACAGTTCCTGCGTTTAATGGCACAGTGGCAGCGCTTGCTGGCACAGTGGCGACAATTGATGAGCAGAGTGACTGCATTTGATGGCACAGTGGCGGGGTTTGCTGGCACAGTGGCGACAATTGATGGGCACAGTGGCAACAATTGATAGGCACAGTGGCTGCACAGTGGCGACGTTTGCTGGCACAGTGGCGACTATTGATGGGCACAGTGGCTGCGTTTGCTGGCACAGTGGCAACAATTGATGAGCACAGTGGCTGCATTTGATGGCACAGTGACGGCGTTTGCTGGCACAGTGGCGACAATTGATGGGCACAGTGGCGACAATTGATGGGCACAGTGGCGACAATTGATGGGCACAGTGGCTGCACAGTGGCGATGTTTGCTGGCACAGTGGCGACAATTGATGGGCACAGTGGCTGTGTTTGGCACAGTGGCAACAATTAAAGGGCACAGTGGCTGCTTTTGATGGCATAGTGGCGGCGTTTGCTGGCACAGTGGCGATAATTGATGGGCACAGTGGCTGCATTTGATGGCACAGTTGCAGCGTTTTAATGGGGGTTTTTTTTCAGATTTTTTCAGTTTGTTTGCGCCCCCACCACTTATTTATATATAAACGTCCCGGTTGGTTCCTCAAAAGTGGTTATTCCGTGCCAGTGCTAGATACACAAAGTGTATAGCACCCAAACATGTATCTAGCACTGGCACGGAATAAACACTTTTGAGGAACCAACTGGGACATTTATATATATATAAATGTTAAGTAACATAATGAAAAAAATGTTATCTTGTCAGCTTCTCCTGTGTGTCTGACTTACCAGATGTCACAGTGACACGGGTGTTCTTCTTCAGGTGTTTCGTTGCCTCCCTCTTGGTACACTCATCCACAGCAAGCGGACTTCGGTGGGTGTAACAAAATGTCCGCTTGCCGACTTCTAAGTCTAAGCATTACTGTGGACGAGAGTACCAAGATGGCGGTGACGGAACGTCACTTCCGTGCAGTCTCTCCTCTGCAGGAAGTGACATCTCGCTGGCCGAGACGGACGGACTCCGGCAGTAACTTCGGGTCCGTCTCGGCCAGCATCTCAGGCAGCATCTCGGCCAGCATCCGCGACCCCCTAGAGAATCGGCAATCGACCCCCAGGTTGAGAACCGCTGAATTAGAGCTTTAGTAATGTACTGTACCGTGTTATCCATGAATGAATGCAGAAAGTTTGCTCTTTCTTGTATAAACTAGTGGTTTAGCAAACTTTGAAAAAAAAGTGTGAAGCTGGTGCTGGGCTTTCTTATGCCGCGTACACACGGTCGGACTTTTCGGCTACAAAAGTCCGACAGCCTGTCCGACAGACTTTCGACTGACTTTTGGCGGACTTTTGGCGGACTTTTGGCAGACTTTTGGCAGACTTTTGGCGGACTTTCTTACGAACGGACTTGCCTACATACGATCACACAAAAGTCCGACGGATTCGTACGTGATGACGTACACCGGACTAAAATAAGGAAGTTGATAGCCAGTAGCCAATAGCTGCCCTAGTGTGGGTTTTTGTCCGTCGGACTAGCACACAGACGACCGGATTTCTGGGTCTGGCGTAGTTACGACGTAAAGATTTGAAGCATGTTTCAAATCTAAAGTCTGTCAGATTTGAGGCTGCAAAAGTCCGCTGAAAGTCCGCTGAAAGTCCGGGGAAGCCCACACACGATCGGATTGTCAGCCAGCTTTAGTCCGTCGGCGTCCGTCGGACTTTTGTAGACGAAAAGTCCGACCGTGTGTACGCGGCATTAACAGCACTTTTTGCAAAAAGGTGTTTACGTATAATTAGTGCCATTGTATATTTAGACTATATCTGCGCTGCGAAGCAGTGGTTATGCATGCAAACCTTTACAAAAATTGGATGCAGTCGCTCCCTACCTCCTGCCAATGGGCGTCACTCCACTGCGGTATAAACACCAGCTCCGGGGAAAATTTACAGAGAACCTTCTTGTCTTCGGACAACAGATGCACTTTTATTTCATACTGACAGCCACAGTCTGCCCTAGCTGCAAACCTGTACAGACATTCAAATGAAAAAAATGGCACAAGTTATACGATTTCCTGAAAGAAGAGCTCCTGCTATGATAGTCATAGAGTGATCTGATATTCACCTGTACCCCCACTATCCACTGCCCATCAATGGCAGTTGGGTATAAAGAGATAAAGATGACAATGGCTTGTAAGTTTTATATTCAACTTAAAGTACATCTAAAGCCTTGGTGCCCAACATGTGGCCCAATGGCAGCATGACCACCAATATGAGGGCTATGAGGAGGTTAACTTTCAACATGAATGCTCTGCACCCTAAACATTCTCCTCTATTTTCATCCATGCCATGCTCCTCTCTGACTCTCTGAATCATTCTCCTTCTTTTCTATCCACCACCATTTCCCTCTCTGGTCACTATCATTCTTTTCTATCAATGCCCACTCCACCTCTCTGATCGAACTCCTTCACATCCCTCCATACGTTCTCTCCTTTACTCTTCTGTCATTGATCAAAGTCCACTGCTATTTCCTCTATACACAGCTCTCAGACTGTGAATACATCATTGCTCAATGCTGGGGCAGGAGATGTTCGTCCTTCCGAGCTCCTCCTAGTCTGCTCTCAGAGGGCACATCAGAGTCAAGGGGGAGCCTAGGGGAAGCTTCCCTGACTCTGTTTGACTAGCATGACAAGCGGTAAGGGATGGTTGGGGTCTGGCTGGATGCCCGGAGCTAGCAACGCTACTGGTGCCCCTCCCTCACCGTTACACTAACTGCACCCCGGGCACATGTCCACCCCTTGTCCTGACCCTGGGACATGTGGCCCAGTGGCCCCGGACCACTGTGCAAATGCCTGGTGTGCCCTATGCCCAGTCCAGGCCTGCTCACTAACTCCAATGTTGGGGGTTATTATTGCACTCACTGTCACCAATGCTTAGGGTTATTATTGCTCTCACTGACACTAATACTGGGGGCTATTGTACTCCAACTTCTTCAGTGCACATTGCAATACACTGCAAAAAAATGCAGCAGGTCTGCAATTTTTGGCCGTTGAGGTGTGAAAATGTGCTGCTATTGTGCAGTCCTCTGGAAGTGTCAGGGTCTGCACTTGACCCCCACTGATCTAAAGGCTCCTGTATGCTTTCAATAATATTCACAGGTAAATACTGTATATAAAATTTTAGGGGAAGTGCACACAATAGTTAATATAACCAGCAGGTCAGTTTCAGGACAAAGATCTCAATGTTCATAAACATACATTTTGAATTTCTGAATTTATTTGCAGTTCACTTCCATACAGCTTGTCATTTAGTTCATTATATCTTTTGAAAAACCTTGTTGCTCACCAATCTCTGATGACGATATCTGGCTGGTCACTGTCCATCAATTCCTTACCATATCCCATCTTCCGTAAGTCTATAAGCTGGGACTTCAGACACATCCTATGGAAAACCAAAAACAGTTACCCAAGGTATTCCGTACAACATACTTGCCAACCTGCCAACCTGTCCTGAATTTGCCGGGACATTCCAGGAGTTAGACCCTTTCCCCAATGTTAGCGTTTCCTGGGAAATGTCCCAGGAAATCCCCTTTTTTCACGATTTTTCGCCCCCGCCTGCCGCCGCCGCTAGAGGTCCATGGCAGGTGGAGACAATGTCTGCCATTTTACAGAAGACCAGAAGAAGTAACGGTGAGAACAAACAAGAAGCGGAGCCGGCCGGGTGGCTGCAATAAAAATTGATCTGCGGCGCCGCCCACCGGTCTGCTGATTGTCAAACTTTCTGAAATACACATATTTCTATTGTGGTGTAGGATCTGGGCCTGCTGTCCCTCCATTCCTCTTTCTTTCTTTCCTTCTCTCTCTCTCTCCCTTTGTTTCTCCCTCCATCCATCGTTCATCTCAGACTCCAACCACACCCCCTTTGAGTCACACCCCCTTTAAACCACGCCCAACATTTGGCTTAAACCACTCCAATTTTCCCGCCGCTATGTCACACCTACAAATAAAAGCCCTGCCCCCTAATTATAATAAGAATCCGCCCACAGACAAAAAAAGTGTCCCTATAATTTTTTTTACAATGTTGGCAACTATTCTATCATGGCTTCTACTGTAAGGATTCAAAGTCGCACTGTGGTAAAAAAGGAACAAAAGAGTGCATCACCCAGAAACAGACGGCCTCTAGCACTCTTCTCCTCTAAAGAAAAACGAATTGTCTGAAAGCATTAAGCTGGCTGTTCTATTTAATTTGCACATATCTTTTGTGTTGCATTGAACTGCATCGGGTTATTATTGTTCTGTAGTATGCTGACATCTAGTGGAGGTTTTGGGTCACTAAAACATGTTTACTATGTGATTTTGGTTTCCATCTCTGTCCTCCTCTCCCATTCAGTACTGGTTAGTTCAGTCCTAAATAGAACCTCCACATTTCTTTCATGTCCCCCCAGTCAGTGTTAGTACTTCACAGAGACAGGGCTTAGGGAAGCCATTGTCTTCTTACACTTCAAAAGACTGAAAAAAAGATCTTCTGTACTGCAAATAACTGAAGTAAAATTGTGTTGGATTCAATGTCTGTGCCTTATTGAAGAGTTAAACTGCCTGAAGATGGTGTCAAGTCAACATACTGTCTGGGCAGACTGGGTCTAAGGAGGTATGTCAATGCATACAGCGGCATTTGAGACAGAAAACTGGCCACACATTACAATATGATTGTACAATTTTTTATTTTGACCAGAGTACCACTTCAGCCCCGGAAGATTTTCCCCTTAATGACCAGGCCATTTTTTGCGATTCGGCACTGCATTACTTTAACTGACAATTCCCCCCCACCCCCCCACACAAATAGAGCTTTCTTTTGGTGGTATTTGATCACCTCTTCAGTTTTAAATTTTTTGCACTATAAACAAAAAAACACAGACAATTTTGAAAAAAAAAAACTTTTTGCTATAATAAACATCCCAAAAAAATAAAAAAAATAACAATTTCTTTATCAGTTTAGCCGATTTATATTCCTCTAAATATTTTTGGTAAAAAAAAAAATCACAATAAGCGTATATTGATTGGTTTGAGCAAAAGTTATAGTGTCTATAAAATAGGGGATATATGTATGGCATTTTTATTATAATTTTTTTTCTTTTTACTACTAATGGCGGCTATCATCGATTTTTAGTGGGACTGCGACATTGCAGCGCACAGATCGGACACTTTTAACACTTTTTTGGGACCACTGACATTTAGACAGCGATCAGAGCTAAAACTAGCCACTGTTTACTGTAAAAATGTCACTGGCAGGGAAGGGGTTAACAATAGGGGGCGATCAAGGGGTTAAATGTGTTCCCTCATAAGTGTTTCTAACTGTAGGGGGATGGGACTGACTGGAGGAGGAGACATATCGCTGTTCCTAATTACTAGGAACAGCAGATCTGTCTCTCCTCCCCTGACAGAATGGGGATTTATGTTTACATACACAGATCCCCGTTCTGGTTCTAGGACATCGCGGCCGCCAGGCACGCGCTTCGGCCATGCGCCTGCTATGGCTCTTAAAGGAGCCAACGTACCCATTGGTTGATTCGCGGGAACGAGCCAACTTGCCAGTGGCGTACCAACAGGGGCGGGGGGGGGGGGGGGGCGGTCCGTCCTGGGTGCCGCACATTAAGGGGGGTTCAGTAAACTCTTTTTTTGTCATTAGTAGTCCCCATGGAGCGGGCTGGCAGCTCGGCTCCTTCTCTCGGTGCAGCCGAGTGATGTGCAGGGAGGGAGGCAGGCAGAGGCAGACAGAGGGAGAGGACACAATAGCAGAAAACAAATACTCTCGCGCACAAGTGTGTTAATCAGGTGGACTATAGTTTGTAACGGAAAGTGTCTCAGGCCTTGCTGCCCTCAAGGATAGGGATATCCTAGTAGTCAAATGAGAAAATAGAGAAAAGAGGGCGCACCAGACTTGTGCATTATCCTTAGATATATTTAAAAAAAAAATTAAAAACTACTCACAAACATGTGAAAGAAAACCGCAGTATAAAAGCCTTTAAATGATGGCGATCGGTTTAATGACAACAGTCTCCAGATGACAATAGAGAAGACTTGAGAGCCACTGCCGGCTGACGCTGGGCTCTGAGGAAGAAGGTATCCCTTCGAAATGCATCAGCTGGCAGTGTCCCTCAAGTCTTCTCTATTGTCATCTGGAGACTGTTGTCATTAAACCGATCGCCATCATTTAAAGGCTTTTATACTGTGGGTTTCTTTCACATGTTTGTAAACCGTCTTTAATTAATTTTTTTAAGGGGTTTTCTGGGGGTACAAAGATGTACTGATGGGTTACGAAGGTGTGCTGGTGGGTATGGAGGCGTGCTGTGCTATTTGTGGAGCAGTATATTGGAATATTTGTGGTGGGGCATAATGTAATATTTGTGGTGGGGCATAATGTAATATTTGTGGTGAAGCATAATGTAATATTTGTAAGGAAGAATAATGTAATATTTGTGGTGGATCATATTGAAATATTTTTGGAGCAACTGTAATGCAAACTGCACTTTCACCTGTGTAGAAAAAAAATCCTTCCACTAGCCCTGCAGTCCACTTTTAAGGTAAGCTAAGGTCATATTTGTACAATGACAAATTTTTGTGCGTGTTTTTACATTTTAAATTGGGGGGGGGGGCAATGGATGCCAGATATAGGCCACGGGTGCCAAATGTCCTAGGTGCGCCCCTGCAACTTGCTGACGTAAATGTGCATGAGCTGGTCAGCAAGTGGTTAAGGCTTAACTTGTAGGAACTGATCTTAGCATCCTAATGCTGTGAGGCAGCCATGCAAACACACAAGCCTGTACCAGGTCACTCCTGTACTTGGTGGGTTTTCATTTTAGGATATACTTTCTATAAAGTTCTTTTAAACTGTTGTCTACATATTATACAATATCTTACTCGCATGACTAACTAGTACTAGATATGTCATGACCTGGATCAATGAGGACCTTCACAGACTTACTCAAATGACGTTACAAAGTACTTGGTGACTGTGTCATTTGGAGGCCGTTGTCCGTGTTCGCCTGGCAGATCCTCTACCTTCCAGCAATGACCCTCATTTCTCTCTAGCTTCCAAAACTTGAACCCTTCTGTAACAGAATAAAATGATACAACGTAATAAATAAAATAAATAGACATACTATTTTCCAACTACTTTTTTGGCCACTGTACCTTTTCTGAGTTTTACTTTCTAGCTTGTGACCATTGGCGGCACAAATTTCAGCCACATCAGACAAAATTAAAATTTATTCTTGTTGGAGACATGTATTTGGCAGAGAAACATTATGGCATGTGATATTTCATCATATATTTGTCACTTAATGTACAAAACTAACATCTAAAGTGGACTTCATTTAAAAAGCAATTGAGAGCTTCGTTTTAGGGTTGCACCGATACCACTTTTCAAGACCGAGTACAAGTACCAATATTTATTTTCAAGTACTCGCCGATACCGATTACCGATACTTTTTTTAATGTCATGTGACAGTGGCACTAATATGCAGCACTGATAGGTGGCACTAATGGGCACTGATGAGGCGTGGACTGTGTCAGTAGTTTTTTTTTAATTTTTACATTTTTTTTTAAATGTTTTATTTTTTTTACAATTTATATTTTTTTTGATATTTTTTTTACAATGCTTTCTTTATTTGGGGGGGGGGGGCGGTGTCAGTGTTTTTTTGTTTTTTTTTTTTATTATTTTTACTAATTTACTTTAAAATATTTATTTATTACAATGTTTTTTTTTAATCAACCCTGTGGGGGGGGGGGGGCTTTGGTGAAATATCAGGGGTCTAAACAACCCCTGACATCTCCGCTTTGAGACACAGAAAGGGACTGAGGACATAGGTCCCCCAGTCCCTTTCTCTGCAGCCTCAGCTGCACTGAAGATGAATGGGGAGGAGACGATGCTCAAGTATGAATGGACAGAGTCAGTGATCACTGACTCTCTTCATTCGGAAAAGGAAGGAGCTGGTAAATGACAGATTTACTGGCTCCCTCCTCTGCTCTCCATCCTGACAGATCCAGGACGAGGCGGGACCGGAGAACCCGGGGAAGACACAATCGGGGATAATCGGTGCGGCAGTGGGGGCACCGAATCTCCCTGACAGCTGCAGGAGGGAGAGGAGGAGAAGAAAAGCTGTCAGAAAAGCTCTACAGGGAGATCAGTGCTTGTAACTGCCCCGACCGCCCCACTGATCACCTGTGAGGCTGCCCGGCCCCCCCTGCTACACCGAGGACGCTGGGTGTACTGGCCTCCTGCCAGGTATCGGGTCACACATCGGAGTATTTGCACGAGTACAAGTACTCGTGCAAATGCTCGGTATCGGAACCAATACCGATAATAACATCGGTGCAAACCTACTTAGTTGTTAACCTGTTATGCAGTCAGGCTAGATGGGAAAAAAAAGGGTAATTTTGAAACTGATGGCACCAACACGTCTCAAATTTGGGACAGGGCCATGTTTAGCATCCCCTCTTTTACCAACACTCTGTAAACATCTGGAAACTGAGGATACCATTTGCTGGAGTTTTGGGAGAGGAATGTTGTCCTATGCCGCGTACACACGGTCGGACTTTACGGCAGACCTTGCCCGGCGGACTTTTCAACAGACTTTACGACGGACTTTCTGAATGAACGGACTTGCCTACACACAATCCACCAAAGTCCATTGAATTCGTACGTGATGACGTACGACCGGACTAAAACAAGGAAGTTCATAGCCAGTAGCCAATAGCTGCCCTAGCGTGGCTTTTTGTCCGTCGAACTAGCATACAGACGAGCGGACTTTTCGACCGGACTCGATTTCAATGGATTGATTTAAAACATGTTTCAAATCTAAGTCCGTCCAACTTTTGAGAAAACAAAGTCCGCTGGAGCCCACACACGATCGAATTGTCTGACGAAATCCAGTCCGCTGGGCAAAGTCTGCCGTAAAGTCCGCTCGTGTGTACGCGGCACTATTCTTGCCTGATGTAGAATTCTAACTGTTGAACAGTCCTGGGTCTTCCTTGTTGTATTTTTTGTTTCAAGATGCAACCATTATTTTCAATTAGGGCCAGGACACCCTTGAGTAGATGCAATGCTAATTGGTAGACTCCGAGACTTCTATAGGTAGACAGCTATACAGTGGAAGGCCTCCAGCCGGATAACACATCTGTATAGGTAGGACCGCTGTCTCCTATGGCAACTAATCTTGCAACAGTCAACGAAAGGTAGTTGTATGTAACACTTGGTAATACAGAGCAGTCCTTTTACTTATCTCACAGCGTCCCACTGTAGATCGTCACTCACTGGAGCTCCCAGTCTCTCACTAGACTTCCAGATCCCAGTCGTCACTTGATCCCCTAAGCTCTTCCACAGCTATCCCGCTGTATACTCCTCAAGCGTCACCCCCGCTAGCCTGCTGGGTCCCTGGCTTGGCACTTACTGATGCTTTCCCACTTCTTTACCATCCCCGGCTGGTGAAAAGACTTGCTTCAGCTTACTCACAGTAGTCTCTGGTAACAAGGTGGATGGTCCCTTAGTGCCGACAGCTTCCCCTCTACCTCCAACCACAGCTGGTTCCCTGTCCGGCTGAACCTTCTCAACTCGGTTGGACTCCAATCCTGCAGTCCCAACCCTACGCTGCTTCTCCTGCTCCTGGATAGGCCTTAGGCAGCCTAGCAGCCAGGTGTCCCCGGGATAGGCCTCAGGCTTCTGGCCTAGCAGCCTAGGGGGACATAACACACGTCCACCCAAACAGCCAGGTGGCACAGAACCCCGATCACCTGACTCTGCCCAAATAAGTAGGCTCTCCCAGCAGGCCAAGGAACTAAAGAAACTCCTGCCAATTGGCTGAGACACCCCATCCATTCATACTCTGACCTTGTGAAGCCCCCTGTCATTCTAATGTCCCTAGACACAGTGCCACCTAGTGACAGAAGAGAAAGGGTACAGCAATTCCAGAATTAGAGGGGAATCAATTGATCTTCTAACAATTAGCCAGGAAAATTACCACCTGGCAAACTAAATTTATTAGCAACCCTGCCTAAACACCAAGGTACTACATATTGTTTTTTTTACAAATATATATATATATATATATATATATATATATATATATATATATATATATATATATATATATATATATATATATATATATATATATATATATATATATATATATATATAAAGTTACATAGTTAGTCAGGTTGAAAAAAGACACAAGTCCATCCAGTTCAACCATAATTGATTGGAGCTCTGTGCAGAGGGTGTGTTGCACTGCTGTAGATCCAGACTGCTGAACTATGTGTGAGAACAGCAGTCTGCCACTTCAGCATGTTGTTGGAACAGGGCAACTCAGTACACTGTTAAGTGCACACATAGTAACAAAAAAAAACTATATTTTGCCTGGCTGCAAAATAAGTAAAAAGAAGTAAGATTGCGGTTGGGCAATTGTATATCTGATGAAGGATTAATAATGCTTTCCACCTAGCCCTGTGATTTATATCCAGGCCAGGGACTTGACTTTCCTCTGCTAGTGTATGTAAGCCCAAGATCCATTTTTAGTACCTTTGGTATTATCTATCATATACAGAGCTCAATTTCCAACTGAAGTACAGTATTTTCTGGCGTATAAGACGACCTTTTACACTTAAAAAAAAATGGCCAAAAAGCGGGGGTCGTCTTATAGGCTGGGTATAAAATGGAGCCCGCTGTATGTCAGCCTGCCGGATGTGCGGTAATACTGTATGTAGCTTTGGCTACATACAGTATACACCGCTGAGCCAATCCCAGCAAGCGTTGTATTCTATTAATGAATACAGAGCTCAGATTGGAGAAACAACCTCTGCCAATCCGAGCAGGCTACTGTATGTGGCCACTGTATGGCTTTGAGAGTCAAAGAGGCACGGGCTGATGATGTTACAGCCTCTGCCAATCCGAGCAGGCTTTGTATTCATTAACAGAATACATCTTTCACCGTGATTGGCTCAGCGCGGTATGGCTCCAGCTCTAGCAAGAAGAAGGAAATATAGAAAGTATGAAGACTCAGAAGGGGGGTCGTCTTATACAGTGAGTATAGGCAAAAACTGTAGAAAAACAGTAAACTTTGGGGGTCGTCTTATACGCCCGGTCGCCTTATACACCAGAAAATACGGTAGTGTGCGGTAGTGTGCAAATAAGAAACTTTACAACAGAGTCCCAAAAATGATTTGCTTAAGAAAACTGTATAGAATGAGGCATGATGCCAAACAAACATACTCCAAAACAGATTTTGGGTTTACATTAACCAATAGAGTTTGGTGACCTCCCCGCCTCTAGCCAGTAAATGGACACAGTAAAGGAGTGGCAGCACATATGCATACAGTACATCTAATTGACTTCTAGTATTGCCCTCAACATAACTACGTTACTAACGTGCCTATGTGTCTCACCATTTGCACAAGTATTTTTCAGTAAATTACGTCTGCGATTGCTGAGATAATAATATTTCTTCCAGTCTTTTGGCTGATGTTTCCAGTCTTTGGGGATGTGTCCCATTTTCTGACATATCATCTTCCACAGCGTCGAAAAGTCAATGACGTCCCTCCACTGCCTACAGACCAGCCGGCAGCGACGGATCAAGTCCAGAGGTGGAACCAAAGACAAAATCTCCAGAAGAACATCCTCTGGGAGGAGGGTGATATTGAGCATCCTGCACACAAAATGGGCATGTATTAAAGAGGACCTGTCATGCAAAAAAAAAAAAAAAAAGAACTTGTCTATTTAAAG
Organism: Lithobates septentrionalis; assembly: GCA_037952835.1. NCBI lineage: Eukaryota > Metazoa > Chordata > Amphibia > Anura > Ranidae > Lithobates > Lithobates septentrionalis. The sequence continues at coordinate 308,181 of JBBDGP010001242.1, forward strand.
TATTATTCCAACTCATACCAAGTGATTTTTAAAGGATCCAGGACAGGTTGTATAGGTCACTTTGTATTATATAGGTTATTTATTTAATGAAGGAGCTAAGCAACATAGCCTTGGAGACTGACCCAGATTGCTCTGGCTCTTGCTGTATACATGTTTCGGCACTCAGATGCTGTATTTTATGTACTGTATACTGTTTATTTAAAAACAAAATGGTTTTCTGTTTGAACTGTTGAACCTCTATTCTGTGGGCAGAAACACTCCATACCTTTTTTCCCAATATATGATGTGGTAGTCATGACACAGTGGAGATAGTAGAGTGGGGCTTAGTGGGAAATAGGCAAAGCGACAGCGTGTTTCTAAATTGCCCCCCCCCCCCCCCCAGTTATTTTCATATTACAAGCTTGCACTACACATTGCATAGAAGAAAACAGTACTTCAGAATAAGGCGGTGCATGGGACCTCCTTCCGTTGACCACCTAGCCTGTCAGTAGCCTTGACTATTCTTACATTATGTAGAGGGTGACATCCCCACTCCTCCTGGCCTCAGATACCAACAACACATTGGATCTCAGTGCCAGGGGGCATTTATAAACACTCTGTCACTAGTCTCTTTAACAAATTTTGAACTGCCATATGTCTAAAAACGCCAAAGTGGTGGGTGCTTATTTCCTTAATGCCCTTTTTAAATGGCACTGCAGAAATCACCCTGGGGTGACCAGTACACTTATTCATGGCTTGAACCAAGCTACCTTGAGCTGGCGGAGAATCTGCTTGTAGGCAGGCTGCCTACAGTTTTCTAGCTAGAAAGTGGCTGATCCAGTCTATAAAGGGGCTAATGCTGTACTTTGCTGTTCCTGTGCTTTTTGGGCCCAGCCTATCCTATCGGTATTGTAAAAAGCGGGAAGGCCGGTTTCTCGATGTCACAGGTTCTGGCTCAAAAGAAGGATGTGATTGCTGCAGAGCAGGACTGCTGCACCTTGCAGTCTGTCAGAGGCACTGGGAGTCTAGAGATCTATCAGCTTCTGGAGAGCACCAAACATGAACTACTACCTTATAGAGGTATGTCTGGGCAGCCTGCTAGAGATAGTTCTAATGTCACTGCTCTTGTTGGACTGTACCATCCTGATGATTGAAGTAATGGTTGCATTAACTATTTTAACCACTTCCCCCTGGGTGGACATCCTTGACTTTCAGTTGTTATACCGGGATGATGCCTGCAGCTACAGGTTTTGGGAGCCTGAAGTCCGATCTGACGATGCCGCCGGCTTATCATAGAGCTGGCTATGGGCCAGACAGTCCCTAGCCATCTCTTTGAACCTGGGAGACGGGAAGCTACGTCATGACATCACTTATGGTTCTGACAGATGTAAACACAGCCATTTTTTGTTCTGGAAAACATAAGATCAATGTTTTTTAGAGGAGACCGCAGATGTCTCTATAAAGAGTACCTGTCATGCCTTATTTCTATCACAAGGGAAGTTTACATTTCTAGTGATAGGAATAAAAGTGATAAAATAAAAATTAAAGTGACAGTGTAAAATAAATAATAATTATTTTTTTTAAAGGCCCTTGTTCCCCCATGCTCGTGCGCAGTAGCAAATGCATAAGTATGTCGTGTACACATATGTGAACAGTGTTTGAGTACATCATGGGACACAGAGTCAGGCTATATTCCATCTCCAGGTGAATGGACACTGGTAGACCAAAGGTCTTTAGACAAGAAGTGATCCCCTATATAACCCCTCCCATACAGGAAGTACTTCAGTTTGGTAGCAAGCACTGAATCCTCAAAAAAGAGGGGAGAGTGTCCCATGATGTACTCAAAGAAAAGGATTTTACAGGTAGGTATGATGAAAAAATCCTATTTTCTTTTTCATACATCATGGAACACAGAGTCAGACTAATATTCATTACCTGCTGGGACGTCCCAAAGCAATAGCCTTGAGGGGAGGGAGACACCCTGCCAAGCGATAGCCATCAGAACTTATACGGCAGCTCGCAGTATACTGCAGCTGAAAGACGAATCCTCGGCTGCTTGAACATCCACTTGATAACAATTTGTGAACTTATGCACTGAAGACCAGGTAGCAGCTTTACAAATCTGAACCACAGATACCTGATGGTGAAAAGCCCAGGAGGTTCCTACACCCCTGGTAGAATGAGCTCTCACCCTAAAGGGAGGAGCTTTATGTTTCAGGCCGTGGGCCTGAATGATCAATTGTTGGACCCAATTGGCAATGGAAGCCTTGGAAGCTGCCTGCTCCTTCTTGGGTCCTTTTGGTAAAACAAAAAAGAGTCTGATCCTCGGCTCTCCGCAGATCTAGACAAATAAATCTTGACTGCCCGGACAAGGTCCAATGAGTGCAGTCTTCTCTCTTTTGCCAAGCGAGGCTGAGAGAAAAAAGAAGGCAAAATAATGTTCTGATTTAAATGAAAGGCTGACACCACTTTTGGCACAAAGGATGGAACCTGAAAGGATGGACCCTGTCGTGGTGAAGGATCAAGTATGGTTCCCTGCACAAAAGGGCCACCAACTCCGACACCCTTCTAGCCGAGGTGATAGCCATCAGGAAGGCTAGCTTGCGTGACAGCAAGTCTAATGGGATTTCCTTGATAGGTTCAAATGGTTGTTTCTGTAACACAGACAGCACCAAGTTCAAGTCCCAAGGACACATATGTGACCTAATGGGGGGAAGCAAGCGAGTTGCCCCCTGCATAAAGGTTTGGATCAGTGAATGGGAAGCTAAAGGCCTTTGGAAGAATACTGATAGGGCTGAAACTTGACCTCTGTACTCAAAGCCAATTTGATTTCCACAGCTGACGGTAGAAAAGAGAGAATTCTCCCAATCACGTATTTTCAAGGATGCCATTTTCTGGCTTCACACGCAATATATCAATATAAGTCTTCCAGACCTTATGATAAATTTTCCTAGTGACAGCTTTCTAGCATTCACTTGGATAAAAACTACTGGTCCCGAGATACCACGGTCCTTCAGCACCCTGACTACAATAGCCATGTTGTCAAATTTAGTAACTGTAAATTGGGGTGAAATGTAGGACCTTCAGACAGGAAATCGAGGTGACGTGGAAGCGTCCATGGCCCGTTTATCGTCAGTCTAACAATCTCCGGGAACCAGGGCCTTCTGGGCCAGGCTGGTGTTACCAGAATGACTGGAACCCCCTCTTTCCGAATCCTGCGCAACAAATGTGGAAGGAGAGGGATCGGAGGGAAAGCATAAACCAGGGAGTACTGTCTCCATGCAACTATCAGAGCATCTGCTCGATTGCCAGAGGATCCCTTGTTCGGAACACAAATTGCTGTAGCTTGTTGTTGAACCTGGATGCCAATGGGTCAACCTCTGGCCATTCCAACGCTGGCAAATATCCTGGAACACCCCTGGGTGTAGGGACCATTCCCCCAGGCAGATCTGCTGGTGGCGGAGATAATCTGCCTTCTAGTTCTCTACTCCCGGGATATGGACTGCCAATATAATCGGCACATGTCCCTCTGCCCAGGCTAGTATATGGTTCACCTCCTTCAGAGCTGAACGACTCCTGGTACCGCCTTGGTGGTTTATATAGGCCACTGCAGTGGCATTGCCAGACTGAACCCTGATAGCGCAGTCCTGAAGCTTCACCGTCCAGGATCGTAGGGCCAGTCATACTGCCCGTAATTCCAGGACGTTGATGGGCAGGAACTGTTCTGTCCCTGACCATTTCCCCTGAGCTGTGAGCGCTTCTAGGGTCGCTCCCCAGCCTGAGAGACTGGCATCTGTAGTCAGGATTTTCCCTTTCGCAGGTTCTGATCCTGCAATCACGAGTTTGGGCTTAAGCGTGCCAGGGGAGATAAGCACATTGGATAATCCAAGGGTTGTCCTCTTCTGATCCAGGCCAACAACATGTCTTGTTGTAAAGGCTTGGAATGGAACTGGGCATAGGGCACTACCTCGAAGGAGGATACCCTAGAAGACCCAAACAGAACTGAATGGAGGGTTGTCTGATACCCCTTATCTGATGCACCTGAACCTTCAGGGCACAGATCCTTACAGGTGGCAAGAATACTCTTCCTTGAACCATATTGAGGATCAGACCTAAATACTTTAGACTTTGAGCTGGTTTCAAGGCAAAATTTTTGTTATTTATGATCCAGCATAAGTTTTTCAAATACTGCACTGTGCATATTATGCTCTGTTCTAGAGCCTGTAATGAGTGATCTCTGAGCAGGAGGTTGTCCAGATACCCGAGCACTAGGATCCCTTGGGCCCTTAAAAGACCCAGTACTGGTGCTAGGACATTAGTGAATACCCGGGGAGCTGTAGCCAGCCTGAAGAGTAGATCCACAAACTGAAAATGATGTTCCTCTACTTCAAAACGTATAAACCTCTGATGAGGCTGAAAGATAGGTATGTGTAAATACGCATCTTTTATATCTATGGAGGCTAGAAAGTCTCCCCTCTGGAGTGAGGCTACTACTGAGCAGACAGACTCCATCCGAAAGGATTGTATCAGTAGATACTTGTTCAGGGATCTTAGGTCCAAAATGGGTCTTGTGTCCCCGTTTGGTTTCTGAACCGTAAACAGGTTTTAATAAAACCCTGTGCTCCTTTCAGTAGTGCCTGAAGCAATAAGTTTCTTTTTTGGAAGATCCGAGGGAACGCTGGATCTTAAAAACCTCTGAGGGGGAATCCCCCGCAACTCCAGCTAGTAACCGCGAGATATAATTGAGGTGACCCACTCGTCCTGAATTATTGTTCTCCAAATGTCTTGATGGAGTGGGAGCGTCCCCTCAAAAGGACGGCTTGGTGCTGGGTTTAGAAGAATTTTGGACCCAGGGCTTCTTCTGGCTCTGGCCCTGCGGCTTGCCCCTGGCCCTAGCGTCCTGTTGGCGGCAGAACTGCCTTGACCCTGAGACATTGGAGGAAGCAGTCCATGAGGTTTTTAGGACGTCTGGTGCTTTCCTTCACAGGAAGTATAGAACTCTTCCCTCCGGAAATCTTTTAGATATATTTGTCCAAATGATCACCAAATAAACGTTCCCCATGAAAAGGGAAACCTGACAATAACTTTTTACAAGGAAGCTCGGCTGACCAGTTCTTAAGCCATAAGAGTCTGCGCATATGTACAGAGAGAACCAAATGAGAAACCTGCTGTATTGAATCCTTTAAGGCAGGGGTCCTCAAACTTTTTAGACAGGGGGCCAGTTCACGGTCCCTCAGACTGTTGGGGGGGCCGCACTATAGTTTAAAAAAAATATGAACTAATTCCCAAATTCCTATGCACACATCTTTTTTGTAGTGCAAAAGAATAAAAGAATGAATAATAAATAATAATATATATAGGGGATGGACAGGGGGACAGTGGGATGGACAGAGGGGTGGACAGGGGGACAGAGGGTATGGACAGGGGGACAGAGGGTATGGACAGGGGGACAGAGGGATAGACAGGGGGACAGAGGGATGGACAGGGGGACAGAGGGGTGGACAGGGGGACAGAGGGGTGGACAGGGGGGTGGACAGGGGGACAGAGGGGGGGGACAGTGGGATGGACAGAGGGGTGGACAGGGGGACAGAGGGGTGGACAGGGGGACAGAGGGGTGGACAGGGGGACAGTGGGACAGAGGGATGGACAGGGGGACAGAGGGATGGACAGGGGGACAGAGGGATAGACAGGGGGACAGTGGGATGGACAGGGGGACAGTGGGGTGGACAGGGGGACAGTGGGGTGGACAGGGGGACAGTGGGGTGGACAGGGGGACAGTGGGATGGACAGGGGGACAGTGGGGTGGACAGGGGGACAGTGGGACGGAGGGATGGACAGGGGGACGGAGGGATGGACAGAGGGGTGGACAGGGGGACAGGGGGACAGAGGGGTGGACAGGGGGACAGAGGGATGGACAGGGGGACAGAGGGATGGACAGGGGGACAGAGGGGGTGGACAGGGGGACAGAGGGGTGGACAGGGGGACAGAGGGATGGACAGGGGGACAGAGGGGTGGACAGGGGGACAGAGGGGTGGACAGGGGGACAGAGGGGTGGACAGGGGGACAGTGGGGTGGACAGGGGGACAGGGGGACAGAGGGGTGGACAGGGGGACAGAGGGGTGGACAGGGGGACAGTGGGGTGGACAGGGGGACAGTGGGGTAGACAGGGGGACAGAGGGGTGGACAGGGGGACAGAGGGGTGGACAGGGGGACAGTGGGATGGACAGAGGGGTGGACAGGGGGACAGAGGGGGGGACAGGGGGACAGTGGGGTGGACAGGGGGTGGACAGGGGGACAGTGGGGTGGACAGGGGGACAGAGGGGTGGACAGGGGGACAGAGGGGTGGACAGGGGGACAATGGGGTGGACAGGGGGACAGAGGGGTGGACAGGGGTACAGAGGGGTGGACAGGGGGGTGGACAGGGGGACAGAGGGGGGGACAGTGGGATGGACAGAGGGGTGGACAGGGGGACAGAGGGGTGGACAGGGGGACAGAGGGATGGACAGGGGGACAGAGGGGTGGACAGGGGGGCAGTGGGGTGGACAGGGGGACAGTGGGGTGGACAGGGGGACAGAGGGATGGACAGGGGGACAGAGGGGTGGACAGGGGGACAGAGGGGTGGACAGGGGGACAGTGGGGTGGACAGTGGGGTGGACAGGGGGACAGTGGGGTGGACAGGGGGACAGTGGGATGGACAGGGGGACAGAGGGGTGGACAGGGGGACAGAGGGGTGGACAGGGGGACAGAGGGATGGACAGAGGGGTGGACAGGGGGACAGAGGGGGGGACAGAGGGGGGGACAGGGGGTCAGTGGGGTGGACAGGGGGACAGTGGGGTGGACAGGGGGACAGAGGGGGGGGGGGCAGGGGGACAGTGGGGTGGACAGGGGGACAGAGGGGTGGACAGGGGGACAGTGGGGTGGACAGGGGGACAGTGGGATGGACAGGGGGACAGTGGGGTGGACAGGGGGACAGTGGGGTGGACAGGGGGACAGTGGGATGGACAGGGGTCCTCACTTGTTAGTAGGCTGTTGCCTGAAGCCTTCGCTCTCGCTGTCACCCTCTGCGCCTCCTGTCTGCGTGAGGAAGACGTGAATCCGCGCGTGACTCAGCTGGAAACTACACTTCCCAGCATGCAGCGCGGCACACGGAGCCCTCCATTACTGGGGTGGGGGAGGCGGCTTGAGCGGGGCGGATATGCTCCCTGCCGAAGCAGAGTGGACCTGCCCAAGCCGAGCCGACCTGGCCCCAGCCCGAGCCCGGCATGTCGGGAATCCGGCCCTGGGAGGGGTGGGCCGGATAAATGTCCTCGGCGGGCCGCATGTGGCCCGCAGGCCGTAGTTTGAGGACCCCTGCTTTAAGGCGTGAATAGCAAAACACAGCGCTCGAAAAATATATACTTTCAGGCAAATCATCCTCTTGGTTAGGCCTATCAGGCCATTTGACCTGATCCTTTACGGACTGGCAGATACCAATTGCTGTAACAGCTGGTTGAATAGCTGAACTGGCCAAAGAAAAGGAAGCCTTTAATAATGACTCCAATTCCTTGTCAACAGGATCTTTAAAGCCCTGTGCGTTATCTACCGGATAAATTAAGTTCTTGTTTAACCGCTTCAGACCAGGAACAGGTTAAGGAAGAGACTGCTGCATCTACTGCTGGCATGCTCCATTTTTTAATGAACTTTTCATCCATGGGATATAAAAAGGAAAACCCTCTTAGGAGGAACAAAAATCCTGTCAGGATGTTCCCAATCAGCATACACCACCTGTTCCAACAGCGGGTGTAGGGGGACAGCCTGTGTGGCCTAAAGAGGCCTCAGGGATCCCAAAGAGGACCAGGGGTGCTCAGTCACCTCTGCAAGAGGCAACTTAAAGGCAGAATGAACCATTTCAATCAAAATCAGGATCAAAAGCCTTTGCAACTGAAAGGCAGACATCAACTGGATATCTTCTTGTCCAGATTGCTCGGAAGCCGACTCACCTGCCGGGCCCTCCACAGAGTCCTGAGCTTAAAGCTCTTCCCCATTCTCAACCCATTCCTGCTCCAGACTAGGAGGCTCCGGGGAGGGGAATCTATCACGCTTCCTGCCACCCTGTAGGATGGAGGCAATCATGCCAGCAATCCTGTGCTCTGACCTGACTAGGGCCGAAGACAGTTCATCCTTGGTGATAAAGGGTGAAGCAGCAGCATTGACTATAGGCACAATACCAGATAGGCGCAGCGGCTTAGATTGCCCGGAAGCCTCTGGTCTTTCAGGGATACAACACTAGGGATATGACTAGGTTCATCAGGAACTACTGACGACACAGGTGTGCCCTTCCCTGTAGTGTTGGTCCCGCTCCTCTTTTTGAAGACATTTACCAGCCACAAAAAGAGAGTACTTGGGTGTAGTATTAAAACACCTCAGAAGGGAGACCCTTTAATAGGGCTTGCCAAGCCCCTATGTAACAATCCTGCTAAGCACCTTTAGCCTGCCAAGCAACACCTGGTGACTCACGTGACCCAGGTAAGGAAAAATTAACAGCTACAAGTGTTCAGAGCCTGCTCTGTGTCCCACAGTTGCCTTCTGGAAGCACCGCATGCTTGGCCTACACAGCTTTAATAAGCTGGGTGTGCGCCAGAATGTTCTGTGTGTGCGTGCGCATGCACGTGTGTGGTCCCAGCGAACGGGCGTGGCTGTATTCACGTATGATGTGAAGCTTCACGTGCCCAGATAAAAGTCTACTGCGTATGTGCGGCAAAGCCACATGCGCCGTGGCCTCCAAACAAACTGCTAAGTCCAGCGGCGCTTTTGCGAATGTACGTGAACCATGGTCATGAGCACAGCGGTCTCTTGTGAACGCACGTGCGCCCCGGTGAACTAAGGCGAAATGACACACCGTTGTGCGCCATCATACAGGTAAAAAAACAGCCAGACACAAGCAAAATAGGTACACTTTGCAAACACCCACAGCTAGCCCAAAACTCCCCCCTCTGGTCACCACACACAGGTGTCCAGCCTCTAGCTAGCTTGACTGATTGTTACAATCACTGAGACACCCCACAATAATAAGTAAAGAGGTTTCACTTGCCCGTCCAGGCGCAGGGAAACTTAGAAACTAAGAGCCCAATCTTCACCCTTCATGGCGGCTTCCTTGAGGACCTTCAAGGACTGGGTACCCTTTTCATGTTTAGGGTCCACTCCCTTGGACATGTACAGCACCCTGCAGGAATGCCTTAGCGCTGTGGTGTCCAGGATTCCACTTCGCAGGGTCCAGCACCCGGAGGCCACATTGCAGGCAAAACCTCGCAGGATCTTGAGTCTTCTTTGTGATGCTCGGGTACCATTTATCTAAGCATATAAAGCCTGTGAATGAATATTAGCCTGACTCTGTGTCCCATGATGTATGAAAAAGAAAATCCGATTTAAATAAAAAAATCAGATTTAAATTAAAAAAAAATCTGATTTTTTTTATTTTATTTTTTTTAAAATCATCGATTTTTATGCACCCTGCCTTTACAACTCCTTTAAGTCTGGTCTGAAGTTCTTTAAAGGGGTGCATGATGGTTCTGAGCAAGAGTCAGTAAAGCACAGGTGGGGTATGAAGCAAAGCCACAACAAAAGGTCTACTCGGCAAGTCAAGCAGAAGGAGGAATGCAGTAGCTATGGGTAACCAAGAACTAGTGCAAGGTACATTGCAGCCAGTCGTGAAACATGGTATCTGGTGTAGGTGAGGAGTCCAATGGTAGTGAGGGGATCAGTGATCTGGCTTGGTTTCTGAAAGCAAATGGGACCAAACCCATGTTACAGATTCCCGTAGCCTGGCCACCTGGTATGGAAGGAGTGCAAGCATGAGGTCCGTGCTATGTGCATGGTGGGACTCCAATCTGTCACTGGGACTGAAGTGACAGGTACGCTGGACTGGTGGAGTGGGCATAGGCTCAGTGTCCCTCATAAATGCAACATCCATCAAGCTAAGGTGTGTAGTGACACGAGACAAAGACACTTCACAGAGGGACTCTGTACATTTTCTTCTGCACACTATATTAGGCTCTTCTCTAAGTCAGGAAACTGCCATAATCTTTGATCCTCACATGACTGCGGTCACCATCTGGCATTGATTAGCTCGTTCTGTGCGAAAATGTGCCCCCCACATGCAGGAAGAGTGGCACCACCCACATGCTTCCATAAAGACGGCTGTTTTCAATATGAGATAATAAAATAGGGCTTGTCCTTTGTGACGTACCTGTAGTGCCGTATTGCTGTGAAACCCAACAGTGCAGAGATCAGAACCTCAACAGGCCAGATCTTCAATAGACCAGATCCTGAATAGATGAGCCCCCTGATAGATCAACCCCTGGGGTCCTCCGTGAGTGGACAGGCTTTTATATCACCTTCTCTCCCATATTTGGTGTCTTTGTAGCCCTCAGTCTTCCAGGAAATTTATAATCTTTATTTGTAAGAGAAGTTGAAAGGATGTGAAGTGATATGTGATGCATCACTGAGAAAGCTTTCACTTTCTGTTCCTGGAAGAGGAAATGATCCTTAACCACTTCAGCCCCGGAAGATATAATGACCAAGACATTTTTTGCGATACGGCACTGCGTCGTTTTAACTGACAATTGCGCGGTTGTGTGACATTGTACAAAAACAAAATTGACGTCCTTTTTTCCCCACAAATAGAGCTTTCTTTTGGTGGTATTTGATCACCTCTGTAATTTTTATTTTTTGCGCTATAAACAAAAAAAGAGCGACAATTTTGAAAAAAAAAACAATATTTTTTACTTTTTGCTATAATAAATATCCCCCAAATAAAAAAACAAAAACAAATTTCTTCCTCAGTTTAGGCCGATATGTATTCTTCTACACATTTTTGGTAAAAAAAAATTGCAATAAGCGTATATTGATTGGTTTGCCAGGTGTGCCTGGGCACACCCTAATTGCCCCTGGGGCACTGACTCCCTCTGCTGATATTTCACCGAAGCCTCCCAACAGCGCTCCTAAAAAAAATTGTAAAAAAAAATTAAAAACTAAAGTAGAATTGTAAAAAATAATATAAAAACAAAATCGTAAAAAATAGTACAAAAATAAAATAATAAAAATAAAAACCTGCTGACGTCGACTACCCTACTGTTTTTTTACATGTATTTAGAAGAATGCATGTATATATATATATATTATATGTATATATATTATATGTATATGTGTATATATATAAATATATATATATATATATATATATATATACACACACAGTGGGGACTGTAGCAAATGGCTGCAATATACTTGTGGCCCCCTGGACCAGTGAGTACTTTGCAGAGTGATCTGTCTGCCCTGGGAATATCGCAAACACCTGAGGATTCGGACGTGGGAGCTCGTTTATCCCTGCAGAGGGTGGTATCTGCTCGCTTGTCTGACCTCGCCACAGAGGAGGTCCACCAACTCCGGTAAGCGTGTAACTTAATAGCCAATAGCTGCCCTTGCATCGTTTTTGGTCCGTCGGACTAGCATACAGATGAACGGTTTTCCCAATAGGTGTTGAGTCCGTCGGAAAGATTTGAAACATGTTCTATTTCTAGGTCCGTCAGAATTTTAGAAAGAAAAAGTCCAATGAAGCCCACACACGATCGGAATGTCCGACAGAATGATTCCGTCTGACCTTTTCTGTCGGGAAGTCCAGTCTACGTGGCATTAGGGTACCTTGTGAATACAGCATTAAATGTTTTATTTTGAGGACTCCTTTACACATAGTGCAGCAACTGGTGATTTTTCAGACTGGATAAGCGCCATGGCACATAGAAAACGTCAGTTTTTCATGTTCTGCTTCAGTATGTCACAGTACATGTTGGCATTCATGGTTCTCTCAATGAACTGTAGCTCCCCAGTGCTGGCAGCACTCATGCAGCCCCAGACCATGACACTCCCACCACCATGCTTGACTGTAGGCAAGAAACACTTGTCTTTGTACTCCTCCCCTGGTTGCTGCCACACACGCTTGACGCCATCTGAACCAAATAAGTTTATCTTGGTCTCATCAGACCACAGGACATGGTTCCAGTAATCCATGTCGTCTGTTTGTCTTCAGCAAACTGTTTGCAGGCTTTTCTGTGCATCATCTTTAGAAGAGGCTTCCTTCTGGGATGACAGCCATGAAGACCAATTTGACGCAGTGTAGATATAATAAAATATTTCCAAAAATGTAAGGGGTGTACTCACTTTTGTGAGATATTGTAAATTATAGGTAAAATAGATGAAGTCAGTAATTCTTCTATTCAGGACTCTGCGCCATAGCAGCTAATTTGGGATAGATTAGATTTAATTTTTTATTGGAATTTCTTTTAAAATTTGGCTAAAGTAACTGTTTGTAAACGTAACAAATACAAATGCATCTGAAGTTATGAATTATCTGACGTAACGAATGCCGCATCTAAACAAACGGAACGAATACGAATGCATCTGAAGTTACGAATGATCCGAAGTATCATATGCCGATCAAAACAAATGATCTGTAAAACAAAAAAAGCTAAACAAAAAAACGAATGAAATGAAAACGAAAGTAAAAATTGTTTCCGGTAGCACACATCCAGTAGCAATCTTGCAAAGGACAGGGCTGTGGTTAACCATTCATCCCTTGCCCTGAGAGATCTTCGGAGCAGACAGGTGGGCTGGTAGACAAGCAGCCAGGAGGGCTGGTAGTACCTGCAGGTGGTGGAGCTGGGAGCAGTTCTACAGAGGAGAGGAGATACTCCTGCATGCAGCTTCTCAATATTTTGTGCTTTTTTCCAAAGGAGCAGAGAGCTCCTGGTCCGTAAGGGACTTTGCCATTGATCCAAGAGACTGGAGGTTTCAAGTGAGGAGAACAGTCCAGGACCTTTTCTTTGTATATAGGAAGGAAGTTGTCCTCATATGTTGTTCTACAAGTCAAGTTGGGCATCCCATAATCCCTACACCCTATCCAAGTTATGCCCTGTACACACGAGCGCATCCAAGTTTTTTCCGACGGAATTCCGCTCAAGCTTGCCTTGCATACACGCGGTCACACAAAAGTTTTCTGAACTTTCGACCGTCAAGAACGCGGTGAGGTACAACACTACGACGAGCCGAGAAAATGAAGTTCAATGCTTCCGAGCCAGCGTCGAATTGTTTCCAAGCATGCGTAGGAATTTTGCGCGTTGGAATTTGTACAGACGATCGCATTTTCGGATAGGAACTTTTCCCAACCGAAAAATAGAGAACATGTTCTCAATCTTTTGCTGGCAAAATTCCGCCAGCAAAAGACCGATGGAGCATACACACGGTCGCATTTTCCGACAAAAAGTTCACATCGGAGTTTTGCTGGAGGAATTTCCGATCGTGTGTACGCGGCATTAGTTTTCCCCAATAAAACAAAAAAAACAAGTTCGTGGACTGATTTCTTGTGCCTGGATGCAAGTTGGAAATGCATGTTGCCTGGCTGTGCAGGAATAGGAGAGCCAGTTACCAGCAGCCCCTGCATTTATGATTTTTGTGGCACTAATGAAATGCCATTTTATGTATAGCACTATACCATTTTATGTTTAAATAAACCGATCCCTCTCTTCTTTATTTAGCGCTCTGTTTGAGGCCCTGCTCCGGAGGCGTGCAGCATCCATCCTTGGTGAATTGCAGGTATCTTACCATCCTTGGATAGCCCGGTTGGGGCAGCTTTTGGCACCCTGTGGTGTGGGTGGGTTCCTTGGGGCCATTTTGGGTGGTGGGGGGCAGTCTACCCGGACAGCTCGCAAACATATGTATATATATATCTTTTCTGTACCTTATTGTATCAATTGTTCTAAAACATTCATTGATTGTTATATTTCTCTTCATAGAAAGCTCTGTAGCGCTTTAGGTATCAAACAACTGTCCTTGAAGAAGCCAATACTGGCGAAACATGTCGGGCATTTAAATACCTACTCACTAAACGGGCCGCCACAATCATCAGGCCAAGTCATGTGAAATAATTTTGCTACAGAATTGATTTTAGATTTTCCCGCACACCTTGTCTATGTGAATTTCATGTCTAATTTTAATGATTTTTGTTAAATAAATAGAATATTAATTTTAATCTTTAAGTTTTGTACTTTGTTTTTCTTGGCACCACCATAATCCCTATACTTCTCCCCCCTCTAACTTGATTTTCAAACTACCGGGATGAGGTGTCGCATCACACCAAGGGTTGCCCAGCCACAATGGATTACTGCACAGATCTGGAAGAAATACACAAAGCACACCAAGATCCAGCTGCAAACATAGACTCGCCTTTTCTATTTAGACAATATTTGCGGAGTGTAGCTTTAATTGACACAATGGGCGGGAACTGGAGCAAAGGGCATCATTCACATGAGCCAGGGCTGTCATGGCGTCTGCACACAGCTCTGGGACTCAGTATTATAGGACTGTGTGTCCTTCCTATTAAAGAAGATGAGGAAGATTGGTCAATCTGCAGCCTGACTCCGTGATTCTGATCGCACTCTGCGTGCCTGCTTTCACTTCCTTTTCAGTGTGTAAACTTCACAAACTTGGAAAAGTCCCAGCATGAATTAACTCTTTGCTGTCACTGCAGCTGCTATGTGAGCGGACTCCTCCATCAGACGCATCCATAATTGGTATAGTATATTATTGTAGAAAATGCATGCAGAACAATGAGCTCCAATGCATACGGGTCCAGTGTTATGGTGTGTGGTAGAAGGCAGAGGTGCACCATTCAGCCCCACTGCAGGCACTCTGATAAACTCTATGAGAGACTATCAGCTGCTGCTGGGTGGGGCTGGAGGGTGCATTGAGTACATGCATTGAGTACATGCATTGAGTACATGCATTGAGTACATGCATTGGGCCAGTATGCACTCAGGGACGTGCGGTGAGGTCAGTGGCTGGCGAGGCACTGGCTAGTATCAGAGCCAGATACACACAGGTTACATACACTGCGATCGCAATAATTCTAGCACTAGACCTCCTCTCTATCTCTACACATGTAACCTGGAAACATTTTTACAATGTCGGCTATGGAGATTTTTAAATACTGAAGTTTGGCGCCATTCCACGAGTGTGCGCAATTTTAACCACTTAAGAACTGAGCCTCTTTTTGAGATTTGTTGTTTACAAGTTAAAAACATTTTTTTTTTTGCTAGAAAATTACTTAGAACCCCCAAACATTATACATTTTTTTTCTAACACCCTACAGAATAAAATGGCATTCGTTGCAATACTTTCTGTCACGCCGTATTTGCGCATTGGTCTTACAAGCGCACTTTTTTTTGGGGAAAAAATTAATTTTTTTGAATTAAGAAATAAGACACCAGTAAAGTTAGCCCATTTTTTTTTTTTTTATATTGTGAAAGATAATGTTACGCCGAATAAATTGATACCCAACATGTCAAGCTTCAAAATTGCGCCCGCTCGTGGAATGGCAACAAACTTTTCCCCCTAAAAATCTCCATAGGCGACGTTTAAAAAAATTGTACAGGTTGCATGTTTTGAGTTACAGAGGAGGTCTATGGCTAGAGTTATTTCTCTCGCTCTACCGATCGCGGCGATACCTCACATGTGTGGTTTGAACACCGTTTTCATATGCGGGCGCTACTCACGTATGTGTTTGCTTCTGCACGCGAGCTCGTTGAGACGGGGCACGTTTAAAATCTTTTTTTTTTTTTATTATTAATTTTACCTTTTATTTTTTATTTTTACACTGTTCTTTAAAAAAAAAATGTGTCACTTTTATTCCTATTACAAGGAATGTAAACATCCCCTGTAATAGAAAAAAAAGCAGGACAGGACCTCTTAAATATGAGATCTGGGGTCAAAAATACCTCAGATGTCATATTTACACTAAATTGCAAAAGAAAAAAATGTAATTTAAAGGATTTAAAAAAAAAAAAAGGCCCTTTAAGAGCTATGGGCGGAAGTAACATTTTGACGTCGCTTCCGCCCTGCAATAGTATGGAGACAGATGGGGTCCATCTTCCCCTCACTCATCTCTATACCCAGCATGGATCAACATCCGACGGCTCCAGTAAGGGGGCACTGAAGCGCGGTGGGAGGGGAGGGCCCTCTCCCGCCGCTGATAAAAGTGATCTTGCTGCGAATCCGCTGCAGAGACCACTATTATCGGATACCGGACCGCCGACCGAAAAAGAGGATACCAGGGTTATGGCAGATGGCTGCTGCCATAACGATATTCCTCTTTAAACTTAGGACGTATATCGGTGTGCGACGGTCCAGAAGTGGTTAAAGCGTGACATGTTAGGTATCTGTTTACTCGGCATAACATCATCTTTCACATTATACAAACAAAATGGGGATAACTTTAGTGTTTTTTATTTTTTTTATTTTTTTTGTATGTTAATGAAACAGTTTCTTTAAAAAAAAACGTGTTTGAAAAATGGCTGCGCAAATACCGTGTGACATAGAAAGTTGCAATGACCACCATTTTATTCTCTAGGGTATCTGCTAAAACAATATATATAATGTTTGGGGGTTCTGAGTAATTTTCTAGCAAAAAAATTATGATTTTTAAATGTAGGAGAGAAGTGTCAGAATTGGCCTGGGTGGCAAGGGGTTAATTACCATAAGTAGGTAATATACAAATAATTATTATTGTTGTTTTTAAGGTAATTTACATTATTTTCAAAATCTGTACTCAAGCGGGTGGCTTAACGGACAAATTACTGAAGTTTGAAGTTATAACTTCCAACCAGTAATTTCACCGTAAATAGATAAATAATAAATTATTATATTATAACATATACCATATAAATATATGATTTAGCGTGATTAAAAAAGTACCTTTTCGTCAGCAGATTCTCATTCTCTCTCTGAACTTTGTGAAATAAAAATGGGATTGTGGGTAAATTTTATACCAATAAACCCATGCTTTTTCCTTCTAGTTAAAGTGGTTGTAAACCCTTTTAAAAAAACTCCAAAAAAAAAAAAAAACCTGCAAGACAAAGGCATAATGAGCTAGTATGCATAGCATACTAGCTCATTATGAATTACTTACCTGAGATCAAAGCCACCGGCAGAGGTCCTCGTTCATCGCTCCGCGGGCCGACATCTCTCTGGGGGGTTACTTCCGGGTATTGCGGCTCCGGCGCTGTGATTGGCCAGAGCCACGATGACGTCTCTCCTGCGCATGTGTGCCGGAGCCGCCGGTAACGGCACAGTACAACTGAAGCAAGGGCACGTACTTAAGTGCGCATGTGCCAATGACACTGGCACATGCAAATACAGGGTTATTTCCTAAACCGCGCAGGTTCAGGAGATATCCAGTGTAGCTACAGGTAAGCCTAATTATAGGCTTGCCTGTAGTATAAAGTGGTTGTAAAGGGTTTACAACCACTTTAAGAGGACTGGGCTGGAAGGGATTTTTTTGTCTTTTAGACACATGCCCCCTTCTATGACACTGCAGTGAGAGGCGTGCCTCAACTGCAGCATTTTTATTGGACAACTTGTTCCAATGGTGCTTTACCATTGGTCCAAAGCTCCAAGCTGTCCATTGAGCTCAGTGCTTCTGACAAGAAGTGAGGAGAGGCACTGTGAGCTCATCCTCTCAGACTGCTGCAAACAGAGTGTGCCAGCTTGTATTTAAACTGGCCGCTCTGTATGTAGCTTCTCACAGGCTGCACAAGGAGCCCCGTATCTCCAAAACCATAGGTCGTAGGAACCCCAAATTTTGACCAGTGGTGGGGTAGGATTTCAGCTACCTACCCCTCCCCATTTTGAAATCGACGACCCTTGAAGCTTGAATCTTGGACCTCTGCATTCGTCCGTGGGCGTATACTTTAGTAGCACTCAGTGCAGCAATCAGCCTCCGCAGCTGTCGGCTTCTCCTAGTGTTTAACCACTTAAGCCCCAGACCATTTGGCTGGCCAAAGACCAGAGCACTTTTTGCGATTCTGCACCGCGTCGCTTTAACTGACAATTGCGCGGTCGTGCGAAGTGGCTCCCAAACAATATTGACGTCCTATTTTTTCCCACAAATAGAGATTTCTTTTGGGGGCATTTGATCTTGGGGCATTTGGTCTGGAGGAGGACCAGAGGAAGGCTGGCGTTGGCTACCAGAGTCTACTGAATGATGAGACTAGGGTAGGCATAAAGGAAAGAGAAAGGCGCCTAAGATAGTAAGAGGTCATATGAATATAATGATTTATCCTCATGCGGATCGATGTATTCCTCGTCTGTCAGGGGGAGAGAGAGAGCCATCCTGCAGCTGTCAGAGGAGTCCCTAGTGACATGGATTGGTGAGGAGGTGTAGATGCGATGAGGTGGCCAGGGTTCTGGAACCAAGCTGAAACGCACACAGCCGATCTGACAGGTGAAGGTGGTGAACAGTAACGCGTTTCGGACCATACACAGCTCCTTCATCAGACCCCAAGGGGGTGCTGCAGCTGCGCAGAGAGGCACAGGAGTTGTCCACAGCTGCAGGAGAAAAGAAAGGGCAAAATGAAATGGCTTGGCAGTCCAGCTTTGGCCTGTGGGCCTTGTGTTTGACACATTTGCTAATCTATAGGAGGGTAAGCCCATGTTATTTTTTTGCTGTCTGTGTACAATTGGGTTAAAATTCCCTTCACTTCCTGTCCCAGAGATGCAACAGGAAGTTAGTGGAAATATCCCAACACGAGGAATTCCTCTCTACATTTTGCACCAGATCAGGTGTCCCCATTTGAAGATGTGCCCTCACCTCCTGTTCTGGTGACAACTGTAAAATTTTAGATATGCCATCACTTTTTATACTAGTGACAATGATTTATCAGGAGTGAATCCCCCACTTTTAGCTGGGGTAACAGACAGCAATAAAATCTGAGCATGCTTAGGCTGACCATACACTATACAATCTGACTGTACAATTTCTGTTAGATCTATCGTCAACTATGTAGTGCAAGGGCCTGCTGGATTATATACTGATTGAATATATTGTTTAGGTTTGTCTTGACACTGACCCTGTAGCACAGACTGTGTCCAGGGCCAATTACTCGCAGCATTGGCCAGCTGCCTCCCGTTGCTTTCAATAGGGCTGCCTTTCTCCGCTAATCACCGGGACCCCCTCCCGCTGGGGTTCTCGCTGTTCATGTTTTCAGGCCAAAACACAGGTGTGAATGTAGCCTTGGAGCTATAGGGTAACTGTGTACAGGAAAACCAACAATTATGTCATAATATAATATACCGTGATGGTCATTATTATTGTTGTGAAAGGGGTGGGAGGACATAGAATTTACACTGAGGTCCTGAGATTCTGAAAATGACTGGGAGTATAGAGCGGTTAGCTGGAAAATGAATGCTAAAAGTTAACTTGTTCTGTGCGAATTGGGCAGGAAAGTGCTACATTTTCTACAGATAGAATGTGCAAATGTGGAAAAATGCTGCATTATGGCCACTAGAAGGTGCTGTCTATCATAGGAAATAAGTATGCTCCTCAGCTCCATCTAGTGGCCATAATGTAATATTTTCTGCATTCACACATTCGATTTGCAGAAAATACAGTTGGAAAAGTTAGATTTTGCCCTATTCGCACAGAAAGAATTTACATTTGATTTAGGACGATGAATAACTATGGAAAATATTTATAAATGCACTCGTTAATGTTAAATGAATTTCCTGCTCTCATACCCATCTTCCCTGACAATTTCAGTCCATAGCACCGTTCCCTAGTAGTAATGTACTTACTATGCTGACCACTCGTCTGCTGATCTGTAGTCACACCCCTCAATAGAGAGGTGACAGGTTTTTTGCTGTCGGTATCCCCATTTAGTTGTCCTAGTGACCTTCACTGGGATTGAAAGTGATAGGAAATCATAAAACCCGAGTTGTCACCAGAACGAGTATAAAGTGGTAATCTTCCAATGGGGACATTGGTTAGCCCCGGTTCACACTGCTGCAAATTGTCATGCGATTTGATGCGGCTTGCAACACAGAAAGTCGCATGACAAGTCGCAACACATTCATTTCAATGGGTGCCATCTTAATTGCTGCACTACTTTTCTGCACCTTTGGTGCGACTTGAATGCCATAGACTGCAATGGTAAAATCACAAAGGTCGCAAGGAGTCATATCTTTGTATTATCTATGTGGCTACAACATGATCTGACTTCAAAGGGTTTTTTCTTAACCCTATAATCCACTACTAGTCCATTTCCTGCTGTGTCACACTCTGTATTGTGTTGTTTGGGCAAAGCCAAAGTGGCATGAAGTTGCAAGAAGGTCGCAATGCAAACGTGCACTGGCAGCAGTGTGAACTGAGCCTGAGGGTGACAACTATCTAAAAGTGAATTTTCTCTTGTTTTCTATTGTCTCTGAAACAGGAAGTGAAGGGAAATCTCCCTAATGGGACACAGACAGCAGCAACAAACCTGACAGGGGGTATGGCCCCCAGATAGCAAGGATAACTTGCCACAAATTTGTGGCAGTGTTGAATTTTAGGTCTTGTTAACTTGCTGCACATTTTCACTGGCAAGTTGTACACTTGCAGAGCACTTGAAGCACAAGTTCTAGTTGAAACTTTTCCAATTTGTAGCAAATTTGCGTTGCAAGTCTCTAGCAAGTCACAGTGGTGAGTCTACAGCAAGAGCTCTGCAAGTCTGCAAGTCTACAGCATAAAATTTAGCCACAGTGACCCCATGTGGTGGGATGACTATTGCACAACAAACTGAACCAGAACTTGCAGCAGACCTGCAGAATCTTTGCAAAGAAAGTTGATCTGGAGTCCTGCAATGCGGAGTTGCTGTAATTGTGCAACAACCGTGTGAATCCTGGCAAGTCTACCAATAGCTTATCAATTCATTTTCAAACTTGCAGCTCAATTGCTTGCTTTCCGGGTCCTTCCATATTCAGAAAGAAAAAATTTTTTTTTTTTTTACTGGCAGGATCAACTGGGGATGCCACATTTTCTTCAAGCCAAATCCAAACACTTTATCAGCCTGGGACACCTTTGGGTGCCCCAAGAAGAGTAGTACTGTGGTGCGCATAGCGTGCCACAGCGAACAGTGATTGTGGCCAAATTGCTATTGCTGACATCATCACCCAGTGATGCCGAACCTGCCCCCAGACAGCCACCCGCACCTCCCGGACGGCAACAGATTTGCATACCTCCCAACATTTTGAGATGGGAATGAGGGACACCTACTTGCAAATGTATGTAGGCATAGGACACACCCCCTGCCACACCCCCTTAAAGGAGAATTAACCAAAAAAGGTTAATTAAATCCACAAGGACTTTTTTTTTACCACTCCTATTCCTTTAAATTGGCTTTTAAATTTACAAATGCAGCAATTTAGAAATTGGATGAAACTATTTTGAAAGATAAAAAGTGCATTTTAGATACAACTATATGGACCAGACCAAAATGAGGGGCAAAGAGGGACAGAGGAACATTGCTCCAAATCAGGGACAGTCCCTCCAAATCAGGGACATTTGGGAGCTATGGCTTTGTGTGTGACTATCTCGGTTACTCTGGGAGCCACAACTTGGTCTGAATAATGTGTCCGGGTTTCATTCTGCCTATCTTTTTCGACCTCACCTACTATGTAACTATGCACCTGAACGACCACAACATACAGGGATATACAAGGTAATACTGACATATAATCACACACATAGGATGGACCAGTGTGAAAGGGGTCTTAGTGAAAGTCATACGTCAAGGCCTGCATTGCAGGCAAGGGGACTTTCTCAGCTGGAATATTTTTTTTTTTTTCTGTAGCATTAGTGGAAAGTTATTTTCTTTCTTCCTGTAGGTTGACACCGTGAGACCAAAGCTCTTCTTGGTGGGAACAGTGCCATCGCTCATCTGCACTGTGCTGACAGAGGAGGGAGAGCGGCTGCTGGGGACGTGACAGCTGACATGGGGGCCCAGCAGACCACGCAGCAGAGGTGAGATTGATTCCTGGGCCTGGCCACATATTGGAAGCAGGCCTCTGCTTTCCTGTAAACAGGCAGGATATTATTATATATTGTATTTCACAAGCTACCACCCCCAGGCGCTGTGAGCGAGAGGGCAGGGCAGGGTGCCAAGGTGTGAAGATAGGGGCCTGGTAGACAGAGATATGTGGTCATAACATAGAAGAAATATCTGCACTGAAAATTTCTGTCACGTTCGCTGAAAACACGGGGGAATTAAATGTCAGCTCTGTGGATCGATATGCACCACTACAAATCCCCACGCTTTTGCCTTTATAGCCCTATGTTAATGCCTGGCTTGTCTAGACTGCCTGGCCCTTACTGCTGGGCATTGCTACTGAGGAACTACAACTCCCAGCGTGACCTGTCAAGTTGCTAGTCCTCACTGCTGGGCATTGCTACTGAGGAACTACAAATCCAAGCGTGACTAGGGTTGCCACCTCATCCCTTTAAACCCAAACACATATGATTTACACAGGTTCTGTGGCTGATTAAGGTGGTAATTAAACTCACTTGGTGTCTTATCTGCATTAAATTCGCCTCAGAACCTGTGTAATTCATATGTGTTCGGTTTTAAAGAGATGAGGTGGCAACCCTAAGCTCACTGCTGGGCATTGCTACTGAGGAACTACAACTCCAAGCGTGACCTGTCACACAAGTTGCTGGTCCTCACTGCTTGCTAATGGCACTGAGGGACTGCAACTCCCAAGATGACCTATCAGCCAAGGTGTCTGGCCCTCACTGCTGGACAGTATTGCTGAGGAACTACAACTCCCAACATGATCTGTGAGCCAGGCTGCCTGGTCTTCACTGCTGAGCATTGCTGCTGAAGTACTACAAATCCCAGGCTGCCTGGGCTTCAATGCTTAACCACTTGAGGTCCGGGCCATAGCCGAATGACGGCTACAGCGCGGACTTCAATTTCTGGGAGGCCGTCATGGGACGTCCTCCCCTGTGCACGCGCACCGCGCGCACCCTGCAGGGCGCGCGGTGTGGGTGCTGTGATCACCGAGTCACGGAGACTCGGATGATCACAGATCTGAGTAAGGGGCCGGTCCTGGCCCCTTACCATATGATCAGCTGTCAGCCAATGACAGCTGATCACATGATGTAAACAAAAGCTTGGTGATCGGTTTCGTTTCCTCCTCACGCTGACAGCGCGAGGAGGAAAAAAAAGCCGATCACCGGCTTGTGTCAAAGGGACATCGGTCCGAAGAGGAAAGAGGCACATATGCCTCATCTGTGCCTGCAAGTGCCATCTGTCATTGCCACCTGCCAGTGCCCACAGTGCCCAGCAGTGCCACCTATCAATGCCCACAAGTGCCACCTATCAATGCCCACAAGTGCCACCTATCAATGCCCACCAGTGGTGCCAATCAGTGCCACCTAGCAGTGCTGCCATCAATCAGTGCCCAATCAGTGCCCATCACTGCCACCCATCGGTGCCAATCACTGCCACCTATCGGTGCCCATCAGTGCCGCCTCATCAGCGTACATCAAGGAAGGAGAAAAATTACCTGTTTGCAAAATTTTATAACAAAATAAAAAAAAAATATAATGTTTTTTAAAAAAAATTCTGTCTTTTTCAATTTTTTAACAAAAACTAAAAACCGCAGAGGTGATCAAATACCATCAAAAGAAAGCTCTATTTGTGGAAAAAAAATGATAAAAATGTCATTTGGGTACAGTGTTACATGACCGCGCAATTGTCATTCAAAGTGCGACAGCGCTAAAAGCTGAAAATTGGCCTGGACAGGAGGGGGGTTTAAGTGCCCTGTAAGCAAGTGGTTAATAGGCATGAGCCAGATGTACCTGGGATTGATTTGCTACATGTTTGCCAAATTGTGCTGAAGTTTTGGATGGTAATCCAAACCCACAGAAGTCAATAGAAGAGGAATCTTTAAATCAGTGGTTCTCAACTCCAGTCCTCGGGACCCACCAACAGGCCAGATTTTAAGTATTACCTTGGGGAGTTGCAGACTAGAATCCTGCAATCACTGAGCAGCAAGTGATATCACCTGTGATGTATTTCAGCTATCTTGCAAACCTGGCCTGTTGGTGGGTCCTGAGGACTGGAGTTGAGAACCACTGCTTTAAATGGTTAGGTCACCATTACCAAAAACTGCCTATGCAGATAAGTGGTGTCTGTAGATGAGAACAAACTGTGCAGCTCTGACCAAAGCTGAATAATGTCCGTGTTAAGAGTGAATGCTGTTTATTTACCTCATGAAGCCCGACTTGAAAACTCCCAGGACGTTGCTAAGTGAGGCCTAGCTGAATTGTTCACCTTCTCCATCACAGGAGCTCTCAAACTCTGAGCTCAAAGCTACTGCATCAGTGGAGAGAAAACGCATGTGAGGGGTATTGAGATGCAGAAATCTCGTTCCTGTGATGGTGGAGGTGAGCAGTAAGAGCTAGGCCTCACTTAGCAACGACCTGGGAGTATTCCAGTCAGGCTTCATGGGGTATGTAAATCATACCTCCCAACATTTGAGATGGGAATGAGGGACACCCACCAGCAAACGTATGTAGGCATGGGACACGCCCCCTGCCACACCCCCTTAAAAGAGAATTAACCCAAGAAAAAGGTTAATTAAATACACAAGGGCTTTTTTACCACTACTATTCCTTTATATTGTGTATAGCAAGAATCAAAAATAAAAAGAAAAACTGCGCTACAGAGCAAAAAGTCAAGGTAGAAGCTGCACATAAAATACACCAATATCTGTGTATACCATGGAAAATAAAAATAAATAAAGTGCGCTAACTGTATGAGAATATACACATAAATGTGAATGCATATGGGTGGTAGTGAAAACCACAATCTACTGAGAGCAAATAAATGACTCAATGGGTGATGGAAAAATATACGTGCCAATCATAAAAACTCAAATAAAAAGAAAAAAGTGTACATGTGAAGTACAACAATAATAATAACGTGAAAACATGATAATCAAACAGACTCAGTCCATGAGTTCAAACATAAAACGTTCATCAGTGAAAAAATACTTCCATCCACTATACAGCTTAGCAGCAACCAATCTCCCTATGAGTGGATCGACAAATGTGAGGGATATGCAGGATGAAGACGTCTACTAATGACGAAACATGTAGGGCGTGGCTACGTTGTAAGCCGTCACGATTGCCCCATGTTATGCACGGGTTATTGCGATTTTTATATGCCGGCTTGTTTTTAATTGTATTTCTACCTCACGGAGCGTGCACTCTCCGTTGCGGTCTGTACTTTTATTCAATAAATCCTGAAACTTTTTACACTATTGGAGCTCCGCTCTTTTGTTTTTTCCTTTGCCACACTGGGAGCAAGAGAGCTGTCCTTCCCCCCCTCATTAGGCGTTTCACTTGGACTAGCCCGGACCGGAGACAGCATTCCTGACAGCTGCTGGGGAGATCTTCTCATCACGCGGTCCCTGCAGAGGGCAAAATCTGCATGCCTGATAGACCCTGCCAAGGAGGGGGTCCAACACGGAGGGTAAGAGTCCACCTTTACCACTTTTCTCACTTATTGGAGTCACCGCCAGTGGAATTGTACCATCCTGCATATCCCCCACATTTGTCGATCCACTCATAGGGAGATTGGTTGCTGCTAAGCTGTATAGTGGATGGAAGTATTTTTTCACTGATGAACGTTTTATGTTTGAACTCATGGACTGAGTCTGTTTGATTATCATGTTTTCACGTTATTATTATTGTTGTACTTCACATGTACACTTTTTTCTTTTTATTTGACTTTTTATAATTGGCACGTATATTTTTCCATCACCCATTGAGTCATTTATTTGCTCTCAGTAGATTGTGGTTTTCACTACCACCCATATGCATTCACATTTATGTGTATATTCTCATACAGTTAGCGCACTTTATTTATTTTTATATTCCTTTATATTGGCTTTTAAAATGTACAAATGCAGCAATTTTAGAATTTGGAAGAAAGGTTTAGCACTGGGAGACACTTTTTTTTTTGAAAGATAAAAAGTGCATTTTATATACAGCTATATGGATCAGACCAACATGGGGGACAAATGAGGAGGAATGAGGGACAGAGGGACTTTGTTGCAAATCCGGGACAGTCCCCCAAAATCAGGGACAGCTAGGAGCTATGTGTAAATGGCCTACTCCTATAGTAAGGGCATTATTCAACAGTATAATACTGCTGACACAAAAAATGTTCACACTTCCACCTACTGGTTAAAAATGAATACATTTTTATTGGTGTATTTTTATTTATTTCTTTTGTGTGCCATGGTTTTTTAAAATAATTAACCATTGTTCAACAGTAGCGCAGGAACCTTTTACTAAATCGGTGTGACTTGAGTCACACTATTCGAACGGTTCCATTGCCGTTAAAGGGGCACGACATGTCATGCAACTTCGAACTCTTGAGTCACATGACAAATCAGCCCTAAAGTCAGAACTGCACAGTTTGCAAATCAATTTTGGTAATTTTCTAAAAAAAAAAAAAAAAAAAAAAAAAAAAGTTTTAAATTCCTTTTGGTGGGGAGCAGTGGTTTAACTACGTGCCGCCCGTCCACAATAGATTTACTGCGGATGGGAAGCACAGGCAGGCCCGACAACATACCTGTATATCGTGGCCTGTTTTCCCCAGGATAACACCTTCCAGAGCTCAAGTGGTTAATTATACTAAAGTGAGTTGTACTGCGGCAGGTTGGCACGGCTGCGTGAATCGCCGTCATTGTACGTCGGCCGCTTTAAAAAGCTATAGGAGGCACGCGCCCGCTGCCGGAGCTGATGCCCGTGGCCACGATGTCCGCCAGCTACCCGCGATTGCTCCTCAGAGAGCCAGAATGGGGATCTGTCAATGTAAACAGACAGATCAGCGTTCTGACAGGGGAGATGAGCTCAGGCGTGTTCGCACAGCCCACGTGCAGAGCCCGCCAGGAAGTCGGCACTGCGTTGCGCTAATCACAGGCAGTGAAACATTTCCCGATCTCTGCAGCCACGTATCGGGACAATGTCTCTCTGCTTGTGATTAGCGCAGTGCAGTGCCGACTTCCTGGTGGGCTCTGCACGTGGGCTGTGCTAACACGCCTGAGCTCATCCTTACAGGGGAGTAGATAGAGATTTGCTGTTCCTAGTGATCAGGAAATCAGGATCAGGATCTCTCTCCTCCTCTGGTCACTACACTCCCCCCACAATTAGAAACACCTCCCTAGGGAACACTTAACCTCTTGATCACCCTCTAGTGTTAACCCCTTCCCTGCCAGTGACATTTATACAGTAATCAGTGGCTATTTTTAGCTCTGATTGCTGTATAAATATCAATGGTCCCAAAAAAAGTGTCTGATCTGTTTGCCGCAATGTCGCAGACCCGCTAACAATCGCAGATCGCTGCCATTACTAGTAAAAAATAAATAAATAAATAAAAATGCCATAAATCTATCCCCCATTTTATGCACAAACCAATCAATATACGCTTATTGCAATTTTGATTTTTTTTTACCTAAAACACGTAGAAGAATACATATTGGCCTAAACTAATGAAGAAATGAATTATTTTACATTTTATTACATTTATATTTATTTATTTATTATAGCAAAAAGTAAAAAAAAAATATATTTTTTTAAATTGTCGCTCTTTTTTGTTTATAACACAAAAAATAAGAACCGCAGAGGTGATCAAATACCACCAAAAGAAAGCTCTAATTGTGGGAAAAAAAGGACATACATTTTGTTTGGGTACAAAGTCGCACGACCGCGCAATTATCAGTTAAAGGGACACAGTGCCGTATCACAAAAAATGGCCTGGTCATTAAGGGGGCAAATCCTTTCTGGCCCTTAGTGGTTAAAGAAAATACCTGATTCACTCTCTTTGTGTCTGGGAGGTGAATAGGGGAGCCTACAAAAAAAATAGGCATTGGGTTCCCCCTAAAATACATAACAGACCTTTTATCCTTAAAGCGGGTCTGTGATGGATGAACACAAAAAAAGGCATGGGGTCTCCCTCAAAATCCACATCAGACCAAGCACGCAGCCTGGCTGGCCAGTAAAGATGGGGCCACCGAGCATCTGGCTCCCCTTCTGAACCAGACCAGGTCACATGTCCTCAACATGGAGAGGATACCTTGCCAGCCAGGGGGGCTCCTGAGCAGGATGAGGGCCTCTTCCCCACAACCCTGTCCCAGTGGTTGTGGGGGTCTGCAGGCAAGGGGCTTATTTGAATCTGGAAGCCCCCTTCAAAAATAAAATATCAGATACCAGCTCCTCATGTGAATGAGTAAGAGGTACACAGTACCCCTACTTATTCATTAAAAGTAAACAGTGAATATTGAGACCACACACTTTGGCAAATCATTTATATAAAAAAGTCCCATGGTAAATCAATTGTCAAGCCAACTGTCCAACGATGCAGATCCTTGTCAATCATGGGAAACAAAGCCCACCAATAAAAATAAACCACCAAAATATCCACTGCCCAAGAGACTTGTGTCAAATGAAAGATCCCAGCTGTCAGCTGAATTGTAAACACATGGGTGGGGATGGTGGTCAATGTCACTGACCACATATGGACATGGCCACTTTTGGACAGTGATGTCAGCCATAATCCCCGCGTCCGTTAGGTGTGCACGGCCGCCACCCCGGCTCCCTAATCTACATACATGGCGCCAGAAGCATGGATTCCTATGGGGGGGGGGGGGGGGTATGAAGCACGTGATTAGTGCCTGAGGCTCTAATAGGCTTCAAAAAAGGGTGGGCTCAGGCGCTCTGAGCCCACCCAGTTGTGTGAGAATAGCGAATGAATATTCTATGGTGCGCTACGTACAAAGTGCAGGGTTCAGGAGTGAGCTACGTATGAAGCGCAGAGTTCAGGAGTGCGCTAAGTACAGAGCCCTAAGTATGAAGCGCAGAGTTCAGGAGTGTGCTATCTATGTATGGAGTGCAGAGTTCAAGAGTGCGCTACGTACAGCGTGCAGGGTTCAGGAGTGCGTTACGTACGAAGCGCAGGGTTCAGAAGTGCATTACGTACAGAGCGCAGTGTTCAGGGGTGCGCTACATACAGATTGCAGGGTTCAGGAGTATGCTACATACAGAGTGCAGGGTTCAGAGGTGCATTACGTACAGAGCGCAGTGTTCAGGGGTGCGCTACGTACAGATTGCAGGGTTCAGAAGTATGCTACGTACAGAGTGCTGGATTCAGGGGTGTGGTATGTATAGAGTGGAGGGTGCAGGGGTGCAGTATGTATAGAGTGCATGGTTTAGGGGTGCGCTATGCAGAGTGTGTGCAACATCCCAACCCCAACACCCCCCAAGTTTCCTTGCATCTCTACTCTCTCCTACCTAGCCCGACTCTAGTACATGTATTTGGCTCTAGTACCTCCCTGTGTAGGTGGCTCTACTACCCGTGTATTCGGGCTCTAGTACATCCTTGTGTAGGTGGCTTTGCCTTGCCTTGCAGGGAGATCATTCTCTTTCCCAGATTCTGGAGATCTGTCCCCGTCGTTCCCCACCATGAGTGTGTGCAGGGATCTGATAGATCCAGGAGCCGCTGAGAGCAAAGATGTCTCTTATAATCACAGAAGGCTTCAGCATTTACACGTGGCAGCAGGGAGCGGGAGAAGAGGATGAGAGCCAGAGGTGGAATGGAGTTCCGCCATGTTCCAGCTGAAAAACTGGGTGTGAGGGCCACATAATAAAGCCTGGTGGGACGGACGCGGCCAGCGTGCCCTGTCTTTGACATATGTGTTCTATGCAGATCAAATGTGTGAATATTATATTTTTGCTTCTTGCAGCCCGTGGAGCATGTTGCCAGAAGACGTATTGCTGGAGATTCTAGCCCTGGTCCCGGCTGTGGATCTGATCCATCGCTGCCGGCTGGTCTGCAGTCAGTGGACGAAAGTAATCGATTCTGCAACGCTGTGGAAGCTAAAATGTCAGCGTGCTGGCTACATCAAAAAAGACTGCCAGAAACATCCCAAAGACTGGAAGATCTTCCACTACCTGTCCAGCCACAAGAAGAACCTGCTTCAAAATCCATGTGCGCTGGGTGAGCAATTTGTTATGATCCTGGACTTGTCTGTAACTTTAAAACTCTGATTTAATAAGATCCACTTTTTATCATTAAAGAAATATCTTTGAGTTCCAGTTAGTGACTTTGTCTAGGCTGCGATAATGTCATTAGTCTGCTGCAGGCAGAAGAAAGCATTTCCTCAGTTTCCTCTCCCCCAATGATCAGACTGCAACATTATAAATTTGTAGCAAGTCACAAGGTGAGAGGCTGCAGCAGCGGCTGATCTGTGTCAAACATTTGTGAACACAGGCAAAAATTGCACCCTAATATAACAATATCTACACAGTAGGGGAGATTTACAAAAACCGGAGCACTCAGAATCTGATGTAGCTCTGCATGGTAGCCAATTAGCTTCTTTCTTTAGCTTGTTCAATTAAGCTTTGATAAAATAACCTGGAAGATGATTGGTTTCTATTCAGAGCTGCACCAGCTTTTGCACTCTCCAGTTTTAGTAAATCTCCCCCAGTATTCAAGGCCAGATTAGGATCAGTAACACAAGAAAATGATCTGTATAGAAGAGGTGATCCCAGCAGAGGGGTCCTGTTTTTGATGACTACAGGTTCCAGTGATAGAAATCTATCACTAGGTGTCAACATAGACTTCTACACCATCAATAACATCTTTGTCCATCTCAAAATTCACACTAGACGAGTTCCTGTAAGATACCAGATGGAAGGAGAAGATCAGGTACATATTAGGGGAGCTTAATCCCCATGATTAAGCAGCAAGGGTGGAGTGAAACGCGTAGGTGGATGTGGCCTGCTTGGAGCCCAAGCTGAGGCTTTCATATCTATTCACAGAGCTGTCCTAAAATCATATCAATCTACCTATTTCACCAATAAAGTGCAATTCATTCATGAAAAGAATCATGCAGCAAATGTACTGTACCATTATACGATACTATTAAAGTCCAAAAAATAAATGTCCATATGTAAAATAATCTTTATACATCAGAAATATATTAAAGTGCTTCAAAAATTCTTCATATGGTGCTCCATATACAAAGGCCCCTGGTGGTGGACCCTTTCCTCATCTTCATAACATAGTAGGGGTTGTTCTGTAGTCCCCAGAGAGAACTGTCATCATTGATAACTGTTGTGCCCCGTACACACGGTCCGATTTTCCGACGGAAAATGTTCGATGGGAGCTTGTTGTCGGAAATTCCGACCGTGTGTAGGCTCCACCGGACATTTTCCATTGGAATTTCCGACACACAAAATTTGAGATCTGGTTCTCAAATTTTCCGACAGCAAAATCCGTTGTCGGAAATTCCGATCGTGTGTACACAATTCCGGCGCACAAAGTGCCACGCATGCTCAGAATCAAGCAGAAGAGCCGCACTGGCTATTGAACTTCATTTTTCTTGGCTCGTCGTACGTGTTGTATGTCACCGCGTTCTTGCCGTTCGGAATTTCCAACAAGATTTGTGTGACCGTGTGTATGCAAGACAAGTTTGAGCCGACATCCGTCGGAAAAAAACATGGATTTTGTTGTCGGAAAATCCTATCGTGTGTACGCGGCATTAGTAGTACAGCAGAGGCAGAGAGTACAGAAAGGTATTAACTTATTAGACTTCTGGCAGGATTGACAGGTGTGTGTATATATATATATATATACTAAGGCTCGGTTCAAAATGCCGCGACTTGGGATCTGGCTTGTAAAAACCCCAAGTATATGACATGTCAAATTTAACCACTTGCTTACTGAGCACTTGCACCCCCTTCCTGCCCAGGCCAATTTTCAACTTTCAGAGCTGACACACTTTGAATGACAATTGCACGGTCATGATACACTGTACCCATATGAAATTTTTATTATTTTTTTTTGCACAAATAGAGCTTTCTTTTGCTGGTATTTAATCACCACTGGATTTTTTTTTTTTTAATAAACAAAAAAAATACCGAAAATATAAATAAAAAAAAAAAATCACAGTTTTCATAGTTTGTTATAAAATTTTGCAAACAGGTAATTTTTCTCCTTCACTGATGTGCATTCATGAGGCTGCACTGATGGGCACTGATGGGCGGCACTGATAGGCAGCACTGATGAGCGGCACTGATAAGCGGCACTGATAGGCGGCACTGATAGGCACTGGTAGAGGACACTGATAGGCAGCACTGATAAGTGGCACTGATGATGAGGCACTGATTTGCAGCACTGGTGGGCATTTATAAGTGGCACTGGTAGGTGGCACTGGTGGGCACTGGTGGGTGGCACTGGTGGTCACTGCTGTCCAGCAGTGGGTGTCCATGTGCGAGACCGATGTCCCATTTACACAAGTTGGTAATCTGTTGTTTTTTGTTCTCCTCAAAGGAAAAAAAAGGCGATTGCCGGCTTCTGTCATTGGCCGGGATCGGCCCCTTACTCCGATCAGCCGAATCTCATGAACTCGCTGAACACAGAGCGCACCGGTCTTGCCCGCAGGGGGCGCGTAGGCAGCACATGCAGGGGAGGGCATATATGGACACCCTCCTGGCAATTTAGGCCTGCGCTGTAGCCGTCTTTCGGCTATAGTGAGGGTGGGAAGAGATTAATGTTAGTCAATGAGAGCTGTCCTAATTAGCACTACTGAAGTTGCTCCGACTTTAGCCACTTCAGCCCCGGAAGATTTGGCTGCTCAATGACCAGAGCACTTTTTACAATTTGGCACTGCGCTGCTTTAACTGCTAATTGCGCGGTCATGCAATGCTGTACCCAAACAAAATTTTCGTCCTTTTTTTCCCACAAATAGAGCTTTCTTTTGACGGCATTTGATTGCCTCTGCATTTTTTTATTTTTATTCTTATAAACGTAAAAAAGACTGAAAATTTTGAAAAAAAAAAAGGATATTTTCTACTTTTTTGTTATAAAAAAATCCAATAGACCCAATTTTAGTCATACGTTTAGGTCAAAATGTATTCAGCAACATCTTTGGTGAAAAAAAAATGTCAATAAGCGTATATTTATTGGTTTGCGCAAAAGTTATAGCGTCTACAAACTAGGGTACATTTTCTGGAATTGACGCAGATTTTAGTTTATGACTGCCTATCTCATTTCTTGAGGTGCTAAAATGGCAGGGCAGTACAACTCCCCCCCCAAATGACCCCATTTTGGAAAGTAGGCACCCCAAGGAAATTGCTGAGAGGCATGTTGAGCCCATTAAATATTTTTTTTTTTTTTATTGAAAAATGACAAAAGAAAAAAAATTACAGAAAGTTGTCACTAAATGATCTATTGCTCAAACGTGCCATGGGCTTATGTGGAATAACACCCCAAAATACATTCTACTGCTTCTCCTGAGTACGGAGATACCACATGTGTGGGACTTTTTGGGAGCCTAGCCGCGTACGGGACCCCGAAAACCAATCACCGCCTTCAGGATTTCTAAGGGTGAAAACTTTTTATTTCACTCCTCACTACCTATCACAGTTTTGAAGGCCATAAAATGTCAAGATGGCACAAACCCCCCCAAATTACCCCATTTTGGAAAGTAGACACCCCAAGCTATTTGCTGAGAGGCATATTGAGTATTTTGCAGATCTCGCTTTTTGTCACAAAGTTGTGAAATTTGAAAAAAAAAAAAAATACTTTTTCTTTTCTTTCTTCATTTTCAAAAACCAAGAGCTGCAAAATACTCACCATGCCTCTTAGCAAATACCTTGCAGTGTCTACTTTCCAAAATGGGGTCATTGGATTGGGATTGGTTTTTGGGGTCCTGTACGCGGCTAGGCTCCCAAAAAGTCCCACACATGTGGTATCCCCGTACTCAGGAGAAGCAGCAGAATGTATTTTGGGATTTAATTCCACATATAATCATGCCATGTTTGAACAATATATCATTTAGTGACAACTTTGTGCAAAAAAAGAAAAAAAGAAACGGCGGCTGGTCTGGAATTGGTTAGAAAAGTTTCCTGTACTACTTCAAGGCGACTTCTATCCAACTTCTATGCTATACTTCTATCAAAGTAGTTCTCAAGTTGCCAGGAAGCCATCTGGCAAAGTCGCACGAGTTTCAGGTTGTGGCAGTGTGAACCGAACCTTATAGGAACAAATGCAATAAAACTTTTTTAATTATATATTTAACAGACAAATAAGAACCAATAAGAGAAGTTCATTGTTAGAGTTGGCATACACTTTAAATTAGTGCCCTTCTGCATGTCCAGGAACCCTTCAACTGGCAAAGCTTCTCATTAACAGAAGCTAAATCTAAAACAAACCTGTTAATTGTATCTTATTTTTATTTTCCTATTATAGAGAAATTTAATTCATGGACAATAGAGGAAAACGGTGGTGATCTTTGGAAGGTGGAAAAATTGCCTGGAGATTCAGGAGAAAATTTACCAGATGAGACCGTCACCAAATACTTTGTGACTTCCTATGGGTAAAGTCGTCCTTTTCCTTTTTTTTTTGTTACGAACCTCTCCTCCTCTTGGGGTGGTGTGAAATGACCCCGTAAGTCAGGGGTGCTCAACCTTTTTAAAGAGCGAGGATCACTTAAGTGATTTGGTAACTGGTCAGGGGCCACAATGAAATGAAATGTTTCAGAATTTTTAATTTTTAATTTTGCATAGCATAATGAAGATTTTCCCCCTGCAGCCACTGATTTTCCGGCAGGAGGGAGAGGAGGAGAAGCCAACTTTCAGCAGTTGCAAGAGGAATATGGAGAGGATCGATTCCTTTATATGCGCCCCGCTGCCCACCCCCCCCCCCCCCATCCAAGTGTAAAACAGAATGCTGCAAGGGTTCCCTGGAGCATGGGTCAGGGTCACCATTGTGACCCCTGACTTTACACCAGTGGTTGGGGGTGTGGGGGTGTGTGGCAGATACCCCCCCCCCAAGCTGCAAATGTAAATGAGGCCTTAGGCCCCTTTCACACGATCGGACCGTTCAGGTCCGCCTGTCAGTTTTGACGGCGGACCTGAACGGGCGATCCATGTTAGCCTATGGAGCGTCGGATGTCAGCGCAGACATGTCTGCTGACATCCGACCCCGTCCGATCCACTAAAAGCAGACGGATGGCCCTACGTCCAGGTCTGTTGCTGGCGGATCGGATCGGGTGAGATCTGACGAAAACGGACATGCTGTCTGTTTTCGTCCGATCCCTCCATAGGCGGTAGCGGCGCCTGACAAGCCCCTCCCCGCTCAGTGAGCAGAGAGGGACCTGTCATCCGCCGGCTCAGCGGAGATCAACGGACTGATCTCCCGCTGAGCCGGCGGACCGAGGCGGGCTCCGTAGAAACGGAGTCCGCCACGTGTGAAAGGGGCCTAAATGTACTGAGCCCCCTGTAAGGCTGCTTTCACACTGATGCACTGTGGTTTACACACACCTGCACTTAGACTTCTAATATATCTTGCAGGTGTGGTGCGCTTTCTGAAAGCACACCAAAACTCCTGCATTCATTTTGAGGGAAAGGGCCACATCAGAGGGCTTCGAGGGCCACAGGTTGAGCACCCCTGCCCCATCTCAAGGTCTGGTTCTTGGTGTGCGGTACGGAGAAAACTAAGCTGGGTGCCAGTCACTTTAGTCTTTTTTTATTTTTTATTGCTGTACTCATTCTGAGAAAGAGAATTTTAGGGGTGTAGGATACCCAAAAATAGGAAAAGTTATTCTGAAGTAGTAGTAGGCCCTTTAACCCTTTCACTGCAAGAGCTGTTTTTGTGTTTTTTACACACATGCTTAAAAAAATCATTTTTAGGCCTGAAGATGACTTAAAACCCCAAACCATATATTTTCTGATAGCAGACATTCTGTAGAATAAAATGACAGTAGTCCCAATTTTATTATGTCACACAATGTTAGCGCAAAGGTATATCAAATGCAACATTTCAGTACAAATCCTTAATTTTTGTTACACCTGTTTTTACTCTTTATCCTAATCACAATGAGGACAAAAGGTCCCCTGTGAGGTTCTCTTTAATGAGGAATCAGTGGTTATGGTTAGTCTGGCTGTCACTTACAGTGCCTTGAAAAAGTATTCATACCTCTTGACATTTTCTACATTTTGTCATGTTACAAGTAAAAAGGTAAATGTATTTTATTGGGATTTTATGTGATAGACCAACACAAAGTGGCACATAATTGTGAAGTGGAAGGAAAATGATAAATGGTTTTCAGCTTTTTTTTTACAAATAAATATGTGAAAAGTGTGGGGGGCTTTTGTATTCAGCCCCCCTGAGTCAATACTTTGTAGAACCACCTTGGATGTCTCTACCAGCTTTGCACATCTAGAGAGTGACATTTTTGCCAATTTTTCTTTGCAAAATAGCTCAAGCTCTATCAGATTGGATGGAG
The DNA here is from genome assembly GCA_037952835.1 of Lithobates septentrionalis. Lineage (NCBI taxonomy): Eukaryota > Metazoa > Chordata > Amphibia > Anura > Ranidae > Lithobates > Lithobates septentrionalis. The sequence goes on from JBBDGP010001242.1 coordinate 344,364, forward strand.
AGTGTCTGTGAACAGCAATTTTCAAGTCTTGCCACAAATTCTCAATTGGATTTAGGTCTGGACTTTGACTGGGCCATTCTAACACTTGAATATGCTTTGATCTAAACCATTCTATTGTAGCTCTGCCTGTATGTTTAGGGTCACTGTCCTGCTGGAAGGTGAAACCTCTGCCCTAGTCTCAAGTCTTTTGCAGACTCGAACAGGTTTTCTTCTAAGATTGCCCTGTATTTGGCTCAATCCATCTGTTGAAAGAACAACAGCAAAGTTGCTTATAAACTGACAATACTATATGCATTATAACTATGTATGCAGCAGGTGGCGCTGTAGTATTATAGTGTATAGTTCATGTTTTCTATATTATAACAGGATGTATTGTCTATCTCAGTGCATGTAGCTGTATCCTCCTGTTTCCTGTTCCATGATGTAAAGACATTTTCTGATATTCCTCTATGAAAGTAAAGTATTCTGCTGTATACAAGAAGTTTCCAGTGCATGATTCAATACCCTGCTAACACCATCTTCCCATCAACTCTGACCAGCTTCCCTGTCTCTGCTGAAGAAAAGCATCCCCACAACATGATGCTGCCACCACCATATTTCATAGTGGGGATGGTGTATTCAGGGTGATGTGAAGTGTTAGTTTTCTGCCATACATAGCGTTTCATCTGACCAGAGCACCTTCTTCCACGTTTGCTGTGTCCCCCACATGGCATCTCGCAAACGGGACTTCTTGTGACTTTCTTAAAACAATGGCTTTCTTCTTGCCACTCTTCCATAAAGACCAGATTTGTGGAGTGCACGACTAATAGTTGTCCTTTGGACAGATTCTCTCACCTGAGCTGTGGATCTCTGCAGATCCTCCAGAGTTACCATGGGCCTCTTGGTTGTTTCTCTGATTAATGATCTCCTTGCTCAGCCTGTCAGTTTAGGTGGACGGCCATGTCTTGGTAGGTTTGCAGTTGTGCCATACTCTTTCCATTTTCAGATGATGGATTAAACAGTGCTCCATTAGATGTTCAAAGCTTGGTATATTTTTTAAAACCTAACCCTGCTTTAAACTTCTCCACAACTTTATCCCTGACCTGTCTGGTGTATTTCTTGACCTTCATGATGCGGTTTGCTCATTAAGGTTCTCTAACAAACCACTGAGGGCTTCACAGAACAGCTGTATTTATACTGAGATTAAATTAAACACAGGTGGACTCTATTTACTAATCAGGTCATTTTTGAAGGCAATTGGTTCCAATAGATTTTAGTTAGGGGTATCAGATTAAAGGATTAAAGGACTGAATACAAATGCATGCCACACTTTTCAGATATTTATTGGTAAATAATTTGGAAAAACCATTTATCATTTTCCTTCCACTTCACAATTATGTGCCACTTTGTGTTGGTCTATCACATAAAATGCCAATAAAATACTAAAATTTAAACTAAAATTTAGGTTTTTTGTTGTAAAATGACAAAATGGGGAAAATGTGAAGGGGTATGAATACTTTTTCATAGCACTGTAGACCTCTGATGTCTCATCTGCCCTCTATTGAAGCTAATGGAACACAGATCATGTTCCATTAGCTTCTTCCCTGGCCGCACAAGCCAGGAAAAGTGGCATCCAGACCCAGAAGTGACGTTTTACACATCACGTCTGGATTCATATTAGGGAGGGGAGATCAGCCAATGGACATTCACTGATCCCCCTTCCCGCTACCTGGCAGCACCCACCATGCAGGTACCAGGTCTGCCTATGGGAGCGGCAGTTGCAGTGCATCTCTTTCTAATAAGTAGATCCCTTGACCTTCTGATAGCAGTAAGCCCCAGTTCACACTATAAGGCTACATGTACACTGGAACTCCCCTAGATGTTAATTCTCCTGGCAGCAGAAAAACATAAATATGGCAAAAACATGTGTAAACGGGGTACCGTGTTTAGCCGTATTTACCAATTGGACATCTATTCATTTCATTGGCCAGAGTACTGGCCATACAAATGAATAAATGGGAAAGCCCTAGCGCTTAGGCTCGTTCACACGCTTTTTTGCCACGTTTGCATTTTATCATGCAATTCTTCTGTGTTCAGGGGAGGGACGTTTAAGTGCCCCTAAACTCTGCTGCTCCTAAACTCTGGTAAAAGCCTATGTGTGCATGGACACATAGGTTTTATTGAGTTACGTTCAGGAGCTTTGGCAAAAAAACACCAAACGTTCCTAAACTCACGTTTAGGAGCACCAGTGTACATGAGGCCTTACCGACATGTGAATCACATAGGAACTGCACTGCATTCACATGCGATTCGGTGTGGTGCAGTTCAAGCCCATTCAATTTTAATGGGCTCGAATAGCAGCAAAGAAATGCAGCAAAGAAAAGCAGGCGCTTTTTTGGAGCCACACTGCAATCGCATAGCATGGTTGTTTTGCAGGCAAACCACAATGTGTTTGGGGGTGTCATTAACTTTTTATTTCAATGCGGTGTGGGAAATTTGCAGGGATCGCTGCGTTTTCCGCATCGCATATGCATTAACCTAGGCTTACAGATATGCTGATGTATGCACTGAATTTTTTTTCTCAGTGTCCAGAAGCTTCTATCTAGATTCTCTGCTCCTTCAAGACAGCCGTCCTTTAGCCCAGCTCCTTTCTGCTATCTCATCCAGCAAGGTAGCTAAAGTCCTTGGCCTTCAGCACGCGCCCCCAGGCTGAAGGAAGGGCAAACTAGAGAGACACTCAATACAGATATCCTTTCCAGCCAAAAACCTAGGAGATGAGGAGAGAACACTCTGGAAAGGCGCTCCAAACGTCCATCATCTCCTTAAAACAACTCTAAACATAGACTTCAAGGATTGGTTGGGTCAGATAAATATTCATAACTTGATTGGCAATTGTCCCTCAGTCTGATTACTGGAACCTTCTCAACAGTAACAGGCAGAGCAATCAACACATTGAGATTAAGAGAACCAGTATAGTCCAGAAAATTGTGAGCAGAGCTTGGGCTGGTAGCCTAGCTAAAAAATACTAAGCTTAATTAGGGACTGTCCAGCGTAGGCAGGGTCCCTATATTTACACATAACAGTAATATAAGCATTGTTTTATGCAATAGGATTTTACATAGTAGCTATCTAGTTGCAATGAATTGGTTAGGGATTTAAAGTGGAACAACACTGCGTCTGAGCACCACAAACGAAAAAAAAAATGCTATTTAATTCATTTTTAATATTCAAAGCAAACCCCCCCCATCCATCCATGTCTCTGTGCTTTATTTTGCTGAGACATCAAAAATACCCCACTAGCATATCTGGCCATGGCAATCTTGAGTAAGGGCAGAGGATTCATGTGACATTGATTTCCTAGAATCCACCTGCCCTAAGTTCAAGCATGTAGGCAGGAGGGTGTGCTTAGCTGAGAACCCCTCCTCCTTTCCACCCCTCCTGAAGACTTCTGGAATGTATAACATAATTTGCCTGGCCTGGAAACCAGGAAGTAACTGAAAAAAATAAAAAAAAAGTTTAAAACCAGTAAATATGATATACTTTCCTATCAATTTCCTAATGCTAGCAGTATAATAATTGAGAGAGAGGTTGGTTGAGAAATTTCCACTTTAAAACAGTTGTATGGAGTGGGGAAGGGTTAGAATGTCAGGATTTTTTTTTTTTTTATATCTGTGTCTCTGTTATTTCTCCTTACTTCATGTCAAGGTGACAGTTGTCAGATAAAAGGGGAAGTACATATGGGGAAATATCCCCAGCATGGACAATGGATGAGGGAGACATTAGCTCAGGACCCCCTATGAGCATTGGAAGAGCCTGCCAAAACTTATCTTTATCTTTCCAGGATTTGCAAGAAATCTCAGCTGATAGACCTGAAGAAAATGGGGTACAGCAACAAATTTATGGACACTTTTCAACCGGACATTGTCATCAAAGACTGGTAAAAAAATGTATTCCCTGATATTGAATTACAGTATATCGCCAGGGCTGGACTTCTCAATAGGCCATGACTTAGGGCATCATGACCACCAAGCCATTGCTACTTATAAACTTAAAGAGCCTGTTGTGTAATACTCCATTGCCCCTTCTCCTGCACACATCTCTGTGCATTTGCAACTCCCAGACCTGTCGCATGCCCACCCACAATCTCCAGTTACTCCTGCTTCCAGCCTCCAACATGCTGGAGAGAGGGGTAGGACACATGCCTGTAAGGGCTGTGGAATGGGGACTGAGAGATGGGCATGCTGTGAAAGGCTAGCTGATGGTGTCTCTCTAGACCAGGGGTTTCAAACTCAATTTCATTGCGGGCCACATCAGCATTATGGTTGCCCTCAAATGACCAGTTGTAGCGTAAGACTATCATAAGACTATGTATCTTCTCATTATCATATTGAATAATTGCCTCTGCATTCAATTATTACTTTATGCTGTGTACAGAATGCAGGGCTTAAGGGTACGCTGCATACGAAGTGCAGGGTTCAGGCATGCGCTCTGTACAGAGTGCAAGGTTCAGGTGTGCGCTCTGTACAGAGTGCAAGGTTCAGGTGTGCGCTCTGTACAGAGTGCAGGGTTCAGGGGTGTGCTCTGTACAGAGTGCAGGGTTCAGGGGTGTGCTCGGGTGTGCTGTATACAGGGTGCAGGGTTGAGGCGTGCGTTACATACAGAGTGCAGGGTTTAGGGGGGTGCTATGCACAGTGTGCAACACAGGCTGTCCACATCTCACTTCCACCCCTCCTTCTTGGCTCAGACCTCTGCACCACTCTCCTCCATCCCCCACTTCTGCACACATCTCCCTCCACAGCCCTCCTCTTTCCTCTCCACCCCAAAGCTTTTTCGCATCTCACTTACCCAGCCAGGCTCCAGTATCAGTGTACTAGTCTAGTAGTGTAGACGGTTTACCTTGTCTTGTAGGCATCTGTCCCTGTCGTGCAACGTCATGAATGTGTGCAGGGATCTGTGAGAGCTGCAAGCTGCCTAGAGCAGAGCAAAGAAAGATGAAAATCGGGCGAGGAGGGCAAGGGCTGAAAAAAAGCTGTTAGGATTGAGTTCACCTGCTGGTGGCACTGTGATGCTCTGGGCTGTTTGCTGCAGCTCCAGTGTCCACCAGCAGGTGTCTCCCAGGAGCCAGCAGGCTGTAGTAATCAGTTACACCAGTGTTCAGCTGCCAGGTGGCTATTTAAGGCTGCTCCTCCCTTCCCCCAGCGTGCCTTATTTTGATTGCTTCTTTGTTGCCAGAGTTCCTGATACCTATCCTGATCCATCCTGCACCCCTCTGCCTTGCTCCCTGCCCTTGTACCCAGTCTTGATCCCCCTACTATGCATCCCTGCATTCCCTGTACCCTTGTCCTTATATTTGTACAGTATATAATCAGTAGTAAGGTTGTTCTTGTTTCCTGGAGTTTTGTATGTTCATGGTTTGCTATGTATGCTTGTTTGTGTGTTTCATTGTAAATCTCACTTTAAGGCTATCTACATTGTTTGATCTCATTTTCCATGTGTAGCTATATATATCTGGTCTCCCTGGCTGCGAGGGGCACATGACATGGCCTGGCAGGCTTGATTTGGCTTTTGGGCCTTACGTTTAACATCTGTGCTCTAGACATCATTGGTTATGTCATTACAGTACAGATTGTGTCTCTGTAGACATGTTTTTGGTTGTGTTTTAATTGAACTAATTGTGTTTCTGAGGGCATATTTACTTGCTAATGATCATTCACTGGCAAGTTACTTCTTATGTATTTATTTGTCTCATTCTTTGGGCAATTCTGCTTTCTGTTATAGACAAGAAATGTTTCATCATAAGCATTAATAATTATTTTATCATGTTTATGTGGACAAGTGTCTTTTATTGGGATGGAGGGTATAACTGCATCCAACACAGCTGTTGGGAGGTCTAGAGCGGCATAAGGTAGCTGGCCTAAAGCCTCGTACACACGATACGATTGTTGGCCAACCGAGCGTCTGATTTTTGTCAAAAGGGCGTGTGCCAGGATCTTGTCTTGCATACCAACGGTACACAATTGACGTGCCACAAACACAAATGTAGTGACGTATTACGAGGAATTTCAGCTCTTGAGCGCCACCCTTTGGGCCCCTTCTGCTAATTTGGTGTTTGGTGAGCATTGATTCCGAGCATGCGTGTTTGTACTTTCGACTTTTGTGTGACGAATTTGTGTACTGACCATACGAAAATCAGACGTGCAGCCGTTGTCCGCCGAAAATTTACTAGCCTGTCATCCAACATTTGTTGGCTGAAAGTTGGACAACAATTTTCAAAAGAAGCGTACTAACGGTAAGATTTTAGGACAACAGTCTGTCAACAGACAATCCCCTGCCAACAATCGCATCGTGTGTACGAGCCTTTAGGAAAGAAAAAGTCCTGGTCCTGGATATCATACAATGTTCAGGGGGGAAATTACTGAGCAAGTGCAAAAATGATCCACCTTTTCATGGCTTTGGAGATCCAACAATGTCAAAGTTCATGAATATTATGCTGCCAATATTTCTATGAGAATTCAAACTGCATGTGGTCTTTTTTTTTTCTCCCACTTTTAAAGCACAACTAAACCCAAGAACAAAACTGTAATAAAGCATGGCATACTGTCTATTTTAAACACATAAAGTATTTTAAATGCTGGCTTGCAGTACATGTCCTTTCCACAGTTTTTATTCACTTGCAATGTACCTCTGAGCTTGCTAGAAGTCTGATTACTCCGGGATAAGACAATTCACTTGTATAGCCCCCTCCCACCTAGACATCAATGTCCTTTCCCCTTGCCCTCCACTTTCCCCCCTACATAGCCTTTTACGTAGCTAAAAGCAAATGAGAATGCTCTAGAGTGCCACTTGAGTGACAGTTGGAGCTGTTGACATTGCATCCAAGATGGTGACACCCAACATAAGTCTTAGGGCTTTTATAGATAAATATCATGCATAAAATATGTTAAATGCACATTTATTTTACTTATGTAGCCATGCCCCCGTAGGGGTTGCTGAATGTTGTGATTCGCCTGTCACCCTGCTCAGCCTGACATCCATCTCTGTCATTCAAAGACACAGACCAGTCCATAGCTTTGTTTTGTTTTTTTATTTGAGGGGATTAAACTTGGATGGAGATTTGGGAATTATGGGATGCCCAGGAATATTCAGAAACCTGCTTGGGACTCCTATATACACTCTAGTATATACACTTCAACCTTCTCTCCAGCATAAACACTTGCTGCAGACTGTTACTCCACCTGCACTCCCCTTGCTGCAGACTGTTACTCCTCCAGACTAGCTAGCACCACATGGTTAGGCCTGACACGGCTTCAGCCAGGCCTCAGTTAACTGCCTTTTGCAGACAGGGACCTCGGGCCCCTGTGGTGTAGTAATAGTTCAGGTGCTAGATGTCCTATATTCAGCTACCACTCCCAGATAGATCTCTTCAGGTCCTGCCAGCCAGCCTGGCTGCAATGACCTCTCTTCACTGCCCTTTTCACAGTCCTCTCTTCTGGTCCTGTACCCATCTTAACTGCAATCTCCCAGTTCTCTTAGGTGTGCCTCCCCAGTCCTCACGACTGTGCTCCACTCACCAGCCTTGCCGGCTGTGACCAGTAGTCCTCCCTGGTGACTCTAGGAAGTGTTCTCTCCTGCTGTCTTCTACTTGCTCTCTCATGTGTCTTTTCCTTCCAGGATCTCATCACTCCTCCTGGATGCACCTGAGCCCCAGCCCAGGGTCACCCCCCCCCCCAGACTGGGGAGCTTCCTGTGGACCCCGACAGCCTCCACACTCCCACACTCTAGCTCTTCTACCTGACAACTCCTCCCCAGCTGGTATTACCCCAGGGATTTTAAGGAGGCCTGCCCCCTGCCAATCTAGGTTGGGGATTGGTCAAGGCTCCTTAGGATACCCCAGGCAGCTCCACCACTCTTCCCCTCCTCTCCTAGCACTTTCTAGAAGGAAGAGGGAGGTGACAGTGAAGTGAGGCTGCCTGTGAGTCACCAGCTACTACCCTGAGCCACTCCCAGCCCAGAATGAAAGCAAATGGGCCTAGCAACCAGCTAGGCCTGCCTAATTTGTCCTACTCTCATAAAAATCCTCACTTTAGCACCTACCTAGCTAGAGGGTGCTAAACTTATGAAAAGACTGTTGCTGAATTGAATAGCCTGGTTGTAGGCAGGTAGAGGATACATTATACCATTCAACCTGAAGGTGACACTGTGCTGTTTTTTCAGGCTGGCAGGAACCCACTGGGGACTTATTTTTACCTTACTGTGGGCTACTATCTGCTGCTGGCGCCTCTCCAGATCCTACTAGTGGGGATAAAAGGTGGAGTGCAGTTGAGACCCCACCTGGGACTGCAGCCGGAATTACAGAGGAGGTATGGGCTGATGAAGCCCCCTGCTCTGTCTGCGGCTGGCACTGGCTCAGCAGCTTCTACAGAAAAAGCCCCACTGACTATATAGGACTGCATTGTGTTTGATGCTCTGTGGACAGCGGGTCGGCAAGCTGAGGGCACTATCTACCAGTCGCCTGGTGACGATTGACGGGTTGCCAACTGTATAGTCTACAACATATGTACTATCATTGCTATAACTGGCTTGTTTATGCCTATGCAATCACTACAATATATAATCAGTGTTCTAACAACACAAGGAGGTGTGGTGATTCCTCCCAATCTTTGGGTCCTGTCTGCATGGTGACGGAATTTTTGGGATCATTTACGTACTCTTTATTTGTTCATTTGCCTCTGATTTGCTGCTTACTTAACTTACTTAAATTAACATTTTGTAACCTCTCCCTTTCCCTCAGGTATGCAGCGAGGAAGGATTGCGGCTGTCAGTATGAGTTGGTGGTTCAACTACTTTCTAAAAAGAAGACGACCATACAGGAATTTTCCCCAGAAAAAGTGTTCATAGAACAGTGGAACGACGGCTGTTGGCGACAGGTAGGGATGAGCCGAACACCCCCCGGTTCGGTTCGCACCAAAACCTGCGAACGGACCGAAAATTGAAGTTGAACAGGGGCTGAAAAATTGGGCCTTAGGCACTGGTGCTGGTGCCACAACACTGCAACCCCTCACAGATACTCTAGTTGGAACGCAGAAACGAGCCGTGCTGCAAAGTATTGCATCAAAAATTGTAATTACACGCCCCTGTTAAACAGAGGCTGAAAAATTAGGCCTTAGGCACTGGTGCTGGTGCCACAACACTGCAACCCCTTACAGATACTCTAGTTGGAATGCAGGAATGAGCCCTGCTGCAAAGTATTGCATCAAAAATTGTAATTACACGCCCCTGTTAAACAGGGGCTGAAAAATTGGGCCTTAGGCACTGGTGGCGGCGCCCAAAACCAAAAATGTTCTTACAAGCTATCAGCGTGATCATTGAGGAGGAAGAGGATAATTACTCAGGATAGCCACTCAGCATCAGCATAGGCAGTCTTTGAAGGGATCTGAGATTTCAAAAAAAATTATTCGGTTACATCAGCATCAGGTGCTTGGTAACTGGTGGTGATCCAAGACTGATTCATTTTTATGAAGGTCAGTCGATCGACCGAGTCGGTGGACAGACGCACCCTGTGATCAGTTACAAAGCCTCCAGCAGCACTGAATGTGCGTTCCGAAAGAACGCTGGATGCAGGACAGGTCAGTAGCTCAATTGCTTACTGTGCAGGCTCTGGCCAGTGATCCATCCTCAAGACCCAGTAACCCAGAGGATTTTCGGTGGGAAAGGTGTCCAAGTCAGATCTTGCCCCTAGGTATTCCTGCACCATGTAAAACAGACACTGGCGATGGTTGCTGGCACCGATCATACCTTGGGGCTGCGGACTAAAAAATTGTCTGAACGCATCGGTCAGGCGGCCACCTTCTCCACCGCTCCTTTTTTGACTGACCGAAGCCTCAGCAACACGTTGTCCAGAAACAGGAGTTTGTAACCTCCCAGTCTCTGGGAACGCGTTGCACAGACCTTTCTGCAAGGCCTCCCGAAGATGTTTCATCCTCTGCTCCCTCTGCGACGGGAAGATAAGGTCCGCAACCTTACCCTTGTAACGTGGATCAAGGAGGGTTGCCAGCCAGTATTGGTCCTTCTCCTTGATACCAGGAATACGAGGATCCTTACGCAGGCTTTGCATGATCAGGGAGGCCATGCAGCGTAGGTTTGCTGAGGCATTCAAGCCGGAGTCCTCTGGGTCACTAAGGACGACATGGTCCGCAGCCACCTCCTCCCAGCCACGTACAAGTCCATGTGTTTCTTGGGACTGATCCCTTAAAGACTGCTGCTGATGCTGAGTGCCAGACTCCACCTCCATACTGACGCAATCCTCCTCCTCCTCCTCCTCGTCCTCTTCCTGTGTGATCGACGGGCACGCAGGAACACTGTCTGGATAAAGGGGGCCTTGAGAGCTAAGGAAGTCCTCCTCTTCCTGCCTCTGTTCTGCCTCAAGTGCCCTGTCCATTATTCCATGCAGCATGTGCTCCAACAGGTGGACAAGGGGGACAGTGTCACTGATGCATGCACTGTCACTGCTCACCATCCTCGTGGCCTCCTCAAATGGTGACAGGACAGTGCATGCATCCCTGATCATGGCCCACTGGCGTGGGGAAAAAAAACCAAGCTCCCCTGACCCTGTCCTGGTGCCATAGTCACACAGGTACTCATTGATGGCCCTCTGCTGCGTGTGCAGCCGCTGCAGCATGGCCAATGTTGAGTTCCACCTGGTGGGCATGTCACAGATTAGGCGGTTCTTGGGCAGGTTAAACTCCGCCGAGCACTGGCTTTATATGCACACAGACTTTCCTGGCCTGCTTAAGGACATCCTGTAAGCCCGGGTACCTGCCCAAGAACCGCTGCACCACCAAGTTAAGGACGTGAGCCAAACAGGGCACATGGGTCATTTGTCCCTGTCGGAGGGCAGAGAGGAGGTTGGTGCCATTGTCGCAAACCACCATTCCTTCCTCAAGTTGGCGTGGCGTCAGCCACCTCTGAACTGGCCCCTGCAGAGCTGACAGAACCTCTGCCCCAGTGTGGCTCCTGTCCCCCAAGCACACCAGCTCAAGCACCGCATGGCATCTTTTGGCCTGGGTACTTGCGTAGCCCCTTGAACGCCTACAGAGCACCGCTGGTTCCGAGGACAAAGCACAGGAAGAGGCCATGGAGGAAGAAGAAGAGGAGGGGGTGGAGGAGAGAGGTGTGTCACAATCATTAGTAGTGGCATTTTGGAGGCGTGGTGGCGGAACAACCTCCAACACTACTGCACCTTGTCCTGCATCCTTCCCAGCTGCCAGCAGAGTCACCTAATGCGCGGTGAAACTTAGGTAACGTCCCTGTCCATGCCTGCTGGACCATGAGTCAGTGGTAATATGCACCTTACCGCTGACCGCCCTGTCCAGCGAGGCATGGACATTGCCTTCCACATGCCGGTAGAGAGCCGGAATCGCCTTCCGTGAGAAAAAGTGGCGTTTGGGTACCTGCCACTGAGGAACCGCACATTCCACAAACTCACGGAAGGGGGCAGAGTCTACCAACTGAAAAGGCAGCAGTTGAAGTGCTAGCAATTTTGCCAAGCTAGCATTCAACTGCTGGGCATGTGGATGGCTGGGAGCGAACTTCTTTCGGTGGTGCAGCAGCTGGGGCAGGGAAATTTGCCTGGTACAATCTGACGTCGGTGTACCGAAAGGAGATTGCCCACAAGTACTTGGCTGTGACACACCTAATTCTACACCTTCATTCCTCTCAGTGCAGGTCTCAGAGAGGACTGAAGGTATTGTGGGGTTGGAGATCTCAGCTGATGAGGAGCAAGGAGAGGTCCTCTTTGTTCTTTGGTGTGAGTCTTTTAGATACGCTTGCCAACGAACTGCATGGCAGGTCAACATATGTCTGGTCAAGCATGTGGTGCCCAAGCGAGAGATGTTTTGGCCATGCGAGATACGCTTGAGACATATGTTGCAAATAGCAGCGGTGCGATCTGATGCACTCGTCTCAAAAAAGGCCCACACCAAAGAACTTTTTGAATAACGCGCAGAGACTGCAGCGCCCTGCACATGCGGAGCTTTGGGGTGTGATGTAGTCAGTGTGCTGCCCTTAGGCTGGCCCCTGGAGGGCATCCTGCCTTGTTGGAGATGTGCCTCCTCCTCCTCCTCCTCTCTCCTATCAGGCACCCACGTTGAGTCAGTGACCTCATCATCCCCTCCCTCCTCATCACTGGAGCAAACCTGGCAGTATGCTGCAGCAGGGGGAGCATGACTGCCAGATTGCTGTCCTTCTTGGGCACCCCCTCTGTCCGTGCTCACGTTACTGCCTTCATCTAGCTCAGTATCATCATCAGAGCCTTCCAAACGCATCCTCCTGGAGCATGTACCCAACACTGTGGTCAACCAGTTCGAGGGACTCCTCAGGAGGACATGGTGAGGCTAGGGAAGGAGTCACTGATGCCATTGAGCCGAGGGAAGAGGCTGCGTTGGCAGCTGCTTTGCCAGACAAAGTACCCTGAGTATGGGTGAGAGAGGATGAGGAGGATAAGGACGGCTTGGTCATCCACTCGACCAAGTCTTCCGCATGTTGCGGCTCAACACGGCCAGCTGCCGGAAAAAAGGCCAAGCGTGTCCCACGGCCACGTGCTGATGAGGATGCACCGTCTCCACGACCAGCACTGTTGCCTCTAGACACAGAGCCTGCTTGCCCTCTTCTATTGGCTTGTGACTGTCTGCCTCTCCTTGTTGGCCTTACAGACATACTAATGGCTGTAGCTGCACTAAGCTGGGATATATATATATATATATATATATATATATATATATATATATATATATATATATATATATATATATATATATATATTTTGATACTGCAGCTAGCAAAATCAACTGCCTGCCTGTAGTATGAGAACACCACCAACCTTCTACAGGTAGCTTTAGCTGAACACTGTGCAGAGCTCGCAAAAAAATAACTTGTAGCTTATTTAGCTGCCTGCGGTAGTGATAGGATCAGGAAAACACCACCAACCTTCTACAGGTAGCTTTAGGTGAACACTGTGCAGAGCTCGCAAAGAAATAACTTGTATAACTTGTAGCTTATTTAGCTGCCTGCGGTAGTGATAGGATCAGCAAAACACCACCAACCTTCTACAGGTAGCTTTAGGTGAACACTGTGAGGAGAACGCACTACCCTAACTTGTAGCTTTAGCTGAACACTGTGCAGAGGTCACACAAAACTAACTTGTAGCTTTAGCTGAACACTGTGAGGAGGACGCACTACACTAACTTGTAGTTTTAGCTGAACACTGTGAGGAGGACGCACTACACCAACTTGTAGCTTTAGCTGAACACTGTGAGGAGGACGCACTACCCTAACTTGTAGCTTTAGCTGAACACTGTTCAGAGGTCACACTAAACTAACTTGTAGCTTTAGCTGAACACTGTGCAGAGGTCGCACTACACTAACTTGTAGTTTTAGCTGAAAACTGTGAGGAGGACGCACTACACCAACTTGTAGCTTTAGCTGAACACTGTGAGGAGGACGCACTACCCTAACTTGTAGCTTTAGCTGAACACTGTGAGGAGAACGCACTACCCTAACTTGTAGCTATAGCTGAACACTGTGCAGAGGTCACACTAAACTAACTTGTAGCTTTAGCTGAATACTGTGAGGAGGTCACACTAAACTAACTTGTAGCTTTAGCTGAACACTGTGCAGAGGTCACACTAAACTAACTTGTAGCTTTAGCTGAACACTGTGAGGAGGACGCACTACCCTAACTTGTAGCTTTAGCTGAACACTGTGCAGAGGTCACACTAAACTAACAAGACAAGCCTGCCTGTCAGTAGGAAGATAACAGGAACGGATCTAGCTAAACTGAATACAGTTTTTATATATATATATATATATATATATATATATATATATATATATATATATATATATATATATATATATATATATATATATATATATATATATATACAACACCTGGGATGCATATATATATATATATATATACACAATACACTGTAAGTTCAGCTAACTCACTGACTGTCCTGCCTAATCTAGCTAACTCAAATGAAATGACACTGTCTCTCTCTCTCTCTAAGCACGCCGGAACACACTACACAGGGCCGCCGTGCAGGCGGCCTTATATAGTGTGGGGCGTGTTCTAAACCCCCTGAGCCATAATTGGCCAAAGCCACCCTGGCTTTGGCCAATTACAGCTCTCTCTACCAACGGCGCTGTGATTGGCCAAGCATGCGGGTCATAGTGCATGCTTGGCCAATCATCAGCCAGCAATGCACTGCGATGCCGCAGTGAATTATGGGCCGTGACGCGCCACACAAATTTGGCGCGAACGGCCCATATCGTTCGCAATTCGGCGAACGGGCGAACAGACGATGTTCGAGTCGAACATGGGTTCGACTCGAACACGAAGCTCATGTCTAGCGACAGGTATGACAACACTGCAAATTCTTATAAAGCCATGAGATCCTATATGGCCAGTGAATGCAGCCTCAGGCTGATGGGCAGTAATACAATACCTATGTGGCCTATCCTGTAGTAGATTTATCTCAGCATTCCTGCAGCATTAAAAGAAAGACATTTTAGCTAATGTATAATGTGTGTATAATGTGTGCTCACTAAAGATAAATGTTTTCATTTCATTCTTTATTTTTTCTCTTATTTTATAAGATGACATGTAGGTTTAGTAACTATGGACCAGGAGTGCGCTATATATATTTCCAGCATGGTGGAAGGGACACACAGTTCTGGGCCGGCTGGTACGGAGTTCGAGTTACCAACAGCAGTGTCACCTTTGAACCGGAAGATCTTAGCTCTATATGAGAACAGGTGTTTGACACATGAAATCTTTTAATGAGAGCTCTAGATCTTCACCAACTTAAAACTGGAACCCCGAGTGTTGCTTTGTCCTTGATAAAAAAAAAAAAAAAAACAATATCATTGTGTCAATTCTCACAGCCTGGGGTGTTGCTTTGCCATTGCTCTGGAACCCAAAGCATCAATGTGTCTTTGTTCTGGAACCTCAACCATCAATGTGTCCTTTCTGTACAATCTCAATCATCACTGTGTCATTGCTCTACAATCCCAAGCATCATGGTGTCATTGCTCTACAACCCCAAGCATCACTGTGTCATTACTCTACAACCCCAAGCATCGCTGTGTCATTGCTGTGCAACCCCAAGCATCGCTGTGTCATTGCTCTACAACCCCAAGCATCGCTGTGTCATTGCTCTACAACCCCAAGCATCGCTGTGTCATTGCTCTACAACCTCAAGCATCACTCTGCCGTTGCTCTGGAACTGCAAGTATCACGGTGTCATTGTTTTGGAGCCCCAAGAGCGATTCTGTCATTGTTCTGGAATCCAAAATGTAATTTGATAGAACTCTGAATGTTGCCTGGCCCTTGATGCAAACCTCAAGTGTTATTCTACTATTATTCTGGAACAAGTGTCATTCTGTTATTTCTCACAACCTGCAGTGTCACTTTGCCATTGCTCTGGAATCCCAAGCATCACTGTATCATTGTTTTAAAACCCCAAGTGTCAATGGGTCATTGCTCTGAGACCCCAATCATCACTAGATCATTGCTTTGGGTCCCCATGCAGCAGTGTGTGATTGTCCTGTAACTCCAAGGGGTAGATTTACTGAAACTGGAACACTTAGAATCTGGTGCAGCTTTAACTAAGCTTTGGCAATAATACCTGGAAGCTGATTGGTTTATATGCAGAGCTGCACCAGATTTTGCACTCTCCAGTTTTAGTAATTAACACCCCAAGTCATAGGCGTGTGTAGGGGGTATGCCTGGGCACACCCTAATCACCCTGTGCAGCACAGATTCCCCCTGCTGATATTTCACCAAAGCTTCTAAAAAAAAAAAAAATAGTAAAAAACAAAAAAAAATAAATAAAATTGTAAAAAAAAAAAAAAAAAACTACGGACACTGTCTGAAAGGATCATGTAAAAAGCCCCTTGTGTTTTGTAATCTAATATACGAACTGCGCCTTTTGTAATACTATGAATGAACCATCATGACTCCATTTTGTATACCCCCACCGTTTTGTATGAAGTCCCTTATTGTGTAAGTTCGAACTTGTGTAAGAATGTAC
The DNA here is from genome assembly GCA_037952835.1 of Lithobates septentrionalis. Classification (NCBI taxonomy): domain Eukaryota; kingdom Metazoa; phylum Chordata; class Amphibia; order Anura; family Ranidae; genus Lithobates; species Lithobates septentrionalis. The sequence goes on from JBBDGP010001242.1 coordinate 360,437, forward strand.
AAGAATGCTTGCACAGCATCCCCCCCTTATGTGCTCACTGCGGTCAAACCTGTTCTCGGAATGTATATCCTGTTTAGCTTTAGGCGATCAGCCAAGATATGTGACTACTGACCAGATGTCTTATCTAACTCGTGATAGCTATATATCAAGTAACAAACGTGTATAACCCACGTATGCATTAAACTAACCACTCCCCCTCCTTTGTTCTATACTGAATATAAGCTACCGTATTTATCGGCGTATAACACGCGCTGGCGTATAACACGCGCCCCAAGTTTAGGAGGGAATTTTAAGGAAAAAAAAAACTTTTAGGAGGGAAGTTGAAGGGAAAAAAACTTACATTTAAATGCCCATCATTGCAGCCTTCTCAGTGCAGCCTTGCCCCAGTGCAGCCATGTCAGTGCAGCCTTGTCAGTGCAGCCTTGTTAGTGCAGCCTTGTCAGTGCAGCCATGTCAGTGCAGCCTTGTTAGTGCAGCTTTCCCCAGTGCAGCCTTCCCCAGTGCAGCCTTGTCAGTGCAGCCTTCCCCAGTGCAGCCTTCCCCAGTGCAGCCTTGTCAGTGCAGCCTTGTCAGTGCAGCCTTCCCCAGTGCAGCCTTGCCCCAGTGCAGCCTTCGATCCTGTGATCCCCTGCCATCCTGGGCTTCAAAATCGCCGACCGCGATTTGAAAATGGCGCCGCCGGCGCCGAAATACACAGAGCCGGTCCTCGGCTGTTCTCGGCGGCTCTCGTTCACTTTCGGCTCCACTCGTAGTCCCGCCCGGGATGGGCGTGACTGTGAGCAGAGCTATCCGAACCTAGCCGAGTACACTCGGCTAGGTTCGGGCGGCGCTCGAGTGAAGCCGAAAGTGGCCGAGAAGAGCCGTGGACCGGCTCTGTGTATTTCGGCGCCGGCATTTTCAAATCGCGGTCGGCGATTTTGAAGATCTGACAGCTCGTATAACACGCACCCGCGATTTCCCTCTGATTTTAAGGGGAAAAAAGTGCGTTTTATACGCCGATAAATACGGTACTTTTGCACTCAATAAACTCAGACATATTATGAATGCACAACCTGCCTCTCGTTCATTCGGTGTCTCCAGATATCTGAGGGCCCTGTTGGTGTACCTACAAGAAGGATAGATGTCCATAATACCTACTATTTCGTTTCACTGCCCTACTGACACCAACCTCTGCTCTACTGACACCATCCACTACCCTACTACATTTTAAAATGTTTACATTTAGTTAGAGTGTGTGTGTGTGTATGTATGTATGTATGTATGTATGTATGTATGTATATATATATATATACATACATACATAGGCATGCATGTGTGTTGGGACCTCAAGTGTCAGTATGTCTTTGTCCTAGAAGCCCAAGTATAACTCATTCCCAATTGGCGGTGGATCATTTTTTAAAGGGCGGCATAGCAGTGGCTGGCATGCTTTCAGAAGGCAGATTCTGCTGCCTTTTAAATGTCTGCTTTTTTAAAAATTCCAAGGGGGATTTTATATGAAAATTCTGCACCACAACTGTAAGCCAAGCATTTGGGTGCAACCATTAACCTCCGTGGGCGAGTTGGACAAGCGGTGCTACCTGTCAAACTCTCCAGAGTTAAAATGCTTTGACTGTAAAACAGAACATTGCATCCACATATTCGACTGCGTTATTAGAATTTATATGGATGACTAGGAGGGGGGGGGGGGCAGAAAAACTGCAGCTCTGCTCAGGTACTGCCCTCTGGCTGCCCATGTGAAAGATCCCCCTACAGGTCTTGTCCCTCCCTCTTATGTTGATGTCTCCCTCTTACTGCAAGTGACCAACTGGCCATCAACAATTTCTGCAATCAGCTTGGGGCAGTGATCAGTCCTAGGACTGTGGGTACAGCACCTAACCTCTCTGATCTGCAGCTTCCTCCACACATCATTGGAGTCAGAAAGTATCCCCCCCCCTCCTCTCCATCATACAGATAGGAACACATTTCGAGGCCTTGCCCCTCTATCAGCCTAGCAACCAGACCCTATGTTATCCATTTTTTATCACCGGTAGGTGCTTCAGTGAGTGTTTCCATTGTATAGCACAATGGCCACTTTCACTCTCCCATCTCACTATCTTCCCCACTCTTTCTTTTACCCCTGTTTGTCACCTTTTTGTCTTTTTTTGGTTGTCGTTTTGTCACTGTGTGGCGAGTAGGGTGTGGGTCCTCGGGCCTACTCTGAAAGTCTTGGGAGGGGGTGGACATAGGCCTTTTGGCTTGGTTCGCCCTCTCCTTTGAGGGGTCTCCCTTCGGGGGAGCCCCACTGTACTTGGGTCGGCCTGCTTCGGCAGACCTTCCAGTTGTGGAGGTCCGCCTGGTTTCGGCCAGATGGACCCTTTGTCTGAGTACCTCAGTCCCTGTCTGGAGCCTAACGCCCCGGGGGATCAGGGTAAGGTCCTTCCCTAGTGGAGGACTCTGTACACCCGTTGCACGTTTTTGTGTTTCACTCTCTATGTCTGGGCACTTTTTTTTGGCACCGGGTGGAAGTTTTTGAGGTGTGTTTTGCACGCCACTGGCTTTTTGATAGAGTGAGTGTTTAGTTATAATGAACTGCTTTCTTTACAAGCGCTGAGTCTTACATTTCATACATTTAGAACTTACAGCCAAGGATATAACAATTCTAAGAAAATAATACATCATTTGACTATCAATACAATTAAATACAGGTAATCATTTAGTTGGGATTTCATGAATGATAAATAATAATTATGTTTGTTATTTAAAATTACTTATATTTCTCTGTTGACTAATGGGGTTGCTATATGTACATATGTATAAAGAAGTATAAATGTGCCATATAAAGTGGTTTATATTTTCAATCTTTACTAATTTACTAAGTTCCTATTTCTAATTCAACTTACAGCCAAGGTTATAACAACTGCCAGCAAAGTTATACAATACAAATAAAATCATCAGAAAATCAATACAATTAAAAAGCAAATAAATTGTTGAGATTTCATAAATGCCTGTGCTTTAAAATTTCTTTTTTTTTAATGTTGTCTTCTATACTGGTCTGTATTTTTGGTCTTAGCTAATCTATTGTTTCTATTTTTAATTATTAATATAGCCAATTTACAGAAAAGGTTATAGCAACAACTTTAAGCAAGATTATAATATCAAATCATTAGAATATCAGTACAATTAAATACAGGTAAATACAAATAATTTGTTGGGATTTCATAAATGGCAAATAATACTTATGTCTATCTAAAATTAATTATTTTTCAATGTTGTCTAATAAACTGGTCTATATGTTTGGTCTTAGCTAAATTACTGTTTTATTTAGTCAACTTACAGCCAATATTATAGCAACAACCCTATGCAAAGTTATAAAATAAAAATACAATCATTAGAAAATTCATACAATTAAATACAGCTAAATACAAATCCTACTGGTTGGATTTCCTATCTGATATATTTATTATGTCTGTTGTTTAAATTTCCTTATTTTTCAATGGTGTCTCTATGTGTAAATATGTATTGTGAAGTATAAATATGCCATATACATAAGTCTATATTTCCAGTCTTATATAAATTACTGTTCCCACTCATCACTGTTTCTATTTTTTTTATTTAGCTAAGACTGATAAAATAAGAATAGTAATTCAACTAATGGCCCGTACACACGATCCGAAAATCGGACGAAAAATACCGCTTTCGACGCGATCGTACGATAATCAGGTCATTAGTACAGAGCTTTCAAGAGCCGATCAGGACCATTCATCCGATATTATTAGATCGGACAAGCACAAAAATTTTCTTCGTATGATACCAGATTTTCGTTCAGTCAGTACAGTACAATACAAATACACTACATCACTTCAGATTTTTTTTTTCTGTCATATGAGAATTTTCGTGACTTTAGTAACCTATTCAATTTCTACTTGCAAAAATGGAACTTCCGCTTTTCAGGTCCCCCCCCCCCTCTGGTGTCACATTTGGCACCTTTAAGGGGGGAGGGGGAGCAGATAACTGTCTAATCTAGGTATTTCCCACTTCTGGGCATAGATACCCGAACCACCCGCGGGTATCTACGCCACCCCCCCGCTGTCTTCTGGGAGACACACAGGTCCCAGAAAACACCAGGGACCAGTGGGATAGCGCAGCGCAAGTCGCGTATGCGCAGTGGGGGACCAGGAAGTGATGCCGCAAGGCTTCACTTCCTGATTCTCTTACCGAGGATGGCAGAGGCAGCACCCGACAGCCGAGGGATAGATCGGCTTTGGGTGCCGACATCACGGGCGCCCTGGACAGGTAAGTGTCCATATTTTAAAAGTCAGCAGCTGCAGTATTTGTAGCTGCTGACTTAAAAAAAAAAAAAAAATAGGCGGAACTCTGCTTTAAGACTGAAAATATAGACCACTTTATTTTTCTAAACCCTGTATACCTTATGTTTTTATATTCTTATAATCCTAGATTGTGTTGGGAACTGGTACCATAGATATGTGGAGAGTTTTTAGATATGCAGATTTTATGTAAAAATAATACATTAAAAAAAATGTATGTATGTGTATAAATATATATATATATACACACTTTTTATATATATATATATTATATACATTCAGGTGCAGGTGCCTGCATTTGAAAAATACATTTAGTGATGTATAACCCTTTGATGCCTGAAGGTAATACAAATCTTAACACCCGAATGCACTTTTGCAACTTTTGCATGTGTTAACAAAACTGTACACTATATTATCAAAAGAATTGGGACGCCTGCCTTTACGCACACATGAACTTTAATGGCATCCCAGTCTTATGCCCTGCACACACGATCGGACTTTCCGACAACAAAACCGTGGATTTTTGTTTGAAGGTTGTTGGCTCCAACTTGTCTTGCATACACACAGTCACACAAATGTTGGCCACCAATTCCGAACGTAGTGACGTACAAGACGTATGGTGAGCCGATAAAAAGGAAGCTCAATAGTGATGCGTGATTCCGAGCATGCGTGTTTGTACTTTGGACTTTTGTCCGACGGACTTGCGTACACAGGCTTGGAAAGTCCGACAACAAACGTCTAGGGAAGGTCACGTGGCAGGTTTCAGCAAATCCCTGCGCGTCGTTCCCTGACTAGCTCCCTCCTGATTGGTGTTTAGTAAGTTTGTGTCGCTCTCGGCTATTGGTGGTTCTGGCAGCGGCTGCCATTTCACTGTCCCGGCTGTTGTGAGTGGAGGTCGGAGGATAGAGTCGTTATCCATTGGTGCGCAGTTCCTGTCTCAACGGTCGCCCATTGGTGCGCTCTTGCCCCTTTGGTCATCCATTTGGTGCGCAACACTTATTTCCTGTTAATGAACCATGGAAGTAACTCCTGACTGATGCCAGCTGGTCACCTGGGAATCCCTAACAGTGTTCCTGCATTTTCTACTAAGCCTGTTTTGACCCCCCTGAGAAGGGCGGTCGCAGGCTTTCCGGTGAGCCTCCATTGTTTATTGTAGGGTGACGGGCAGCACAAGTGGAGAACATAGATCCTGGTTCCTGTATTGAAGTTTTTCCATTGGAACACCTTCACTTATGAACTTTGTTTGGCACATTAATGCACATAATTTCCTTAACACATATATTTATGTATGGACTCTTCCTTTTTGTATTTATTTTCACCTGCTTTTTCAACTTGATTTATTTCACTTGATATTTTTGATTATGATACATATGTCACTTTAATGTAAATTTATATATTATGTTCACTTGGTAAAACCATTGGTTTATTATCCCGCGCTGCACTTTTCTATATATTTATCCTTTTGTGCCCCATATCAGGGTTATAGTGCTTAGCAGCAGGATATCCTTCACGGTTTCAATTTTCAGTTATTTATATGTTTTTCATTTATCACACACCTAGCGCAATTTCTTTTCCTTATTTTTATTTTTTTTTTTTAACAAACATTTGTTGGTGGAAAATTTGAGAACCTGCTAGCCAACATTTGTTATCGGAAAGTCCGACAACAAATGTTCGATGGAGCATACACACGGTCAGACTTTCTGCCAACAAGCTCACATCCAACATTTGTTGTCGGAAAATCCGATCATGTGTACGGGGCATTAGTCCGTAGGGTTCAGTATTGAGTTGGACCACCCTTTGCAGCTATAACAGCTTCAACTCATCTGGGAAGGCTGTCCACAAGGTTTAGGAGTGTGTCTATGGGAATGGTTGACCATTCTTCCAGAAGCGGTCAGGTGAGTTGGTGAGGTCAGGCACTGATGTTGGATGAGAAGGCCTGGCTCGCTTTCTCTGCTCAAATTCATCCCAAAGGTGTTCTATTGGGTTGAGGTCAGGACTCTGTGCAGGCCAGTCAAGTTCCTATACCCTCATCCACGTCTTTATGGACCTTGCTCACAAATGTGCTTCTGGAAGAATGGTCAAACTTTCCCATAGACACACTCCTAAACCTTGTGGACAGCCTTCCCAGAAGAGTTGAAGCTGTTATAGCTGCAAAGGGTGGGCCAACTCAATAATGAACCCTACGGACTAAGACTGGGATGCCATTAAAGTTCATGTGCGTGTAAAGGATTGTGTCCCAATACTTTTGGTAATATAGTGTATCATCACAACTACTTAGTGTAATCAAGTAAATCATACCTTGTTTTTTTTCATCATAAACCGGGCCTTTATTTGGTGGTAACTGGTAATGAATATCTCATGTTTTTGTACCATTTTCTAATGAAAACTAGCCCAATAAATATATTTAATTTCAGCTGCAGGTTATGTATTTTTTTTGCCAAGACCATAACTTACCACCAAAATAAACCCAGAATGGAATTTCCTACTGGTATTCATAGCGATACCATATACTGTACATATGTGTATATTATATTTTGTTTGTACCTGTAGTAGGGCCAAGAAACAATAATGTGTATTTTGTTTTTCATCTCACTCAAAACACATGATCCTACCTAAAACAACATACTGACAATGACCTTTGACCTTGACATTTGATCCCTGACTGATACTTGTAAGTCTCGGTTCACATTGCAGCGATGCGGGAACCATGCGAATCCAGTGCGGGTTCCCACATTTCATACAACTCGCAGGCAGTTCACACTGCCCTATGCGAACTGCTGGGAGCGTCAATAGAAAGTTAATGACACCCTCATTTCAGTTCACATATCGCCATGCGAACGGTAAATTCGGAGAGAAATTGGATTGCATGGGTGTGAACACCCATGCAATCCGGTTCTGGTTCGGACCAAAAAAGGGGTCCTGTGTGAGTTTGGTCCGAATGCGATGGAAATTCAGCCAGACAAGCTGTTTGGCTGAATTGCCATCGCACAGACATCGCATGTGATTTGCACAGCAGTGCTGTGCGAATCACATGTAATGTCTGACATTGCAGCAGTGGGAACCGGCCCTTACTGTTACTAGAAATTACTTGTAGTTCTTCTAACCTTGGTTATAACCTTGAATGTTTTATTTTTTAACTGATGTACAATATAGCAAAATATGTAACAAGGAAATTAAGGCTGCAAAAATTCAAAGCAAACTACAGGTTGCAAAAGAGAGTAGGGCAAACACGCAAAAATTCTTCAAATATATTAACCACTTGCCGACTGGCGCATGCCGATGTATGTCGGCAGAATGGCTCTCATGCGCAAAAGGCGTACCTGTACGTCCCTCTGTAAAAGCAGGATAACAGGTGCGCGCGTGCCTGCTGCGAGCCGCAGGAGCGTGCCTGCTGGTCCCGCGGACTCGATGTCTGCCGTAGGCCCGCGATCGTGATGAGAAGAGGCAGAACGGGGGAACTGCCTATGTAAACAAGCCATTTCTCCGTTCTGCCTAGTGTCATGACAGAGATCTACTGTTCCCAGTAATCAGGAACACTTAACTCCGTCATGTTTCAGTAAGCCCATCCCCCCTACAGTTAGAACACACTGGGGGAAAACACTTCACTCCTTGATTGCCCCCTAGTGTTAACCCCTTCCCTGCCAGTGTCATTTTTACATTGACTAGAGCATTTTTTTAGCACTGATCAATGTAATAATGTCACTGGTCCCCAAAAAAAGTAATCTGGGGCCAGATTTGTCCGCTGCAATGTTGCAGCCCTTTAGAAGATCATTTTGAGTTGGTGACAAAGAGAAGGCAAATTTATTAACCACTTGCCAACCATGCGCCGCAGTTATACTGCGGCAGAATGGCACGGCTGGGCGAAACGTAACGTCGCTTTGACCTGTGGCCACTAGGGGGGCGCGTGCGCGCCCCCCCGAGCTGATGCAAGTGCCCGGCGGTCACGCTCGGGGCATGCAGAGGACTGGGATCTGTGTGTGTAAACACACAGTTTCCTGTTCTCTGAGGGGAGAACAGACAGATCGTCTGTTCATACAGAGTATGAACAGCGATCTGTCATCTCCCCTACATAGTCCCCTCCCCCTTCAGTTAGAACACAGAATAGAGAACACATTAACCCCTTGATTGCCCTCTAGTGTTAACCCCTCCACTGCCAGTGACATTTTTACAGTAATCAATGCATTTTCTATAGCATTAATGGCAATGGTCCCAAAAATGTGTCAAAATTGTCTGATGTGTCCGCCATAATGTTGCAGTCCCGATAAAAATCGCAGATCGCCGCCATTACTAGTAAAAAAAAAAATTAATAATAAAAATGCCATAAAACTATCCCCTATTTTGTAGACGCTATAACTTTTGCGCAAACCAATCAATATACGCGATTGCGATTTTTTTTTTCTTACCAAAAATATGTAGAAGAATACATATCGGCCCAAACTGAGGAAAAAATGTTTTTTTTATATATTTTTGGGGGATATTTATTATAGCAAAAAATAATGCGTTTTTTTCAAAATGGTCACTCTTTTTTTTGTTTATAGCGCAAAAAATAAAAACCACAGAGGTGATCAAATACCACCAAAAGAAAGCTCTATTTGTGGGAAAAAAAGAATGTCAACTTTGGGTGCAACGTCGCACAACCACGCAATTGTCAGTTAAAGCGACGCAGTCTTCCGGGGCTGAAGCCGTTAAACAACTTCTTCAGCTTTGTGTATACAAAGGAAAATGGGGGAGCTCAAGTCAGTTCGTAAGTGGCTCTGGATGCGTGTGGCTACCCGCCGGGCCTTTATATGTTGTGTTGAACCTTTCTACAATATAACTTTGTTGCCTGACTTGTGTGTTTATTGCCCGCCACACCATGCTGCACTTTGTTTAGATGACGATACCAAATAGAGAGGCCCAAATTCCAAGCAGCACCTTCAGACAAATTTTATGGGCAAAAATTATGCATGTCATTTCCTGACTACCTATCACATTAGCCTCCCTGGCGGTTTTCCCGAGTGTGGCTCGGGTTTAAATTTCAGCACCATTAGCGATAACCCCGAGCCACACTCGGGATTGCATTGCAGGATCCTGGTGCGGTGTAAACAAAGCCTGGGGAATGCCCAGGAAAAAACCAAAGCCTACTTACCACCAGCTCGCAGACAACCAAATTGACCTAACAGTACGCGTTAAAAAACAGGGGTTTAGTCCGCACACATTTGCAAATGCATGCATAAGCCACAGAGCCTCGTCACGGCACCCTTATATCTGTGGTCCTAACACTAAAATATGAATGTCCCCACAGTGGAGGCACATGCATTCTAATGGATAAACACTGGCAGGTGGACTGAAGGGCAGCCCATCCCTTCGTAAAGGTGCAGAAGCACACCAAACACCCAGCAAATAGCACTATGGCTGCAAAGGTGCTGGTGCGTTTCTGGACCAATAAACACACCAAGGTGATCTCAAAAAACTTGCCACCGCCTTCATTTATAGCTGGCTTTGGAGGGCTACTTTTGGAGGTGTGGTGTACTTACCTTGTTCCCAGGATCCTGCGATGTCCCCCCGCTATGTCCGCGGGCTCTGTCCTCCGCCCGATGCCTCTCTGTGCCGGGCTCTGTTCCCTGCGAGCGTTGCGACGCACGGGGGCGGAGCCTGGCAGCAAATTAAAAAAGTGAAAAATCATAATACATACAGTACACTGTAATCTTACAGATTACTGTATGAAATTATTTCACATCCCTTTTGTCCCCAGTACTTTGTCCAGTGCCCTGAATGCAGTTTTATATTATATATACTGTTCTTTCTGCCTGGAAACTTGAGATTGTTCATAGCAACCAAAAAGTGTCCCTTTACATCAAAAGTGGTTTTAGACCAGCTAGTAAATTAGAACACTTAACACTTCTTATAATTATTTATATTTATTTATTATATTATAATTTATGATTTTGTGTTTCAAACTTCATCATACCCGGGATGTCTACTAGACTCTTGGTGGACAGATTTAAGTGTGTTATTGCTAAGAATTACAGGCCTACAATATAAAAACGCCAAATTTCTATGCAAAATAATTGCACCGATTTGAGACGCAAAAATCTGACGTAATCACGCCGCCAGGGAGGTTAATGGACACTGTGACTGCCTGTACTATTAGGGCCTGTTCACACATGAGGCTGGGGTGGGGGGCCGGTTGGGTTGGTAAAACATCACAGTTGAGCCACAGTTTTAAGTGCGGCACTCTCTGAAGGGAGAACCGCACCCTATGCCAGTGTCAAAGTCTGTGATCAATAGCCACAGCAGTACAATATCACCGTAGTGACACTGCACTTCTCTAGTGAAAGGTTGTAAAAAAAAAAAAACCTTAATTTTTTAATTTTTTTATTTACATACTATCACCAGAGCAAGCATAGTGTCACTATGGTGATTTTGTACTTCTGCAGCGGTGATCATATACAGTGGCTGACTGCTCTGATGGCACTGTAAATCAGTGTAGCCAGCCATTGTCTCTGGCTCACTACACAAAATCACTCAATATCACTGCAAAATCTGGTGCATAGAAACCAATCAGATTCCAGGTTTTATTGATAAAGCTTAATTGAACAAGCTGAAGTTAGAAGTTGAATTCTCAATGTAGCCGGCCAGAGACAATGACTAGCTACACTGACTTAAGCCTCGTACACACGGTCTGATTGTTGTATGACGGAGCGTCTGATTTTTGTCAAAAGCGTGTGTGCAGGATTTTGTCTAGGATACTAACTATCTGCAAATTGTAATTTGACAAACCCGAACGTAGTGACGTACTACGAGAGTATAAAGAGTAAGTTCATTTCTCAAGCGCCACTGTTTGGGCCCCTTCTGCTAATTTCGTGTTAGTGGAAGTTTGGTGAGCGCTGATTTGCGTTTTTCAGATCGTACAAAACAAATGCCTTTTAAAATATGTTTGGTATAATCAGTATCACCAGCAAAGCAGCTTCATTATTATCCCATTAAAGAAGATGAGAATTTTGACATTTCATCAATTGCCGCGTCACGAAGGGTAAATCTAGATTACGAACAGTAGTTTACAAGACCAAACTCTTCCCAGTCGTTCCTTGATTCCGAGCATGCGTGTTTGTACTTTCAACTTTTGTGTGACGGATTTCTGTACTGACCATCCGAAAATCAGACGTTTAGTTCACATCAGACAAAAATTTTATAGCCTGCACATCCAGATTTTTTCTGATGTAAAAGTCAAATCGTCTGTCGAATGCACCATGCTAACGATCCAAAAATCCGCAGACAGCTCTTCAGAGTTTTCCCTTCTGATTTTCGTACCATGTGTACGAGGCCTTAAGGCCCGAACACACACGATCAGAAAATCGATTGAAAAACACCGCTTCTGAAGCGATCGTACAATAATCTGATGGTTAGTACAGAGCCGACCACGACAATTCATGCAAAATTATCCGATGGGACAAGCGCGAGAATGTTTCTCGTACGATACAAGATTGCACGATTACCGCTTAATCAGTCAAAAAATACAATACAAATGCACTACATTACATTACTTCTGAATTTTTGTTCTGCCGTACGAGAATTTCCGGAACTTTAGTAACCTCTATTATTTTCAATTTGAGACTAGCATGCAAAAAAAAAAAAAGTAATCAGAGCAGCCAGCCACTCTATATGATCACTGTCGCAGTAGTACAATGTCACCATTGTGACAATGCGCTTGCATACCGTGTCATCAGCAGCAGAAAATGTCTCTGATCAATAAAGAGAGCAGTACAATGTCACCATAGTGTGTAAGGAAACCATTCAAAGACTGCAGGCATGCAGCCTTTGTTTACAACTATGATTGCTGTGATTGGTCACAGTGATCACATGGTACAGGGCCATGTATTCCACTCTCTGATCTGCAGTGTCTGAGAGACACTCTAGGAGCTGTGCACGAGCGGCTGATGCCGATGGCCATATATGTGCACCTTCCCGCATTGACGCTTCTCCTGTCCAGCCATTTATGTACATGGGGTTGATGAACTGTACTGTTTGTTTTAATGCTGAATTTGATTTTGATTTGATTTGATTTACCTTTTTGAAAAATAAAGACTGTTTGCTTTTACCAACATGGCTGGGTGGTGATCCAGACTCCCCCAAATATCACAAGGTGTATCAATTGGATCTGTACATTTACCAATATATACTTACCTCATTGAGTGTGATAATCTCTGTCTTCAAGACATTGACAGACTGTTGTCAGCCGTTGTTTAGATATATGATGGAGTAGGAGGAGGAAGCACATTCCATCTACGTATTTGCTTTGTACTTTTGGGATTCATCCCTTACATTGAGTCCGATGTGCATTGACACTGCAATAATGTTGTAAATCTTGAGCTTGGACTTTGTACACGGAACTCAGTGAACATTAATAATTTCTCACTGTACTTAGGACTCTGGAATGCAGTTATTATGCAAGGTTTTATGGGTTTCGGTTGTTATAAAGTGTGGATATCAACTACCATAGATGTGGTCTCTGTAAATTTTTAAATGCTTCTTTTGATATATTAATACAGTCAACCTGTCCTCCTGGGGACTGTAGTATACAACAATGGGAAATCTTAATCTTTGAACGGATTTTGGCAATAATAAAGGATAAACGATAAAAATACAATAAATAAATCAATAATGCTATAAGAGTATAACAGTTGAAAATTCAAAGTCAAATGTTAATCAAATGAATAATAAGCAATTCCAGGTGCCCAGAAAATGTGCAGCATACAGGATGCACATCAAAAAGTGATAAGTCCCATGCATGAGTGAGATGATGATAGCAGGAAAAAGGCTTCTATATTGAATCCAATGTACTGTCCTTTAAGATGATAAACCTTCACCGTATCACCTCGTGATCAGTCCCTTTAGTATAAAGGCTTACCAGAACTCCGGATTTATTAGAGCCTATGATCTCCTTAATTCTAATGAGTCGTTTTGGGACCGCTGCGGATCGTACTCCGTTATACTCCAGGGCATTCACTTAGCACCAAGGCATCTACCTGTCTCTGATGAAAGATCTGTGGTGTAGTGTCAGATGATTCCGCTATAACATTTTTTGACTTTGCCAGCGACCAGGAAGGAGGCGTGTCTTCTCGGAGCTCCTGTGACAGAACAGCGCCCTATAGCGGAATCATCTGACACTACCCCACAGATCTTTCATCTGAGACAGATAGATTCCTTGGTGCTAAGTGAATTCTGTATGCTGCACATTTTCTGGGCACCTGGAATTGCTTATTATTCATTTGATTAACATTTGACTTTGAATTTTCAACTGTTATACTCTTATAGCTTTATTGATTTATTTATTGTATTTTTATCGTTTTTATCCTTTATTATTGCCAAAATCCGTTCAAAGATTAAGATTTCCCATTGTTGTATACTACAGTCCCCAGGAGGACAGGTTGACTGTATTAATATAACAACAAGGGAAAGTTATAGCACTTAATGATTAAGCATGAATGAACATTCATCGCAAGCGCTGTTAATACTATTCTATTTTTAGAAAGTATACAATTAGTGATTTCTTGTTTCAGGTTTTACCTTATAACGGCAGCTAGAAGTGCGTCAAATTTGCTGCATCCATTTGAGCGCTAGGATCAGAGTGATTTTTTCACGTTTGATATTTTTTCAACTTCTATTGATATCACTGCATACAGACCTGATTACTTCTCTCTTTTCATTATAACTTTTAGCTCTATTATAGCTTTTAGCTTTGGCTGATTAGAGCACATTGGTCAGTTGTTGCCGACCGTCTGTTCTAAGAGCTGCCTCTTTTTCTCAGCACCTCACTGCATTCTTTGAAAAAAATGTAGAAACCCTGTGTACTCAACACCGCACATGCTTTTGTAGTCAGGTGCAGTCTAGTTTCTCCACTGCAGGTGGCGCTCAACCTCCGCGGCATTGCAGAGGGAGAGAAAGTCAAGAGGTACATGGTTCCTCTATGGCAGGGATATGCAATTAGTGGACCTCCAGCTGTTGCAGAACTACAAGTCCTATCAATCGTCTGCCTCTTGGTGTCATGCTTGTGGCTGTCAGAGTCTTGCTATGCCTCATGGGACTTGTAGTTCTGCAACAGCTGGAGGTCCGCTAAATTGCATATCCCTGCAATTGCATATTGTCTGCAATGCTGCGGAGGTTGAGCGCCACCTGCAGTGGAGAAACTAGACTGCACCTGACTACAAGGGCATGTGCGGTGTTGAGTACACAGGGTTTCTACATTTTTTTCAAAGAATGCAGTGAGGTGCTGAGAAAAAGAGGCAGCTCTTGGAACAGACTGTTGGCAACAACTGATCGATGTGCTCTAATCAGCCAAAGCTAAAAGCTATAATAAAGCTAAAAGTTATAATGAAAAGAGAGAAGTAATCAGGTCTGTATGCAGTTATATCAATAGAAATAGAAAAAATATCAAACGTGAAAAAATCACTCTGATCCTAGCGCTCAAATGGATGCAGCAAATTTGACGCACTTCTAGCTGCCGTTATAAGATAAAACCTGAAACAAGAAATCACTAATTGTATACTTTCTAAAAATAGAATAGTATTAACAGCACTTGCGATGAATGTTCATTCATGCTTAATCATTAAGTGCTATAACTTTCTCTTGTTGTTATATTGATACAGTCAACCTGTCCTCCTGGGGACTGTAGTATACAACAATGGGAAATCTTAATCTTTGAACGGATTTTGGCAATAATAAAGGATAAACGATAAAAATACAATAAATTAATCAATAAAGCTATAAGAGTATAACAGTTGAAAATTCAAAGTCAAATGTTAATCAAATGAATAATAAGCAATTCCAGGTGCCCAGAAAATGTGCAGCATACAGAATTCACTTAGCACCAAGGAATCTATCTGTCTCTGATGAAAGATTTGTGGGGTAGTGTCAGATGATTCCGCTATAGGGCGCTGTTCTGTCACAGGAGCTCCGAGAAGACACGCCTCCTTCCTGGTCGCTGGCAAAGTCAAAAAATGTTATAGCGGAATCATCTGATTCTACACCACAGATCTTTCATCAGAGACAGGTAGATGCCTTGGTGCTAGGTGAATGCCCTGGAGTATAACGGAGTACGATCAGCAGCGGTCCCAGAGCGACTTATTGACTTTGGATATAAGTAATGGGTGTGTAAAAATTGGTCTTTGGGTGTCGGTGGCACCTTCCCACCGTAACCCTATAGAGCAGGGATATGCAATTAGCGGACCTCCAGCTGTTGCGGAACTACAAGTCCCATAAGGCATAGCAAGACTCTGACAGCCACAAGCATGACACCCAGAGGCATGGTGGGACTTGTAGTTTTGCAACAGCTGGAGGTCCGCTAATTGCATATCCCTGCTCTATGGTATCTTAGGTCACTGGGGAAGCTATCAGGTCTGTTCAGCGATGTCCACGAGTGTTTCAGCTGTCTCCGATTTTCCCTCCGGATTGGCTGAGACACAGCAGCGGCGCAATTGGCTGCCGCTGCTGTCATTCAAAGTCAGCTAGCCAATCAGGGAAGAGAGGGCAAGAGGCTCCGTGTCTAAATGGACACAGGGAGCTGTGACTCAGCTCGGGTGCCCCCATAGCAAGCTGCTTGCTGTGGGGGCACTGAACAAGAGGAAGGGACCTGGAGCACTAAAGAAAAGAGGAGGATCCGGGCTGCTCTGTGCAAAACCACTGCACAGAGCAGGTAAGTATAACATGTTTGTTATTTTTATAGGAAAAAAAAGAGACTTTACAATCACTTTAACTTTTTCTGCTGCCTGTCTTCCTCTTTTGTCCCTGGAGAGAGACTTACAGGAAAAGGCCAAGAAGGACTGAATGGGTATTAAAATGAGTCTATGAATCTGTTACTCTGAGGCCACAATTGCTTAATATGTATGATTTAGGGACGCATAGAAGGAAGTGGAGGAGAAAGGGATGAAGAGAAAGGGAAGGAGGAGTAGAGGTAGGACAAGGAGGAGAAAGAAGTGGAGGAGGAAGAGGAGGTGTTTTAGAACAGAAGCAGCCTCTGCAGCATGGCCAACTTGCTTGGGGGTGTCACGAATATTGTATTTGACAGGCAGCTGATGTTGGCACTGCATCCTTGCCAGGCAAACACTAGCTGGGTATGCTGTGCACCCTGCTGCTGTCAAGAGAAACAGACATACCCTATATTGTCAAAAGTATTGGGACATCAGTAGGGTTCAATATTGAGTTGGCACACCCTTTGCAGCTATAACAACTAAAACTCTTCTGGGAAGGCTGTCCACAAAGTTTAGGAGTGTGTCTATGGGAATGTTTGACCATTCTTCCAGAGGCGCATTTGTGAGGTCAAGCACTGATGATGGACGAGAATGCCTGGCTCACAGTCTCCACTCTAATTCATCCCAAAGGTGTTCTATCGCGCTGACGTCAGGACTCTGTGCAGGCCAGTCAAGTTCCTCCACCCCAAACTTGCTCATCCATGTCGTTATGGATCTTGCTTTGTGCACTGATGTGCAGACATGTTGGAACAGGAAGGAGCCATCCCCAAACTGTTTCCACAAAGTTGGGAGCATGAAATTGTCCAAAATGTCTTGGTATGCTGACGCCTTAAGAGTTCCCTTCACTGGAACTAAGGGGCCAAGCCCAACCCCTGAAAAACAACTCCACATCATAATCCCCCCTTCAACAAATGATTGGGACCAGTGAACAAAGCAAGGTTCATAAAGACATGGATGAGTGAGTTTGGAGTGGAGGAACTTAACTGGTTCTGACCTCAACCCAATAGAATACCTTTGGGATGAATTAAAACAGAGACTGCGAGCCAGGCCTTCTCGTCCACATCAGTGTCTGACCTCACAAATGAGCTTCTGGAAGAATGGTCAAACATTCCCATAAACACACTCCTACACCTTATAGACAGCCTTCTCATAAGAGTTGAAGCTGTTATAGCTGCAAAGGGTGGGCCAACTCAATAGTGAACCCTACGGACTAAGACTGGGATGCCATTAAAGTTTATGTGCGTGTAAAGGCAGGTGTCCCAAGACTTTTGACAGTATAGTGTATTACTACCACTTGCCAGTTGGGGGCACAGATGACAGCTAGGTACATATCACAGTGGTGTAGCACAAGCCATAAACTTCCAAAAGAAGGCTGACTCCATGAGCTGGAATAGGAGAAGCTGTGAATCCAACAGTTTTGCCAAGCTGGCATTAAGTTGTGGGGAATGGTGGTGATTTTACGACATTTTTTTTCTTACAGCAGCAGATACAATAAAAAAGGCCCACAGTGCAGAGCTCTGTGGAAAAGTCCTGGGAATAGCAGTGGCCTATACCTGTGGGTCAGTGTTTTTAGATGGATTAGGCATAGAATATGATATGTTAGCTTAAAATGTGCCACATCCCTAATATCATGGTACCAGCATCTAAAGAAAATTTTAAAGGCACAACTTACACAATTTTTTTTTAAATTCAAAAGAAACTTTTTATTACAATTAAACAAAAGTTAAAATCAGGACTAACAATCAATAAAATCAATACAGAGTACCCCACTTGTCATCGTTTGTTGATAGTTACAAGATATAACATATAAAAAGTTGTCTGATGGAAACAACCACCCTTGTTATATAATTTAGATCTCATAGCTTTACATGTTTTTTGGATAATAATCCACTTCTTCAGGAGTAGATATAGCAGTGCAATTTTTTTCAAAATCACACGGTTCCACAGCACATGTCAGCAGATGCGTGAGAGTGTCATTAACAATTGATGGCACTGCTGTGCATCCGCTAAAGGGCAGCATGTTCCTGTGACGTCAGGAAAGCGATTTTGCATGCGTTCCCGACACGCAAATGTGAACGCAGGCTAAATGACTCAGTCACATTGGTTGTCAGTGTAAATCTTCTCATTACATTGGGGCTTGGTGTACAATCCTTTCAGTCCCCTCACCACCCCAGTCAATGGCATACAGGCAGTGAGGAGATGATGTACTGTAACCTCTAGCAACCAATCAGTGAGCAATAATGATGTGCAGTAACCTCTAGCAACCAATTAGTAGTATTGATGTACAGTAATCTCTAGCAACCAATCAACGAGCAGAAAACATGTGCTGTAACTTCTAGCAACTAACCAGTGAGCCGTAATGTGTGCTGTAACCTCTATCAACCAGTTAGTAGGCGGTAATGATACACTTTAATCTCTGGCAACCATTTGCAATTTCTGCCTGATCTGATTAAGGAAACAGATTTTGAGTCTGGCTGCTATTTATTGTTTGTCTCAGAGCAGGTGGAGAGCGAAATTGTATGGGGGGGGGAGCAAAGAAAATGTTTGATAAGGGTCCAATCAATATTAATATTAAAGACGGCCCTGGGGGACACAAATGTGTGGGAATATTCTGATGGGGATACAAATGTATGGTGGACTTTGATGGGGACAAATATGCAGGGGGTGCTGATGGGGACACAAATGTGTGGGAAGATTCTGATGGGGATACAAATGTATGACGGGTTCTGATGGGGACAATAATGTGCAGGAAGATTCTGATGGGGATGCAAATGTATGGATGGTTCTGATGGGGACATAAATGCATTGATGAGGACAAATATAACAGGGGGCGCTGATGTGGACACAAATGTGTGGGGAGATTCTGATGGGGATACAAATGTGCAGGGCAACTCTGATGGGGACACCAATTTACGGGGAGACTCTGATGAGAACACAAATGTGTGGGGAGACTGTTGGGGACACAAATGTGCAAGGAGACTTTGATGAGGACACAAATGTGCAGGGAGACGCTGATGGGGACATATATGTAAGGGGCGACTTGGAGAGGAACACAGATGTAAGTCCCCATGCATACTGGAAGTTTAGCCCCTGTGCATGAGGCTCTGGCGTTGGTGCAGACAGAGGATACAGGTGCACTATCCAGCCCCACTGCCAGCAGCCTGTCAAACTCTATTATATTCTACTTCTGTGGATTCATTTATAAATATCTGATTTCTTTTTCAGATTTCAAATATTTGTAAAAGATTTGATGTGGCCCTTGAAGTTAAAAGTTTGGAGACCCCTGCTCTAGATGGTGTGGTCCAACCACCACTTTGTCATGCAGAACCTGTTCATAACCTACTACCTATGTGTGAAGAACCTCTGCCTCTCACTTTAGGCCTGCCTAATATATATATATTTTTTAAATAATGGGGATTACTGTACAAGTATGCAGTGACATTTTACAAACAATGGCAGCTTTGCCTGGGTCAACAAATGTATACTGTGGCCTCAAAATAAAAAAAGGCACAATTAAAAAACAAATTTCCCCAAAAAATATATATTTCCCCAATGCAGCTAACCTCCAGCACCCTGACTATAAATAAATATATAATGAAACTAATATACCGTAAATGGCTGTTGAGAGCCTGGAAGATTATGTTGGCAAAGCAGAGAAATTGCACATGTGCCTAGCCTAATTGCAGCCCAACTACCACATCAATACAAAAAAATAAACAAAAAAATCTGAAAAAATATAATTACAGTTAAAAAATACAGCAAATAAATAAAAGTGTGGATAGGAATCTGCCACTCTGGGGCAAAAAAGGCTAGGAGATTTCCACTAAATTATAGATGGCTCAGACAGCTAGACCTGGTGGTAGTTATAGTGTCACTTTTTTTGTAGCTTCAGGTGGCAGATAATAATCACTGCTATCTGCAGCTGCACTCCCCAACCACTGTACAATATGTGTGGCTATTGTCTCTCAAATTATACACTGTAATGTATTTGTCAAGATAAAACCTGCCTCATCACTTCATTTTAAATTGCAGCCTAACCAAGCTGCTTATATACTGTCCAGCCACTAAAAAATATTTATAGCTATCGTCTCTCAGATAATACCCTCCTTTTTTTTTTTTTTACCTTGCTTTCTTTTATTTGCTGCCTTATCAAGTGTTTGCTATTGTACTCACCTACTGTCCGTTATGCTATCTAGTTTCTACCAAACGCATACCTGAAGTCTATATTTGACATTTTTTGGGTAATATCTGGGGATATGTGAGTGGATATGGGAAACATGGGGTTGTGGTTCTGAAGTGGATTTGTATACCGTACTTTGTGTTAGCATTTTATTACATTTTTAGGACAATGCAGTGTGGCATTTCAAAACAGAAGCTCTCAAACTATACTAAAAATACTTAATACTTAAAAAATTAAAATGTTTTGTACTGGGTATTTACAATTACTGTTATAGCCTTCTCACCATTGTGCCCATATTTGTGTTCAATGTGTCTTTTATTGCAAACATTTTATTGCTGAAACCTCATAACTTTTGTTCTCAAGGTTATACTGCTGGTTGGTTGTTACATTTTCTTTAATTGCTGCTATGCATGCCTTTTTTTAATTGGAACACGCTGGTTCTACATACTGATACCTCCCGGCACCGGTACTGTAAGTACTGAGTACTGTAATCATTAGTAGGTAGCAAGCAAAAAGTAAGTCCACAGTCAGTTCCTCAAGCTGCTCTGTCAGTTTTCTCGGCTGCAGGGGTGTGGTGGGCATCATAAAGAGCGGGTGCTGAGACAGTGGGTGGGACCCAGGCTACACAAGTCTGCAATAATTCTGACTGTTGTATACAGAATAATACTCTCTGATTTTGTTTTCACAATCTCTCCCATTCAACTGTGGCCCAATAAAATGGTGACATAATGTTCATGGAATCTGTACCATATTTCTGACCTGTCTCAGAAATAATACACACTATTTTTAACTTCACATAAAAACCTGCCTTGTCTCTCCCTCTTTAATTTCAGCTTAGTAAAACTGCTTAAATTATGTGCAGCAAATCCATACAATATGTCTGTCTGTATTTAAAATAATACTTTTAGTTTTTTACTTATGCTAGTCACCTGACTAGCATAAGGCTGTCTCCCAGGGGCCACACATCATTGTCTAAATATTACAATTTTGCTACACATTGTGGACAATCTCTCAGTCTCATATTTGGACTATTTTCCCGGTGGGTGTCCACATTGGTGGGCTCTGAAGCCCATATGTGGCTCCCCTCTTTGGCACTGAGTCCACTCTCTGTGCATTATTTTGCCCCAGTCCCAGGAACTGTCTGGCTTTTCCTGCTCTTCTCTTACTAGCAGATTGGGATGGCCTGACCTATCTGTACATAGATCCTGACGGTGGTGTAGTAGAACCGGTTTCCAGTGGGACGGTACCCTCTGAACCAGTTTCTGGATACTTATAAGTGAGACTTATCTCTTTGCAAGAACCTTGACTGTATAATGAAGAAGCCTAACGGTGAAACACGTAGATACACAAGGGCTCACTGCGCATTAGTATAAATGATTTTTAACTTTTTTTTATTCTATTCATGTAGTGTATTTTTCAATAAATAGTGTTTATTTTCATACCATTTCGTTGTTTCCTATGCCTTCAAAGTTCGACCTAGGTATACTGTTACAGTACACCTTTTTTTCTTGTTGAGTAGAGGAAGAATATTGTGTGGGACATAATCATATAACCATTGTTTCTTTCTAAGTGGTATGATGATTTGGAGAAAAAAAATTGGAGGAGCAGTTTTTCAGCTACAACACTGACTTAAAAATAATGTGGTTTTCTTCTCAGATCTATCACTTGCTGTCATTGGGGTATGATAAATTAGCTCCAGGCATGAAGGCTGTAATACTAGTGGATTGACACTTTTTTTTTACATTATCTCTAAAAACGGTAATAAGCTCTTCTTTTTAGCTTGTAATTTCAGATAAGATAACAATAAGGCTTACCCATAGGTACAGTGAATATCTCCTAAGCCTGCACCATTTAGGAGATATTCAGATATGTATCAGATGGTGACGTCACCTGCGCATGCACACTGTGCTCTGAATGGACACCACACTCGAGTGTGCTGTTCACTGAGGCTGGAATCACACTGCCGCACAGAGCAGCTTACAGCAGGGGGCCCTGTTTACCTTTTCAGGTCCGATTTCAGTCCGAATTTTAGATGAATTTGGACCTGAAATGGACCAGAAAACGCATAGGACTCCTGTGCAATTCGCTCCAAAGCCGCTCCGGAGATGCATGAACCGGTTCCATAGAGAGCCGGTCACAATCTCCTGACATGCGAATTGGATGCGGGGAAATCCGCATCCAATTTGCAATAATGTGAACCCAGCCTGAGAGTGCAGTGCCACGACAGTGACTCCCATGCGTTGAAGTGACATCATCATGGCTCAGCCATTCAAACGCATGGAGCCCGCAAACCCGGAAAAAAAATCAGGTGGAAGATGGAATCCCTGTCAGCGGTGACAGCATGCCACTGGAGAGATACGTTTTATAGGTAAGTCTGTCATTATATGCTAGTATGCAATGCATACTAGCACATTGTGACATTAACCTGCATGGGGACCAGTTTATTTTGGTTGTTTTGTTTGCTGTTACAGTTTGCTACCACTGTAATTGTATGCATGGATCTAAGTTATATACTATTATTTTATTTCTATAGACCATAGGTAAACAAAATTGACTAGCTATAAGGTTCATTTTTGACTATTCCATTCATGTTCTTATATATGCTATTTTTTTTAAAAGAGAACCAAATGCTGCATTCCTGTATTTCTTTAAAGGGGTTGTAAACCCTCCTGTTTTTTCACCTTAATGCATCCTATGCATTAAGGTAAAAAAACACCTGCCAGTGACCGGCCCCCCAGCCCCCCCGTTTTACTTACCTGAGCCCCATCTTTCTGTCGGCGGAGACGCGCTCTCCCTCTCTCCATGGGGTCCCGGCTCTTGATTGGATAGATTGATAGCAGCACAGCCATTGGCTCCCGCTGCTGTCAATCAAATCCAATGACGCGAGCGCCGGGGGGTGGGGCGGGACCGAGTCCGGCATTCGTGTTGCAAATGCTGGACTCGGGAGCGCGACCGCAAGGTAACCCCCCGGGAGAGCGCTTCTCCTAGGGGGGTTATTTGACTTGGGAGGAGCTGCAAGAGCTGCCGGGGGACCCCAGAAAACAACATTCGGGGCCACTCTGTGCAAAACAAGCTGCACATTGGAGGTAAGTATGATACGTTTGTTATTTTTAAAAAAACTAACCCTTACAATCACGTTAAGAAAAAAAAAAGGCGCTTAAAAGAACATATAACATGACAGAGATTAAAACCGAAACTGGAACTTTTCAGAGACCTCATAAAAGCCAGAAATATCTAGACTTTACGCACACACAAGATTCTTCAGTCACCCGGTAAGTCCCTTCCTGGAGCAATCTGAGTTTAATTCTACTTTTTTAAGAAGCAATCTTTTCATATTTGTGCGATCAATGATAAAATATTATAGACTAGTGCTGTTTCTATTCATTCCTGTTCTCAGGCTATTTAGATATTCGCTCTTAATGTTCATATACAGTGGATTTAACCTGTAAGGAATTCAGAATGTCCTTTGGATGTTCTACGATTCTTCTCTGGCAGGCACATACCCATGGCTGACATGCAGGAATCTCTGTGAAGCAGAATCTTTGCTAGCTTTTTTTTTGGCACTGATCACTGTAAAGGCATACCTCCCAAAATTTTGAGATGGGAATGAGGGACACCTACTAGCAAATGTATGTAGGCATAGGACACGCCCTCTGCCACACCCCCTGAAAGGAGCATTAACTAAAAAAAAAAAAAGTTAATTAAACCCACAAGGGATTTTTTTACCACTACTATTCCTTTATATTGGCTTTTAGAATTTACAAATGCAGCAAATTAGAAATTGGATGAAAGTTTTAGTACTGGCAATCACTTTTTTAAAGATAAAAAGGGCATTTTATATATAACTATATTAGACCAAAATGAGGGACAAATGAGGTGGAAAGAGGGACAGAGGGACATTGCTCCAATTCAGGGACAGTCTCTCGAAATCCGGGACAGTTGGGAGCTATGGTAAAGGCATGTAATAAAATGTTACATTGTAGTTAGTGGAGCATACCTGCAACTATTTTTTTAAGGCTGAAGATAGATATGGCAATCTTTACATAGTTACATTGGTCCTGCTTGGACCCATATAAGTATTTATGTGCCATACCTGCGGGTCTCTCATGGAAACTGGAAATCATTGTAGTACACAATGCTACTACAGTGATCTCCACTAGCTTCAGGACCCCTGCTGAGCAGCTGCCCTGCTGCATTGTGAACATAGGAGGCTGTGCGCTATGCATGGGCACCATTTAGAGAACACTTAATGCATTTTGTCAATGAATGCAATGTGTTCTCTGATTGGATAAGTTGAAAATCGTGATGTCACCGCCCTGCCTCTCACATCCAATCAAAAAATGTTGTGCTTTGATAGAGAAAATGTGACGTTCTCTCTGAATGGTGCCCATGCCAAGCAAGGGACCTTCTGTGTTCCCTAAGTAGCAGGGCAGCCGCTCAGCATGGGACCCAAAAGTTAGCAGCAATCACTGTAGTTTTGATGCCTACTACAAGGATTTCCAGTTTCCACAGAGATCCAAAAGTATCATACATTGTATGAAAATTTGCCAATCTGGGATGAGGTTTGGGTTTGCTTCTACCATGGGTGTTCCCTGTGTGTTTACTGTTCACAGATCCATCAAATTAATGTTGAAATTGGCCATAGTAACCATAATGCAGCCAACATCTTCATCATAAAGGGAGTGTTCCAAGAAGTTATATTCACAATGTGTTTTAGCTGAGATAGGTGAAGCATAGGAAGTTCTGCTGATAAACTGCGAAAAAAAAACATTTGCTTAGGGCTTTTAGACTTGTTAATAAACAAGAACAATCCACCACTGTATTTTCAAATGTCTAAGAAAGTTGAAAAATAGCGTTGGACCCGTAAGGTTTTCTTATTGGTATTGATATCTTATCCTAAAGCAGAACTATATTCACCTCCATTCCAGCGACGCTTTGTCCTGAAGCTCCCTCACTGCCCATTGAGGCCAGTGAGGGAGCTCCAGCCCTTTTGATAGGCTGGACTGGGGTGCTGTCACTCCCATCTTCTTGACCACACCACTACAAAAAGTTCCAGATTTGATTTCAATAAAGGTCAGGGAGGACAGTCAAAAGAATAGATAACACGTTTCAGGTGTCCAAAACTGCCCGTTTTCAGGCATCTCCGTATTAATACAATTTCAGTAAAGTATCCCCTCAGGGTCATAGTTAAACCAAATAACCAATAGCATTGGATGTATACAAATCAAAAAGTCGTGTTACATGAATAAATAGCTAGTATACAAGAACCTCAGACAAATGTGGGAATTTGGAAACATACCATTTTAGTTCATCAATTGGCTATTGGGTATTTGGTTTTAACTATGACCCAAGGGAGGGGATACTATACTGATCTTATTTTGATATGAGGATGTCCTTACTGTACGTATTTTGTGGCCGTCATGAAGGGGTGCGATTTTTATTTTTTCCATAAAGGGGCGATTTTGGACCCCTTGAAATGCATTTGATATTATAAGAATAAGGTTGTAGCTGGACCTTTTAGCAGTGGTGTGGCACTTCTGTTTACATTTTTGTTGGAAAATGGTCAAATCTGAGATTTAATGGAAATTAATATAGGTATTGGAATGAAAATACTTGTATATATGTGGGCCATTTTTTCCCCATAAGTCATGCCTGATCTTTTGTGCTATGACTTTGGAAATAACTACACTATAAACAAGAGCGATCATGGATAATATACCCATAGGGTGAATTTGATGCAAGCAAAAGATATAGATAAACTTAATTAAGCTTTATAGCAGCAGGTCTTGGAATAGTCTCAGTTCCTTCATTAGTAAAATAGTAACAGCAGCATCTATGAAACAAAACAGTCAGACAGCTTTTAGAGTACTGGCAAAGAAATTAACCATCTCTTATCTCTGTTAACTCTATCCAGGCCAAACCTCAGTCAACAGCAATTCTGCATGTTGACCAGCTTGAGGCAGTGATTTCATGATTGTTGTACCTTAACAGCATGTTTCTACTGGTCAGAATGTAATACAAGTATATGTTCTTGTAAGAAAAGAGTACTTATTTGTATGGATTAATTATGATATATTCTATATTGATTAGTAACTTAATTCATTATTATTCCTCTTCTCAGAAGCAGTAGCGGCTGGTGGTATATTTTTTGGGAGGGGCGGCAAACAATGCATCCACCCCCCCTCCCCCCGTAGGTTGGTCGATCAGGTCACCAACAAACCCCCCCCCCCTCCCCCCGGTCAGTCGGTCGGTTTCCAGCTCCGCACTTACCCTATCTATGGCGCGAGCAGCGCTTCCCTCCGGGTGGTGGCTTCCCCTGCGGCTTTTCCTCGGCATCACGGTGGCCGTGCGTCTCCTCCCTCCTCGGCCAATAGGACCGCTTCTCCTTTCGGTCAATCAGGAAACGGGTTTTAAGACCCATTCCTTATTGGCTGGGAGGAGAATCAGTGTGACAATAGCAAATTTTCCTCCCACTTATTGTTGTCGCTGTATAACAGGAAGTGAAGGGAAATATCCCCAATGGTACATGGAAAGCAAAAATTTGTATTGGGATTGGTTATGTGCATATAATCTTGTTCCTTGTTCATCCTTAGTAATCTTCAAAAACTTGCCCTACTAGTATTGTGAGTTCTCGTAAACAGATAGGATCTTCCTCTAATGCAATATAGTATTCTTGGTATTTTAGGATCCCAATTGCTTCAAGGAAATAGTCTTCTTTATTTTGTATAGCTACTTCCCCTCTCTTATCTGCCCTTAGTATAGAAAAATCAGTGTTATCTTATATCTTAGAAAGTAATTTGAATTTATTTTATTTTTTTTTAGGTTTGTTTTACCTGAAGGTATTTCCCTATATGTATTAAAGTGGTAGTAAACCCAGCTTGGTAATTTTTGCCTACAGGTAGGCCTATAATAAGACTTACCTGTAGGTAAAATGGATATCTCCTAAACATTCACCGTTTAGGAGATGTTCACCCTGGATGCAGCCAGTTACGTCAACAGTGCATGCACTCTAATGCCCCGTACACACGGTCGGATTTTCCGATGGAAAATGTCCGATCGGAGCGTGTTGTCGGAAATTCCGACCGTGTGAGGGCTCCATCGGACATTTTCCATCGGATTTTCCGACACACAAAGTTGGAGAGCAGGAGATAAAATTTTCCGACAACAAAATCCGTTGTCGGAAATTCCGATCGTGTGTACACAAATCCGACGGACAAAGTGCCACGCATGCTCAGAATAAATAAAGAGATGAAAGCTATTGGCCACTGCCCCGTTTATAGTCCCGACATACGTGTTTTACATCACCGCGTTTAGAACGATCGGATTTTCCGACAACTTTGTGCGACCGTGTGTAGACAAAACAAGTTTGAGCCAACATCCGTCGGAAAAAATCCTAGGATTTTGTTGTCTGAATGTCCGAACAAAGTCCGACCGTGTGTACTCCCTATAATGCCGCGTACACACGGTCGGACTTTCTGGCATACTTGGTCCGGCACACTTTCTGACAGACTTTGTCCGCCAGGTGCGCCGGACTTTAAAACAGACGGACTTGCCCACACACGACCGGACTTTGCGGCAGGCTAAGTCTGCCCGTCTTTCCGACGGACTTTCGCCGGAGTTACGGCGGACTTTCATAATGAACGGACTTGCCCACACACGGACAAGTCTGTTCATTTTGAACGTGACTCAGGTGCGACGGGACTAGAAAAGGATGTCAATCTTGCCGCTTTTATCGGCATATATGTTTAATAAAATATTTTAAAAACCTGTGTTGTGTTTTATTATTTACACTTTTTCCCTAGGTGAATGGGTAGGGGTTCCATGTACCCCATACTCATTCACATAGGGTGGGGGGGCCGGGATCTGGGGGTCCTCTTATTATAGGGGGCTCCCGGATTCCGATAAGCCCCCCGCCCGCAGACCCCGACAACCAACGGCCAGGGTTGTCGGGAAGAGGCCCTTGTCCTCATCAACATGGGGACAAGGTGCTTTGGGGTGGGGGGGCGCCGCAGGGTGCCCCCCTCCCCCAAAGCACCCACCCCCCATGTTGAGGGCATGCGGCCTGGTACGGTTCAGGAGGGGGGGCGCTCGCTCGTCCCCACCCCCTTTCCTGACCGGCCAGGCTGCGTGCTCGGATCGGGGTCTGGTATGGATTTTAGGGGGGACCCCACACCGTTTTTTCAGCGTAGGGGGGTTTCCTTTATAATCCATACCAGACCTAAGGGCCTGGTATGCCCCGCGCTCGCCGCAATAGGAAAATTTGTTTTTCCTATTGCAGCGAGCGCGAAATGCAATACCCTGCCCTTGCGTCGTATCTGGTCCGTTGGACCAGCATACACACGAGCGGGCTTTCCGTCGGACCAGCACACAGACGAGCGGACTTTCCACCCGAAACTGAGTCCGATGGAAAGATTTAAAACATGTTTCAAATCTAGGTCCGGCGGGCTTTTGGGAAGGCATAGGTTTGTGGCAAGCCCAACAAATTTGCTGTTCAGTAAACGATAATCGAATGCAGCCATTCACCATTATAGCAACTAATTGCCAATAATGTACTTCTTGGCCTTTGAACTGTGGTCAGGTGGCTGGGCCAATAATGGGGGTTTTGTTATGTGACAGCTGCTTTCCTATAAAAGACAGGGTTCCAACAGCCTTTTGAAAGTGTGTGTTGGAGCAGACAGTGCTCAAAGGAAGAGATACAGCATAGCTCCCAACTGTCCCCGATTTAGAGGGACTGTCCCTGAATTGGAACAATGTCCCTCTGTCCCTCATTCCTCCTTATTTGTTCTTCATATTGGTCTGATGTATATAAAATGCACTTTTTATCTATCAAAAGTGTTTTCCAGCGCTAAACCTTTCATCTGATTTCTAAATTGCTGCATTTGTAAATTCCAAAAGCCAATATAAAGGAAAAGTAGTGGTTAAAAAAGCACTTGTGGGTTTAACCAATCTTGTTTTTTTTTTGTACAATTCTCCTTTAAGGGGGCATGACGAGGGGTGTGTCCTATGCCTACATACTTTTGCTGATAGGTATCCCTCATTCCCATCTCAAAAAGTTGGGAGGTATGATACTGTAGCTGTGCTATATAGTGTTGTATTGTGCTACATAACAGTGAATTGCAGACTGTTGGACCACATATTAATGTGTAATCCCCATCACACACACACCCTTTACTGTGCATAGACCCAACTGTACCTTTTTATGTGTGTCAGCAACCACTTCAGATGAGCTGTGCACCCTCTTGCCCCCCAGTATAATTTTTTTTCTTGCTTTACTCATTTTGATGACTGCAAAGCTCCAATGCATTCTTCTCTCTCTCTGTGCAGCTGATGGGTGAGAACTGTTCTCCTGGCCATCAACACTTTGACAACCCTAGATTCTATGGACTCCAGTTGTATGCCATCACCACTACAGGGGTTTCAGCAACATTGTCAGCCCCTTCACAGTAAATAGACTAGCTGGAGTTTTGCGGTGACCGCTTAGAAAAACATAATAAAAATGTATTCAGAAAGCAAACTATTGGAAAACGGAAGTAGAGAGGATCAAAGGAAAGAGAAAGCATAATTCAACAAGTAAATTATTGTGTAGTCTTTCCTTCCATTTTAGGCCCACCAAAGCACCATGTCCTCATTCTCCCTGTTGCCTTACGCCGTGTACACACGACCAGACTTTTCGTCGGACTGAACTCCGAAGGACTGTTCGACGGAGTTCCGACGGAATTCCAACGAAACGGACTTGCCTACACACGATCACACCAAAGTCCAATCGTCTCGAGAGTGATGACGTACGACCGGACTAGAATAAGGAAGTTCATAGCCCGTAGCCAATAGCTGCCCTTGCGTCCTTTTTTGTGCATCGGACTAGCATACAGACAAACGGATTTTTCGATCTGACTCGAGTCCGTCGGAAAGATTTGAAACATGTTCTATTTCTAAAGTCCGACAGATTTTTCAATAGAAAAGGTCCGATAAAGCCCACACACGATCGATTCATTCCGTCAGACCAGTTCGGTCGAAAAATCCGGTTGTTTGTACACTGCATTAGAGAGGCAGGGCACATCCGCCTTTTCTTTTATGGCAGCGGGTGTGCTACACAGCCAGACCACATGTGGGGAAAGTAGTTGAGTGGCTCACCATGCCTTCCTCATCTTCCTCTTTCCAGGCCCAGAAGGTCAGGATGTTCTGGCACACGGAGACTGTGTACCCGGCTGGCAAGCAAATACTAGGACAGCACTGGAGTGTATCGGACAATAATCAAGTCCATAAAATTTATCAAGAGTCAAAGTGCATGAAGTTCCATATGAATTAATAACTGTAGAATAATGCACCGGGGGTCTCCATCTTCAGAGTTTGGCCAGCTCTGTTAAGATAAAAAGAGAAGGGGGGGGGGGGGAGCCACCTAAGTGTAGTATGAAGAAAATTTAGAAAGTTTGTTAACAATAGATTAAACACACTCACAAAGTGTCAGGTAAAATTATGCTTATCTAAAAGCTCAGTATCAGCTGCTGCCTCCGTCCTTAAGGCACCACTAGTGGTCCAGACAGCTGGGGATGGTGGAGATGGGCATTGGTGCCAATCAGCTGATACAGCTTTTAGATGAGCACACTTTGACCTGACATTTTTGAGTGCCTTTAATCGATTGTTAATAAACTTTTTGATCTTCATGCTGCACTTAGGTGGCACCTCTCCCCCTTCTCTTTTTTTCCAGGCCCAGAGCAGCTAGCTTCCCCAACAGCTGATACAGTGTCTTGAAAAAGTATTCATACCCCTTGAAATTTTCCACATTTTCATGTTACAACCAAAAATGTAAATGTATTTTATTGGGATTTTATATAGATCAACACAAAGTGGCACATAATTGTCAAGTGGAAGGAAAATGATAAATGGTTTTCAAATTTTTTACAAATAAATATGTGAAAAGTGTGACGTGCATTTGTATTCAGCCCCCCTGAGTCAATACTTTGTAGAACCACCTTTCACTGCAATTACAGCTAAAAGTCTTTTTGGGGATGTCTCTACCAGCTTTGCACAGCTAGAGAGTGAAATGTTTGCCCATTCTTCTTTGCAAAATAGCTCAAACTGTCAGATTGGATGGAGAGCGTCTGTGAACAGCAATTTTCAAGTCTTACCACAGATTCTCAATTGGGTTTAGTTCTGGACTTTGACTGGGCCATTCTAACACATGAATATGCTTTGATCTAAACTATTCCATTGTAGCTCTGGTTGTATGTTTAGGGTCGTTGTCCTGCTGGAAGGTGAACTTCTGCCCCAGTCTCAAGTCTTTTGCAGACTCAGAAATGTTTTCTTCTAAGATTGTCCTGTATTTGGCTCCATCCATCTTCCCATCAACTTTGACCAGTTTCCCCGTTGCTGCTGAAGAAAAACATCCCCACAATATGATGCTGCCCCCACCATGTTTCACAGTGGGGATGGTGTGTTCAGGGTGATGTGCAGTATTAGTTTTCCGCCACACATGGCGTTTTGCATTTAGGCCAAAAAGTTAAATTTTGGTCTCATCTGACCAGAGCACCTTCTTCCACATGTTTGCTGTGTCCCTCACATGGCTTCTCACAAACTGCAAATGGGACTTCTTATGGCTTTCTTTCAACAATGGCTTTCTTCTTGCCACTTTTCCATAAAGGCCAGATTTGTGGAGTGCACGACTAATAATTGTCCTGTGGACAGATTCTCCCACCTGAGCTGTGGATCTCTGCAGATCCTCCAGAGTTACCATGGACCTCTTGCCTGCTTCTCTGATTAATGCTCTCCTTGCCCGGCCTGTCAATTTAGGGGATGGCCATGTTGCCTAGTTTCTGTGATTATGTGCATACACCTCAATCATTATAGTAGTATGGACATATACATATCTAGATCTGAGAGATCTTACACAAATGAGGTAGTTACACCTGCAATACACATTTATTGATAGGGTTACATAATATATACAAATTACACACCAGATTGTATTTACAACACAATGTACAGTGTAGGTGCCCTTGTTTACATGATATTTACAAATTAACCTCAACAACCATATTTACAATACAATATAAGATGCAAGTATAGCGTTAGATCATCTGTTAACTTCAGGTCAGCCCATGGTGACTGCTCTCTGTCCCCACACCAAAGAGGGACTTAGCTTGGTCACAAAGCATTATATCCCCTCTCCTTTCTGTACTGTGGCTAATATAATTCTGCCTAATTGGTCACTGTACCTAGTAAATGTATATTGGACACAGCCTGATTGGATGAGTCAAAGAAGGCTGTTGTTTACTACCCAGGTGAGATGTTATCAGGGAAAACAAAAGGCCAACCTTTGAAGTTGAACTAATTACCGTAACACCAACATAACACTCAATACTTTAAATATATTTCCTTCTAACTGAAATATATTTCTAATTGCAATATTATTTACAGCTGTTAATGGAGATTTCACATAAACCCATTATGTAACAGCCAAGTCTTGGTAGGTTTGCAGTTGTGCCATACTATTACCATTTTCGGATGATGGATTGAACAGTGCTCTGTGAGATGTTTAAAGCTTGGGATATTTTTTTATAACTTAACCCTGCTTTAAACTTCTCCACAACTTTATCCCTGAGCTGTCTGGTGTGTTCCTTGACCTTCATGATGCTGTTTGTTCACTAAGGTTCTCTAACAAACCTCCGAGGGCTTCACAGAGCAGCTATATTTATACTGAGATTTAATTACACACAGGTGGACTCTATTTACAAATTAGGTGACTTCTTAAGGCAATTGGTTCCACTAGATTTTAGTTAGGGGTATCAGAGTAAAGGGGGGCTGAATACAAATGCACAAAAATAAAGGCAAAAAGTCTTGCAAGCCACAATAATCCAATGCCCAGTGAAAACCAAACATAAATGTGAATACCTAGCAGCAAACGCAGATCACGTATTCATGACCGTGCAAATACTGTAAAACAAAAATTGCGCTGCGCTTATGTGTATATCATATGAACTATTCAACGTAATAATACTACCAAAAACCATATAAGAAAGAAAATATATATATGTTTACACACAATTCCTCCTAAGTACAATGTGCATATAAATACATATTTCAACATATAATCATAAAATACCGTGCATATAATATATGTATAAGTTGATAAAGAGTTGATAAAGAGTTGATAAAAAACATGCAGTAATTCACATAAAGTGCAACATGCATATATTCTATTATAATCTAAAATTAATTTACATTTGAGGGCCAAGTGAACCTTAAATTAATTGATACAATCTATAACGGTGAAATATCGCCCAAAAAAATGCATATAGCAGTGTTCAAAATATCCAGAAAGGTTATGTGTATATTTGTGTCCAAAGAAAACATTAAATGTCCAAATTATCCAGCGTGCTGAGTCCAAGTGTCACAAAACATGCTGTGGTGTGCCTTGGTGACCCCCCAAAGTGATTGCGCTTACCTTAGAGCGTGTGACACAGTGATTAGCTGTGTCAAATCACGCTGTGGAGCCACCCCCGTGCTCTGTATAGCAAGCTAGATGCGATCTCCAATCTGGATCAATGTGGCTCCATAGACATCATACCATAAATGTAAAGAGAGACTATATAGTGTAATTCCGTCAAACAGTCTTTTATTAAATAAAGAGTTATTCTAAGCAGGGGAATTGGCGCTGTCCAACTATTTGAGTGTGGGTGATGGTTCTTCCAAAATAACAGAGTGTTAATTTCTAAACAGGTGTATCAAAAATATCAAAAAAATATTAATGTGCATAGAAAATGTTGTGAATCATGTGAAAGGGCCACCTGTTAAGTAAGTGGAAAAAAGTGCAGAGTGCTCTAAGATACATACAAAAAATCTTATGTGCAGTAAAAAATGATATCTGTATCTTAAGGTGATACCTATATCTTAAAAAATAGCTAAGGAACCAAAAACCAATATGTGAACAATTATGGTGATCCGCATGAACAATGATATGATACACATGAAAGTGGAAACTTAAAAATTTAAATATATAAAAATATATAAAAAAAAATATATAAAAAAATATATATAAAATATGTAGGAGAACCCCCACCTATGTGCGCTCCCAATCACAATAAAGGCAATCAATGCAAGACAATTCATATGTGTATAAAAATAAAAAAAAACAAAAAAACAAAAAGCAAGGATCAATAATTAAATTAATTGAAAAAGTCCGCAAAAAAGTCCTAAAAAGTGTGTCCCACTGGTGAAGGGAAAGCGTAGTCACAGCCTTCAACTTTTGATGTCCCGTCCTTCACTACACCCCCACTCGTGTGTACACTTACCGGACTGCCTAACCCCTGCAGGGGTAAAAGGCATATGCAGACAGTCCTGCGATGGCGGTACCGGGAAGTGATCCTCCGTCCAGGGGTGTTATATCTTGCTCCGGCGTGATGTTATCTCCAGTAGCAGGTATCCTTATGAAGTGAGAAAAGAAAACACTTCATAGTGTAAATCCATAAAAAGTAGAAGTTTTATTTTGAAAATCCATATAATAAAAGTAAATAAAGGTATAATCCATAAACTGGAGCTACAAACAGTGTTCCGATAACCGGCTCACAGCCGAGGGGCAGCGTGGTGGGGCGTGCGTTCCACCGCCCGACAGCTGAAACCGGAACTAACACAAGCTGGAAGAGAGAGGTGCTGACGTGTGCGTATCACGAGGCCACCCCTTACGCGTTTC
This sequence comes from Lithobates septentrionalis, assembly GCA_037952835.1. Lineage (NCBI taxonomy): Eukaryota > Metazoa > Chordata > Amphibia > Anura > Ranidae > Lithobates > Lithobates septentrionalis. The sequence goes on from JBBDGP010001242.1 coordinate 395,336, forward strand.
GTCATCAAGACGTCATCTGAGGCCCAGTGTTGCATTGATTGCCTTTATTGTGATTGGGAGCGCACATAGGCGGGGGTTCTCCTACATATTTTATATATATTTTTTTATATATTTTTATATATTTAAATTTTTAACTTTCCACTTTCATGTGTTTCATATCATTGTTCATGCGGATCACCATAATTGTTCACATATTGGTTTTTGGTTCCTTAGCTATTTTTTAAGATATAGGTATCACCTTAAGATACAGATATCGTTTTTTACTGCACATAAGATTTTTTGTATGTATCTTAGAGCACTCTGCACTTTTTTCCACTTACTTAACAGGTGGCCCTTTCACATGATTCACAACATTTTCTATGCACATTAATATTTTTTTGATATTTTTGATACACCTGTTTAGAAATTAACACTCTGTTATTTTGGAAGAACCATCACCCACACTCAAATAGTTGGACAGCGCCAATTCCCCTGCTTAGAATAACTCTTGAATTTTGGATCTCACTTCGGTGATTTCCACTTAAAAGGGGGGCAGCAGTCCTTTCTTTTCATATTCCTAAGCGCGGAACTATTGTTATTTATTTATTTATTTAGTCTTTTATTAAATAAAACCCACTCCCCACAAAGGGGTACTCATATTTTCCTGGTGCGTAAGTGCACCATACAATATAAGCTCTTTAAAAACCGCCGATCGGCGTGCTGTGGGGTATAAGCTTCTCCCAGCTATGCTCTGTGCTGTTCACTCCGTCCTGGCCCCTCCCCTACGCGTGTTCGACACAGGGGGTCATGTGTCTTCATCATAGTTCATATGATATACACATAAGCGCAGCGCAATTTTTGTTTTATATTTGAATACAAATGCACGCCACTCTTTTCAGATATTTATTTGTAAAAAATGTTGAAAACCATTTATGATTTCCCTTCCACTTCACAATTATGTGCCACTTTGTGTTGGTCTATCACATAAAATTCCAATAAAATACATTTACGTTTTTGGTTGTAACATGACAAAGTGGAAATATGAACATATGAATACTTTTTCAAGGCACTGTAATGTGCACTCTTATTCTTCCTGCTCTACTGCTAATCCTACCTAAGCCCAACAATATGGAATTGAGAAGTCGGTTGAATTATTTCAGCACAGCATCAGTAACTTGATAAAGGCCTATGCACAAAATATCATGTTGTCAGATATAGAGGAAAAGAGTGCCAGGCAAATAGAGGGAGGGTACATCAGACAGGGAGCAGCAGTTGGTTGTGCTGTTCCTGCAGCTTATTGCCAAGTGGGCCCAAGCGAGGAGGAAGGTAAGGATGATGTGGTGGCATACCTTCCCTTGGAGCCAGAGATTGCAAAAGAGAAAATTGAGATAGAGGTAGAACAGCAGTGTGGCAGGATATCATCCAGGGGTATGGGGAGTTTGCAGTGAACTAGAAGGAGGAGCCATACTATCACCTACAGATAAGAGCCATTGCTATCCTCTGGGCATGAGTGAAATAAAAGTGCACTTTAATGATACCAGTTGACATTCAAAGGCCAGCACTCCTCCTACTCATTTTTAGTGGCAGCTGTTTTTTTTGGGGGGGGTGGAAAACAATCACCCCCCCCCCCCGGGTGGCCGGAGGCACTACCCCCCTCCTGTCTGCCGGTCGGTCCGGCACTTACCCCATCTAGGTAGCGGGTGGCACCGGTCTCCTCTCTCCTCTTGTGGCACCGGTGTCCTTCAGCATGGCGGACAGTGGCGGGTGGCAGCTGCGGCATGTCCCCATCTTCTTTCTCCTCCTGAGTCTCCGGTGTCCTCCAGCACGGCGGAAGGTGGCGGGCTGTGGCTCCTCTCCGTCTCCTCTTTCCTCCTCTCCTCCTGAGGCTCCAGTGTCCTCCAGCATGGCAGACGGCGGTGGGCTGCGTCTCCTCTTCATCCCCTCCTGCGGCTCCGGTGTCCTCTAGCATGGCGGGTTGGGGGGCTGTGGGCAGCAGCTACAGTGTCCTCTCCGCCTCCGCTTTCCTCGTCCTAGGTGCTAGGCGTCCAATAGGGATCGCCTGACGTTTTGACCAATCAAGGAAACGGGTCTCATGGCCCGCTTCCTGATTGGCGGGGAGGAGATTTAGTGTAAAAATAGCAAATTTGTATTCACTATCGGCACACAACTGGGTGGGACCAGGGCACAGTACTCTGAGCCCACCCTTTTTTAAAGCCTATTAGAGCCTCTGGCTCTAATCATGTGCTTCAAACCCCCCCCCCCCACCACCATTGGAATCCATAGTCTGGCACCCTGTATGTAGATCAGGGGGCCAGACGCATAGACGGGGAGGCGGCGCCCATGTGCCCCTAATAGATGAGCCACTGCTCATTTTCTCTTTCCACCTCCACATTTCCCATCTGCCCCTTTATGATCGGGCGCTAGAGGAGGATGGGCAAACATTTAAAAAAGGTTGGCAGTGTGGGTAAACGTGCTCTTTCAGTAGCAGAAGCAAAATGTATACGAAATCTGCTGGAACCTGTCACTGTCTGTCACCATATTTCTTGTATGAAAATTGTAACTGAAGGAGCTTGGACCTACATCACCACCTCACAGTGGAATCCACCATCAGAAGACTGAAGGAATTAGAAGACCAATAGTTCGTCCTTCTTATAAAATTCAGTTCCATGTCTGTTTTTTTTTTTTTTTTACCTGTCAAAGCAGAACTCCAGATGATTATAGAATATTCTCTCCCACTCACACACCATGTTACATTCATTGAAATCAATAAATAGAATCTTCTCAGGGGAGGGAAGAGGACTGGATATCACAGGACAGATGTTTTCTTTGGGAACCATCAGTGTGCAGAATGTGGGACATTCTTTGTTACAGGAAAATCTGACTACGGCAGCAGGTCAAAAAAATTAACTAAACTTCATATTTAAATGAAGGTATTGAAACACTACATCATAAATATACTCATTGATTCTTACCCCCTCTTTTTTTTTTTTTTGGAAAAATACTTTGCAAAAAGTGAAAATTCACCTATTCACCACTAGAGGTCATAAATCACTTATGCCCTGTACACACGGTCGGATTTTCCGACGGAAAATGTGTGATAGGACCTTGTTATCGGAAATTCCGACCGTGTGTAGGCTCCATCACACATTTTCCATCTGATTTTCCGACACACAAAGTTTGAGAGCAGGATATAAAATTTTACGACAACAAAATCCGTTGTCGGAAATTCCGATCGTGTGTACACAAATCCGACGCACAAAGTGCCACGCATGCTCAGAATAAATAAAGAGATGAAAGCTATTGGCCACTGCCCCGTTTATAGTCCCGACGTACGTGTTTTACGTCACTGCGTTCAGAACGATCGGATTTTCTGACAACTTTGTGTGACCGTGTGTATGCAAGACAAGTTTGAGCCAACATCCGTCGGAAAAAATCCTAGGATTTTGTTGTCGGAATGTCCGAACAAAGTCTGACCGTGTGTACGGGGCATTAGAATAAAATTTTTCCGCCATGAAAAGACATTATAGCTATAATCAAATGGGACTTGTGAGAACACATTGATACAGACACAATATATAATTAGGATTCTGTCAAAATAACTCAAGTATGGGGAGTTATAAATATTTATTGCTTTACCTACAATTTTTTTTCATGATTTTGAAGTATAATAGAACTGCTTTGCCATTTCTTATATTCTCCTTTTGAAGTCCTGAGCATGCCAAATGAATAAATATATATATTGATTTTTATTGCATTCTGACCACTAGAGAAATAAGGAGCCTTTCACATGGGTGTTCAGTTTTGATCCATCTGTCAGTTTTTCAGATGGGTCCATACTCAACCACTATGTATGTTTATGAGCAGGCAGATGTAATTGGATCATTCATTTACATCTGTGTCCATTCAGGTCTATTTTTTTAAACAGAAGAAGGCTGTGTCCTTTTCCATTTAGATATGTTTACATCCATTCTGTCTTTACCTCTTTTTAGGCAAGAAACATTTAGGTCAAGGCCCGGACTGGGACAAAATATAGGCCCAGGCATTTTGGAATGAGCAGCCCATGACATCTTAACCGGCCCCTTCCCCACTCTCCATCCTGACGGATCCCCCAGGAGAGGGAAGGGGGAAACCCGGCAAAGGTGCGGGGGGGGTGAGGGGGACAGGGAAAGAGAGGGGGAGGGGGCAGGGAGCACAGGGAAAAACCTTGAGAACATGGGGTGGGGCGAGAGCACAGGAGGTCTGGAGAGCACTGTGGCGGGAGGCGGAGAGCATGGGGGGGCAGAGAGCACAGGGGAGAGGCAGAGAACACAGGGAGGAAGAGGAGAGCACAAGGGGGCCGGAGAGCATGGGGGGCTGGAGAGCACAGGGAGTGGGGGGTTGGACAGTACAGGGGGAAGCAAAAACACAGGGTGGGGCAGAAAGCACAGGGAGGGCAGGAGAGCACAGGGGCGGAGAGCACAGGGGGGAGGTGGAGAGCACAGGGGGGAGGCAGAGAACACAGGAAGGAAGAGGAGAGCACAAGGGGCCGGAGAGCATTGGGGGCTGGAGAGCACAGGGAGTGGGGGTTGGTCAGTACAGGGGGAAGCAAAAACACAGGGTGGGGCGGAAAGCATAGGGAGGGCAGGAGAGCACAGGGTGGACAGCACAGGGGGGAGGTGGAGAGCACAGGGGGGAGGCAGAGATCAATGGGGGGGCTGGAGAGCACTGGGGGAGAGGCATAGGGCACAGGGGGGCGGCGTAGGTCATGGGGGGAGGTGGAGATCACAGGGGGGGCTAGAGAGCACTGGGGGAGAAGCAGAGGGCACAGGGGGGCACCATAGAGCATGGGGTAGGTGGAGAGCACAAGGGAGCTAGAGAGCACTGGAGGGGCTAAAGAGTACTGGGGGGCTAGAGAGCACTGGGGGAGAGACATAGGGCACGGGGGGGCAGCGTAGAGCATGGGGGAGGTGGAGAGCACAGGAGGGAGAGACGGAGGGCACAGGGGGGCAGCGTAGAGCATGCGGGGAGGTGGAGAGCACAGGAGGGAGGTGGAGAGAAGAGGGAGGCTGGAGAGCACTGGGAAGGCTGGAGAGCATTGGGGGGAGGTGAAGAGCACAGGGGGAGGTGGAGAGCACAGGGGGAGAGGCAGAGGGCACAGGGGGCAGCATAAAGCACGGGGGGAGGTGGAGAGCACAGAAGGGAGGTGGAGAGCACAGGGGGAGAGGCGGAGGGCACAGGGGGGCAGCGTAGAGCATGGGGGGAGGTGGAGAGCACAGAGGGAGTTGAAAAGCACAGGGGGAGAGGCGGAGGGCACAGGGGGGCAGCATAGAGCATGGGGGAGGTGGAGAGCACAGGGGGGCAGCATAGAGCATGGGGGGAGGTGGAGAGCACAGGAGGGAGGTGGAGAGAACAGGGGGGCTGGAGAGCACTGTGGGGGTGCTAGAGAGCACTGGGGGGGCTGGAGAGCATTGGGGGGAGGTGAAGAGCACAGGGAGACATGGAGAGCACAGGGGGAGAGGCGGAGGGCACAGGGGGCAGCGTAGAGCATGGGGGCAGGTGGAGAGCACAGGAGGGAGGTGAAAAGCACAGGGGGAGAGGCGGAGGGCACAGGGGGGTAGCATAGAGAATGGGGGATGTGGAGAGCACAGGAGGGAGGAGGAGAGCACAGGGGGGCTGGATAGCATTGGCGGAGAAGTAGAGGGCACAGGGGGCAGCGGAGAGCATGGGGGAGGTGGATATCACGGGGGAGAGGTGGAGAGCACATGGAGAGAGGCAGAGGGCACAGGGGGGCAGCAGAGAGCACGGGGGAGGTGGAGAGCACTGGGGGGGCTAGAGAGCACTGTAGGGGGGGTAGACAGCACTGTGGGGGGGTAGAGAGCACTGTGGGGGCAGCAGAGATAAGCAGGATAGAAGGAGCAGTGGGGTGGCTGCATATAGAGGAATTATTCTTTCCATCTTCCTCCCGCAGTACCTGAAAGCCTGCGAGAGGGAGAGGAGCAAAAGCAGGCATTCAGAGACTGCGGGAGGAAGATAGAGAGAATGATTCTTCTATATGCAACCACCCCACTGCTCCTGCTATTCAGGTTACAGGGGGCCGCACTGAACTATATTGGCAGCCGTGGAGAGGTATCTCCTCTAGCTCCTCCCCCTTCATGTTTCCGTCCCTCTGGTGCCGATGGCTGAGCCTGAGCTGAACTGTCAGCCGGGCGGCCGTGGAAAGGTCGGGGGCCTGGCGCAGGCTTAAAGAGCAGCCTGTCTTGGCCCCGCAAGCAAGGACTTGCAGCCTGGCGGTCTCGGCCCACCGGGCAAATGCCTGGTATGCCCTATGGCCAATCCAGGCCTGCTTAGATCTCATTCACACATGACATGCGTGCCCCGTGCAGGACCATGTTTAGCAGACACGGGAATGCACAGGTGTTGCATGCATCCCTTTTCAGCAGATACCCAGCTTATTAGTACCCCGTCTCTTTGATGTCTAATGAGACACATGGCTGCACAGACACAAACGCAGTGTCCCAATATGACACCCAGTGGCGGCTGGTGGTATTTTTTTGGGGGGGTGGCACACAATCCACTCGCAGCCACACCCCCGATTGGTCAGTTGGGTCACAGGCACGCCCCCCCCGGTCACCGTCACCAGACCCGCACTTACCCCATCTAGGTCACGGACAGCGCTTCCTCTGGACGGCGGGCGGCAGCTTCACCCTGCGTCTCCTCCTCCTGGGCTTCACAGCGGCTTCCCCTGCATCTCCTCCCTCCTCCTCCTCGGCGACCAATAGGATCACTTCTCCCCTCGGCCAATCGGGTGACGGGTCTATGGACCCGCTTCCTGATTGGCCGATTGGCCGGAGGAGAATCAGGAAGACAATAGTGAATATTAATTTGCTTTTGTCACACAACTGGGTGGGTGGCTTTTTTTAAGCCTATAAAAGCCTCTGGCTCTAATCGCATGCTTCTAAAAAAATGGAAAAAAAAACCCCATTGGAATCCATGCGTCCGGCACCCTGCATGTAGATTAGGGGCCGGATGCATGGATTAGGGGGGCAGGGCCACCACTGATGACATCCATGTTCATGCGGGTGTGAGTGTCAGGGTAGAGCATATAACAGGTAACAGTTCAGGTATTCTGATTATGCAAAGAGTTCAAAGAACAAGAGCACATACCATGAGCAGAGCAGGTCAGCTGGGACTTGTAGTTCACCGCTGTAGCTGTAGGTAGATGTTTGCTGGACCTTGTAGTTCACCGCTGCAGATGAGGATTGATGGTGTCTGGTGTTTGTAGTTCACCGCTGCAGGTGGAGGATAGATGTCTGGTGCTTGTAGTTCACTGCTGCAGATGAAGGTACTAGTGGTATCAGGCAAAAACGTAGTCTAGGCAAGCTGGGTCATACACAGGAAGATCAGAGTCCAAACGGTACCGAATCAGAAGCAAGCAAACAGGGTCAAACGAGCCGGGTCATACACTAAATACACAGAGCAGATATCAACTGGATCAAACACAGGTAAACTCTAACACGAGCAATGATTGAATGCTGATGCATGTTATTTAAAGGTGAGCTGGCCAATCATTGTTGTTTCCCAGGTAAAGGCTGTGTCAGGTGAGTTGTGCTGGGTCCTAAAGGGATCCTAGTACTGACAGTACCCCCCCTTTCTCGAGGGGTTGCTCCTGCACCCCCAGGCTTACTTGGATAACGAAGATGAAACTTCTTCTTAAGTCGGTCAGCATGAAGATCACGAGCTGGGACCCAAGATCGATCCTCTGGGCCGAAACCTTTCCAATGAACGAGATATTGTAAGGAATTGCGCACTCGTCTGGAATCAAGAATAAATGCCACTTCATATTCCTGACTGTCCAACACATCCACAGGTTCTGGTTCATTTACTTGGAGGCTGGAATGAACAGGTTTCAACAATGAAACAGGAAAGACATTTGGAATGCGCATGGATGGGGGGAGTTTTAATCTATAGGATACAGGATTAACAATCTCCGAAATTTCATAGGGCCCGATGAATTTTGGGCAAAGTTTTTTAGATGGAACATGCAGGGACAGATTCCTGGATGATAGCCACACTTTGTCACCAACTTTATATCCTGGTGCCTTTGAGCGCCTCTTGTCCGCCATTTTCTTAAAAGCCAGCACAGAGCGAGAAATAGCATGATTAACATCGGACCAGATTTTGGAGAAATTTTCTATTGTGGTGTTGGCATCTGGCACATCAGAGGGTGGAAGATCAAAGGAGCACACACGAGGATGCAACCCGTAAACACAGAAGAAAGGAGAGGTCCCTGTAGATGTGCTGGCACAATTATTAAAGGCAAACTCTGCCCATGGCAGGACGTTGACCCACTCCACCTCATCATTGGCCATCAGACAACGTACCATCTTCTCTAGAGTCTGATTAGTCCTTTCTGTTTGGCCGTTTGTCTCAGGATGATATGCTGAAGAATATGATAACTTAATCCCCAGCTGAGAGCAAAGGGCCTTCCAAAACTGGGCTATAAACTGAGAGCCACGGTCTGAGACAATGTTGATTGGTGCCCCATGGAGCCTGAAAACATGTTTAATGAATAAAGATGCCAGTTCTTTAGCAGATGGAAGTTTCGGAAGCGGAACAAAGTGGGCCATTTTACTGAACCTGTCTACCACCACCCAGATCGTGGAACATCCCTGGGACGGAGGCAAGTCAGTGATAAAGTCCATAGATAAATGGGTCCAGGGACAGGTAGGTATTGGTAGAGGATGTAGGAGACCAGGCGGCTTAGAGGTACTGCTCTTGCTTCTGGCACAAACTTCACAGGCCTGGACGAAGGCTAACACATCCTGCCTAATCGATGGCCACCAGAGGTTGCGAGAGATAATCTCAAAAGTTTGTCTAAACCCCGGATGTGCTGCAGGTTTTGATGCATGTACCTGCTGCAATACCTGCAAACGAAGAGCCAGGGGCACAAAAAGCATACCGGAGGGAGTGGAGGGAGGGGCTTCAGCCTGTGCAGGTAACAAGGCCTCAGAGATGTCAGTCTGGGTGAAAGCCAAAATCCTATCCTCAGAGATAATGGGTTGTGGAGGAAGCGGAGGAGGAGACTCTGAAAGAAAGCTGCGAGACAAGGCGTCAGCCTTAATGTTTCTTGGTCCTGGTAAATATGAAATTGTGAAGTCAAATCTGGAGAAGAACAATGACCACCTGGCTTGACGTGAGTTCAGTCTTTTAGCAGAACGGATGTATTCAAGGTTTTTGTGGTCAGTCAGAACTATGAATGGATAGCGAGCTCCCTCCAGCCAATGTCTCCATTCCTCCAAAGCGAGCTTTATGGCTAGAAGTTCTCTGTTGCCTATATCATAATTGCGCTCTGCTGGGGAATATTTCCGAGACAAGAAGGCACAGGGGTGGATGGCGGCATTTACAGGATCCTTTTGTGACAAAAGTGCCCCTACCCCTACTTCAGATGCATCTACCTCCACAATAAAAGGTAGCTCAGGAACAGGATGGCGTAGGATTGGTGCAGAGGTAAAGGCTTTCTTTAACTGAGTGAAGGCTGCCTGGGCTTCAGTAGTCCATTTAAAGGTAGTCGGAGTCTTCCTGGTGAGAGAGGTGATGGGATGTGCAATGGTGGCAAAGTTCTTAATGAATTTTCGATAGAAATTTGCAAAGCCCAGGAAGCGCCGAACTGCCTTCAGGTCTGAAGGTGGTGCCCAGTCTAAAATGGCTTGAATCTTGGCTGGATCCATGGTGAGGCCTGTGTCAGAAATTAGGTAGCCTAGGAAAGGTACTTGTTTAACATGGAATGAACATTTCTCAGGCTTTACAAAAAGGGAGTGAGTCTTTAATCGGGCCAATACTGAGCAGACATGTTTCTGATGTATTTCAAGATTGGGAGAATATATCAAAATGTCATCTAAATATACAAGCATGAAGCGACCCAACATGTCACGGAAAATGTCATTCATAAAGTTCTGAAAGACAGCTGGTGCATTTCTGAGACCGAAAGGCATGACAAGACATTCATAATGACCATCCTTGGTGTTAAAGGCTGTCTTCCACTCGTCGCCTGCACGTATGCGCACCAGATTATAAGCTCCCCTTAAGTCCAGTTTGGAGAAGATTTTGGCTCCCTGGATTTGAGAGAACAATTCTGTGATGAGAGGAAGAGGATACCGATTGGGAACAGTTATTTTATTTAGACCTCTGTAATCAACACAAAGTCTCAGTCCCCCATCCTTCTTTGGGACAAAGAAGCATCCTGCTCCTGCGGGAGAAGTGGAGGGACGGATGAAACCCTTAGCTAGGTTTTCCTGGATGTATTCTTGCAAGGCAAGATTCTCTGGCTCAGACAGTGGAAAGACTCTCCCTCGTGGAGGTGTAGTGTCAGGCAAGAGGTCAATGGGACAATCATAACTGCGATGAGGTGGTAAAGTGTCAGCAATCCCTTTAGAAAACACATCCCGAAAGTCCTTATAACAAAGTGGAATCTGTTCCATTCCCACTTGACAGGTAGCCAGTCGAACAGGGTGCTGGATGCAGTTCTTTTTACACTGATTGGACCAAGCCAGAATATCTCCTGTTCGCCAGTCAATTACAGGATTGTGCTTCTGAAGCCAAGGGAGGCCTAGGATCAAAGGAGTGGATGGAGAGTCAATAACAAGACATGAAGTCTTCTCCCAATGCAAAGCCCCCAATTGTAACTGGAAAGGCTTCGTGGCTTGGAGCACTAGATCTTGTGAGAGAGGACGATTATCCACAGAAATCAGGCGGACTGGGCAATCTAGAGCATGAGTTTCCAAGGACAAAGAGGTAATCAGAGTCTTATCAATAAAATTCTCAGCGGCTCCAGAATCTACCAAGGCCAGCAGTTCATGAGCTCCTGTCCCAAAGTGAACGACAGCGGGTAAAAGAATACGATTGTCCCCCTGGGGAGATGAGAGCAGACCTAAGGTAACCTCCCCGCAATTACCTAGGTCCTGGAGTTTCCCGGACGTGTAGGGCACGAACGGAGCATATGACCCTTGAGGCCACAATACAAGCAGAGACCCATGTTACGCCGGCGCGTGTGTTCCTGGGCAGATAACCGGGTGGAACCTATCTGCATAGGTTCTTCCTCAGATTTGGCACTGGAGGTGGAATAGTCAGGCGGCAAGGGAGGTATATAGTTTGCCACAGCTGTAGTTTGTTCTCGTCTCCTCTCTCGCTGGCGGCGGTCAATTCTAATGGCTAGACTCATAGCCTCCTCCAGTGAGGCTGGGTAGGAGAAGTTGACCAGAGCATCCTTAATTGCATCTGAAAGGCCCATTCTAAACTGGCTGCGGAGTGCTGCATCATTCCAGCCAGATTCCGGGGCCCACCTGCGAAACTCTGAGCAATACATTTCAGCTGTGGTAGTTCCTTGCTTTAAGTTACGCAGAGTTGATTCTGCAGTAGCAGCACGATCTGGATCATCATAAAGCAACCCTAGGGCTTCAAAGAAGGCATCTACTGTTAGCAAGGCTGGATGGTTTGGTTCCAGGTTAAAGGCCCAAGCCTGGGGGTCACCCTGTAGTAGAGAGATAATGATTTGAACCCTCTGAGTTTCAGGGCCAGACGAGGATGGCCTTAACTTGAAATATAATTTGCAGCTGTTTTTAAAGTTGCAAAACCCTTTACGGTCACCAGAAAACCGGTCAGGCAAAGGAATTTTTGGTTCAGATGGAGTTTTTGTAGCAGTGCTAATAGAAGGAGATTGCACCTTGGTGAGCTCTGTGGCCATTTCCTGAACTTGATGGGATAAGCGGCAAAGTTCCTGTGCAAACAACTGAGCCTGCTCAGGATCCATGATAGGTTTCCTTTATTATGTATGGCTCGTGTTAATGTCAGGGTAGAGCATATAACAGGTAACAGTTCAGGTATTCTGATTATGCAAAGAGTTCAAAGAACAAGAGCACATACCATGAGCAGAGCAGGTCAGCTGGGACTTGTAGTTCACCGCTGTAGCTGTAGGTAGATGTTTGCTGGACCTTGTAGTTCACCGCTGCAGATGAGGATTGATGGTGTCTGGTGTTTGTAGTTCACCGCTGCAGGTGGAGGATAGATGTCTGGTGCTTGTAGTTCACTGCTGCAGATGAAGGTACTAGTGGTATCAGGCAAAAACGTAGTCTAGGCAAGCTGGGTCATACACAGGAAGATCAGAGTCCAAACGGTACCGAATCAGAAGCAAGCAAACAGGGTCAAACGAGCCGGGTCATACACGAAATACACAGAGCAGATATCAACTGGATCAAACACAGGTAAACTCTAACACGAGCAATGATTGAATGCTGATGCATGTTATTTAAAGGTGAGCTGGCCAATCATTGTTGTTTCCCAGGTAAAGGCTGTGTCAGGTGAGTTGTGCTGGGTCCTAAAGGGATCCTAGTACTGACAGTGAGTCCCTTAACACCCATTTTATTCTGGGTCTCTGCTTTCAGAAAATATAAAATGTTTGGGGGCTCTAAGTATTTTTCTAGCAAAAAAATTGAAATTTGAACATGGGACATTAGTGGGATATCAATAGACGGACAGGACGTGAAACTAGCAGTATTCGCTGACGACCTACTTACTACTTTATGACACCAATCCGCATGTGTCTATGCCCTCTATTTTGTATGAATTTCAGCGTTTTGGAGCCCTAAGTAACTCTAAAGTAAACTTGTCTAAATCAGAGATTCTTAGGCCCCTTTCACACTGGGGCGGTTTGCAGGCGTTATTGCGCTAAAAATACCGCCTGCAAACCGCCCCTAAACAGCCTCCGCTGTTTGTTCAGTGTGAAAGCCCGAGGGCTTTCACACTGAAGTGGTGCACTGGCAGGAGAAGAAAAAATCTCCTGCAAGCCGCATCTTTGGAGCGGTGAAGGAGTGGTGTATTCACAGCTCCTAAACCGCTCCTGCCCATTGAAATCAATGGGACAGCGCGGCTATACCGCGGCAATACCGCGGCTATAGCCGCGCTGTACGAGTGATTTTAATCCTTTTTCGGCCGCCAGCGGGGGGTTAAAACCACACCGCTAGCGGCCGAATACCGCGGTAAAACAGCGCTAAAAATAGCGCTGTTTTACCGCCGACGCCCCCTACCGCCCCAGTGTGAAAGGGGCCTTAATGTATCTCTGTTATCACATCAAGTTCAGGCTCTTGGGAATAATTTCCCATTTAAAATCTGCACTTTGACGCTTAAATACCTGGGAATTAGAATCCTCTTATGCAGTGTACAATACAAGATCTCAAGAAGTATGATAGAGCCCAATATTCATGGTTCGGGAGGATTAACATATTAAAAATGGGCATAATACCGCATTTTCCTAATCTCTTTCAAACTATACCTATTGGGGTCCCCCACTCTTTCTTTGTTATTTTACAATCTGCTTTTACAAAGTTTATTTGGGGATGTAATAAACCTAGATTACAGAGCAGAATTATATCCCTTCCTAAAGGGAAGGGAGGTGTAGGAGCTCCGGACTTATATTGTTATCATGCTGCAGCAGTTTTAACTAGGCTAGTGAATTGGTTTCATCATTCCCATTCTAAACAATGGGTTCATATAGAGCAGTTGATTGCTCCTCACGATCTCCAGGCACGTCCCTGATTAGAGATATCTGCTAGAGGTCCACTTTTCTCTCTACCCTTTCTCACAGCTCACCTAGTGCGCACCTGGGATAAATTGCAAATCCAATTAGAACTTTACCCTAAAGTGGGACTAATAATGCCCCTGTTTGGCAACCCTCCAGCGGAGGTTCGAACGCGTTTTTTGTCTTGGAAGAAGAAGTCAATACGCAGAATATCCCAAATCTTGTGTCAGGGAAAATCCCCGCCATTGTCAAATCTGATTCCTATGCAGCAGCAATCAATTACACACTAGTTGGAATATTGGCAATTATTATCTTTTCTATCCTCCTTTTCTTCAGGAGATGTTTTCAGTAAAGAACCAGATACTTTTAATGTCCCTGCTCTTACAAGACACAAGGCTAGATCTTATTCTCTGTGCAGTATAAAGGATTCTAATTTTGAAACTTCATCCGCACCTTCCAGAATTTACAAATAAATGGACACTAGATTTTAATGTCCAAATTAAAACAGTGGGAGAAAGCGTTTACCCTCACTCACTGTATGTCACTAGCAACTAAGGCACATGAGACGAATGTCAAGCTTCTATCTCGTTGGTATAGATGCCTGATGCTGCTTCATCGGATTTATTTTGAATCTTTCAGATTTATGTTGGCATTGCCATTCTGCCAAGGGCTCATTACTATATATCTGGTGGGAATGTCCACCTGTCCGTGAGTTTTGGGATATGATTTTCCAGCTCTATACCAGGGTAACTGGATTGATTGTCCCCAATACACCACAAGCTACTCTGCTATCTATTCTACCCGACTCCTTTAAATGTATTAAAAAAGGTCTTCTTAAGTCGCGTACACACGAGCGGAATGTCTGACAGAAAAAGTCAGACGGAAGCTTTTCATCGTCTATTCCAATCGTGTGTATGCCTCATCTGACTTTTTTTTTCGAAAATTCTGACGGACCTAGAAATGGAATATGTTCTGAATATTTCCGACGGAACCAATTCCTATCGGGAAACCCGCTCGTCTGTATGCTGTTCCGACGGACCAAAAACGACACATGCTCTGAAGCAAATACGAGACGGAAGCTAATGGCTACTGGCTATTAAACTTACTTTTTCTAGTCCTGTCGTACGTATTGTACGTCACCGCGTTCTAGACGGTCGGACTTTGGTTTGACCGTGTGTATGCAAGACCGCTTGAGCGGAATTCTGTCGGCGTTTCGTCGGAGAAACCTTCGGAGTTTATTCCGATGGCAAAACCGGTCATGTGTACGGGGCATTAGGCATTGGTTGACAGCAGTAAGAACTGTTATGCCACGCTATTGGCGGAAGGCACATGCTCCTCCCCTGATTGAGTGGGTTATAGAGATGGACCATATTGAGAGGATGGAGGCACTCCTGTCATGGGAACTGGACACACACGAACAATGTTGTCAAAATTGGCTCCCCTGGAAGTTGTTCAGGGAATCTACCGAAATGCAACATGTCCCTGCAGGTTCGTCGTAAGATTTGAACCTGGTGCAGAGTTGGGATGAGTGAGGTGAGGTTGGAGTGCCTATGTCGGGTTGCTATATTCTAATTATTCTTTTATGTTCCCCCTTGTTATGTTTTTCCTTTATCTTTTTGATTTTTGTATTTTTTGTATTTTTATTTGTGTGTTTTTTTTCTTCTCTTCTTTTCTTTTCTTTCTTTTTTCCTACCATCCTTTTCCATGTGATATGCTTTTGCAGGCATCAAGGACTGGGATTAGAAGACAACGCACTACAATCTTGTTGGTACTGAAGGCACTTGACATGGCTATCCCGAACATGGCCCAACAATCTGCATAGTTCGGTGTAGCACTTTTTCTTACTAGAAACAAGTTTTTTGTACTGGTATACTATGCCCGACAATATTTTTATGAGTGCATGTCACATATGGGTAAAGGTTTTTTCTGGGATGTTTATATGTTATATGTTAGATATTATGTACAATTTATTTTTATTTTTTTATTGCAGTATGCTTATTTGATTGTTTTTTTTGCATACATATACTATCTATCATATACGTTTTTTGTATGAAAATGAATAAATTTAGATTGAAAGCGAAACGAACATGTATGTGAAAAATTTTAAAATTGCCCATGTAGGCAAGCCATTAAATCTGAAACATGTGTTTAAAAGTTTCTAATTAACATTTGGACTGGATATATCATTTAAAAATGTATTATGTTTACAAGAAATCCTGAAGACGTAGATTCAACATTTTATTCAAAAGAAATATTATTTAGAGTATTAACATCTCACTTGTTCAAAGTGCATTCGCCTTACATACATTTTTTTTTTTTCTAGTAGCAACATCCTAGAACTACGTTAATGCAATGAATCACATTGGATTATATGCAGCGCAGCGTTTATGCTTCATTTCTAAAGTAACTTCTCAAGGCACTGATGAGCCAACTGGTGAAAAGATCTGTGTCATGTTCCATGGGTCTACAACCCTTGCAGCTGCGAGCACCGTCTATGGATTTGGAATTTGTCGTTCAAGAGATGGCATGCTAGGAAGAGGTGTCTATGATAGTAGAGATCAAAGCAAAACTCTATGTTACCCCTTATTTAGCAAGGCAGACCAGGTTTTATGAAACATAGGGTTACTGTACATAGGGTCATATACAATTTATAGGAAAAAAACACTTTCTGCAAAAGACATAGCATGATCATGGCTATGATACAGGATGAGTACCTCCATATGTGGCATGGTTGGAGGAAGATTGTGTTTGGATCAATTTTGTTGGTGTAGCCCATGTGACTCAAACACAAACTCCATGTAATATGATGACACCAATCAGTATCAATAAAATGCATAAATCAGAGGTACAAAATAATCTACAGCACATTCCAATATGTTCCCACAATATACATACAAAACAGTCTCATGTTCAGCATCAACTCTCCAAGGTGACATGGTTCATTCACACAGAAAGAACCACGACTGTTAAGCATTGTAAGGCCTCATGCACACTGTGAAGCTCAAAAATATTTTTTCTCCTACAGGAGATTTTAGCATCAAAAACGCGGGAAAAAAGACACATTCCCACGTCTGGTGTTAATGCATTCTAGTGGCCAGAATTCTGGCCAATTAAAAGTACATACTGACAGCTGCACTCATAATATTGTACACACCAATATATAACATATAAATAAAAAGACAGAAATGTTGTGCTGTTCTGAATGTATTAATAACACTAAAGTGCAAATAGCCTTAAAACAAAAAACAAATTGCATCCAACATAACAGAGAAATCCACTTATTCAAAAACTGGTTAATATTATCCCTGCCATCATGGAAAGAATAAATATTAAAATGCAAAAGTCCAATAGTGTAAACACATCCCAATCATAAACTTAGTGTAGAACACGTGCACAGTTCTGTTCCTTAGTGCTCCACTCCAGAATGGATATATTAAGCCTCTTACCAGATGATGAGACCTAATTCAGGTCAAATCTTTAGTGAACTTTACCCCTCAAACTAGGTATGCAGTGTATCCCCTTCTAGGCAATCTCCAGGTATAAAGGCTTATAAATGGTTTTCAGATCTTTCCCACCACAGATTTCTCACATATAATAGTGAGAAGCATAGTAATATGAAAGAGAAGAGACTCTCATTGCGCAACGTCCTCCCAAAAAAAAAAAGCAATTTATTAAAAGAAATGTACTTACAAATCCAGTAAAAAAAATAAAAACAGGCATTGGTTACAAGTATTCATCTTGCACCCCGGCGGGCGTGCTGATGTCAACAATATTTCCTCCGCCCGACACATGTTTCGCCGCAATAGACGTCACCAACAGGACAATCCCCTTTGCCCCGTTGATGGTGTCTATTATGATGAAACGTGCATATAGGGCAAAGCAGCACGTCCATTATAATGCTGGCCCTACCTTCAGGATATATTCACTTTCCCTTCACTGCTATATTCGGTCATCAAAAGTGAGTGGTACGGCTGTGTAAGCTGAAAGCAGACTCCCTGGCCTGTGACAGCACTGATTGGTCCATCACTGTCAAATGTGGGAGAATCTCTTTTAGCCCTGGTTCACATGTCAAATCACATGCCAAATCGGCGGCAATGGCAGCGACCAAATCGGTGAAATGCCACATCGGCGGCACCACACCGACTCCCAGAAGTAGTTTCTGTACTGTTAGGTTCGGTTCTTTTGGACCTCTTAGCCTAGGCTCGGACACTGGGTGTGTGGATCTCAACCCCTTCACCGGTGAGGTAGACAAAACACATACACGAGTTGTACGTGGATAATGAATACAATTTAATGCTTGCTTTGGAGCAGAATATATACAGTAACTGTCACGTACTCCACTCGTAGGTGAACCAATCAAAATACAAGTTAAAGTTATACATTATACATCATAGCATGACTTCCCTTTGCGTGTTACCACATAGCGCTTTTTTAGCACACTTCCTTGGGGCTCATTCTGTACAGACTAAGCTCGTGCGCCACTTAAGCAGAAGCGGGTAACCACGTTCTAAAAATTCAAATGTCAAGGCCTGTGGCTGAAACAAATGTATGTGTAAAAGAGAACTATCTTAAACTAACATCTAAATTTATATTTTTGCTTCCATAACTAAAAAGCAGAACTTAAAATCTAGCTGGAACATCACAAAAGTTATAAGTTCAATTAAAGTACGAGCTTTTATATATCTACTTATAAATCAAAAAAGCAATTTACCTTATATGTACTACTTTTGGCGATTTCGGGGTGCGATGTCCATTGACATCTGTGCAGAACCCGCACAGATGTCTCTGAAACCGCCCCCCGAAATCAGCTTGTGCAAGTTCAGCTGAATTTGCATGATTTCATTCCCGGAGTCAGTGTGAACCAGGGCTTAAAGGGGTTGGAAAGGTTTGTATTTTTTCACCTTAATGCATCCTATGCATTAAGGTGAAAAAACACCTGGCAGTCACCGGCCCTAGCCCCCCCCCCCCCATTTTACTTACCTGAACCCTTTCATTCAGTCGGCAGGGACGCACTGTCTCTCTCTCCACGGGCTCCTGGCTCTTGATTGGATAGATTGATATCAACACAGCCATTTTCTCCCGCTGCTGTCAATCAAATCCAATGACGCAGGCGCCAGGGGGCGGGGCCGAGTCCTGCATTCGGCCTCTATGGACGCAAATGCTGGACTCCAGTGCGCGCCGGCAAGGTAACCCCCTCGAGGAAGCGCTTCTCCTAGGGGGTTATCAGATGTGGGGAGAAGCCGCGAGAGCCGCTGGGGGGACCCCAAAAGAGCAGGTTTGGGGCCACATGAGCTGCACAGTGGAGGTAAGTATGATATATTTGTTATTTTAAAAAAAATAAAAAAAATACCCTTACAATCGTTTTAAATGTTGTGCAAAAAAAACTCATACAAAGCTAAATAAAAGGTGAAGAACACCAGATGAAATACTCAAAGACATCAAATCCTTCTTTAGGAAAATATATGTCTATTAGAAGTTTACTAAAGTTGATTATTAAATGATTACTTACCAATCAATGTATAAATACTGGCCCGCAGGCTCTCATTGATTGCAGGGGACAGAAAATAAAGGGGAAATCTCACTAGTGGAAACATGAACAGCAAAAACCCTTCTCCCCCCTCCTAAAAAAAGTGTTTTTATTATTGTTTGAGTCCCTTCCAGAGAAATATCCCTTCACTCTCTGTCCCTTTTATGGGTTTACAGGAAATGAAAGGAAATCTAACCAATGGAGACACAAACCGTAATACAATTCTTATAGAGAAAAAAAGTTTTTGTACTGAAGTTGGACTTTAAATTTGAAATGGGTTTAAAAGATTCTAATTGACATTCTGATTGGATATCAGTAATAAATGCATTATGTTTATAAGACATAGTAAATAAATAGATTGAACATTGTATTCAAAAGAAACCAATGTCTTTTAGGGTTCGTTTATACTTGCTTTGACATTAACACACTTTAAATCGTCTACTGCTTCAACATCCTTTTGTGTATTTAATGCTTTGGTGATGCTTTTATGAAGCTTTTTTGAAGCTTTAAAAAAGCTTGGCAAATGCCTTGCGTGTGTTGATTTTCTATTTGTTTACAAGGGGCTCAGTAGAACCCCAGCTCGGTAGTACCCCCACTCAGCAGATCCCCAGCTCATTAGTTCCTCTGTTTAGCAGATCCTTAGCTTATTAGTACCCCCATTTAGCAGATCCCTAGCTCATTAGTACCCCTGTTCAGCACATCCCCAGCTCATTAGTACCCCTGTACAAGAGATCCCCAACTTATTAGTACTCTCATTCCGCAGATCCCCCGCTTAGTAGTCTGCTGATCCCCTACTCAGTAGAAACCTCCATCTCTGCTGATCCCATGCTCAGTAGTAACCCCCAGCTCTGCTGATTCTCTGCTTTGCTTATCTCCCTCTCTCTGTGGTTCCTGCTCACCTTCCCGTAAAGTGTTCCCATGTTGCACCCCCAGGTGTGCCGTCTGCTAGTTGCTCCACTCCAGTCCAGAGCCCACTCGACTTTCCTGCTGCTCCTTGCTGCACACCAGATGTGACGTCACCAGACACTTCCAGAATATATACACATGAAGCAGAAGTAACTGATGATGAAGTCTTTCTGGTTTCCTTGTTGGTTTCCCAGTGCATCCTGGGATGTTTCATACCTGCAATACCTCCAAAACAAAGCATAGCTAACTCTGAATGAAAGCCTCTCAAAAGTTGCAGGTGCTGTTGGAGAGCTTTGTCATAGACTTCTATGGAGGCTTTGGAGACTCTTTGAAGCTCCAGGACATGGGGTATAATTTTTGAAGCAAAGCAAACACAACAGTGTGAACATAACTGTAAGGTAACCATGTTAGTGTGTCAAATGCCACATTTTGAAGCAAGTGTAATCGAGGCCTTAAAGTATCAACATACTGCTTGATGAAAATTTAATTGCTTTAAAGATGCATGTTGTGTTTTTTTTCCTTCCAATAGCACCGGCCCTTAACTACATACATGCCATGAATAGCATTGGAGACTTATGGGCAGAGGAGAGACTACGCAACTTTTATGAAGTAACTCTTCAAAGCACTGATAAGCCAACTGATGGAAAGATCTATGTCATGTATCATGGCACTACATCTTCTATAGCTGAGAGCATCATCAAGAATGGATTTCGTCAGTCAGAGGATGGCATGCTAGGAAGAGGTGTCTATGTTAGTAGAGATATAAGCAAAGCTCTACGTTACCCCTTATTTAATAAAGCAGACCAGGTTGTTTTGAAACTTAGGGTTAATGTTGGAAAAGTTATCAAAATTGCCTGTAAACATCACCCCCTGAAAAAGACATGGCATAAATATGGCTTTGATACAGCATGGGTACCCCCAAATTGTGGTATGATTAACAGTGGCTTAGAGGAAGATTGTGTTTGGGACCCCCAGAGGATCAAGGTTGTTGGTATAGCCCATGCCACTAACATGTATGTAGGGCAATATCTTCACAGGTTAGTTGAGCAGTATGCAGATTAGAGGGTAACTCCACTTTTGTGGGGAAAAAAATAGCAAATAAAATAAAAAAAATAATATGGCAAAAACATAATTGTTACACGACTCATATTGTAATTAAATGTTATTAAAAATTACCTTTCCTTTTCAATCTGCATATGCAATATGGCTACCTGGAGCAGGGCTGGTGCAGGGATTTTTGACACCCTAGGCAAAACCTAATTTTGCCTCCCACATTGGCTTCACCCCTGACTCCACCTCCACCCCCTTCGCCTTGCCCATATGACAGAAGGCGCCGCTATACAGAAAGCATTGGCTCTTCTTCCTCTAGCGCTGGCTCCAGTGCTGTGCTGCGCCTCTAATTACACTACCGGTCGGACGGAGCAGCTGCCTGAGACTGAGTTAGTTACATGCTGCAGCCTGCAGAGCATGCAGACGCGGAGGGAAACCAGCGGCCGGGCGCCCCTAGGCAGCAGTGCGCCCTAGGCGGCTGCCTAGTTTGCCTAGTGGTAGCACCGGCCCTGACCTGGAGGCATTCTGTACACAGATGGTGTACAGAACACCCCCCAGATATGCCATTTCCTGTTTGTGTGATTGGCTTACTGATTTACCCAAAAGTCTGCACTAAGATATAAGTCAGATTTTTGGCACCCCCTGGAATGAATATGTCATTTTTGGTGTGATACACTCAAAGGGAAATCGCATTTAAGGCCCCGTTCACACCTATGCGAATTAGATGCGGCTTACACCGCATCCAATTCGCAGGACATTTTAAAATACCTTCATCTGAATGCATCTGGTTCACATATGTGCGTTGCATTTGCACTGCGCATTGCCCAAAAAAAGTGTGCGTTTTCTGGGCATTGCGGTGCGAATTACAAGCACATTATCTTCTATGGGAATGCATCTGATTCGCAGATGCTTTCCGTTGTGAACAGGCATTCTCTCCTTCTCCTCACTACACCTCGCCCCTCTCCCCCCTCTCCCTGCTCAGCTGATGCGCAGACAGGGGGGGAATGACAACTCATGAGGCCCCCGGGCAATAGGAGATTATGGGGCCCCTGGGCAATAGGAGAAGATTATGGGGCCCCCGGGCAATAGGAGATTATGAGGCCCCCAGGCAACAGATTATGGGGCCACACAGTATACACACACACACATACAGTATACACACACAGACAGCCAATATACACACACAGAATACACATACACACACTGAAAAGGCACTAAAGAGGCGGGGCAGTTATAATCTTGGGATTTTTAAAAAAAAAAACACAGATTTTTACATACTGTCCCTGGTTTTATTGAAGCTGGACACCCTGATGGGGCCCCTTAGTGGCATGGGGCCCTCGGGCAGTGCCCGAGTGCCCGAATGGTCAGTCTGCCCCTGTGCGCAGATAGAACGGAGAGGAACAGCTGAACAGCTGCTTTTTCTCTTTGCAGAGAAAATGTAGCTGGAATTTGCACCGGACTAGTGTGAACCCGGCCTAAAGGTATACCCTGCCACCTTCCACTTGCAGGGGCAGCAGTTGATTGATAACTATAAAATGACTCCCATACACTTTGCACATGAATACAGGCAAACAAACAGCTATTTCTTCAGAATAGCAAAAGGTAGAAATCTGCAACAAAATTTATTAAAATTCTTCCAATGTTCATAGATCACCCAGAGAGGAATGTTTTCCTCAACAAAAATTGAGTTACTCTTTAACCTGTTCGGGCCGAGAGTCCACAAATATGTGGACTCTCGGCAGGTGGGCCTTGATGCCAAGAGGCTGCATATTTGAGTACCCAAATGTAAACAAACCTGTGCTAAGAGAGCGCGCCCTGCGTGCTCCCGCCACAGTTACTGGTGCCGAACAGAAAGCTTCCGATCACTACTTGTGATTGGGAGATTTCCACTCATGTGACCGCTGTGACAGCCAATCACGGCAGTCACATGATGATGAACCCCACCCTGCCCCCTGGCATCAGAAACCCCTTAAAGGGCTGGGAGGGGCTGGCATTAAGGGATTAAATGTGAAATTATCAGAAAAAAATGCAGAATGTTAGAAAAGAACTCTACTTTTACTAAAAATATATATATATTTTTTTTTGTTGGCATATACCTTTGTTACACAAGCCATTTTGTGATTTTATTTGATTTTATTTAATTAAATGTGCCATTGCATTTGAATTTACAGCCATAGTGATTTTATTTGATCTGTTAAAAAATTCCAATATTATTTCCATGCAACACAGCAACCTGGTGGTGGTCCATAAACCATATATAGTCATACAGATCTTTCCAGAGAATCTCTGCTTTTCCCAGTTGTCTGGACTGAGCCATAAAAACAGTTACAGGCACACCCTTGCAGAAAGAGTGTCATTTTTGGTAAAATATCTTTTAAGGTTTATTCACACCTAGACAACGTCTATGTTTAGACAGCCCACCCTCAACACTTTATAGCCACCTCTCTAGCATTCCTCTGCTGCTCTTTCTTCTCTGCCTGCCAGTGCAAAATACCCTATACAGCTATGAGAGAGCATGTGACCTCCCCCTATGATGGGGTGCTCAGGCCTAACAGCCATTGCTAGGCCCAAGCTTTGTCATGTGATCACTTCCTCTGAGCTCTGACATCAGGTATTGGTATTGGTCTTCATGCTAACTTGTGCCGTCACCAACTTGTTATGCTAACAGTTTACATAAACAGATTCATATTCCCTGCATCCATCGAAATGTAGCATTGAAAATGGACTAAAGCTCTCCTAAAGTAAAATGCAAATGTTGACTTTGAGATTTATGATTTTGTTATGTTGCACAAAAATTGCACTTATTTTAATTGGCAAATTATGATAGTTATATTTCAGCATAAATATCTGGGGGTGCACAAATTACATAAATGTTATGTTGGGTAAAAATACAGGAAATGCATTTTCATCTATTTTATCAATTTTCTCTCAACAAAACCTAGAAAATAAAAAATGTGTATTCAAATCTGCTACCTTTGTGGCAGAAATAAAGGACTCACTGCTCCAGGTGGATTGATTAGTGCCTGATAGGAATATCTAACCAAGTGCTAGCCCCAGCCCGCCTCCGTGGGTATGTGAGTAAGAGAAGAAATGGCTGCAGATCGATTGAAATCCAAAATGTTGTTTATTGATCACCAAGATGACATCAAAGGACACCAACACACGAGACTTGTAGACGCGTTTCACACAGTACAGTTGTGCTTAATCACCTAATGATTAAGCACAACTGTACTGTGTTAAACGCGTCTACAAGACTTGTGTGTTGGTGTCCATTGATGTCATCTTGGTGATCAATAAATTACATTTTGGATTTCAATCGATGTGCAACCATTTCTTCTCTTACTCACATTTGTGGCAGATGCAGCAGCCGGGCAGAGAGCTCAGTAAGGCTCGATTCACATCTATGCATGTTGCTTTTGAGCGTTTCTGCAGTGTTTTTTTGCGGTGCTTGCCGCGTTTTTGAACATGCGTTTTTGCCGTGTTTTGCGTTTAGCGTTTTTTCTTTACAGTGTTTTTTTTTAAACTGTATACAGTGTAAAAAAAAAGAAAGAAAAAAAACGCAAAACGCGGCAAAAATGCGGTAAAAACGCGGTACTTGCGTTTTGGATGCGGGTCCATTGAATTCTATTACATGCAAAACGCTGCATTTTGCATGAAAAAAAGTCCCCGACCCTTTCCAAAAACGCAGAGGCACAAAAATGCATTGATGTGAACATGTTCCATAGGAACCCATGTTAAAAAATTCCCATGCATTTCTGCAAAATGCAAAATTAATCAAAAAACGCATTCGTGTGAATAGAGCCTAACACTGAGTTTGTGGTTTTAGCAGACTACTGAGCTGCACTGAGTACCCCATGTGGGTTTGCCACCTCATCCCTTTAAACATGAACACACATGAATTACACAGGTTCTGAGGCTAATTTAATACACATAAGGCACCAAATGAGTTTAATTACCACCTTAATTAGCCACAGAACCTGTGTATTTAATATGTGTTTGGTTTTAAATTGATGAGCTGGCAACTCTAACCCTATGGACACTCCAGCATCAGTGCCAGTGTCTCTGTTATGATACCCTCTGACAGATGTTGAAAGCTGTCCTTGGGAATCTAAGTGCTAATTAGTCTTCAACAGAGCTGATGGTGGAGATTGGTGGAAGACTCAGTAGGGCAGTTTGGCAGAGCAGTGGGATGGTACCTAGAATTGGTGAGGAAAGAGTACTATGAGGTGACAGTCTGTAGGGTGTCTTGGCAGGCACCAAAGACAGCAACCTGGAGGTGTTCTGGAGCATACAAAAAGTATGCAAAAAGTAGATACTTGGAGAGGTGGAAGTTCAAATCAAGAAAAACTAGGTAAGTTTCAAAAATTCTTTGAACTGAGATAACATACTGGGTTGGATCAGCAAGAAATTCTTGTCTGAGAAGATGGTATCAGGCGGCATGGAAACAGCAGCATTGGAAAACCTATGTGATGAAGGGGATGATTTATTAACCTCTTCAGATTCGCGCTATTGCCAAATGACGGCAACAGCTCGGACCTACATTGCGCTGCGCGCTCGGTGATCAGCGAGTCTATGAGACTCGCCTGATCACAGATCAGAGTAAGGGGTCGGTCCTGACCCCTTACCACATGATCAGCTATCAGCCAATGACAGCTGATCATGTGATGTAAACAGAGGCGGTAATCGGCTATTTTTCCTCCTCGCACTGACAGCGTGAGGAGGAAAAAAAAAACCCGATCACCGGTGGCCGTGAGAGGGACATCAGTCCCAATCACGGCGATCAACTGCCCCCTGCCAGTGACACAGCAATAGGCAGCAGTGCTGCCTACCAGTGCCCACCAGCGTCACCCATCAGTACCCACAGTGCCACCCATCAGTGCCATCTATCAGTGCCCACAGTGCCACCCATCAGTGCCACCCATCAGTGCCCACAGTGCCACCCATCAGCGCTCACAGTGCCACCCATCAGTGCCCACATCAGTGCAACAACAGTGCTGCACATCAGTGCCACCTATCAGTGCCCATCAGTGTCACCTACCAGTGCCCATCAGTGCCGCCCATCACTGCCCATCAGTGCCACCCATCAGTGCCCCCCATCTGTGCCGCCCATCAGTGCCCCCCATCAGTGGTACCTATCAGTGCCCATCAGTGCCACGTATCCGTGCCACCCATCCGTGCCGCCCATCAGTGCCACCCATCAGCACCCATCAGTGGCCATCAGTGCCGCCTTATCTGTACTCCTGTAGTACCGCCTTATCTATCCCCAGCAGTGCTGCCTTAACTGTGCCTATCAGTGCCGCCTTAACTGCGCCTATCCGTGCCCATCAGTGCAGCCTATCAGTGCCCACCAGTGCCGCCTCATCAGCGCATATCAATGAAGGAGAAAAATGACCTGTTTGCAAAATTTTATAACAAACTATGAAACATGATTTTTTTTTTTTTCAAAATTTTCCATCTTTTTTTGTTTGTTTAGCAAAAAATAAAAATCCCAGCTGTGATTAAATACCACCAAAAGAAAGCTCTATTTGTGGGAAAAAATTATAAAAATTTCATATGGGTACAGTGTTGTATGACCGCGCAATTGTCATTCAAAGTGCGACAGCGCTGAAAGCTGAAAATTGGTCTGGGCAGGAGGGGGGTTTAAGTGCCCAGTAAGCAAGTGGTTAAAGGCAAATAGACTGTGCACTTTGTAAAGTGCAGTTGCTCCAGAGCTCAGTAAAGGAGACTAAGCAATTATGTGCAAGGAAAATAAACAAAACAGCAGTTTTGCTTGTACATGATTGGATAATGGAAGCCAGCAGAACTTCTGCTCATTTACTATGCTCTGAAGAAGCTGCACTTTGCAAAGTGAAGTAAAGGCTTGATTTCCTTTAGTAAATCAATCCCATAGAGTCAAGTTTGATGTTGCTAGACCTGGGCTGAACCTTCCATCTCTTATTCAGTCACATAGAGGACACTACTTGGGTTAGACAAACAAAACTGATAAAAACAGAAAAATCACTGCACTTGGGTAAATACCACTGAGATGGCAGCCATAAACTTTGTAATACCAATTTTGTGATACCAAATTTACAGGAGATGATATAAAAAGTGCAGCGCTAAAATATAATTTTTAAAAAAAATAAGATCAGACAAATTATATAAATAAATACAAAACACAGCAGAAAGTGTCTATAGGCATCAATTTTATGTGGTCAATCAATTAACCAAACACTGTATGAATTTGAAAAACAATAAAAATTCTACATATATAATAATTTGTAAAAAAAAAACAAAACTGTGTAGTAACATCAATGTCCTGTGCAAAGAAGCATAGAGCAGAAAAAGTACAGAACCAATATGTTACCTAAAAGTTTCCATATGTGATCAAAACAGTAAGTGCTGCTCAAATCCACACTCCTGATCACAGATACAGTATTTCAGCCATCCAACTGGTGTCCTCACAAATACACACAGAGGACTCTTACCAGATTAATATGACCACTATGTTTAAATGGTCAACAGTGCTGAAGGGGTTAATACCACCTGTCCCCGAAGGCAGCAACTGGCTCACGCCACAAAGCAACTCCATAGGGTAATAACATTTAAAAACATTATTATTATTATACAGCATTTATATAGTATCAACAGTTTGCGCAATGTAGAGGTGGAACAGTACAATTACAATACAGCCCAATACAGAAGGAATAGGAGGGCCCTGCTCATGGAGCTTACAATCTAAAGGGAGGGGGAGATGGTACAAAAGGTAATAGCTGCAGTTCTTAGGTGGAGATGGGGTAGGCTTTAGGGTTGCAACATCATCCCTTTAATCCAGGACACATATGAATTACAAAGGTTCTGAGGCTGATTTAATGCAGGTAAGGCACCAAGTGAATTTTTTACCACCTTAATCAGCCACAGAACCTGTGTAAGTAATATGTGTCCTGGATTAAAGGGATGATGTGGCAACCACAGAAGGCTTCCCTGAATAAGTGAGTTTTCAGGGATTGAGTTTTCAGGGATTGCCTAAAGGCAGACAGGGTAGGGCCGACTGTGTTTTAAGTTCTTTTTATAATTTTTTCCAGAAAAAACATACACAACATATTTAAAAACAACACATCAGGACATGCTAACAAATTCAGCAACTAAATATATCATAAATGTTACTCCTAGGTTTTATATACCATACAGCTTTACAAATACCCCTTGAGAAGCATATAGTTCAGAGACTCTCCCCTTCCCCCCTCTCCCCACCCCCACCCGCACCCAAAGATAAAAGGGATTTTAGGGATTGCCTAAAGGCAGACAGGGTAGGGGCTGACTTACCATATTGGGGCAGGGAGTTCCAGAGGATGGGAGAGGCTCTGGAGAAGTCCTGTAGGAGAGCATGGGAGGGGCTAACAAGGGAGCTAGAGAGCATGAGGTCTTGGGAGGAGCGAAGAGGACGATTTGGGCAATATCCGCAGATGAGATTGGTGATATAGCCAGGGGCGATGTTGTGGATGACCTTGTATGTTGTGGTTAGTGTTAGGTTCGGTTCTTTTGGACCTCTTAGCCTAGGCTCGGACACTGGGTGTGTGGATTGCAACCCCTTCACCGGTGAGGTAAACAAGACACATACACGGGTTGTACGTGAATCATGAATACAATTTTAATGCCGCTCGGAGATTGAATATATAGAGTAACTGTCACGTATTCCACTCGTAGGTGGACCAATCAAAATACAAGTTAAAGATATACATCATAGCAACATAACATGACCTCTCTTTGTGTGTTACCACATAGCTGTCTTTATCACACCTCCCTGGGTCTCATCCTGCATAGACTAAGTTTGTGCGTCACTTAAACAGAAGCGTGTATCTACATTCTAAGAATTCAAATATTACGGCCTGTGGTTAAAACAAATGTATGTAAAATAGAGAACTTATCTTAAACTATCTTAACACCTAGCATCTAAATAGATTATTGCTTCCGTAGCTAAAAAACCACAGAGGTTGAAGTCTTGGCTGGAATATCACAGAAATTACAAGTTCATTTAAAGTACAAGTTTTTCATATATCTACTTATTAATCAAGAAGCAATTATAAATCAATACAATCAAAAGCATTTTACCCTTATAGTTAGTATTTTGAATTTTTTACAGTGGGGTAGGGGAAGCCAGTGAAGGGATTGGCAGAGAGGAGCAGCAGTCACAGATAGGTTAGATAAGGTGTATTAGTCTAGCAACAGCATTCATATTAAACTGAAGGGGAAATAGACTGTGTAAAGGTAGACCAGTGAGGAGGGAAAAAGAAGAATGGCTGCACATCCAAAGGTTCCAAACAGCGTGCCTTTATTAAAAATCACCAGGGTACACCAAGGACACCAGATATTTAGTCATACACACCTGGAGCAACGGATTCCTTTTTCCTTGATTCAGTGAGGAGGGAGTTACAGTAGTCAAGGCGGGGAATAAACAAGCAGTGAATAAGTTGTCACGGCACGGAGAAGCTTTTCGTACGATCCAGAAGACAGGCAGCCACACAAAGTTGTAACATAACTTCCCCAGCACTCGTTCTCCTGGCCTTTACTTCCCCTCTCTCCATCCTGTCTGCTGCAGTGGGGAATCTGGATGGAGAGCGGGGGAAGCAAAGACCAGGAGAAAGAGTGCCGGGGAAGGTTATGTTACAAGTTTGTGTGGCTGCCTGTCTTCCAGTTCGAACGATAAGCTTCTCAGTGCCGACACCTGATGATCATGTATTTTTTCAGCCCGCACTGCACAACTAGCCAGGGAGAGGAAGTGAGCGCTGCGGGGAGCATGTGGGGGGGGACCGGAGGAGCACAGGGGGGACCAGCAGACCATCTGGGGGACCAGAGGAGTATGGGGGGAACTAGAAGAGTGCAGGGGACCAGAGGAACACATGGGGGCCAGAGGAGCATGTGGGGGACCAGAGGAGCACAGGGGAGACCAGCGGAGCATGTGGGGGACCAGAGGTGCATGGGGGAATAGAGGAGCACATGGGACCAGAGGAGCATGGGAGGGGGGACCAGAGGAGAATGTGAGGGGACCAGCGGAACTTGTGAGGGACCAGAGGAGCATGGGGGGACCAGAGGAGCATGGGGGACCAGAGGAGCATGTGGGGGACCAGAGGAGCATGGGGGGACCAGAGGAGCATGGGGGGACCAGAGGAGCATGTGGGGGACCAGAGGAGAAAAGGGGGACCAGAGGAGCACAAGGACCAGCTGAGCATGTGGAGCATGTGGAGGACCAGAGGAGCATGGGGGGACCAGGGGAGCACAGAGACCAGAGGAGCATGGGGGAATAGAGGAGCACAGGGGACCAGAGGAGCATGTGAGAGACCAGAGGAGCATGTGGGAGACCAGAGTAGCATGTGGGGGACCAGAGGTGCACAGGGGGACCAGAAGAGCATGTGGGGGACCAAAGGAAAACAGGGGAGACCAGAGGAGCACATGGGCAACCAGAGGAGCATGTGGGGGACCAGAGGAGCATGTGGGGGACCAGAGGAGCACAGGGGGTACCAGAAGAGCAGGGGGGTACCAGAAAAGCACAGGGACCAGAAGAGCACAGAGGGACCAGAGGAGCATGAGGGTACAGAGGAGCAGGGGGGTATCAGAAAAGCCCTGCGGCCCCCCCACCCCAAAGCACCTTGTCCCCATGTTAATGAGGACAAGGGCCTCTTCCCGACAACCCTGGCCGTTGGTTGATGGGGTCTGCGAGCGGAGAGCTTATCGGTATCTAGGAGCCCCCTTTAATAAGGGGGCCCCCAGATTCCGGCCCCCCACCCTATGTGAAAGAGTATGGGGTACATCGTATCCCTACCCATTCACCCGGGGAAAAAAGTGTCAATAAAAAAACACACTAGACAGGTTTTTAAAGTAATTTATTAGGCAGCTCCAGGGGTCTTCTTCTGACTTCGGGGGTCTTCTTCCGACTTTTCCGCTCTTTCCGGCCTCTTCTCCGGGTGTCCGGTTCTTCTCCCGCTCTCCGGTTTTATCTGCCAGGCTCCTCCACTATCTTCTGCTCTTTTGCCGCTCTTTTGCTAGCAGTGGCCCAGTCTTCTCCGTCGTCTTGTTCCCTCTTCTCTTCTTCCGATGTTGACACGATGCTCTCTCCCACTGTAATGCTGTTTGCGAGGTGCGCAACGACTTATATAGGCATGGGGCGTGGTCACCGGGTGATGCCACCCGGTGACCCTGCCCCTTATGACATCACAGTCCCATCATGCCCTGGGACTGTGACGTCATAAGGGGGATGGGATCGCGCTGGAAGCATTCTCGCGGGCAGGTACTGTAGTTTGTACAAAAGTCCGATGGCTTTGTGTACACACGACCGGACTGCTCCATCGGACTTTTGCTGCCGGAAAGTTTGTCCGATCGCACAGCCAACAAAAGTCCGATGAAAACCAAAAAAGTTTGTCCGATGGAGCGTACACATGGTCGGATATTGCCCCAAAACAGCTAATTTGCACGTTTGTTGTCAAAAAGTCTGATCATGTGTATGGGCCTTAAGACCCCATATACACTATTAGATTTTAGGCAGATTTTTGTCCTCAGATTTACCAAAACTATGTAGTGCAAGGGTCTGCCTGATTGCATACAAATTGAAACTCTTATGCCGCGTACACAGGGCACAGTGTGCAGGTAAAGCTGACTGCAGACTATTCCTTTTCTGTTCCTAATAATACAGGCAGTTGATTGAGCTAAGCTGCAGTTTATTAAGTCAGTGTACTGTATACTGGGCACAGTGTGCAGCTAAAGCTGACTGCAGACAATTATGAGATAGTTATAAGACAATTATAAGACAGTATGTCTGGAAGGCCAACATGGAGAGGCAGACACACACAGGCCAATAAAAGAGGGAAAGCAGGCTCTGTGTCTAGAGGCAACAGTGCTGGTCGTGGACACGGTGTATCCCCATCAGCACGTGGCCGTGGGGCACGCTTGTCCTTTTTTTCGGCAGCTGGCTGTGTTGAGCCGCAACATGTAGAAGAGTTGGTAGAGTGGATGACCAAGCCATCCTCATCCTCTCTCACCCAGGCTCAGGGTACTTTGTCTGCCAAAGCAGCCTCTTCCCTTGGCTCAATGGCATCAGTCACTCCTTCCCTAGCCCCACCATGTCCTGCGGAGTCCCCCGAACTGTTTGACCACAGTGTTGGGTACATGCTGCAGGAGGATGCGCAGTGTTTTGAGGGCTCCGATGATGGTACCCAGCTTGAGGAAGGCAGTTACATGAGCCCAGAGAGAGGGGGTGCCCAAGAAGGACAGCAAACTGGCAGTCATGTTCCCCCTGCTGCAGCATACTGCCAGGTTTGCTTCAGTGACGTCGGCGAGGAGGGAGAGGATGATGAGGTCACTGACTCTACATGGGTGCCTGATAGGAGAGAGGAGGAGGAGGCACATCTCCAACGAGGCAGGATGCCCTCCAGGGGCCAGCTTAAGGACAGCCAACCGACTGCATCACACTGCAGAGCTCCGCATGTGCAGGGTGCTGCTGTCTCTGCACGTTATTCCAAAAGTTCTTTGGTGTGGGCCTTTTTTGAGATGTGTGCTATTTGCAACATATGTCTGAAGCGTATCTCGCGTGGCCAAACATATGCCGACCTGCCATGCAGTCCGTTGGCAAGCATACATAAAAGACCCGCACCAAAGAACAAAGCGGACCTCTCCTTGCTCCTCATCAGCTGGGATCTCCAACCCCACTATACCTTCAGTCCTCTCAGAAACCTGCACTGAGAGGAATGAAGGTGTAGAATTAGGTGTGCAATGGGCAATCTACTATCGGTACACCAACGTCCAATTGTCCCAGGCAAATTTCCCTTCCCCAGCTGCTTCACCGCCGAAAGAAGTTCGCTAACAGCCATCCACATGCCCAGCGGTTGAATGCTAGCTTGGCTAAATTGCTAACACTTCAACTGATGCCTTTTCTGTTGGTAGACTGTGCCCCCTTCCGTGAGTTTGTGGAATGTGCGGATCCTCAGTGGCAGGTTCCCAAACGCCACTTTTTGTCACGGAAGGTGATTCCAGCTCTCTACGGCCATGTGGAAGGCAATGTTTTGGCCTCGCTGGACAGGGCGGACAGCGGTAAGGTGCATATTACCGCTGACTAATGGTCCAGCAGGCATGGACAGGGACGTTACCTATCTTTCACAGCCCACTGGGTGACTCTGCTGGCAGCTGGGAAGGATGCAGGACAGGGTGCAGTAGTGTTGGAGGTTGTTCCGCCACCACGCCTCCAAAATGCTATTACTGGTGATTCTGACACACCTCTCTCCTCCACCCCCTCCTCTTCTTCTTCCTCTATGGCCTCTTCCTGTGCTGATTTGTCCTCGGAACCAGCGGTGCTCCGTAGGCGTTCAAGGGGCTACGCAAGTACGCAGGCAAAAATATGCCATGCGGTGCTTGAGCTGGTGTGCTTAGGGGACAGGAGCCATACTTGGGGGCAGAGATTCTGTCAGCTCTGCAGGGGCAGGCTCAGAGGTGGTTGACGCCACGCCAGCTTAAGCCAGGAATGGTGGTTTGCGACAATGGCACCAACCTCCTCTCCACCCTCCACCTGACCCATGTGCCCTGTTTGGCTCATGTCTTTAACTTGGTGGTGCAGCGGTTCTTGGGCAGGTACCCGGGCTTACAGGATCTCCTGAGGCAGGCCGGGAAAGTCTGTGTGCATTTCCGCCGGTCATATAATGCCAGTGCTCGGCTGGCTGACCTCCAAAAAGAATTTAACCTGTCCAAGAACCGCCTAATCTGTGACATGCCCACCAGGTGGAACTCAAGATTGGCCATGCTGCAGCGGCTGCACATGCAGCAGAGGGCCATCAATGAGTACCTGTGCGATTATGGCACCAGGACAGGGTCAGGGGAGCTTTTTTTTTCACCACGCCAGTGGGTCATGATCAGGGATGCATGCACTGTTCTATCACCATTTGAGGAGGCCACGAGGATGGTGAGCAGTGACAGTGCATGCATCAGTGACACTGTCCCTCTTGTCCACCTGTTGGAGCACACGCTGCGTGGAATAATGGACAGGGCACTTGAGGCAGAACAAGGCCCCCTTTATCCGAACAGTGTTCCTCCTGGCCCGCTGATCACACAGGAAAAGGACAAGGAGGAGGAGGAGGAGGATTGTGTTAGCATGGAGGTGGAGCCTAGCACTCAGCATCAGCAGCAGTCTTCAAGGGATCAGTTACAGTCCGAAGAAACCCATGGACTTGTACGTGGCTGGAAGGAGGTGGCTGGGAATCATGTTGTCCTTAGTGACCCAGAGGACTCCGGAACGAATGCCTCAGCAAACCTACGCTGCATGGCCTCCCTGATCCTGCAAAGCCTGCGGAAGGATCCTCGTATTCGTGGTATCAAGGAGAGGGATCATTACTGGCTGGCAACCCTCCTTGATCCACGTTACAAGGGTAAGGTTGTGGACCTTATCTTGCCGTCGCAGAGGGAGCAGAGGATGAAACATCTTTGGGGGGCCTTGCAGAAAGGTTTGTGCAACACGTTTCCAGAGCCTGGGAGATTACAAATTCCTTGTCCTGGACAACGTGTTGCTGAGGCTCCGGTCAGTCACAGAAGGAGCGGTGGAGAAGGTGGCTGTCTGACCGATGCGTTCAGACAATTTTTTAGTCCGCAGCCCCAAGGTATGATCGGTTCCAGCAACCTTCGCCAGCGTCTGATTTATATGGTGCAGGAATACCTAGGGGCAAGATCAGACTTGAACACCTTTCCCACGAAAATCCTCTGGTTTACTGGGTCTTGAGGATGGATCACTGGCCAGAGCTTCTGGCCTGTCCTGCATCCAGCATTCTTTCGGAATGCACATTCAGTGCTGCTGGAGGCTTTGTAACCGATCACATGGTGCGCCTGTCCGCCGAATCGGTCGATCGGCTGACCTTCATAAAAATGAATCAGTCTTAGATCACCAGCTACCAAGCACCTGAGGCTGATGTAACCGAATATTTTTTTTTTTAATGTGAGATCCCTTCAAGATTGCCTATTCTGATGCTGAGTGACTATCCTGTAATGCTGAGTGACTATCCTCTTCCTCCTCAATTTTCATGCTGATAGCTTGTAAGAACGTTTTTGGTTCTGGGCACCGCCACCAGTGGCTAAGGCCCAATTTTTCTGCCCCTGTTTAACAGGGGGGTGTAATTACAATTTTTGATGCAATTCTTTGCAGCAGGGCTCATTCCTGCCCTCCAACTAGAGTATCTGTGAGGGGTTGCAGTGTTGTGGCACCAGCACCAGTGCCTAAGGCCCAACTTTTCAGCCCCTGTTTAACAGGGGCATGTAATTACAATTTTTGATGCAATACTTTGCAGCAATGCTCATTCCTGCGCTCGAAATAGAGTATCTGTGAGGGGTTGCAGTGTTGTGGCACCAGTGCATAAGTCCCAATTTTTCAGCCCCTGTTTAACAGGTGAGTATAATTACAATTTTTGATGCAAAACTTTGCAGCAGGGCTCATTCCTGCGCTCCAACTAGAGTATCTGTGAGGGGT
Source organism: Lithobates septentrionalis (assembly GCA_037952835.1). Lineage (NCBI taxonomy): Eukaryota > Metazoa > Chordata > Amphibia > Anura > Ranidae > Lithobates > Lithobates septentrionalis. The sequence continues at coordinate 430,820 of JBBDGP010001242.1, forward strand.
TGCAGTGTTGTGGCACCAGTGGCTAAGGCCCAATTTTTCAGCCCCTGTGTAACAGGGGCGTAATTACAATTTTTGCTGCAATCATTTGCAGCAGGGCTCATTCATGCACTCCAACTAGAGTTTCTGTGAGGGGTTGCAGTGTTGTGGCACCAGCACCTGTGCCTAAGGCCCAATTTTTCTGCCCCTGTTCAACAGGGACATGTAATTACAATTCTTGATCTAATATTTCACAGCAGGGCCCATTCCTGCACCCACCAAGAGTAACTGTGAGGCCTTACAGTGTTGTGGCAACACCACCACACCGTGCACCACCAAAGGCCCAATTTTCCCAACCCTGTTCAACAGGGGCATGTAATTACAATTCTTGATCTAATATTTCACAGCAGGGCCCGTTCCTGCGCCCACCAAGAGTAACTGTGAGGGTTTACAGTGTTGTGGCAACACCAACATCTAAGGCCCAAATTTCTGCAGAGCATATAGGGCAGGCCCCTACTTTCAAACAACCAACTTACAAATAACTCCTACTTTCAAACAGAAGGAGACAACAGGAAGTGAGAGGAAATCTACCCCTAGGAAGGGAAATTCTCAACTGTAAGAGTTCCTTGTTTCACTAAAACCCCAAATTTTCAAAATCCAATTGTCATTGGGACAGAAAGTGAGTTGAAATCTTCTGAACAGGTGCACAGACAGCAAAACAAAGGTTATAGGGGTGATAACCCTTCCCTATGTTTTCCAAAAAGCTTAAAAATAGATTTTTTGGCTGGAGCTACACTTTAAAAATGTACCAGTTCAAAATTACAAACAGATTCTACTTAAGAACAAACCTACAGTCCCTGTCTTGTTTGGACCGCCTGTACACTGCTGTTCAGAGTATATAGGGCCTGGGGGCCCCACGCCTTTCTTTTTTTTAATTTGGGTGCGGGGTTTCCCTTAATATCCATACAAGACCCACAGGGGCTGGTAATGGGCTGGGGGGTACCCATGCCTTTTTACTCAATGATTTTCATCCATATTGCCGGGACCTGACATTACATTAAAGCCGCAAGCAGTTTTAAATGACTTTTATTCCTTTAGAAATGTCATTTTGTGCAGGGACTGTTCTAAGCACGGGAAACACGCGCCACTTTACAGGCATACTATAGACACCTCCCAGGCACGATGTTTAAAGGAATATTTCACTTTCTTTTTCACTTTAAGCATCATTAAAATCACTGCTCCCGAAAAAACGTCCGTTTTTAAAACGTTTTTTTCCATTGAGACATGTCCCCTGAGGCAGGACCCGGGTCCCCAAACCCTTTTTGGGGCAATAACTTGCATATTAGCCTTTAAAATTCGCACTTTTGATTTCTCACGTTCGAGTCCCATAGACTTTAACAGGGTTCAAAAGTTTGCGCGAACTATCGGTCCGTTCGCAAGTTCTGGTGCGAACCGAACCGGGGGGGTGTTCGGCACATGCCTAGTCTGGAGGAGGACCAGAGGAGGGCTGAAATCAGATGCCACAGTCTACTGAATGCAGGGACAAGGGGGTGCTGTGGCTGCACAGGATCTGTAGAAGGGAGTTCTGTCCTCATCTCTGCTGCTAATTGCTGAGGCAGGAGGATGGCAGAGACGAGCCTCTCCACAGCTGCATGGGGAAGCACAGGATCTGTAGGAGGAGTTCTGCCCTCCTCCCTGCTGTTGACTGCTGAGACAAGGTGGAGACAGAGATGAGAGGGGTTCCACAGCTGCAGGAGAGGTGTGAGGGCCACTTGGAATGGCCTGGCAGGCCGCATTCAGCCTGCGGGCCTTGTGTTTGTCACGTGTGCCCTAGATTAAGCTTGAATTGCAGTGGGTCTTTGCTTGTGTGACTGCCAGCCTCTGTTCTATATTGGGAGACCTGGGTACACCCTTAGGTGCCACTTCGAGTGTAAGCACTATATAAACAAATGGAAGGACCTATTTAAGCAAGTTCCTTTGTGCTTTCATGTTTTGATGCAGAATAACTTTTAAATTAAAATAAAATGTAAAATATGAAAGGCAGCTGGCGTGTTACTGTATGCCACATGTTATTTTGTTTCACATGAAAAATCACATTAGTGCTCTGAAGTTTCTTTCTATTTCCAGTAAAAGGCGTAGTCTAAAGATACAAATCCCAGGATGAAAAACAAACAGAAGAGTGCTGGTGTCAAGGAAAGGAAACTAAAACTTCCGGATGACGTCCACATATCTGACGTGTGATGGAAAACTCAGTGCAGATAACCATAGACTGCATAAAGTGAGTTCTGGTGAGTTTTGTCAAGGGGGATTTCCAAACGTGAAAATAATCCCAATTTGATACACTGGTATTTTAATATATAATGTGATAATGATTTTTAACCGCTTCCCATCCGACTGCTTTTGAAAAATGTCTACACGAGAGTAATGCTCTCAAGTTCCTCCACCCCAAACTTTCTCATCCATGTCTTTATGGACCTTGCTTTGTGCACTGGTTCAAATCATTTGGTGGAGGGGGGATTATGGTGAGGGGTTGTTTTTCAGGTGTTGGGCTTGGCCACTTAGTTTCAGTAAAGGGAACTCTTAAGGCGTCAGCATACCAAGACATTTTGGACAATTTCATGCTCCCAGCTTTGTGGGAACAGTTTGGGGATGGCCCCTTCCTGTTCCAACATGACTGCATATTTGTGCACAAATCAAGGTCTATAAAGACGTGGATGAGTGAGTTTGGGGTGAAGGAACTTGACTGGCCTGCACAGAGTCCTGACCTCAACCCAATAGAACACTTTTTGGATGAATTAGAGCTGATACTTAGAGCCAGACCTTTTCATCCAACATCAGTGCCTGACCTCACAAATGCGCTTCTGGAAGAATGGTCAAACATTCCTATAGACCAGGGGTCTTCAAACTTTCTAAAGAAAGGGCCAGTTTACTGTCCTTCAGACTTTAGGGGGGACAGACTGTGCCCAGTGGGAGTAAACAATGCCCGATCTTTGGCATTAAGGAAGAAATAGTTGGTGTCATTGGGAGGACTAGTGCCCTATATTTTTTGTCAGTGGAAGGAATCATGCCCCATTGTTGGTGTCAGTGGAAGGAATAGTGTCTCAAGGGCCGGATAAAGGCAAGCAAAGGGCCATATCCGGCCAGAGGGCCGCAGTTTGGAGACCACTGCCATAGACACACTCCTAAACCTTGTGGACAGCCTTCCCAGAAGAGTTGAAGCTTTTATAGTTGCAAATGGTGGGCCAACTCAATATTGAACCCTACACACTAATGCCCCGTACACATGGTCGGATTTTCCGATGGAAAATGTTCGATCGAAGCGCATTGTCGGAAATTCCGACCGTGTGTGGGCTCCATCGGACATTTTCCATCGGATTTTCCGACACACAAAGTTGGAGAGCAGGAGATAAAATTTTCCGACAACAAAATCCGCTGTCGGAAATTCCGATCGTGTGTACACAAATCCGACGCACAAAGTGCCACGCATGCTCAGAATAAATAAAGAGATGAAAGCTATTGGCCACTGCCCCGTTTATAGTCCCGACGTACGTGTTTTATGTCACCGCGTTCAGAACGATCGGATTTTCCGACAACTTTGTGTGACCGTGTGTATGCAAGACAAGTTTGAGCCAACATCCGTCGGAAAAAATCCTAGGATTTTGTTGTCGGAATGTCCGAACAAAGTCCGACCGTGTGTGCAGGGCATAAGACTGGGATGCCATGAAAGTTCATGTGCGCGTAAAGGCAGGCGTCACAATACTTTGGGTAATATAGTGTATGTGTGTGTTTGTTTTAAAAAAAATAGCTGTGTGACTACTGACTCACTAGGATAAAATACCTGAGTGTCTATACACACATTTCTTAACCACTTGGTGCAGAGATCACATGAAAATATGCAGCCTCTCAGCGGGTGCTGCCGCCACCATTGCGGGTAAGGGAACCCGGCAATATAGCCTTACGGCTTCACGCCGGGAACCCTATTGTGCATGCGCGAGGCCCCCGCTTCTCTCTCCCACTGGCCCAACGACAGGGAGAGGAGGAGGGAGCCCCGCGGTGATGTCACGGGCTGCAGCCCAGACTCCCGGAAGTGGGAGCAGGATACCTGTCGAAGCGTCTACAAACTATGGTATATATTAATATATATATATATATTTTTATTTCATGGTTTTGTTTTTTTTTTTACTAGTAATGGCAGTGATCAGCGACTTATAGCGGGACTGCGATATTGCGGAGGACAAATCGGGTACTAACTGACACCTTTGACACTTTTTGGGGACCAGTGACACTAATACAGTGATCAGTGCTAAAAAATGTGCACTGCCACTGTACTAATGACACTGGCTGGGAAGGGGTTAACATCGGCAGAGATCAAAGGGTTAAATGTTTGCCTAGGTTGTGCTTACTCACTGTGGGGAGGTGCTTTACTGGGGAAAGGCTAAGGTCCCTGTTCCTGCTTTGCAGAAACACAGGATCAATACTTTCCCTGCTGACAAAACGACAGTCTGCCTTGTTTACATAGGCAGATCTCTGTTGTGCCTGTGTCCTGTGTAATCGGCGGGCACCGGCAGACATCGAGTCCGCTGTACGCGCCGCAGGGCTCCCGCTGTGTATAATCAGGCATGCAGTATTTCACATGACAAATACTTTGCATTGGATGAAGTGCCTAAAAAGATCACATGAATCCTATGAAGTTTTGTATTGTTAGTGAAAGTCTAAAAAATACAAACAGGCACAATCCAGGAAAGGAAACTAAAACCACCAGATAAGATCCACTTATAGAATTTGAAATGCAGATAAGCAGATTACAGACTGAATAAATCCGGTTCTTTTTTTTTTAGTCTGTGGTATGTGAAGGGGGATTTCCAAATGTGAACATAATTCCAATACTCTGATAATTTAGGATATAATGTGTTGAGTCATTTTAAAAGTGAACACTTTACTCTAAGCTATGTAAAAGAACAAAGGATTCTTGTATAACAAGATGACAAGATACTGGCAAGAAATGCATGGACTTTGTAGAGTATTACAATAAAACAACATACACCAGAAGCCACATGCCGTGTGCACACGGGCGGACTTTTCGCCATCATAGGTCCGACAGCCTTTTCGACGAACGTTTCGATGGACTTTTGATGGACTTCCGACGGACTTTCAAAGGAACGGACTTGCCTACACACGATCACACCAAAGTCCGACGGATGACGTACGACTGGACTAAAACAAGGAAGGTGATAGCCAGTAGCCAATAGCTGCCCTAGCGTCAGTTTTTGTCCGTCGGACTAGCATACAGACGAGTGGATTTTTCGACCGGACTCGAGTCCGTTGGAAAGATTTGAAACATGTTCCAAATCTAAAGTCCGTCTGATTTTCGTCTGCTGCAGGTCCGATAAAGCCCAGACACGGTTGGATTGTCTGACGGATTCGTCCCGTCGGACCAGTCCGGTCGAAAAGTCCGCCCGTGTGTACACGGCAACACTCTATTCAACACTTTAACTACCGTATTTATCGGCGTATAACACGCACCCCAAGTTTAGGAGAGAATTTTAAGGAAAATAAACTTACATTTAAATGCCCATCAATGCAGCCTCATCAGTGTTCATCTGCAGCCTTTTCAGTGTCAGTGCAGCCTTGACCCAGTGTCCATTGCAGCCTTGTCAGTGCAGCTTTGCCCCAGTGCAGCCTTGTCAGTGCAGCTTTGCCCCAGTGCAGTCTTGTCAGTGCAGCTTTGCCCCAGTGCAGTCTTGTCAGTGCAGCTTTGCCCCAGTGCAGTCTTGTCAGTGCAGTCTTGTCAGTGCAGCTTTGCCCCAGTGCAGCTTTGCCCCAGTGCAGCCTTGTCAGTGCAGTCTTGTCAGTGCAGCTTTGCCCCAGTGCAGCTTTGCCCCAGTGCAGTCTTGTCAGTGCAGCTTTGCCCCAGTGCAGCCTTGTCAGTGCAGTCTTGTCAGTGCAGCTTTGCCCCAGTGCAGCTTTGCCCCAGTGCAGCCTTGTCAGTGCAGCCTTGCCCCCAGTGTCCATGCCTACCGCCGCCGCCGCCGACATACACATGCATGTAGTTTTAAATATGGCGCCGCGGAGTTCGGAGGGACTCGGCGCCGGCGGAACTGAACGAACGCCGCCGAGATACACAAAGTCGATTGTATTCGGCTCTTTCCGGTGCCGCTCACAGTCCCGCCCAGTCCCGCCCTATGATGGACATAACACAGGTCCAATGGCGGGACTGGGCGTGACTGTGAGCGGCGCCGGAAAGAGCTGAATACACTCGACTATTTATCTCTCGGCGGCGTTCGTTCACTTCCGCCGGCGCCGAGTCCCGCCGAACTCCGCGGCGCCATATTTAAAACTACTCGCTATGCCGCCGATAGCTCACAATTAGCGGGGATCGGTGTATAACACGCACCCACGATTTTCCCCTGATTTTAAGGGGAAAAAAGTGCGTGTTATACGCCGATAAATACGGTACTTCAATACCGGGCACTTACACCCCCTTCCTGCCCAGGCCTGTTTAAATGACAATTGCGCGGTCATACTACTCTGTACACAAAGAATTTTTATCATTTTGTTCCCACAAATAGAGCTTTCTTTTGGTGGTATTTGATCAACTCTGCGTTTTTTTATTTTTTTTGCTAAACAAATAAAAAGAGACCTAGAATTTTGAAAAAAAAAGCTTTTCTTTTGTTTCTGTTATAACATTTTGTAAATAAGTAAGTTTTCTCCTTCACTGATAAGGCGGCACAGATGAGGTGGCACTGATGGGCACTGTTAGGTGGCACTGATGGGCACTGGTAGGCAGCACTGATGGGTGGCACTGATATGCAGCACTGATGGGCATTGATAGGCGGCACTGATAGGCACTCATGGGTGGCACTGATGGGCACTGATAGGCGACACAGATGGGCACTGAAAGGCTGCAATGAAGGGAACTTATGGGTGGCACTGATATGCGGCACTGATGGGCACTGATAGGCGGCACTGTTGGGCACTGATACGTGGCACTCATGGGCACTGATATGCGGCACTGATAGATGGCATTGATAGGCATCACTGATGGCAATGGCACTGGCAGGCATTGGGGATGGGCAATGATTGGCAGCTGCCTGGGCACTGATTGGCATTTTCCTTGTGGTCTAGGGTGGCATACCTGGTGGTCCAGTGTGGTGGCAATCCCTGGTGTGCCTGGTGGCATCCTGGTGGTCCTGGGTGGGCATCCAAGGGGGGGGGGGTGCGCTAATAAACAATAAGCACAGACCCCCCTGTCAGGAGAGCAGCCAATCGGCTCTCCTTTACTCGCGTCTGAGAGTGAGGGAAAGCCGATCAACGGCTCTCCCTGTTTTCATCGTGATCAGCCGTGATTGGACACGGCTGATCATGTGGTAAAGAGCCTCCGTCAGAGATCGGTGTAGCGGTGTGTCAGACTGACACACCGCATCACCGATCGCCGTGATGCACGCCCCCATGGGCGCGCCAGAGCAGTCATTCTGGAGGGCCATCACATGACGTCCACCCAGAACGAGAGCTGCGTCGCCAGCCGTCATTTGACGGCCGGCGGGCGGGCAGTGGTTAAAGTGGAGGTAAAGTCCACTTTTTTGATTTATACCTACAGGAAAGACTATAATAAAGCTCACCTGTAGGTACAGTAAATATCTCCCAAACATGCACCGTTTAGGAAATATTTACTTTAGTAGCAGCCGGTGACATCACCCGTGCATGCGCACTGCGCTCTAAATGGACTATGCCATCCAGTCAGAGATCTGTGTGGTTGGCCGTGACTCTTGTGATGAAGTCTGCAAACCCAGAAGGAAGACCAGGTGAAGACGAAAGCCCCGGCAGCATTGACAGTGCACTGCTGGAGGTCTTCTTTTTAAGGTACACTACATTACCAAAAGTTTTGGTACACCTGCCTTACATGCACATGAACTTTAGCCCTTTTTGACATCCCAGTCTTAGTCTGTAGGGTTCAATATTGAGTTGGCCCACCCTTTGCAGCTATAACAGCTTCAACTCTTCTGAGAAGGCTGTCCACAAGGTTTAGGAGTGGGTTTATGGGAATGTTTGACCATTCTACCAGAAGCGCATTTGTGAGGTCAGGCACTGATGAACGAGAAGGCCTGGCTCGCAAACTCCACTCTAATTCATCCCAAAGGTGTTCTATCGGGTTAAGGTCAGGACTCTGTGCAGCCCAGTCAAGTTCCTCCATCCCAAACTTGCTTATCCATGTCTTTATGGACCTTGTTTTGTGCACTGGTGCACAGTCATGTTGGAACCGGAAGAGGCCATCCCCAAACTGTTCCCACAAAGTTGGGAGCATGAAATTGTCCAAAATGTCTTGGTATGCTAAGAGTTCCCTTCACTGAAACTAATTGGCCAAGCCCAACCCCTGGAAAACAACCCCACACCATAATCCCCCCTCCACCAAATGATTTAGACCAGTGCACAAAACAAGGTCCATAAAGACATGGATGAGCGAGTTTGGGGTGTAGGAAATTGACTGGCCTGTATAGAGTCCTGACCTCAACCTGATAGAACACCTTTGGGATGAATTATGCCCCATACACACGGTCGGACTTTGTTCGGACATTCCGACAACAAAATTCTAGGATTTTTTCCGACGGATGTTGGCTCAAACTTGTCTTGCATACACACGGTCACACAAAGTTTTTGGAAAATCCGATCATTCTGAACGTGGTGACGTAAAACACGTACGTCAGGACTATAAACGGGGCAGTGGCCAATAGCTTTAATTTCTTTATTTATTCTGAGCATGCGTGGCACTTTGTCCATCGGATTTGTGTACACACGATCGGAATTTCCGACAACGGATTTTGTTGTCGGAATATTTTATATCCTGCTCTCCAACTTTGTGTGTCGGATAATCCGATGGAAAATGTGTGATGGAGCCTACACACGGTCGGAATTTCCGACAACAAGGTCCTATCACACATTTTCCGTTGGAAAATCCGACCGTGTGTACGGGGCATAAGTGTTAAGACTGCAAGCCAGGCCTTCTTGTCCAACATCAGTGCCTGACCTCACAAATGCGCTTCTAGAAGAGTGGTCAAAATTCCCATAGACACACTCCTAAACCTTGTGGACTGCCTTCCCAGAAGAGTTGAAGGTGTTATAGCTGCTAAGGGTGGGCCAACTCAATACTGAACCCTACAGACTTAAGCCTCGTAGACACGATTGGACTTTCCGATGGGAAATGTTCGATGACAGGCTGTTGCCGGAAAATCCGACTGTGTGAATGCTCCATCGGACAATTGTTGTCGGACTTTTTCGCAGGCAAATGTTGGATCGCAGGCTTTCAAATTTTCCGCAAACAAATGTCTGTTATCAGATTTTCCGATCGTGTGTACACAAGTCCATCAGACAAAAGTCCAAAGTACAAACACGCATGCTAGGAAGCGATCGGTCTTGTAAACTAGCGTTCGTAATGGAGAATTAACATTCGTGACGTTGCAAATTATGAAATCTCGAAATGCAGCGCACAATTCTCTTCTTCTTTAATGGAATAATAATGAAGCTGCTTTGCTGGTGATACTGATGGAGTTATTGCAAAGGAATTTTCAAAGGCTTTTTTTTTTCTAGTGATATCAAAAATAATATTATTATGCCTTTTTTTTTTTTTTTTTTATTTGGGCAAATTACCACAACACCATTATGCCGTAGTTTTTAAGATCAAAGATACAACTATGTTGGTTTCCCTTGTCAATTTTACATTGTATTTTTTTGAAATGTAACTGCCTACTCCCAAACTGTCATTTGAAGTAAAACACATAGCCAAGTATTATTCTACACAATTTTTTTTATTGTAGATTAAAAAAAAGAAAATAAATAAAATTAGACACGCATCCAAAAATATAGAAAATATACCAAATCAAATCATTATTCCACCCAAAAAATAATGTCAAAGCAATAACTCCAAGGCCAAAAATAAATAACACGTTATCTCCACCGATTCCGCAACATGTCTGATTGACGAACGGCTGTTCAGAAACGAACTGAGAAGCTTGAAATGAAAAGTGCGAAATGAAAGGCGCAAAATGAAAAGCGCAAATCAACACTCACCGAACTTCTACTAACACGAAATTAGCCGAAGGAGCCCAAAGGGTGGCACTAAAGAGCTGAAAAACAAGGTAGTACGTCACTATGTTCGTAATTGTTGGCCAACAATTGTGTGGCCGTGTGTATGCAAGACCAATTTGGGCCAATGCCCTTCGGACAAAATTCCAAGGTTTTGCTGGCCAACAATCCGATCGTGTGTATGAGGCTTAAGACTGGGACTCCATTAAAGTTCATGTGCGTGGAAAGGCAGGCGTCCCAATACTTTCCGCAATATAGTGTATGTAATGTATTTACTTCCACTGACCACCAAACCTTTTTTATTTCTAGAACCCAGGACACTCTCCAGCCACAATCTGGCCCCCCTAAAGTCTGAAGGCAAGTAAACAGGCCCTTTTGTTTAGAAAGTTTGGAGACCCCTGTTGTAGACAATAGGTAACCAAGACTGACTGTCTACCAGATTCATTTTTTGCTGTTTCCATTCATCTTCTTATACAGTATGTGCTATTTATTAAAAGATAACCAAGCAATTTATTACTGTGTTTTCTTTAAGAGAAAAAAAAAGGTGCTTTAAAAACATATAACACGACAGATGTAAAAACGGAAACTGAAACTAATCAGAGACCTTATAAAAGTCAGAGACATCTGGAAAGTATGCATACGCTAGATTCTTCAACCGCCTGGTAAGTTCCTACTTGGAGCAACCCGAGTTTAATTCTACTTAGAGACTTTGACTTTTTGAGAATCATTTTTTCAGAATGTGTGACTAAGAAAATATGTTATCCCATTGTATACATTACTTTCCGTTATTTAGCTATTTACAGATTTGCTCTTGCCGTAATTTTCATATACAATGGAGTTTATCCTGTCAATTATGAATGTACCATGGATGTTCTACAGAAGTTCCCTGGTAGGCACATGCCCATGGCTACAAATGCAGGGATCTCTGTCAAAGAGAACCATTGCCTGCATATTTTTTTTTTTTTTTAGCAATGATTGCTGTAATGATGTAACGGAGTTAAAAAAAAAAAAGGTTACATTGTAGTTAGTGACACCTAAGTGAACTATTTTTTACTCAGTTCGTTATCATAGTATATCATATATTTCAAGCATAGTATAATAACTTCTTTAGTACAATTGGGGGAAATTGGATGCAGTAATACTAAATAATCTGATTTCACTCCATTTGGAATTTTCTTTGTGTGTCCTGTTTCACTGTTCATTCTTTTTTTTTTGATCATGTATTCTAGCTTTGTACCAAAGGAAGGAGCTGTTGTAGTGAAGAACAGTGCTGTCATAAAGTGATATCTACTCCAAATTCTAGGTAAAGTAATTTTCAGAATTCATCGTTTATCAAAATATTTTAATTACTCTCTTTTGTGAAATAAGCACACAAGGAAGGAGCGTTCTATGATTTTCAACTGTGAACTAATCGGAGTACAAAGAACAGGTAGTGAGGCAATACTCCTTCTGGGTAATTCCGTAGCTTACATGGCAAGTGTGCAAGTGAACACCTCACCCACAGGTAGGTGTCCTTGTTCAGGGGTGACTTAGGCCCCTTTCACACTGGGGCGGGGGCAGCGGTAAAGCGCCACTAACAATAGTCGGTATTCGGCCGCTAACGGGGCGGTTTTAGCCCCGCTAGCGGCCAAGAAAGGGTTAAAAACCACCGCAAAGCGCCTCTGCAGAGGCGCTTTGCCGGCGGTATATCCGTGCTGTCCCATTGATTTCAATGGGCAAGAGCGGTGAAGGAGCAGTGTATACACCGCTCCTTCACCGATCCGAAGATGCTGCTATCAGGACTTTTTTTCCCCGTCCTGCTAGCGCACCGCTCCAGTGTGAAAGCCCTCAGGGGCTTTCACACTGGAGAGACAGCAGCGGCTGTTTCGGGTCGGTTTGCTATTATTAGCGCAATAGCGCCTGCAAACCGCCCCAGTGTGAAAGGGGCCTTAAAGGAAAACTGTACTTTTGGTACAAGTTGTTTTTTCTTATATGCAGTCCTACAGTTGGCGCTAGGCTCACCTTCTTCCTCAATCCAGTGATATTTTCATTCCTACGGGAAGCGGTACTCATGGTGGTCTCCAGCTGTCCTGCAGAGTGCAGCTCTTCCCATAGGAATGAACATCACACATGTCCAGACTGAAATGGACCCAGAGAGGGCATTTTAAGAAGCAAAGCCATGCAGTGCTTCCAGTATCCACACAGTGAGGATTGCTAGATAGAGGATGAAGGTGAGTGTAGAACCAGGTGGGCTACACTCCGGAGAATAAACTTTATTACCAGAAGTATTGTGATGCCTGCCTTTACACACACACACACAAACTTTACTGGCATTCCAGTCTTAGTCCATAGGGTTCAATATTGAGTTGGCCCACCCTTTGCAGCCAGGGGCAGACTGACAACTTATGGGGCCCGCGGGCAATAGGAAATCATGGGGCCCCCTGTGTCCCTGTCCACAAACACCACCTACTTTTTGCACTGCACCCACATTACATACGTTTGTCCCTTCCCCCTTTAGCTACAGTGGTTGCAGCTAAGGATGTACACATGCTGCAGCAGGAATTATACCTCCTGTTGCTTTTGGTGGGTGACTGTGACCCATTCAAGTAAATAGGGCCACTCTGCAAATACCCTGCAACTTTGTGCAATGCACGAAGTTGCAGCATGCTAGTGTGTGCCCAAGGGGTTAAAGCAGGTGATGAGGAGGCAATACAAAGCTTAACCCTTTTTTTTCGCTGTACTGCACAAGGTTGCACAGCCTTCCGCAGAGCAGTCACATTCACTTGAATGGGTTACGCTTGGCAGGCACTGCACCTGCCAAGCGTAACAGGATGTATAATTCCTGCTGCAGCTGCAACATGCCTAAAAACCTGGCCACTACAGTTAAAGTGGTTGGGGGTGTGTAAACACAGGACTCAACTATGAGGTTTTACCACCCCCAAACTGTGAATGTAGACAAGCCCTAACTGTCCTGCGCCCCCTATCAGAGATGGTGTTTAGGGGACACCTGGGATGAGGACAGAGAGGGACTCCTGAGATGAGGGCAGAGAGGGACTCCTGAGATGAGCACAGAGATGGGTCCCTGGGATGAGGACAGAGAGGGAGTCCTGGGATGAGAGCAGAGAGGGGGTCCTGGGATGAGAGCAGAGAGGGGGTCCTGGGATGAGAGCAGAGAGGGGGTCCTGGGATGAGAGCAGAGAGGGGGTCCTGGGATGAGAGCAGAGAGGGGGTCCTGGGATGAGAGCAGAGAGGGGGTCCTGGGATGAGAGCAGAGAGGGGGTCCTGGGATGAGAGCAGAGAGGGGGTCCTGGGATGAGAGCAGAGAGGGGGTCCTGGGATGAGAGCAGAGAGAGGACCCTGGGATGAGAGCAGAGAGGGGGTCCTGGGATGAGAGCAGAGAGGGGGTCCTGGGATGAGAGCAGAGAGGGGGTCCTGGGATGAGAGCAGAGAGGGGGTCCTGGGATGAGAGCAGAGAGGGGGTCCTGGGATGAGAGCAGAGAGGGGGTCCTGGGATGAGAGCAGAGAGGGGGTCCTGGGATGAGAGCAGAGAGGGGGTCCTGGGATGAGAGCAGAGAGGGGGTCCTGGGATGAGAGCAGAGAGGGGGTCCTGGGATGAGAGCAGAGAGGGGGTCCTGGGATGAGAGCAGAGAGGGGGTCCTGGGATGAGAGCAGAGAGGGGGTCCTGGGATGAGAGCAGAGAGGGGGTCCTGGGATGAGAGCAGAGAGGGGGTCCTGGGATGAGAGCAGAGAGGGGGTCATGGGGATGAGAGCAGAGAGGGGGTCCTGGGATGAGAGCAGAGAGGGGGTCCTGGGATGAGAGCAGAGAGGGGGTCCTGGGATGAGAGCAGAGAGGGGGTCCTGGGATGAGAGCAGAGAGGGGGTCCTGGGATGAGAGCAGAGAGGGGGTCCTGGGATGAGAGCAGAGAGGGGGTCATGGGGATGAGAGCAGAGAGGGGGTCCTGGGATGAGAGCAGAGAGGGGGTCCTGGGATGAGAGCAGAGAGGGGGTCCTGGGATGAGAGCAGAGAGGGGGTCCTGGGATGAGAGCAGAGAGGGGGTCATGGGGATGAGAGCAGAGAGGGGGTCCTGGGATGAGAGCAGAGAGGGGGTCCTGGGATGAGAGCAGAGAGGGGGTTCTGGGATGAGAGCAGAGAGGGGACCCTCGGATGAGAGCAGAGAGGGGGTCTTGGTATGAGAGCAGAGATGCTCTCATCCCAGGGGCCCATCTCTGTCCTCATCCCAGGACCCCCACACCGTTTTTATTTAAAGCTTTGGCGTGGAGTTATCCTTAAAATCCATACCATACCAGACAGCTGATGAGTCATCGATTGTTAAGGACGCGGCAGCCGGTTTCCTTAAGACACAATTCTTCACACAGAATTTGAATTGGTTGATAATTTTTCGACTGATCCGAATTCTAATCGTTCTGAAAATTTAGAATTTGTTAGAAAATGAATAAAAAAAAAAGAATTAAACAAAAACTAAACAAAATTTTACGAAAATGAAACAAAACCAAATGAATTCCGAAACCAAACCAAACAAATTACGAAAGAAAACAAAATTAGTAACATAACGAATCTATCCGAAATGAAACAAATTTTTCCGTTCTGCACATGTTTATTAACCTCTATGCTTTACACTCTCTTGACCCACAGCAGCATAGGTTCAGGGTTTTTTTTTTCCTAACATACCTTTTAAGCCCAGCCCACTGTTAACATACGGTGGCCACATCCACAGTTTCCTGTGCGCACTCCGTTATTCACCTTGTCATAGTGCCAATGGTATTTTGTGTTTATACCTCCAAAGTCTGCCTCTTGTTTCAGGGCATGTTAAAAAATTGAGGCATTCATTTGTGGGTGTGATTTTGTGGGCATGGTCAGTAGGGTGTCCCCGGATTCCATTTTGAAAACCTGGTAACCATTTCCTAATAAGAAACAGTTTTTATTGCTGCTTGTGTCCCTTTTAAGCTCGGTTTACATATATGCGAATTGGATGCGTTTTGAACTGCATCCGATTCGCATGACATGTGGACCGAACCAGCTTTCTATGGAGCTGGTTCATATACAGTATGTCCGGGTTGGCCAAAGTCCATTCTTAAAAAGAGTTCTGTAAATTTTTCAGCCCGGTTCAGATGCAAATTCAAGTGTCAAACAATGTAAAAAATTTGCACCTGAACCGGTGAATGAAATTGCATCGGACTCCATTATAAAAACACAAGGAAAACATACACGGACATACCTGTATGTGAACCGAGCCTTAGTGAGATTTCCTCATAATCACTATCCCAATGACAGGGTGACGGCAACTGAGAGGAAATCTACCCAACATGGACTCAAAAAGCAATACAATTCAGGCAGACGTTCTCACTCTATCCATACTCTATCCAAAACTGTAAAAGAAGTTTTTACTGGAATATGTTTAATGGATCCTAAATGACACCTTATTTGTATTATAAGTAGGTATTATCTAAAGACATGCTAAAAAAATAGATTCAGCATTTTATGTAAGAGAAACCAATGACATAAAGAGCATCAACATCCTACTTGATGACAATGTAATTGCTTTAAAAAAAACATGGTTTTATTTATTTTTCTTCCAGTAGCAATGGCCCATGTGTATGGATATAGGACTGTGGATTTCTGGGAGGAGGAGAGATTACCCCACTTTCATGAAATAATTCTCCAAGGCTCTGATCAGCCAACTGATGGGAAGATCTATGTCATGTACCATGGTACTACATCTTCTAATGCTAAGGAGATCATCGTGAAGGGATTTCATCAGTCATCAGATGGCATGCTCGGAAGAGGTGTCTACGTCAGTAGAGCTATAGAAAAAGCTAAACGTTACCCGCTAGACGATAAAAGTGATCAGGTTGTTTTGAAACTCAGGGTTAATGTAGGGAAGGTTATAAAAATTGACAGACAATATCACCCTAAGCAAAAGACATGGCATGATGACTATGATACCGCATGGGTGCCTCCATATTGTGGTATGGTTAAAAGTGACTTGGAGGAAGATTGTGTTTGGGATCCCAAGAGGATCAAGGTTGTTGGTATAGCCTATGCCACTAATCCGTATGTACAGCAATCTCTTCAGAGGTTGGTTGAACAGTCTGCAAAATTAAAATGAAATCTTCCAGATTATATACAGCATATACAATTGTAATGGCTTCATTTTGTAATTGCCATTAAAATGTACCTTTCAATTTCAATCTGCATCCTTTGTGGTTTTCTTTGATCTGTCAAAAAATTAAAATCTCTCTCCTATGTATAAACTATATGCACTACAGATTTTCCACAAAAAACACTTTTTTTAAATGTCTGTAATGAACTACAAATAGTTACAGGGATCTCCTGCAATAGGAACGTTATTTTTTATATACCTTATAAGGTTTATCCAAGCCTAAAAGGAATGTAGACACTCCAGTTTTACTTATTACAACACTTGTAAGCGGGGTGCTATTTAGTAAGTTAGGTGCTGCCCCAGACGGGAGGGTAATGCCCCATACACACGGTAGCATTTTCCGACGGAAAATGTTTGATGGGAGCTTCTTGTCGGAAATTCCGACCGTGTGTAGGCTCCATTGGACATTTTTCATCGGAATTTCCGTCACACAAAATTTGAGAGCTGGTTCTCAAATTTTCCGACAACAAAAATCGTTGTAGGAAATTTGCGATCGTGTGTACACAATTCCGACGCACAAATTTCCACGCATGCTCGGAATCGAGCAGAAGAGCCGCACTGGCTATTGAACTTCATTTTTCTAGAGAAGTTTGAGCCAACATCCGTCGGAAAAAAACATGGATTTTGTTGTCGGAATGTGCGATCGTGTGTACAGGGCATTAGTGTTAATGTTTTTCCCGGGGGGCTTGGTTTGGCGGGTTTTTCTTGGGTCCGACCCACTGATCCTGTGCTGTAAAAGAGGGACTTGCCTTGGTCTAAAAGAGAATGGTGTTATACCTTTCTGTCATCATGAAATCTGTCATAATGTAGGAGGTCATCGGAACTTGGGGTTTACCCCGAAGACACCAGCCACTGGGGAATGCCGGGGCAGCACATAGCCTGAGTTAGAATTAGGAACGTAAGGACAAGAACTATTTTATTATGGACTTTGCATGCTCTGAGTCTTTGTAAGTAAAGCATTGAAACTTTGCCTTCTGTCTGGTCTGAAGTACCGGTAATTTAAAGGAGAGTAATGCAAGCATGTACAAACAAAAAGAGCGCACACTAAGTGCAGTAGAGTTAAAAGTTTTAATGTTAAAATCAAATGCAAAGTGGCCACTCACAAAATTAAAATAGAAAAAGCATGTACTCAACACTTCCAGCATGGATGCCTCTCTGTGTTCACACTTGTAGTCCTGGATTGCAGTGCTGTCAGATGTGGGAAAAGCTGCAGCTGGGGGACAGACACAGGCATGGTGTGTTGCAGGGGATCTCCTGGATAATGTCACATGCAGGTGGATCAGTGGGCGTGGCTACGCATTTCAAAAGACCTCCTTCTTTGTCAAGTCTCTGGCCAATTTGCATTTGATTTTAACATTAAAGATTTTAATGTTAAAATGGGCGGTGTCCACTCTGTTACTAGGAACAGTAGTGGAAGACATTGGACAGGTGGATGTGGACAAAGCTCAGCTCCTAACTGCAAATTACAGTGGAAGAATGTACATTTACACTGGGACCTGAGAATTAACTGAAGAACAGTTATGGTTCATGTGTACATGGTGTATGAGTAGAGGCCTGCCTTAAGGTTGAGTTTTCCACATGGCAGCCTCAGTCTTGTCCCAGGGCTATGATGAAAATGGCACACAAGTGAAGGTACCTGTGTATATGTGTAGTAAAGTGATTCTGTTACAGCTGCCTAGCATTGCCCAGAAGAACCCACCCCGGGATAGGCCTTTCATGTGACCCATACTTGGCGCCCAACGAGGAGAGAAAAAAGGAGGACGTGGTGACCAACCACCTCACCTACCCTACGCACTGATAATGTTCAGTTGGTTATTCTTATGGGAGCAGGACTGCTGTTAGAAACCACGGGGCCCCATACAGACAACCTGAGATGGGGCCCCATGCAGCCAATGTTTCAGTTATGAATGAACACAGTGAGTGATCAATACTGATCACTCATTGTGTTCATTCAGGAAAGGAAGGGGCTGGTAATTATGACATATTTACCTGACCCTTCCCCCCACTCTCAATCTTGAAGGATCCTACTATGTGCCTGCAGCTCCCGTCGGAAAGGAGAGGATGGAAGCAGTCAGCACTGTGGGAGTGGGGGGGGGGGGGCACACAGGGGGGCCTGGGCAGCAGGGGGAAACATATGATGCACAGGGAGGGTGATTGGTGTGGTGTGAGGGGAGGCAATTACCGGAACCGATCCTTTTTATGGCTCTCTCTGCAACAGGTGAATGCCAACAGGAGGGAGAGGAAAAGAAGCCAACTTTCAGCTGCTGCAGAGAGAGCCATACAGGGGATTGGTTCCAGTAATGGCCCCCCCGCCACACCAATCACCCTTCTTGCCCATATCCGATTCACTCTGCTGCCTAAGCCCCCTTGCTAGCCCGGGCCCCATACAGGAGAACTGATAGTACCCCCTTATCTACAGTCCTGTTTCTTTAAAGCCTATTATACAGCACAGTGCTTGTGCTGTGTCATTTGGCCCCCGTATCACCTGTAATACCTGTCTGAGCCTGCCAGTTTCTACCCTCCCCTCTCTGCGCTGACTCCCTTATATCAGGGCTACAGAGCCCTGACACCAGAGTCAGCGTACGTGTCTACACCAGCCACAGCTCTCCTCTGGGTCTCTTGTGTCCTCTCCCTTGTCCTCTCTCCCCTCCCCTCTCTGAGTGTCAGCTCCGTGTCTGCGCCGCCCCCTCCCGTCCTGCTGCTCAAATTTTTGTTTATTTTTCATATAATCCTCTCTTTATTAATGTAATGTCCCCCTGTGACTGTGCTTTATGAAAATAATGTTGTATATACCTTGTTTACAGAGCGCTGATCAGCGCTCATCTGACACGCCGCTTCTCTCCTCTCTCGCATGACAGATTCAGTGGGCGGGGCCGCCTCTCTCCTCTTCTTCTCCTACCCTCCTGACTGACACCAGTGGAGGATCCCCGGCCCCGCCCACTGCATCTGTCAGCAAAGAGGGGAGAGAGACAGCGTGTCAGAACAGTGCTGATCAACTCTCTGTAAACAGGGTATATACAGCATTATTTTCATAAAGCACAGTCCCAGGGGGCCATTACATTAACCACTTCAGCCCCGGAAGATCTGGCCCCTTAATGACCAGGCCATTTTTCGCAATGCGGCACTGTGTCGCTTTAACTGACAATTGTGTGGTCATGCGACATTGTACAAAAACAAAATTGACGTCCTTTTTTTTCCCACAAATAGAGCTTTCTTTTGGTGGTATTTGATTACCTCTGCGATTTTTATTTTTTGCGCTATAAACAAAAAAAAGAGCGTCAATTTTGAAAAAAAAACCAATATTTTTTACTTTTTGCTATAATAAATATCCCCCAATTTAAAAAAAAAAAAAAAAGAATTTCTTCCTCAGTTTAGGCCGATATGTATTCTTCCACATATTTTTGGGAAAAAAATTGCAATAAGCGTATATTAATTGGTTTGCGCAAAAGTTATAGCGTCTACAAAATAGGGGATAGATTTATGGCATTATTATTATTATTCTTTTTTTTACTAGTAATGGCTGTGATCTGCGATTTTTATCTAGACTGCGACATTGCGGCGGACAGATGGGACAGTTTTGATACTTTTTGGGACCACTGACATTTATACAGCCATCAAAGCTACAAATAGCCACTGATTACTGTATAAATGTTATTGGCATGGAAGGGGTTAACACTAGGGGGCGATCAAGGGGATAAATGTGTGTCCCAGGAAGTGATTCTAACTGTGGGGGCATGGGACTGCCTGGGGGAGGAGACCGATTGTTGTTCCTAAGCATTAGGAACAACTGATCAGTCTCCTCACCCCTGACATAATGGAAATCTGTCTATTTACATTGACAGACCTCCGTTGTGTCTCTTTGTGGAACGATCGTGGGTGCCCGGCGGACATCGTGACCGCCGGGCACGCGCATCGGCTCATTCGTCGTGCCGCGGGGCGCGCCCCCTAGTGGTCTTAAAGTGGCTGACGTACAGCTACGACGGCTCGCCCAGGGGAGCCAACCTGCCGAAGTTTAACTGTGGCGGCTGGTTGGGAAGCAGTTAATAAAGAGAGAAGATTATGAAAAGATACATTGGTGGGTTAACAACCACTTTAAGCCTTACAGATATACAGTACTTGTACTCTCACCTTACCTAATTAGAGTCCACTCTAAGCACTTTATAGTCACCTCTTCCAGTGCCCCCTGCTGCTTTTTCTTCTGCACCTGCCGGTGTATAATACCCCATATTTCCAGCAATGAAAGAGCATGTGACCTTCTCCCATGCTAGGCCCAAGCATTGTCACGTGAACACTACGTCTGAGCTATGACAGCAGGTAATGGGATTGTCAATATCATTTATGCCCTCACCATCTCAAATTGATATTATCCTAAAGTTACGCTATCAATTTATGTTCCCTGTGTGCATTGAAATGTAGCATCAAAAGTAGAATAAAGCTCTCCTAAAGTAAAAAGTAACCTCTCACTTTGAGCTATACCATTTCACAACATTACATAAAAAGCACTCTTATGTGATAATACTTTATAATTGGCAGGTTTTGTTGGTTCTCTTTTGTGGTAAATATCTAGGGAAGTACAAATTAAATATATGCTGTGTTGGGAAAAAAAAAAATACAGGTAATGAATCGTCTCCTAATTTTCAATTTTTCTTTTGAAAAAAAACCTAGAAAAAAATATTATATATCCAATTCTGCTACCAAATGAAAGCTCTATCTGTACGGAAATATATATAATGGAAAATTGTTATCCCTTACCGTAATTTTCCTTTCCTGGCCCATCCTCACATCAGCACATAACAGGTTAACACCTCCTTTGGAGCCCCCAATGACCACATGTTCCAAGCTGAATATAAAAGACAGCCCCTCCCCCAACTAAGATGTTCGATAACTTAGCTTGCGACAGGCCACTAGGGAGGGAGTCCTGTGCTGACGTGAGGATGGGCCAGGAAAGGAAAATTACGGTAAGTGATAAAAATTTTCCATTATCCTGGCCCATCCTCCCGTCAGCACATAACGTGATATACCAAAGCCAATATAGGGTGGGAGAGAACAAATGAAAAGAGATACTGACAATCAAAGAAAAGCTGCTAAAGCCAGAAAGAATTGATCTCTCTTGTCCCAAACTTGCTGGTCGCATATTTCGTTTGTAAGGTTCAATGAAGACCACACCAGAACTTCAAGCTAGAACTTACCTATATCTTCCAAGCAATCCTGGCATAACTGCCCCAAAGGCTGCCACCTCTCTAGTCAAATAGGCTTGCAATTGTTTGAGAGCAGAAAAGTGTGCTTCTTGCATGCCAATCTAATCACCCTTGTAACCCAAGAGTGGATGACTCTTGAGGGCCTGATGGTTTAATGAAAAGATTATACACTTTCCTCTTTTGACCAAGTACACTGTTAGTAACTCGACCATGTGTAAGAAAACTGAAGACTTCCTGCTATGCACTCAGTGCCTCTCATGTGAAAGCTCCAGAAAAACTGGGAAGTAGTCCCTCCGAAATTGGATACCATTTTAAGATTGAACTTTGGAGATAGATGTGGTATCCCTATCTCTGGTAAAAAGGAAAAAGAAAAAAGCCACCAAAGGGCCCTTGTCGGAAAGTGTTGCAATCTTCAATATCTGTCTGAAGTAGTTGCTGTCAGAACCAGTTTTATAGTGAGGTACTTCAATGGAAATGAAACCTATTGGAGGGTGCTCTCAGATCCAAGCCTAAGTCCCACAGAGGGAACCAGGATTTCCCTCAAGGTCATATGGATTGTCATCTGGAAGAAGGATCTGGTCACTGGCTTTTGCACTCATCTGCAGCCTGTGAAAAGATAAGGTAGCGATCTGCACCTTAAATGGATTTGTATGCCAGACCAACCTCTAGTGCCAAATGTAAAATGTCAAGGATTTTAGCTAGAGCAGGGAACACAGGAGAGAAAGCTTTTGCTGAGCAGACAAAACAGACTTCTTTCATATCCTCTCCTATGTAGCGTTCATGAATGATCTTCTGGTCACCAGGGTCTGAACAACTTCAGATGAGAATCCCTGGACCTCTAGTGTAGCCTATTCTATAGCCAGGCTATAAAAAGTAGTCTTATTGGATTGGAGAGCTGTTACTGACCTTGCCATAAAGGATTTCATTTGACCAGAGACAAAGATCAAACAGAGAATTCCATGGCACTGTGAACCTCTTGTATGACCGAGTCTTTGCAGTGGTATCTTGTTTCAAATATCTGAAGCTGCATGTTCAGTGAAGTCTCCCAGAGAGCTACTGCTGGAACGCCCCATAGGGCCAATATTGGTATGAGGCACTTGTTGAAAAAAATTCTGCCTAACCGAACCAATAATTGGCTTTGCTTTCCCGGCAAGAAGACCTACCTTAACTGATTTAAGTGATTCTCTGCCCTACGAAAAGTTTATTTGCAAGACGCAACAAGAAAAAGACTTTTGGTGTCCCCTTTTTAGACAATGTAGGCTACTACTGTCTTGTTGTCAACCCCTTGAAAACCTTGAAAGGCCTAAAAATGCTAGAAAAAGGCTTTTTTCCATTCAAGATACTTGGGGTGTCTGCTCTTCACCGCGCTCCAATGGCCTTGCACTTGTCGCTTCAGATGGTGGACTCCCCAGCCCCAGAGACTGGCATCAGGCTTCAGAAGCATCCTATCGCCTGGGCTGAGAGGCATGCCCCTGAAGGAAGTGGCGATGTCCAAAATTTTAGTTCTTGTTGAATTTGTATAGGCACAAAGATTTTCTGATCCATAGACAGCCCAGCTCATAGACTACAGAAGGCAAATTGAAACAACCTCATGTGCCACCTGGCCAAAGGTACCACCACTGCCAACAAGATCTTCAAAAAGAATCCCTGGGCTGTGCCAATTCTGTAAAAGGCAGACAACTGGAAGTGACCTCTGGCAACCGAAAATCTTACACGCCTCTGGTGGTCGGCATTGATCGGTACATGGAAGTATGAGTCGGCCAGTCAAATGATTCCAACTGGTCCTCCTGCTGAACTGCACCTGTGACTGTCTGCATGGACTCCATCTTGAACCTCTTGATGTATATGAACACATTCCATTCCTTCAAACTGAAACAGGTCAGGAGGCTCCTGCCTTAGGTACTAGAAAAACTGGGGAGAAAGGCCCCCAGATGATTCTATGTTTTCGGCATCACTGGCTTGATGGCCTTGTAGCAGTATAAAAATTTTGCAAACATTTTCTCTTCTGAGATCTGTTCTCCATTGTCCACCCACCTGTCTTCTGGACCTACTGGTCTTTGGCGATTGTTGTCCAAACCCTCCAGAAGGAAGCTACAATCATCTACTTCACTTAGGCCCCCTGGCCCCAACTGGAAAATAGTGGTTGAACGCACCTTTAAAAGAGACTTTCCAGGGCGCATGCGCGCGAGTGAAGGAGATGGCCGCTTGAGATCTCCGCTCCGCGGGCACACAATAACCGGCCGTACGAGGCACAGAGCACAGAGCCCCTCGGGCCGCTTCTGGGGATGTATAAAGCGGCTAAAACAAAGCCCAGGAACCGGCAAGCTCACAGGCCTGCTCCAGCCCCAGGGAAGGTGAGGGGCAAGATGGCGCCCGACCCTCCAGAGCCAGACGATACCACGCAGCACTCTGCAGAGGATCCTGCATCACCTGCTAACAGCCTGCAGCAGTTCCCCTCAGACCTGGTGAGTCCTCTCCCTACAGACACTGATGACATGCTAGCTAAATTCCGCAGCATAGTCAGGGACGAGATCACCGTGGCCTCCCGCAAGCTTTCTTCTGACATGGTGAGGGGGCTTAAAGAGATAGGCCACCGCACCAACCAGCTAGAACAGCGTATGGACTTGGCCACCACAGTACTAGAGGGACATGAGGAAGAAGTAGACAAAATGAATGCTGAGATTGAACTTTTAAAAGATAAGCTTGAGGAGGCAGAAAACAGAGCTCGCAGGGACAATCTCCGCATCCGTGGCATCCCTGAGAACATCACTGATTTACAAGGCACAGCAACTGCCTTTTTTCAGGAACTGGCCCCTGGGATTCCGGTTGACAGATTGGAATTCGATCGCATACACCGCTCCCTAGCCCCTAAAACCTCTGACGGCCCACCGAGAGACGTTATCATTAAATTCCATTTCTACCGTACTAAGGAGAAACTCTTGCAAGCCGCCAGGGAACAACAAGATATCTCCTTTCAAGGTAACCCCCTACAACTGTTTGCTGACCTATCGCCAGTTACAATTGCCAGAAGACGGGGCCTCAAACCCTACCTGCAGATTCTGCAAACCCAGGGTATCAGGTACAGATGGGGGTTCCCCTTTAAGCTATCGTTTTCCCATCTGGGCCGCCAGTTCCATGCTACCTCCCCGTCTGAGTTGAGACGCCACTTTCAGGAATTACACCTAGATTTGCCCTCATCCTCCGCAGAAGCACCGTCCTCTTCCTCTAAACCTGGAACTGCCGGGCCTTCTCGCCAGCTCTCACGGGTCTCCCAGCGATCTATGCCCGGATCGCAGGCGTTAAGGGATCTTCAGGCCCAAAAGTTCCACAAGTCCAACAACGGCTGAAGCTGCTTCTACAACACCTTTGTGAGTGACTTAACTTGTTTCCATGCAACCCGGACCCTAATTATGACCGACGAACTTGGCCTGCCCGCAACCACATGCTCCCGGAACAAACGTGCTACCCTGAAAGGAACTCCCTGCTCTTCCTGCACCATCTATTAAGCCTGGCTTTTCGGTTAAGGGGATACGTCCCGCTATAGTCTGCCCCAGTTGAGTGATGGCAGTCAGGGATGCGAACCCCCCCCCTTCAGGCAATACTTAGCAGTACGAGTTTTGGAAAGCCACTACCCTTTAACCATACGGCTGTTTTCTAAAATGACAGAAACTGGCTGGCTATACTATCCTCCCCCCAATTTTATTTATTTACTTTTTATTTTATCCTCCTTTTTATTCCCTTGCACCAATGTCTCCGGGACTAACATATCGATAAGGAGTAACACACCCCTGTTAGACGTATCTTTTGATTGGTTGGACGGGGCGGCTTTGGTCTATGTTCCTACCCACGGGTCCCTCGCCCACGCCTGGTGGTGTGGGGGACCCGTGGGTGGACACTGCCTGAGTGGGTCAGTTGGCCCACCCGGCGGCGGCATGTTTTTGGCCGCTGCCGCCTAGGGTCCTGAAGTTGCAGGTAAAGAAACCCTGTTGTTTGATTAGAGCTTTTTTTTATACTCTCCTTGGTTGTTTTCCTTTTTTTATTCTCCTTCCCACATACAATGTTAACAGAAGGGCTTAACATGGTTCTTAAAGATTGAATCATTACCAGATTTTTTTTTTTTTTTTATTTTATTTTTTTCTTTGTTTAGGCTCTGTGCTAATATACTGTTTAACTTGTAATTATTTTTATATGAACCGGCCTGTGGTTCCAGCGGACCACTGCTCCCCCCATGAGTAGGTACTTGGCTGCGACGAAAGTCTTGGCCAACGACCCACTCCACCGTGAACCTCAGAGTTCACAACTTGATGCAATTTGGTTTACATTACACACCCTATTTCAAATGTATTTCGGTAAATTTAAACCACATGCTCTCCTTTTCTCTCTCCTGCCTCTTGCTACTTTCTCTCTCCTCTCCTCCCCCACTCCCCCCCTTTGGTCCCCGGGGTTCGCGAACGGAGTTTTACATAACAGCACACCCTTGATTCCATGACCCTCCACTGGTTATCCCTGAATGTTCAGGGCATGAACTCTCCCCAAAAGAGGGTCAAGATATTCAAATACCTCAAACAACAAAAGATAGACATTGCGTGCCTACAGGAAACGCATTTCTCTTCTACTTCCTGCCCTAAATACTTTGCCGCAGACTACCCCCAGGTTTATTTAGCTAACGGCCCTACCAAGCAAAAAGGAGTCCTGATTGCTATACACAAATCTGTTCCGTTTATTTGCAGTAAACAGATCGCTGACCCAGATGGCAGGTATTTAATAGTTCAAGGCACAGTTCAAGACAATGATGTAACCATAATGTCTTACTATGCCCCAAATAGAAACCCGGGACCCTTCTTGACCCACATCTGTTCTCTCTTGAAGTCGCACCAGAAGGGTACCCTCCTGCTAGCAGGAGATTCTAATGTGTCATTGAATCCCTCTATCGACAACTACCCACCGGATCATAAGCCTCCCTCCCCTGCTGCCAAAACATTTAAATGCTCCCTACAATCTCACGACCTGGTAGACGTGTGGAGGGAATTGCACCCCCGGGGTAGGGACTTCACCCACTACTCACATCCCCACAACTCTCACTCTAGAATAGATCACATGTTCGTGCTAAGAAAACATCTCTCTCTAGTAGATTCATGCTCTGTGCTTGCCGCTCCATGGACAGACCATGACCCTATTGTAACAGTGCTTCACTCTATTTTGAGCAAGCCCCAACACTCCCCCTGGATCATGAATGACTCTCTCCTCTCCTTCAAAGACATTTTTAAAGATATCCATGACACTTCCGAGGAATATTTTAAACTTAATGTAGGGTCGGTCTCATCCCCGGTCACACTTTGGGAAGCTTATAAAGCAGTCCTACGAGGCCATGTAATTAAGATCGCATCCCGACGTAAACGGGAAAGGGCGCAAGTCCGCCGAACGTTAGAGCACCAATTGGAGACCTTTTCCGAGACCTTTAAACAAGCTCCCACTCCGGATAATCGCAGGCTCCTTGATAAGGCCCGTACAGATTTAGACTTATGCTTAACAGATGACGCAGAGCGCACACTACGCTGGGCCAGACAAAAATGGTATGCCAAAGCCAATAAACCCAACGCAATGCTGTCCAATAGATTACGTACCTTCACCCCGAAATTCACTCCCATCACCCTGCGCACTCGCCACAACATCCTAACGGGAAACCCACAACGTGTTCTAGATGAATTTAGATACCGTCTCACAAAACTTTACTCATCTCCTGACCATCCTTCCCCCCAATCCCCCAATGACTTTCTGACAAATCTTTCTTTACCTTCTCTATCTGAGACCCACAAATCACTCATGGACCGAGACATTCAAGTCTCAGAAGTCCTTCAATGCATTAAAGAACTGAAAGTAGGTAAAAGACCAGGCCCTGATGGTTTCTCGGCTCTTTACTATCGGAAATTAGCTGATATCATCGCTCCCCACCTCACAAATATGTATAACTCGGTTAAAGATGGTCGTTCTTTCACACCAAATCTATTAACTGCCAACATAGTGATGATCCCCAAGCCTGACAAAGACCACTCCTCCTGGGCCAACTTTAGGCCAATCTCCCTGATCAACATAGACATGAAAGTTTTGACAAAAATTCTGGCCAAACGCCTTAACTCCTTCCTTCCACGGCTAATAAAAAAAGACCAGGTGGGCTTTGTCCCAGGAAGACAGGCTGGTGACGCTATCCGACGCCTCCTACAAATACAACACATTGTACACAACAGATCTCTAGAGACAATGTTTTTGTCTCTGGACATTACTAAAGCCTTCGACACCCTGTCCTGGCCCTATCTTATACAGGTATTAAACCGCTATGGGTTTGGTGCGTCCTTTATGAAATGGGTTTTAGCTATTTATGACACCCCCCAAGCTAAAGTGAAATATTATGGATTTGAGTCGCCCACCTTTCCTATCCTAAGAGGGACCCGTCAGGGCTGCCCCCTCTCTCCACTTCTATTTATATTGGCACTGGAACCTCTGGCTGAGGCGATTCGATCTCACCCGGACATAGAGGGGGTAGAAATTGCGAGCTCCCCTCATAAATTATCCCTGTTTGCGGATGATATCCTGCTAACTATAACCAAGCCTAGAATCACCTTGCCTAACCTGCTGTCCCTTTTAAACACCTTTGCCGCGATCTCAGGCCTAGTTGTCAATCCCTCTAAGTCCAAAGCGATGTCAATTAATCTAGCGCCCCCCGAACTAGCACACTTAAAAGCCACTTTCTCCTTTCACTGGCTGGCCTCCCTACCCTACCTGGGGATCAAACTTACCCCGAGTTACTCAAACCTCTACCAGGCCAACTTCCCCTCGCTCTTTGGGAAATTGACAGCAATGCTCAACTCTTGGTCTGCCCTCCCACTATCCTGGTTCGGAAGGATTGTAACTATTCGAATGACCTATCTCCCAAAACTACTCTATTATTTCAGGGTCCTACCGGTCCATGTTCCACCCCATATTATACGCATTCAACAACGGAAAATAATGAAATTTATATGGGGTTCCATCAAACCCAGAATCAACAAACGGGTGTTATATGCCCGCAGGGTCGATGGCGGCCTCTCGGTTCCTAATCTGCAAGCTTATTACACGGCGGCGGCTATTGCCCCGCTATCACATCTCCATGAAAAACAGCAGATGCCGTTGTGGGCCGTCGTCGACCTGGTGGACGCTCACCCGATACCACTGGCCTCTATCCCTTGGCTTCCCAAGGCTCACCGCCCAACCAATATAGGCCCTTGTCTGGCTCACTCACTTAAGATGTGGGACTCGATTAAATACTCAGCGAACCTAATTTCCCCGCATCTTCCTCTACTCCATCTCCTTCATTGCCCACTATTTCCACCTGGGCGTGATAATCCTATGCAATTCACGTGGTGGTCCGAGAATGGTTTTGTAGATATCCACTCTATGTTTACCCCTACCAAGATTATCCCATTCGCAGCACTGCGGTCCTCCCACGATATTCCCCTTAGGGAGCACTATAGCTACATGCAGATTAGGCATTTCCTACAACAACTCATTAAGTCTCAACCATCTCCCTATACATTGACCCCTTTCGAAAGCTTATGCAGATCACGACCCCAATCCTCAGGTCTGATCTCTTTAATATATGCAGCCATCATAGGCTCCAAGAAACCACCCCTGAGACCATATCATCTCCAGTGGGAAGCAGAATTGGGGAAAAAACTAGATCCAGAAAACTGGCAGGCCATGACTGCTGCTCTATCCAAATGCTCCAAAAATGTGTTACATCTAGAAAACGCTTACAAAATACTCTATCGATGGTATTATACTCCAGCTAGGCTTGCAAGCTTTATTCCATCCTATTCCCCCTTATGCTTTCGTGGGTGTACCCAGGAGGGAACAATGGCACATATCTGGTGGAAATGCCCCAAGGTTTGCAGACTGTGGGTCAGAATTTATGCTCTTCTACGTAACCTCTTCAATACAAACATAAGAAGGGATCCCTATGAAGCTCTCTTGGGGAAACCAATCATAGAATTACTGAGACCGGAACGCCAACTGGCGTCACATGTTTTTACTGCAACTAAATTGACCATAGCAAAGGCTTGGAAAACCCCAGTCCTCAGCTTCGAAGCAGTTAAAAATCGTGTAAACGATATTATGATTAACGAAAAATTGACAGCTGTCCTATCTGACACACATGATAAATTCCTTCGGACATGGCAGCCTTGGGTGTCCCATGTCCACCCTTCTAGATTTGATCCTGTGCTACTCTCACTCTGAGATGCCTCCGTCCTCCAGCCCCGGGGACCCCCCTCCCCCCTCTCTCTCCACCCTCTTCTTCTTCTCTCTCCTCTGCTACACTATTTTCTTTCCTCCTTCCTTGGCCTTTCCTCTCTCAAATTCTCCCTTCGTATATTCCTTCTCACGATTTCTCTAATTTACAGACCAACCTCTCTCAGGTCGGACAACGGATGAGCAACCGTTCTAAAGACATGTAAAATTGCTACTCAACGCTATATGGTCTTTTTCATTAAGACACTAAACATCCATAGTCTATCCAATCTGTAATAGGTATTTTTCTAATCCTAAGCACCCCTTGCATTGATTCAGCAGGTGGATATATTCATAAAATCCGCAGACCTCATGCATACTCACCTGAACCTCAAGACCGTGTAAGATTTGTTATGTCTAATATTGTTATGCCTGATATATACCCGCAATCTTATTGCAGATATGTTTACATGGTGTGCTCACCATTGTTCTTTTTTTTTTTTTTGTTGTATTTTTCTTGACGATTTTTATGTTTAATAAAAACCTTTGTACAAGAAAAGAGACTTTCCAGCCATCTTAGCAGCTTGCTCTGGACTTATTTCATGTCAAAAAGGACTTTGAGATACCTCCATTCCATTGTGATCTATTAAATCTGCAGCCTGTCCTATAAGATTTGAACTCCTGCACCCTCTGAAGTTCTGTGGGCTTGAGTGAAGGATGGCGGCTTCCTCTTACTAGTCTGTGGCTACAGTCCAGACTTTTCCTCCTGTCATTCGCCTAATTGCGCTGTTCAGCGTTTGGCCGAACAATAACCTCCCATTATAGGAAATGTCGAAAGCTTGTGAAGTTTCGCCTGCCCTCCAGTGGCATAACCACAATGCTCTCCTAGCAGTGACTGAGTGCGCCAGCGCTTGTACTAGGTCTATCAAAAGCATCAACCACAAGTCAGTTGCCAGGTTCCACTCTTTCCAGAAACTGTGCCAAATCTTGCAGTTTCCAATGTTGAATGTAATGCCATTTCTGAAGTTAATATATCGAAGTTAACTCTATTGCTGGTTGGCAGGCAAAATCTGTCACTGTATAGATTCTGTGCAAGCCTGATGGCCAGATCACCACAGTTTCTGCATTTCAGATGTGTTTCTGCATGAGTGTTTTTGATGCATTCTACATGCGTTTTGCCACTTTCCGATGTGTTCCTATAAAGAAACAATGCAACCTTCTACTCTTAATCTGTGTGTGTGAATGCGCTACTCCTTTACCATACACCACTCATGTCCATACATCACTTTCTTGTCATTAATCAATAAATTATACAATCAATGTACTAATACAAACTCCCTCATACCCCCTAAAATTATATGTGTTTTCCTCTTCTATATCACCCTACTGTCAGAACATATATATAAGTCATCAGTATCCACCAATCTGCAAGTAAAAATTGCTAACAAAAAGGAATTAACATAAAGTCCATGTGCCAAGTGCAAATCCGTAAATAGAGGCTGTATAATTCAGCCTTTGGGTGCCGCTGTGTATCATCTGTGATTCATTGTGACTTTTGTGACATACCACCACCGTTTAGATCGGCCACTCACCAGATACTTCTTGTATAATATGCCTTCGTTTCATTAATAGGGATAACTACTTCACCTGTTTGTGCTGTTCCACACCTGCTATGCCTGAGCTTTAATTTTCCTCATGTAAAATATGTGGACAATGATTATTGCGCAGTGCATTTAAAACGTATTTATTATCACTAAAATACAAAGTATACACTCACATTTAAAAGTTCCCTCAAGCCGGCACTTAGCTATTCCAGCAGTTCAAGATGGATGTCTCTAGTGGCGTGGTCAGCCTGTGTGCGATAAGAATCACCCCCGCATCCGGCTTGCACCTCACCCCTCGTTCCCGTTCGTTCCGGACGTTCACGCGTTTGAGAACCTCCCAGCAGCCTCTACGCGTTTCGCATCATATTATGCGTCATCAGGAAGCTCCTGATGACGCATACTATGATGGGAAACGCGTAGAGGCTGCTGGGAGGTTCTCAACCACGTGAGCGTGAACATCTGGAAAGAACGGGAACGAGGGGTGAGGTGCAAGCCGGATTCGGGGGTGATTCTTATTGCACACAGGCTGACCACGCCACTAGAGACACCCATCTTGAACTGCTGGAATAGCTAAGTGCCGGCTTGAGGGCACTTTTAAATGTGAGTGTATACTTTGTATTTTAGTGATAATAAATAAGTTTTAAACGCACTGCGCAATGATCGTTGTCCATATATTTTACATGAGGAAAATTAAAGCTCAGGCATAGCAGGTGTGGAAGAGCACAAACAGGTGGAGTGGTTATCCCTATTAATGAAACGAAGGCATATTATACAAGAAGTATCTGGTGAGTGGCCGACCTAAACGGTGGTGGTATGTCACAAAAGTCACAATGAATCACAGATGATACACAGCGGCACCCAAAGGCTGAATTATACAGCCTCTATTTACGGATTTGCACTTGGCACATGGACTTTATGTTAATTCCTTTTTGTTAGCAATTTTTACTTGCAGATTGGTGGATACTGATGACTTATATATATGTTCTGACAGTAGGGTGATATAGAAGTGGAAAACACATATAATTTTAGGGGGTATGAGGGAGTTTGTATTAGTACATTGATTGTATAATTTATTGATTAATGACAAGAAAGTGATGTATGGACATGAGTGGTGTATGGTAAAGGAGTAGCGCATTCACACACACAGATTATAGCTATATCCCAATTCACTGAATGTGGTTTTTTTTAATGCAGCAACTCAAAAAAGTTTTTTTAAAGGGAAAAAGAAAAGTTTTTTTGCGCCGGTGACACACATATATTGAACCTTCTACTCTTGTTGATGGCATTAGAATGCACTGTACTGGTGTGAATTAAAGAGGAGTTCCACCCAGGGGGTCCATTAAAAAAAAAAAAAATTAAAAGTCAGCAGCTACAAATACTGCAGCTGCTGACTTTAAATTGGACACTTACCTGTCCCTGGGTCCAGCGATGCGGGGGATCGAAGCCCCGCCCGTCCCCCCCTCCGCTCGTCGGCGCCAGCATTTCAACTGTGGGCGCCGGGCTGTGGCTTCACAGCCTGGCACCCACTGCGCATGTGCGAGCGGCGCCGCGTGCCGTGATTGGCCGCTCAATCACCTGGGACCTGTAATGGGTCCCAGATGATTGACAGGAGGGAGGGAGCAGAGCCGAGCCCTTCCTGTGCCGAGGGGGAAGTGATGTCACCAGCCCAGGCAAAGGAAGAGGCAGACTACGAGGGACCACCTAGCAACAGGCATTTAGAGGTAAGTAAAAAAAAAAAAAATATCCAAATGTTTTTTGTTTTTTGTTTAGAATTTTTCAGGTATTTTTGTTTTTTTGGGTGGAACCCCACTTTAAGTAATTGTAATCAAAGTTAAACACTATCCATGCGTTCTTAATGCAGAAATAAAAACGCACTGGACTGCATCTGGTGTGAACAAGTCCATTGAAGGCAGCACCGGACACAAGAGGGCAGCAACCACCCCTGGAAGTGCAGTGCATAAACATACAGCAGACATTTTATCTGGATAAAGCTTAGGGAACCTGTTACTGTAAATTGGCCTTCTGACGAGGTCTCTGTCATCCTCCATCAACGAGCGATTTACGCTCTATCGTTGTTGGGAAAAGACCATCCTCCAAAGAGTGATTTATGATTTGTCATTAAGGGAAAAGACCATCCTCCATCATGAGCGATTTATGCTCTGCCATTATTTGAAAAGGCCATCCTCCATCATGAGCAATTTACGCTCTGCCATTATGGGAAAAGGCCATCTTCCATCAGCGATTTATGCTTTGCCATTATTGGAAAAGGCCATCCTTCATGAACCAGCGGTTTATGCTCTGCCATTATGGGAAAAGACCATCCTTCATGAATGAGCGATTTACGATCTATTGTTATGGGTGTTGCTTGTGGCGTGGATATTTGCAGCATACTTTCTGCTATAGCCTCCATAATAGGGCTTAGAATTTTGCACAACCCCCATCCTTGTGAGGCAACCTGTGCAATTTCATTGCTCTGCCACTGCAGACTGTATGCAGGCCCAAAATGCACCCTGAGCTTGGCAAGGCATCTTCTACCATGCTGGCATAAACGCATGTGCCAATTTCCTGGATTCTGTCCCTTCACAGGGTAAGTGGAAACAACTCCTTTAGAGTGTATTGACCACATGCTTAATGAATGTGACCACCTGTTAGGTGTCGTCATCCTGTGATCGTTGGCGGGTCTTATGTTTTTTGGAGCGTTTGTGCTCAGGGTTTCTGCTCCCAAAATAATGCAAAACACCTTAATTTGCATATTTTTCCTTGGGCACTCTTTTAGGAACCATGTCCCACATTGCCCCCTCCTACCTTTGCTAATCTTCTGTGCCACTTACAGGTGTGGCAAGCTCATATTTGCACAAAATATATGGAGAAAATCATCTTATCTCTCACCAAAAAACATGGAACCCTGTCTCTTTAAGAGCCATCTGCCTTCATCCACTCACCTCAGAAGTCTCTGCAGGTGAGCTTTAGGCAGCATTTCCAAAGGCAGACAGCAG
Source organism: Lithobates septentrionalis (assembly GCA_037952835.1). Lineage (NCBI taxonomy): Eukaryota > Metazoa > Chordata > Amphibia > Anura > Ranidae > Lithobates > Lithobates septentrionalis. The sequence continues at coordinate 465,094 of JBBDGP010001242.1, forward strand.
ACACAGTCAGAGTCTGAGACAAAAACCAGTCAGACTATCAAACCCACAGAAGTACACAGCATAGCAAGAGAGACAGGACAGCACATCCAGAGACAGACAGGAGACTCAGCCAGAATCTGAGGTAAGTCCTTTACCTGGCAGGACTGCAGACAGAGAGGGAGAGAAGCCCTCCCAACTGCAGACCTCCAAAATCAGTTACACCATTGTATGGCGTCTGGCGGTTCCCATCTTGTGCTCCCCATCTCCCCACACTCTGTGACACCATTCACAGCCGCTCTCAGACCGACAATAAAGCCAGGAGAGCAGTGCAGTGCACTGCATATAAAAAGACAGCAAAAAAAAAACAAAGGGAGAGGCAATGATGACATTGCAGAGCTCTTATAATACCACACCTGTACAATATATTAATGCAGTTTAAGCATTATTTTTCCCGCAGCCTTGGCACAAGGCACCTCCGTTTTTAGAAAGATTTACTTTCAGCATTCTGGGTCTTCCAACTCCATGAGAGGCTGAACATGGAGGGGTAGGTTTGGCAGGGGGGATGCAGCAAACAAATTACTTACCAACTGCAATCAGCATGTGGCCTGGAGCATGACCAAAAAAAGAACATCTTAGTTGGGGGAGGGGCTGTCTTTTATATTCAGAAAAGTATTCAGACCCCCTTAAATTTTTCACTCTTTGTTATATTGCAGCCATTTGCTAAAATTATTTAAGTTCATTTTTTTCCCCATTAATGTACACACAGCACCCAATATTGACAGAAAAACACAGAATTGTTGACATTTTTGCAGATTTATTAAAAAAGAAAAACTGAAATATCACATGGTCCTAAGTATTCAGACCCTTTGCTCAGTATTTATTAGAAGCAGCCTTTTGATCTACAGCCATGAGTCTTTTTGGGAAAGATGTAACAAGTTTTTCACACCTGGATTTGGGGATCCTCTGCCATTCCTCCTTGCAGATCCTCTCCAGTTCTGTCAGGTTGGATGGTAAACGTTGGTGGACGGCCATTTTTAGGTCTCTCCAGAGATGCTCAATTGGGTTTAAGTCAGGGCTCTGGCTGGGCCATTCAAGAACAGTCACGGAGTTGTTGTGAAGCCACTCCTTCGTTATTTTAGCTGTGTGCTTAGGGTCATTGTCTTGTTGGAAGGTAAACCTTCGGCCCAGTCTGAGGTCCTGAGCACTCTGGAGAAGGTTTTCATCCAGGATATCCCTGTACTTTGCCGCATTCATCTTTCCCTCGATTGCAAACATTCGTCCTGTCCCTGCAGCTGAAAAACACCCCCACACCATGATGCTGTCACCACCCTGCTTCACTGTTGGGACTGTATTTGACAGGTGATGAGCAGTTCCTGGTTTTCTCCACACATACCGCTTAGAATTAAGGCCAAAAATTTCTATCTTGGTCTCATCAGACCAGAGAATCTTATTTCTCACCATCTTGGAGTCCTTCAGGTGTTTTTTTAGCAAACTCCAGGTGGGCTTTCATGTGTCTTTCACTGAGGAGAGGCTTCCGTCGGCCACTCTGCCATAAAGCCCCGACTGGTGGAGGGCTGCAGTGATGGTTGTCTTTCTACAACTTTCTCCCATCTCTCGACTGCATCTCTGGAGCTCAGCCACAGTGATCTTTGGGTTCTTCTTTACCTCTCTTACCGAGGCTCTTCTCCCCCGATAGCTCAGTTTGGCCGGACAGCCAGCTCTAGGAAGGGTTCTGGTCATCCCAAACGTCTTCCATTTAAGGATTATGGAGGCCACTGTGCTCTTAGGAACCTTAAATGCAGCAGAAATTTTTTGTAAAATTGGCCAGATCTGTGTCTTGCCACAATTCTGTCTCTGAGCTCTTCATGGACGTTCCCTTGACCTCATGATTCTCATTTGCTCTGACATGCACTGTGAGCTGTAAGGTCTTATATAGACAGGTGTGTGGCTTTCCTAATCAAGTCCAATCAGTATAATCAAACACAGCTGGGCTCAAATGAAGGGGTAGAACCATCTCAAGGATGATCAGAAGAAATGGACAGCACCTGAGTTAAATATATGAGTGTCACAGCAAAGGGTCTGAATACTTAGGACCATGTGATATTTCAGTTTTTCTTTTTTAATAAATCTGCAAAAATGTCAACAATTCTGTGTTTTTCTGTCAATATGGGGTGCTGTGTGTATGTGTGTGTATATATATATATATATATATATATATATATATATATATATATATATATACAGACATACCCCACTTTTAAGTACACAATGGGGTTTATTTACTAAAGCTGGAAAGTGCAAAATCAGGCTCACTTCTGCATAGAAACCAATGAGCTTCCAGGTTTTATTACCAAAGCTTAATTGAACAAACTGGGGTTAGAAGCTCATTGGTTTCTATGCAGAAGTGAGCCTGATTTTGCACTTTCTAGCTTTAGTAAATAAACCCCATTGTGTACTTAAAAGTGGGATATACCTGTGTGTGTGTGTGTGTATATATATATATATATAATATATACACCGTATTTATCGGCGTATAACACGCGCCGGCGTATAACACGCACCCCAAGTTTAGAAGGGAATTTTAAGGAAAAAACTTTTAGGAGGGAAGTTTAAGGTAAAAAAACTTACATTAAAATGCCCATCAATGCAGCCTCATCAGTGTTCATCTGCAGCCTTGTTAGTGTCATTGCAGCCTTTTTAGTGTCAGTGCAGCCTTGTCAGTGCAGCTTTGCCCCAGTGCAGTCTTGTCAGTGCAGCCTTGTCAGTGCAGCCTTGACCCAGTGTCCATTGCAGCCTTGTCAGTGCAGCTTTGCCCCAGTGGTCAGTGCAGCTTTGCCCCAGTGGTCAGTGCAGCTTTGCCCCAGTGGTCAGTGCAGCTTTGCCCCAGTGGTCAGTGCAGCCTTGCCCCCAGTGGTCAGTGCAGCCTTGCCCCCAGTGTCCATGCTTGGACAGATCGCCGCCGACATACACATAGCTGCATGTAGTTTTAAATATGGCGCCGCAGAGTTTCGGAGGGACTCGGCGGAGCTGAACGAGCACCGCCGAAATCACAGTGAGCCAAGATACACATAGTCGAGTGTTCGGCTCTTTCCGGCGCCGCTCACAGTCCCGCCCAGTCCCGCCCTTTGATGGACATAACACAGGTCCAATGGCGGGACTGGGCGTGACTGTGAGCGGCGCCGGAAAGAGCCGAACACTCGACTATGTGTATCTCGGCTCACTGTGATTTCGGCGGCGTTCGTTCAGCTCCGCCGAGTCCCTCCGAACTCTGCGGCGCCATATTTAAAACGACACGCTATGTGAATGTCGGCGGCGATTGCCGTCGATAGATCACAATTAGCGGGGATCGGCGTATAACACGCACCCACGATTTTCCCCTGATTTTAAGGGGAAAAAAGTGCGTGTTATACGCCGATAAATACGGTAATTTTATTTTTACGTGCATCTGATCTAAGGCTCCATTCACACTTGTGCAACTTGTCATGCAACTTTGGACATCAAAGTTGCATGACAAGCCATTCCCCATGTTTTCCAATAATAACCATTCATATACAGTATATACTAAAGTCTTGTTTTTTTTGTTGCTTAAAAATAACAAACATGTTAAACTTACCTGTAATGGTTTTGCACAGAGCAGCCCAGATCCTTCTCTTCTAGGTCGCTTTTCAGCACTCCTGGCCCCTCCCTCCTGACAAGTTCTTGCTATGGGGGCACCTAAGCCAAGCCACAGCTCTGTGTGTCCATTCAGACATGGAGCTGCAGTTAGGTCCTGCCCCCTCTCTCTCCTCATTGGCTCACTGACTTTGATTGACAGCAGTGAGAGTCAATGGCACTCCGCTGCTGTCTCAGCCAATGAGGAGGGAGAGTCCTGGGCAGCCGAGTCTCTCCTGCAACATCGCTGGATAGGGATGGGGCTCAGGTAAGTATTAGGGGGGCTGAGGGGGCTGCTGCACATAGAAGGTTTTTTTTATCTTAATGCATAGAATGCATTAAAGCTGTAGTAAACCAAATGAAAAAAAAACAAAAACCTGCAAGACATTGGCATAATATGCTAGTAAGCATTGCATACTAGCACATTATGAAATGCTTACTTCCTTAGGATTGCCCTTTCCATGCATTGCTGTTATCTACCTCAGGAAGTGCACTTACCTTGGGGAGTGTGCAGTCGTTTATTGCATAGGGTATCACCACTGATATTATGTATAACATGTTATTCCTGATTGTCAATCTTCATTGTTTTTAATGATAAAGCGAGTGTAAGGTTTACATTTTTATATTTATTTGATTTCAGCTATATTTGGTTGCCTTGAAAAAGTCCCATAAAAAGAGTTTTTTTTAAAACAAGTTCAAAAATTTAAGGGATGATGGCAACCCAAATCCAACACTGATTAAACCAATGCCTAAGCTTGGATGCCATAATACACACCATGTTGGGAGGTCAAATGGCACTGCACATCACTCCTAAAACACCCCCATACTAACAGTGAAGTTTGGAGGGGGAACATCATGGTGTGGGGCTGTTTTTCAGCATACGGTAATAGCAAACTTCATAACATTGAAGGAAAGATGAATGGAAAAATGTACCAAGACATTCTTGATAAAAATCTGCTGCCATCTACCAGGATGATGAAGATGAAACGAGGGAGGACATTTCAGCAAGACAATGAACCCAAACACAAAGCCAAGGAAACTTTCGATTGGTTTCAAATAAAGAAAATAAAGCTGTTGAATGGCCCAGCCAATCACCTGACCTGAATCCAATAGAAACTCTATGAAAAGAACTAAAGATCAGAGTTCATAGAAGAGGCTCACGGAAACTTCAAGATTTGAAGACGGTTTGTGTGGAAGAATGGGCCAAAATTACTCCTGAGTAGGGATGGGCCGAACCGACCCCTGTTCGGTTCGCACCAGAACTTTCGAACACTTCAAAGTTCGGACCCAAATAATGAACCCCATTAAAGTCAATGGGTCCGAACGTCAAAAATCAAAAGTGCCCATTTTGAAGGCTTATATGCAAGTAATTGGGCATACAATGGTTATAGGGGTCCGGGTCCTGCCCTGGGGGACATGTATCAATAAAAAATATATAGTGCCTAGGGGATCCCCTTAGTCTACCTGTAAAGTGTCAGATCTGTACCATGTCTAGAATCTGCTGCAGCAATAATTGCATTTATAGAGCCAAAACAAATGACATTTTCCCTGCAAGCTGCCTTTATTTTGCTCAGCATAAGGTGGGGAGCCAGTGTGTATGATGAGGCCACAATGTAGTACACTGGAAACAAGATTAGAGATTTTTTGGATACATTCTGGTGTCACTTTGACTTTGGATAGAAGTAACGGGTGCGTAAAAATTACTCTTTGGGTGTCGTGGCACCTTCCCACCGTAACCCTATAGAGGTAATCTTGATGAAAGCAAGAACTTGCCTTGCTGTAAAAAATTGCAATGATATGCACCTGTCAAACAGGTGCTGAAAAATTACTCCTTGGGTGTTAATTGTGCCTATGAAACCTATACCAAAAACATTTTTCCAGATGAAATGATTAAACATCCTCAAAGCTAGGCATCCTTAACCACTTCCGGACCGCCGCACGCAGATGTACGTCCAAACTTTGAAGGGGGATACTGTTGTTATGGCAGCAGCTAGCTGCCATAACCCCGGTATCCCCGTTTTTGTGCGGCGGTCCTCTTTCTGATAAAAGTGGTCCCTGCGGTGGATTCGTCGCGAGATCACTTTTATCCGTGGCGGGAGAGGGCCCCCCTCCCGCCGCGATCCGGTGCCCTCCGCCGCTTACCGGAGCTGTCGGTAGCGGCGGAGGTGATCGCATCCGTCTCCCTCCTGTGCCTGGAGACGAGTAAGGCTAAGATGGCACCCACTCATCTCCATGACACTGCTGGGTGTTTTTTTTTTATTTATTTTATTGCATTTTAGTGTAAATATGAGATCTGAGGTCTTTTTGACCCCAGATCTCATATTCAAGAGATCCTGTCATGTTTTTTTTCTATTACAAGGGATGTTTACATTCCTTGTAATAGGAATAAAAGTGACACAAGTTTTTTTTTTTAAACAGTGTAAAAAAATAAAATAATGTAAAATAAATAATAAAAATAAAATAGTTTTTTTAAAAAAAAACCCCGTCCCGACGAGCTCACGCGCAGAAGCGAACGCATACGCGAGTAGCGCCCGCATATGAAAACGGTGGTCAAACCTCACATGTGAGGTATTGCCGCGACTGGCAGAGCGAGAGCAATAATTCTAGCCCTAGACCTCCTCTGTAACGCAAAACATGCAACCTGTAGAATTTTTTAAACGTCGTCTATGGAGATTTTTGAGGGTAAAAGTTTGACGTGACATGTTGGGTATCAATTTACTTGGCGTAACATTATATTTCACAATATAAAAAAAAATTGGGCTAACTTTACTGTTGTCTTATTTCTTTTATTCAAAAAAGTGAATTTTTTCCAAAAAAAGTGCGCTTATAAGACCGCTGCGTAAATACAGTGCAAAAAAAAAAGTATTGCAACGACCGCCATTTTATTCGCTAGGGTGTTAGAAAAAAAAAACATATATAATGTTTGGGGGTTCTAAGTAATTTTCTAGCAAAAAAACCTGTTGTAAACACCTAAAATCCAAAACGAGGCTGGTCCTTAAGTGGTTAAAGTGGATGTAAATCTAATGTCATCCTTTCCAAACTACTCCCATAGAGGTTATCTTTAAGGATATACATGCCTCCTGCATGTATCTTTACCTGTCAAATGTCTCCCCTCTGTCTGTTATTAGACCCGAAAAACTGCAGATTCTGTGGTTGGGTCTGTTGTCTGGAGCTCGGTGGGTGGAGTCGTGATGTCAGTAGACTCCCTGCCCACCTCTACACACCCCTTGTCACTATGCATTTTCTCCTGTGTATTTCTTACACTGAACTTCTGTTATGATCTCTAACATCCAGTGAAAAGACAGGAAAGTAACCACATGACTTCAGCATGACAAATCATGCTGAGGTGTGGAACAGCCAATCCTTGCAGAGCTGCTGAAGAAAGGAGTGGGGGTGGGAATTAAAAAATAGTGCATGTTAGGCTAGTGCACGAGATATGTAAATCACCTGTCACTCAAAGCAAGTGGGAGGATTTGACAAAGTTTTTCTCTGTTTGTCAAGTTTTATCTCACTGAACAATAAAATAGGATTGCTCAGACCTGGATTAACTCTGTGTGGCAAGACTGGGCTGAAATGATAGAAAATCTTATACTCTACATTATGACTAGGGATGAGCCGAACACCCCCCGGTTCGGTTCGCACCAGAACCCGCGAACGGACCGCAAGTTCGCACGAACGTTAGAACCCCATTGACGTCTATGGGACTCGAACGTTCGAAATCAAAAGTGCTCATTTTAAAGGCTAATTTGCATGGTATTGTCCTAAAAAGGGTTTGGGGACCCGGGTCCTACCCCAGGGGACATGTATCAATGCAAAAAAAACTTTTAAAAACGGCCGTTTTTTCGGGAGCAGTGATTTTAATGATGCTTAAAGTAAAAAAAAAAAAGTGAAATATTCCTTTAAATATCGTACCTGGGGGGTGTCTATAGTATGCCTGTAAAGTGACGCGTGTTTCCCATGTTTAGAACAGTCCCTGCACCAAATGTCATTTTTAAAGGAAAAAATCTCATTTAAAACTGCTTGCGGGTTTAATGTCATGTCGGGTCCTGGCAATATGGATGAAAATCAGTGAGACAAACGGCATGGGTACCCCCCAGTCCATTACCAGGCCCTTTGGGTCTTGTATGGATATTAAGGGGAACCCCGCACCCAAATTAAAATAAGGCAAGGTCCCTATATACTCTGAACAGCAGTATACAGGCGGTGCAAACAAGACAGGGACTGTAGGTTTGTTGTTAAGTAGAATCTGTTTGTAATTTTGAACATTTTTAATGTGTTTAGCTCCAGCCAAAAAATCTTTTCTAAGCTTTTTGGAAAACATAGGGAAGGGTTATCACCCCTGTGACATTTGTTTTGCGTCTTTCCTCCTCTTCAGAAGATTTCACCTCACTTTTTTGTCCCAATGAAAAATGTTTTTTGAAAATTTGGGTTTTTTTGTGGAACAAGGATTGGAAAGCATCAGTGGAAAGGAGAAATTGTTTTCCCATATTAACTCTTACAGGAGAGAATTTCCCTTCCTATGGGTAGATTTCATCTCACTTCCTGTTGTCTCCTTCCGTTTGCAAGTAGGAGTCGTTTGTAAGTTAGATGTTTGAAAGTAGGGTCCTGCCCTATATACTCAGCAGAAATTTGGGCCTTAGGTGTTGCTGTGGCCAAAACACTGTAAGCCCTCACAGGGCCCTGCTGTGAAATATTAGATCAAGAATTGTAATTACATGCCCCTGTTGAACAGGAGCTGAAAAATTAGGCCTTAGGCACTGGTGCTGGTGCCACAACACTGCAACCCCTCACAGACACTCTAGTTGGAACGCAGGAACGAGCCCTGCTGCAAAGTATTGCATCAAAAATTGTAATTACACGCCCCTGTTAGACAGGGGCAGAAAAATTGGGCCTTAGGCACTGGTGCTGGTGCCACAACACTGCAACCCCTCACAGACACTCTAGTTGGAATGCAGGAACGAGCCCTGCTGCAAAGTATTGCATCAAAAATTGTAATTTCACGCCCCTGTTAGACAGGGGCAGAAAAATTGGGCCTTAGGCACTGGTGCTGGTGCCACAACACTGCAACCCCTCACAGACACTCTAGTTGGAATGCAGGAACGAGCCGTGCTGCAAAGTATTACATCAAAAATTGTAATTACACGCCCCTGTTATACAGGGGCTGAAAAATTGTGCCTTAGGCACTGGTGGTGGCGCCCAGAACCAAAAATGTTCTTACAAGCTATCAGCGTGATGATTGAGGAGGAAGAGGATAATTACTCAGGGATAATCACTCAGCATCAGCATAGGCAGTCTTTGAAGGGATCTGAAAAAAATTATTCAGTTACATCAGCATCAGGTGCTTGGTAGCTGGTGGTGATCCAAGACTGATTCATTTTTATGAAGGTCAGCCGATCGACCGAGTCAGTGGACAGACGCACCCTGTGATCGGTTACCACGCCTCCAGCAGCACTGAATGTACGTTCCGAAAGAACGCTGGATGCAGGACAGGCCAGTAGCTCAATTGCATACTGTGCAAGCTCTGGCCAGTGATCCATCCTCAAGACCCAGTAACCCAGAGGATTTTCGGTGGGAAAGGTGTCCAAGTCTGATCTTGCCCCTAGGTATTCCTGCACCATGTAAAACAGACGCTGGCGATGGTTGCTGGAACCGATCATACCTTGGGGCTGCGGACCAAAAAATTGTCTGAACGCATCGGTCAGACGGCCACCTTCTCCACCGCTCCTTCTTTGACTGACCGAAGCCTCAGCAACACGTTGTCCAGAAACAGGAGTTTGTAACCTCCCAGTCTCTGGGAACGCGTTGCACAGACCTTTCTGCAAGGCCTCCCGAAGATGTTTCATCCTCTGCTCCCTCTGCGATGGCAAGATAAGGTCCGCAACCTTACCCTTGTAACGTGGATCAAGGAGGGTTGCCAGCCAGTATTGGTCCTTCTCCTTGATACCACGAATACGAGGATCCTTACGCAGGCTTTGCAGGATCAGGGAGGCCATGCAGCGTAGGTTTGCTGAGGCATTCGGTCCGGAGTCCTCTGGGTCACTAAGGACAACAACGTCCGCAGCCACCTCCTCCCAGCCACGTACAAGTCCATGTGTTCCTTGGGACTGATCCCTTAAAGACTGCTGCTGATGCTGAGTGCCAGGCTCCACCTCCATACTGACACAATCTTCCTCCTCCTCCTCCTCCTCCTCCTCGTCCTCTTCCTGTGTGATCGGCGGGCACGCAGGAACACTGTCTGGATAAAGGGGGCCTTGAGAGCTAAGGAAGTCCTCCTCTTCCTGCCTCTGTTCTGCCTCAAGTGCCCTGTCCATTATTCCACGCAGCGTGTGCTCCAACAGGTGGACAAGGGGGACAGTGTCACTGATGCATGCACTGTCAGTGCTCACCATCCTCGTGGCCTCCTCGAATGGTGACAGGACAGTGCATGCATCCCTGATCATGGCCCACTGGCGTGGGGAAAAAAAACCAAGGTCCCCTGACCCTGTCCTGGTGCCATAGTCGCACAGGTACTCATTGATGGCCCTCTGCTGCGTGTGCAGCCGCTGCAGCATGGCCAACGTCGAGTTCCACCTGGTGGGCATGTCACAGATTAGGCGGTTCTTGGGCAGGTTAAACTCCTTTTGGAGGTCCGTCAGCCGAGCACTGGCATTATATGACCGGCGGAAATGCACAGAGACTTTCCTGGCCTGCCTCAGGACATCCTGTAAGCCCGGGTACCTGCCCAAGAACCGCTGCACCACCAAGTTAAGGACGTGAGCCAAACAGGGCACATGGGTCAGTTGTCCCTGTCGGAGGGCAGAGAGGAGGTTGGTGCCATTGTCGCAAACCACCATTCCTGCCTTAAGTTGGCGTGGCGTCAACCACCTCTGAACCTGCCCCTGCAGAGCTGACAGAACCTCTGCCCCAGTGTGGCTCCTGTCCCCCAAGCACACCAGCTCAAGCACCGCATGGCATCTTTTGGCCTGCGTACTTGCGTAGCCCCTTGAATGCCTACGGAGCACCGCTGGTTCCGAGGAAGAGGCCATGGAGGAAGAAGAAGAGGAGGGGGTGGAGGAGAGAGGTGTGTCACAATCAGCATTTTGGAGGCGTGGTGGCGGAACAACCTCCAACACTACTGCACCTTGTCCTGCATCCTTCCCAGCTGCCAGCAGAGTCACCCAATGCGCCGTGAAACTTAAGTAACGTCCCTGTCCATGCCTGCTGGACCATGAGTCAGCGGTAATATGCACCTTACCGCTGACCGCCCTGTCCAGCGAGGCATGGACATTGCCTTCCACATGCCGGTAGAGAGCCGGAATCGCCTTCCGTGAGAAAAAGTGGCGTTTGGGTACCTGCCACTGAGGAACCGCACATTCCACAAACTCACGGAAGGGGGCAGAGTCTACCAACTGAAAAGGCAGCAGTTGAAGTGCTAGCAATTTTGCCAAGCTAGCATTCAACCGCTGGGCATGTGGATGGCTGGGAGCAAACTTCTTTCGGCGGTGCAGCAGCTGGGGCAGGGAAATTTGCCTGGTACAATCTGACGTCGGTGTACCAAAAGCAGATTGCCCACAAGTACTTGGCTGTGACACACCTAATTCTACACCTTCATTCCTCTCACTGCAGGTCTCAGAGAGGACTGAAGGTCTAGTGGGGTTGGAAATCTCAGCTGATGAGGAGCAAGGAGAGATCCTCTTTGTTCTTTGGTGTGGGTCTTTCAGATACGCTTGCCAACGAACTGCATGGCAGGTCAACATATGTCTGGTCAAGCATGTGGTACCCAAGCGGGAGATGTTTTGGCCACGCGAGATACGCTTGAGACATATGTTGCAAATAGCAGCGGTGCGATCTGATGCACTCGTCTCAAAAAAGGCCCACACCAAAGAACTTTTTGAATAACGCGCAGAGACTGCAGCGCCCTGCACATGTGGAGCTTTGGGGTGTGATGCAGTCAATGTGCTGCCCTTAGGCTGGCCCCTGGAGGGCATCCTGCCTAGTTGGTGATGTGCCACCTCCTCCTCCTCCTCCTCCTCCTCTCTCCTATCAGGCACCCACGTTGAGTCAGTGACCTCATCATCCCCTCCCTCCTCATCACTGGAGCAAACCTGGCAGTATGCTGCAGCAGGGGGAGCATGACTGCCAGATTGCTGTCCTTCTTGGGCACCCCCTCTGTCCGTGCTCATGTTACTGCCTTCATTGAGCTCAGTATCATCATCAGAGCCTTCCAAACGCTGGGCATCCTCCTGGAGCATGTACCCAACACTGTGGTCAAACAGTTCGAGGGAATCCTCATGAGGACATGGTGGAGCTAGGGAAGGAGTCACTGATGACATTGAGCTGAGGGAAGAGGCCGCTGCTTTGCCAGACAAAGCACCCTGGGCATGGGTGAGAGAGGATGAGGAGGATGAGGACGGCTTGGTCATCCACTCGACCAAGTCTTCCGCATGTTGCGGCTCAACACGGCCAGCTGCCGAAAAAAAGGCCAAGCGTGTCCCATGGCCACGTGCTGATGAGGATGCACCGTCTCCACGACCAGCACTAGACACAGAGCCTGCTTGCCCTCTCTTATTGGCTTGTGACTGTCTGCCTCTCCTTCTTGGCCTTCCAGACATACTAATGGCCTGTAGCTGCACTAAGCTGGGATAGAACACCTGTAATTTTCTTCAGGTAGCTTTATATACTGTAACCAGACAAGCCTGCCTGTCAGTAGGAAGATAACAGGAACGGATCTAGCTGAACACTGTGAGCAGGACGTACTGCACTAAATGTATATAGCAGGAACGGATCTAGCTGAACACTGTGAGCAGGACGCACTGTACTAAATGTAAATAGTCTAGCTGCCTGACCGTGGTACTAATAGGATCAAAAAGAACACCTGTAATTTTCTTAAGGTAGCTTTATATACTGTAACCAGACAAGCCTGCCTGTCAGTAGGAAGATAACAGGAACGGATCTAGCTGAACACTGTGAGCAGGACACACTGTACTAAATGTAAATAGTCTAGCTGCCTGACCGTGGTACTAATAGGATCAAAAAGAACACCTGTAATTTTCTTCAGGTAGCTTTATATACTGTAACCAGACAAGCCTGCCTGTCAGTAGGAAGATAACAGGAACGGATCTAGCTGAACACTGTGAGCAGGACACACTGTACTAAATGTAAATAGTCTAGCTGCCTGACCGTGGTACTAATAGGATCAAAAAGAACACCTGTAATTTTCTTCAGGTAGCTTTATATACTGTAACCAGACAAGCCTGCCTGTCAGTAGGAAGATAACAGGAACGGATCTAGCTGAACACTGTGAGCAGGACGCACTGCACTAAATGTAAATACCAGGAACGGATCTAGCTGAACACTGTGAGCAGGACGCACTGCACTGAATGTAAATAGCAGGAACGGATCTAGCTGAACACTGTGAGCAGGACGCACTGCACTAAATGTAAATACCAGGAACGGATCTAGCTGAACACTGTGAGCAGGACGCACTGCACTGAATGTAAATAGCAGGAACGGATCTAGCTGAACACTGTGAGCAGGACGCACTGCACTGAATGTAAATAGCAGGAACGGATCTAGCTGAACACTGTGAGCAGGACGCACTGCACTGAATGTAAATAGCAGGAACGGATCTAGCTGAACACTGTGAGCAGGACGCACTGCACTGAATGTAAATAGCAGGAACGGATCTAGCTGAACACTGTGAGCAGGACGTACTGCACTAAATGTATATAGCAGGAACGGATCTAGCTGAACACTGTGAGCAGGACGCACTGCACTGAATGTAAATAGCAGGAACGGATCTAGCTGAACACTGTGAGCAGGACGCACTGCACTAAATGTAAATACCAGGAACGGATCTAGCTGAACACTGTGAGCAGGACGCACTGCACTGAATGTAAATAGCAGGAACGGATCTAGCTGAACACTGTGAGCAGGACGCACTGCACTGAATGTAAATAGCAGGAACGGATCTAGCTGAACACTGTGAGCAGGACGCACTGCACTGAATGTAAATAGCAGGAACGGATCTAGCTGAACACTGTGAGCAGGACGCACTGCACTGAATGTAAATAGCAGGAACGGATCTAGCTGAACACTGTGAGCAGGACGTACTGCACTGAATGTAAATAGCAGGAACGGATCTAGCTGAACACTGTGAGCAGGACGCACTGCACTAAATGTAAATAGCAGGAACGGATCTAGCTGAACACTGTGAGCAGGACGCACTGCACTGAATGTAAATAGCAGGAACGGATCTAGCTGAACACTGTGAGCAGGACGCACTGCACTGAATGTAAATAGCAGGAACGGATCTAGCTGAACACTGTGAGCAGGACGCACTGCACTGAATGTAAATAGCAGGAACGGATCTAGCTGAACACTGTGAGCAGGACGTACTGCACTAAATGTATATAGCAGGAACGGATCTAGCTGAACACTGTGAGCAGGACGCACTGCACTGAATGTAAATAGCAGGAACGGATCTAGCTGAACACTGTGAGCAGGACGCACTGCACTAAATGTAAATACCAGGAACGGATCTAGCTGAACACTGTGAGCAGGACGCACTGCACTGAATGTAAATAGCAGGAACGGATCTAGCTGAACACTGTGAGCAGGACGCACTGCACTGAATGTAAATAGCAGGAACGGATCTAGCTGAACACTGTGAGCAGGACACACTGCACTAAATAGTCTAGATAGAAGATAACAGGAACGGATCTAGCTAAACTGAATACAGTGTATATATATATATGCAACACCTGGGATGCATATATATACACAATACACTGTAAGTGCAGCTAACTGACTGACTGTTCTGCCTAATCTATCTAACTCAAATCAAATGACACTGTCTCTCTCTCTCTCTCTATCTCTCAGCACACCGGAACACACACTACACAGGGCCGCCGTGCAGGCGGCCTTATATAGTGTGGGGTGTGTACTAAATCCCCTGAGCCATAATTGGCCAAAGCCACCCTGGCTTTGGCCAATTACAGCTCTCTCTACTGACGGCGCTGTGATTGGCCAAGCATGCGGGTCATAGTGCATGCTTGGCCAATCATCAGCCAGCAATGCACTGCGATGCCGCAGTGAATTATGGGCCGTGACGCGCCACACGAATTTGGCGCGAACGGCCCATATCGTTCGCAATTCGACGGACGGTCGAACAGCCGATGTTCGAGTCGAACATGGGTTCGACTCGAACACGAAGCTCATCCCTAATTATGACATAAAAAATAATAATTTTTCTTCGTGTTTACATCAACTTTAACCACTTGCCGACCGCCTAACGCAGATATACTGCGGCAGAATGGCACGGGCAGGCAAAATCATGTACCTGGTACGAGATTTGCCACCCGCGGGCGGGGGGTGCATCGCCCCCCCCCCCCCGGTGCCCGAGGCGGTCGGCATAGTTAGGGGAGCGATCAATGCTGAGGGGGAGGCCACTTATTCGTGACCACCCCCTCGCGATCGCTCCCAACAAATGACAATCTTCCTCTGCTGCTGTAATGTAAACAGCGGCAGAGGAAGTGATGTCATCTCTCCTCGTGTCGGTCTTTTTCGTTCCGGCACCGAGGAGAGAAGACATTAAGTAAGTGCACCAAACATCACACGTACAGTAGAACACTCTAGGCACACTTTTCACCCCCCATCACCCCCCGATCATCCCCCTGATCACCCCCCTGTACCCCCTGTCACAGTGACACCAATAGCATTTTTTTTTTACTGATTTTTGCATTGGTGTCAATTTGTGACAGTTATAAGTGGTAGGGCAGTGAGGTAGAAAGAAATCCTGGATAGCCGCACTCTGGGATAAGGACATCTTTATTTCAATAAAATCCAAACATACAGTCAATAGCAGAGACGTACAGGGTGGTAGACTGCTAACGCGTTTCACATCATTTGGATGCTTATTCGTAGCTAGAGAGGGATAGTAATAGTGTGGTATAAATAGAAAAGTAAAAAAGTAAAAGAGGGAGGGCGGGGTATGCACGCTGGTAGAACAACCAATCACCGCGGTGCATAGCAAACCCACCCTCTCAGTGTAATTAAAACAATAATGATCCCATTATAAAAACCTACACCTGCAAAAAAGAGGAGAGAAAACATCCATTGTTGACCAAACCAAAATGCATAAAGAAAAATATGAGTAGAAAAAACTATCATGCCAATATAAATCAGCATGAACTCATAAAAATAAAAGGTAGGTATTGGATGCTAAAACCCTCCACAGCAGGTGAAGCCGCAACAATGGAAATTTGAGTAGTTGGGAGTGCCAAAAAGTGTTAAACCATAAAGTCGTATAACCACAGGGTACTCTGCTCACACATTTGCAAAAACAAAAAATACACAAAAAATGTATATGTATGTACATAAACCTGAATAAAACATGCATAGATGTGTGACAGCACGGTCCCGACATAATGTACATAAGCACTCAAAAGCACTCTCACAACCCTAAAACAGCAAATGTGCATAAGCAGTTTAGATGAAGTATACATACATTTTCATGAGATGAAAGCACAAGCATATTAAACATAGGATCAAAGTGTATGTACATTAAACATGAATTTAAATATATATATAAATCTGAAAAAGGAGGTCGGTCCAACTACCCGAAAAAGTGGTTACAAATGTATTAAAAATATCAAACATGTAGCATCGCATCCAAAACACTGGTGTCAGATAAATCTTTACTTTCTGAAAAGAAGAAACAGTAAAAAACAAACAAACAAAAACATGGAAATGGATTAGACGCCAGATAAACCACAAAAAAGTATGAATAAATATCCATTGTTGTTGATGTTAAACTCCCATGACAATATCATGTTAGCTATGTGGCCAATAGTGAAAAATTCTATAAATATATGTTCAACCACATAGGAAACATAGAAGAACCCATCAAAGGTACCAAAACAAAAGACCGAAAAACTATTAAATGAATGCAGTTTCCACATAGATCAATGTGCTAGCAGGCTATGTTACTACAGCAAATGTATAGAGACCAGAAGTCTCACTCCATGTGCTGAAATAGGTTAATAGGTTAAGAGACCAGAAGTCTCACTCCATGTGATGAAATAGTTTCCATACAGATCAATGTGCTAGCAGACTATGCTACAACAGCAAATGTATAGAGGCCATAAGTCTCACTCCATGTGCTGAAATGGGTTGAGTTGAATAATAACACAAAAGAGAGTGACCTCAAACACACACAGATATAGTAGGGTAGCTATAGAATCTGCATCAAACAAAGCCCAGACCTGCATCCAAAAGAAAAATTAAGAATTATTTAAGGCAGCCTTGCTACATAGTACCATGCGATTAGAAATTCCCAAAGTCTTACTTCTCGTGCTGCAAAACACAATGGCTCGCTATAAGAATACCATGAATCTAGAGTGGGATTGACAAAAATAATAAAGCCAAAAGGCGAAAAGAACAAAATGGTCTGTAACAAACCCAACAGCATTATGCCATGTATTCGTAGACTTGGAAGAGTCTCATTTGAAGTGCTGCAGCATATCACAATTAACTGTCAAATTATTATGTCAATGGGACTATAGCTTAGTATATCTGACTAGGTGAAACTAATTTTTTTCATATTATATATTGTTAAGGCGGCCTTGCTACATAATACCATGCGATTAGAAATTCCCGAAGTCTCACTTCTCGTGCTGCAGGACGCCACAGCTCGCTATAGAGACACCACAAATCCAGAGTGGGACTGACAAAAATAGAACCGAAAGGCAGAAAGGACAAAATAGTCTATAACAAGCCTTACTGTATTGTGCCATGCATTCGGAGACTCAAAAGGGTCTCACTTGAGGAGTCTCACTCAACCTGCTGAAAAAATGCTACTATTTGCTATGGCATAAGGCTGAAGCCTGAAAAATTAGGGCCTAGGGAATCTATCAAGAATGCAGAATATATGAGTATTTGGAAACCTTGCTACATAGTGCCATGCGATTAGAAATTCCCAAAGTCTCACTTCTCGTGCTGCAGAACACCATGGCTCGCTATAAAAATACCATAAATCTAGAGTGGGATTGACAAAAATAATAATGAAGCCGAGAGGCGAAAAGAAGAAAATGGTCTATAACAGACCTAACTGCATTATACCATGTATTCGGAGACTCGGAAGAGTCTCACTTGAAGTGCTGCAGCATATCACAGTTGACTATCAAAAAATTATGTCAATGGGACTATAGCTTAGTATATCTAACTAGATAGATCTAGTATTATTTAATTATATATTATTAAGGCAGCCTTGCTACATAATACCATGTGATTAGAAATTCCCGAAGTCTCACTTCTCATGCTGCAGAACGCCATGGCTCGCTATAGAGACACCACAAATCTAGAGTGAGACTGACGGAAATAAAGCCGAAAGGCGGAAAGGACAAAATAGTCTATACCAAGCCTTACTGTATTATACCATGCATTCGGAGACTCAAACGAGTCTCACTTGAGAAGTCTCACTCAAACTGCTGAAAAAATGCTGCTACATTGCTATGGCATACTTTTTTGTGGTTTATCTGGCGTCTAATCCATTTCCATGTTTTTGTTTGTTTGTTTGTTTTTTACTGTTTCTTCTTTTCAGAAAGTAAAGATGTATCTGACACCAGTGTTTTGGATGCGATGCTACATGTTTGATATTTTTGATACATTTGTAACCACTTTTTCGGGTAGTTGGACCGACCCCCTTTTTCAGATTTATATATATATTTAAATTCATGTTTAATGTACATACACTTTGATCCTATGTTTAATATGCTTGTGCTTTCATCTCATGAAAATGTATGTATATTTCATCTAAACTGCTTATGCACATTTGCTGTTTTAGGGTTGTGAGAGTGCTTTTGAGTGCTTATGTACATTATGTCGGGACCGTGCTGTCACACATCTATGCATGTTTTATTCAGGTTTATATACATACATATACATTTTTTGTGTATTTTTTGTTTTTGCAAATGTGTGAGCAGAGTACCCTGTGGTTATACGACTTTATGGTTTAACACTTTTTGGCACTCCCAACTACTCAAATTTCCATTGTTGCGGCTTCACCTGCTGTGGAGGGTTTTAGCATCCAATATCTACCTTTTTATTTTTATGAGTTCATGCTGATTTATATTGGCATGATAGTTTTTTCTACTCATATTTTTCTTTATGCATTTTGGTTTGGTCAACAATGGATGTTTTCTCTCCTCTTTTTTGCAGGTGTAGGTTTTAATAATGGGATCATTATTGTTTTAATTACACTGAGAGGGTGGGTTTGCTATGTACCGCGGTGATTGGTTGTTCTACCAGCGTGCATACCCCGCCCTCCCTCTTTTACTTTTTTACTTTTCTATTTATACCACACTATTACTATCCCTCTCTAGCTACGAATAAGCATCCAAATGATGTGAAACGCGTTAGCAGTCTACCACCCTGTACGTCTCTGCTATTGACTGTATGTTTGGATTTTATTGAAATAAAGATGTCCTTATCCCAGAGTGCGGCTATCCAGGATTTCTTTCTACCTCACTGCAAACCAGCAAAGCCAGCACCTGGAACCAGTTCTTACTAGGGCGGTGTCATTCCAGAGCAAGAGTGTTTGTGAGCTGCATCTCCTTTTTTCCTATAAGTGGTAGGGCAGTTAGTGGTAGCCCCCTTTAGGTCTAGGATACCCCCCTAACACCCCCTAATAAAGGTTTAACCCCGTGATCACCCCCGTCACCAGTGTCACTAAGCGATCGTTTTTCTGATCGCTGTATTAGTGTCACAGGTGACGCTAGTTAGGGAGGTAAGTATTTAGGTTCACCGTCAGCGTTTTATAGCTAATAAAGGTTTTAACCCCCTGATTGCCCCCTAGTTAACCCTTTCACCAGTGATCACCGTATAACTGTTACGGGTGACGCTGGTTAGTTAGTTAGTTTGTTTTTTATAGTTTCAGGGCACCCGCCGTTTTTTACCTAATAAAGGTTTAGCCCCCTGATCGCCCGGTGGTGATATAAGTTAGGTTTTAGTGTCAGATAGGGCCTGCGTCGCCCCAGACAGCTTCAGGTTAGCGCCAGTACCGCTAACACCCACGCACGCACCGTACACCTCCCTTAGTGGTATAGTATCTGAACGGATCAATATCTGATCCGATCAGATCTATACTAGCGTCCCCAGCAGTTTAGGGTTCCCAAAAACGCAGTGTTAGCGGGATCAGCCCAGATACCTGCTAGCACCTGCCTTTTGCCCCTCAGCCCAGCCCACCCAAGTGCAGTATCGATCGATCACTGTCACTTACAAAACATTAAACGCACATAACTGCAGCGTTCGCAGAGTCAGGCCTGATCCCTGCGATCACTAACAGTTTTTTTGGTAGCATTTTGATACAGTCGCTAACAGTCAGGAGCTTTTTTACCTGTGAGTCTCACTAGTGTACAACTAAATTTAGAGCCCAAAATGGCAAATCGAAGGTACACTAGTAAAGAGGCCTACACGTTTCTGAGCATGACAGATAGTGAAGAGGAAGTCACTCATCTGTCAGATTCAGGCTCAGAATACGATCCTGTAGACGACAGCGGCTCCATGACAGATAGCTCTGACGACGGAGTTGTGGTCCCTGCCAAGGTCAGGCGTACCAGACCCCCAACTTCTTCTGTCGTTGATGTGCAAGAACCGCATGTCCCTCGTATGGAGCAGAGCAGTACTAGCGCCGCTATTCCATCTGGTGAACTGGCAGGCACCAGCGGCCTAGTACACCCTGGTCGTACATCCAGCACTGCAGTATCACGTGGTGACGTGGCGAGTCCCATAAGTGCAGTTCAAGCTGGTGAGGTGGCAAGCACAAGTAGTGTCCCGCTGCCACCAAGAAGACAAACACAGGCCCGTCATGCCCATAGTGCCCTTCCTGCTGCATTCGCCAATCCTAATTGGGAACCCACCACTTCTGCAGCACCCGTAATTCCCCCATTCACTGGCCAACCTGGCATTCAGGTGGAAACAGTTGATTTTACGTCACTTGATTTTTATTCACTGTTTTTCACCGAAGATCTCTATAGATCTATTGTGGACCAAAGCAATTTGTACGCTGGTCAACACATCACCACTATTCCCCAGTCCTCCCTTGCCAGAGATTGGAGACCAATTACGGTGTCCGAATTTAAGCTCTTTCTGGGCCTTTCCCTCAACATGGGCATAACTAAAAAGAGTGAGTTGCGGTCATATTGGTCCACTGACCCAATTCACCCTATGCCCTTGTTCTCTGCTTCCATGACCAGGGCACGATACGAGCAGATCTTGCGGTTCATGCACTTTAATGACAATGAACTCTGTCGTCCTCGTGGAGACCCTGGATACGATCGGCTCTACAAAATTCGGCCCCTCGTTAACCACTTCAACCACACCAACTGGACCAAACCATTACACACTTCAACCAACGTTTTGCAGACTTGTTTACTCCCCATCAAGTTGTCTGCGTTGATGAGTCCCTGATTAAGTTTTCTGGCCACTTGTCAGTCAAACAGTACCTTCCCAGCAAGCGTGCCAGATACGGGGTCAAGATGTATAAGCTCTGTGACAGGGCCACAGGCTATACATCTATTTTTATGGTTTACAAGGGAAAAGATAGTCACATAGAGCCGACAAACTGCTTTTGATTACATAGGAAGCGCTGGCAAGATAGTGTGGGACTTGGTGTCACCCTTAAAGGGGTACCACTTATATGTGGACAATTATTACAGGAGCGTGCCACTTTTTAGTCACTTGTTTGATCAGCAGATTGGAGCATGTGGCACCATGCGACCTAATCGCCGGGGCTTTCCCCAGCGGCTTGTAGATTCCCGTCTTAGGCTGGGGGAGAGAGCCTGCTTGAAGTGTAATAATTTGCTTGCTATGAAGTGGAGGGATAATAAGAATGTTTTTGTTCTTACCTCCCTTCATGCAGACACGACGGTCAAATTACTACGGTGACTGGTGTTGTGGAGAAACCCCTCTGTGTCCACGAATATAACCAAAATATGGGAGGGGTGGACCTCAACAACCAGTTAATGGCACCGTACCTAATTGCCCGTAAGGCCAGACGCTGGTACAAGAAAGTGTCTGTTTATTTATTTCAATTGGCTTTGCTGAACGCTTATGTGCTATACAGAGCTTCAGGACAGACTGGATCCTTCCTTAAATTCCAGGAACAGATTGTCAGAGCCCTTCTGTTTCCAGACGGTGCTCCACCTCACCTTCCCCAACCAAATGCAGTAAGCCGGCTGCGTGAGAGGCATTGGCTTTGCTGAACGCTTATGTGCTATACAGAGCTTCAGGACGGACTGGATCCTTCCTTAAATTCCAGGACGAGATCGTCAGATCCCTTCTGTTTCCAGATGGTGCTCCACCTCACCTTCCCCAACCAAATGCAGTAAGCCGGCTGCATGAGAGGCATTTTCTTTATGTCCTCCCGAGTACCCCTACCCAACGAGCCCCCCAAAAAAGATGTTGTGTCTGCAACAAGTGCGGATATAGCCGTGACACCCGCTATTATTGTCCCTTCTGTCCTGACAATCCTGGTCTTTGCATTGGGGAATGTTTTGAACGCTACCATACACTAGTTGAGTATTAGCATAGGGTACAGCACTGCACAGACTAGGCACACTTTCACGGGGTCTCCCAAGATGCTATCGCATTTTGAGAGAACCGAACCTGGAACTGGTTACAGTTACAACAGTTACAGTTACAAAAAAAGTGTAAAAAAAAAAAAAACACAAAAAAATATATAGAATAAAAAAAACAAAAATAGTTATCGTTTTATTGTTCTCTCTCTATTCTCTATTGTTCTGCTCATTTTTACTGTATTCTATTCTGCAATGTTTTATTGTTATTATGTTTTATCATGTTTGCTTTATAGGTATGCAATTTTTTTATACTTTACTGTTTACTGTGTTTTATTGTTAACCATTTTTTTGTTTTCAGGTATGCCATGCAGCTGCAAAGCGGATTTATTTATTTTGACAGCAACAGCGTTTGCTCCCACGATACATAAAGCCGTGACTCCAGCGCTGTCGGAGGTGATTTCACCACCACAGTTTAAAAAAAGAGCATATATGTCGAAGCATGGGGGCAGCAGGGGCGGAGGAGCGATTTGCTCCTACCTTTTGCGGGTGGATGCCCCCATGCTTCGGCATATATATATTTTAGGCACAGGTTCTGTTAAAAAAAGTTTTTTTTGTATTTGCTTTGCAGGTATGGTAGGTCTTACTGTTATACTGTAATGTTACTTTGTTTTATTGTTAACCATCATTTGCTTAGCAGGTACGCCATTCAGTTGCAGCGCGGATTTATTTATCTTGACAGCAACAGCGTTTGCTTCCACGATACATAAAGCCGTGACTCCAGCGCTGTAGGAGGTGATTTCACCACCACAGTTAAAAAAAAGAGCATATATGCCAAAGCATGGGGGCAGCAGGGGCGGAGGAGCGATTTGCTCCTACCTTTTAGGGCGGATGCTCCCATGCTTCGGCATATATAAACGGTGCATGTATGCCCATCATTAGAAGTGGGTGGATGAACGGAGGTATTCTAATGGTGGGTATACTCACCGATCAATCTCTTTTTTTCGTGCAGCCCACAGGCTGCATGAAAAAAAGTTTACAATATAGGCCCAACAAGGACCAGCAACGTACTGGTATGTTGCTGGACTTTGAGTGGTTATACCAGAATGATGCCTGCAGGTTTAGGTATCATCTTGGTATCATTCTTTTCAGCCAGCGGTCGGCTTTCATGTAAAAGCAATCCTAGTGGCTAATTAGCCTCTAGACTGTTTTTACAAGCAGTGGGAGGGAATGCCCCCCACCGTCTTCCATGTTTTTCCCTGGCTCTCCTGTCCTGCAGCCGGTGATTCAGCCAGCTGACCATAGAGCTGATCAGCGACCAGAATGGCTCCAAACATCTCTATGGCCTAAGAAACCGGAAGCTACGAGCATTTCATGACTTAGATTTTGCCGGATGTAAACAGCGCCATTGGGAAATTGGGAAAGCATTTTATCACACCGATCTTGGTGTGGTCAGATGCTTTGAGGGCAGAGGAGAGATCTAGGATCTAATGGACCCCAATTTTTTCAAAAAGAGTACCTGTCACTACCTATTGCTATCATAGGGGATATTTACATTCCCTGAGATAACAATAAAAATGATTAAAAAAAATATGAAAGGAACAGTTTAAAAATAATATAAATAAGTAAAAAAAAACCCAAAAAACAAAAAAACCCTGCCCCCCCTCTCTCGCGCAAAGGCGAACGCAAAAAGTGTCAGGGCTTTGTCTTCAAGCGGTTAGAAGAGTGGGTGATGTGTGACATAAGCTTCTAAATTACCCCATTTTGGAAAGTAGACACCCCAAGCTATTTGCTGAGAGGCATGTCGAGTCCATGGAATGTTTTATATTGTGACACAAGTTGCGGGAAAAAGACACATTTTTTTTTTTGCACAAAGTTGTCACTAAATGATATATTGCTCAAACATGCCATGGGAAAATGTGAAATTACACCCCAAAATACATTCTGTTGCTTCTCCTGAGTACGGGGATACCACATGTGTGAGACTTTTTGGGAGCCTAGCCGCATATGGGACCCCGAAAACCAAGCACCGCCTTCAGGCTTTCTAAGGGCGTACATTTTTGATTTCACTCTTCACTGCCTATCACAGTTTCGGAGGCCATTGAATGCCCAGGTGGCACAAATCGCCCCCAAATGACCCCATTTTGGAAAGTAGACACCCCAAGCTATTTGGTGAGAGGTATAGTGAGTATTTTGCAGACCTCACTTTTTGTCACAAAGTTTTGAAAATTGAAAAAAGAAAAAAAAAAAATTTCTTGTCTTTCTTCATTTTCAAACGCAAATGAGAGCTGCAAAATACTCACCATGCCTCCCAGCAAATAGCTTGGGGTGTCTACTTTCCAAAATGGGGTAATTGGGGGGGGGGGGGGTTGTGCTATCTTGGCATTTTATGGCCTTCGAATCTGTGATAGGTAGTGAGGAGTGAATCAAAAATTTACGCCCTTAGAAATCCTGAAGCCAGTGATTGGTTTTCGGGGGCCCGGTATGCAGCTAGGCTCCCAAAAAGTCCCACACATGTGGTATCCCCGTACTCAGGAGAATCAGAAGAATGTATTTTGGGGTGCAATTCCACATATGTCCATGGCCTGTGTGAGCAATAAATAATTTAGTGACAACTTTGTGCAAAAAAAAAAAAAGTTTGTCATTTTCCTGCAACTTGTGGCAAAATATAAAATATTCCATGGACTCAACATGCCTCTCAGCAAATAGCTTGGGGCGTCTACTTTCCAAAATGTGGTAATTTGGGGGGGGGTTTGTGCCATCTTGGCATTTTATGGCCTTCAAAACTGTGATAGGTAGTGAGGCGTGAAATCAAAAATTTACGCCCTTAGAAATCTTGAAGGCGGTGTTTGGTTTCGGGGCCCCGTACGCGGCTAGGCTCCCAAAAAGTCCCACACATGTGGTATTCCCATACTCAGGATAAGCAGCTAAATGTATTTTGGGGCGCAATTTCACATATAACCATGGCATGTGTGAGCAATATATCATTTAGTGACAACTTTTAGTAAATTTTTTTTTTATCATTATTCATTCACTTGGGACAACAAAAATGTAACATTTAATGGGCTCAATATGCCTCTCAATTTCCTTGGGGTGTCTACTTTCCAAAATGGGGTCATTTGGGGGGTTTTGTACTGCCCTGCCATTTTAGCACCTCAAGAAATGACATAGGCAGTCATAAACTAAAAGCTGTGTAAATTCCAGAAAATGTACCCTAGTTTGTAGACGCTATAACTTTTGCGCAAACCAATAAATATATGCTTATTGACATTTTTTTTACCAAAGACATGTGGCCGAATACATTTTGGCCTAAATGTATGACTAAAATTGAGTCTATTGGATTTTTTTTATAACAAACAGTAGAAAATATAATTTTTTTTCAAAATGTTCGGTCTTTTTCCATTTATAGCGCAAAAAATAAAAAACGCAGAGGTGATCAAATACCATCAAAAGAAAGCTCTATTTGTAGGAAACAAAGGATGCAAATTTCGTTTGGGCACAGCATTGCATGACCGCGCAATTAGCAGTTAAAGCGACGCAGTGCCAAATTGTAAAAAGTGCTCTGGTCAGGAAGGGGGTAAATCCTTCCGGGGCTGAAGTGGTTAATGATCAGCCATTGGCGTGAGGAAAAAAAGCAGAGGTGGCCTGAGCCTGTCGTCATGCCCTACTGGCACAGGTACTCGATGACGGCCCTCTGCTGCATGTATAGCCGCTGCAGCATTCCCAAAGTTGAGTTCCACCTGGTGGGCATGTCACAAATCAGGCGGTTTACAGGCAGGTGGAATTCCGCTGAATTTCAGCCAACTGAGAACTGGATATGTATGACCGCCTGAAATGGCTACAGACTCTTCTGGCCTGCTTTAGTACATCTTGCAACCCTGGGTACGTACTATGGAAACGCTGCACCACCAAATTGAGGATATGTACTTTCCCTGTCTAAGAGCGGACAGGAGGTTTAAGCCATTCTCGGACATGACCTGGCTCACACAATGCCTGGCTCCAGCTGGCGTGGTGTGAACCACCTCTGGGCCTGTCCCTGCAGAGCTGCAAACTTTCTTAATGATTAAGTGCTGTGTCTTGGGCAGCCTGGGCAGTGTTTTAAGGTCTCCATACCCGGTTAGGACCCGTGCATCTGGTGCACATTGAACTGGGTATTCTGCAATAATGTCTGATTTCCAATCAAACTTGATCAACTGGATTGGCTTAGCCAATGCTAATTTAGGAACCCATCTTGCCCAACGATCCTCCCTAAAGGACTTAGCAATACAAATAGAGGGGGCTGCACTGGCAGACAATTCAATTTTGACACTGGCCCCTGGCACAGAGGGAATTTCATCCTTCTCTAGGTCACACTTTTCAGTCCATGACAAATTGTCTGAAAACAGTTCAGAGAGTCGATTGGATGAGATATCTGAATTGGAGATAGTGGATCACTTT
This sequence comes from Lithobates septentrionalis, assembly GCA_037952835.1. Classification (NCBI taxonomy): domain Eukaryota; kingdom Metazoa; phylum Chordata; class Amphibia; order Anura; family Ranidae; genus Lithobates; species Lithobates septentrionalis. The sequence goes on from JBBDGP010001242.1 coordinate 491,715, forward strand.
TCGGCCGGGAGTAGGTTGCGCTTGGAACTAGCAGCAACTGGTACAACAACCTTGTCTCCCCCACTGGCCACAGGTATCACCCCCCCACTGGCCCACTACTTTCACCCTTTGCAGGCTTACCCAACTTCGGCATCTTTGTCCCCGGTGGTTCCACCTTCACGGAACGCAGGTGGGCCTGACCATGGCTTTGAGGGATAAACAGAGCTTTGGGTCCTGGAGCAGCCACAGAGATGAGAGGAGCAGCTTCTCTCACAAGCCAAGTGACAGCAGGGGGACTCTCCGTGCTGTTAAAACTTTAAGCCAAAGACAGATAAAATTATCTAAAACCCTGACTGTAAACTAACCTAATCCCTAATCTTCACGCTAACTGATTTCTTATGATCCTCTAAATAACCCCCTGGAGTGGTTGTTCTTATCTGGCGTAAGGAGGTCTTTGATGATGACCTGTGGGAAGGCGAAAAGCGTTGACGTAATTTCCGGTTCTGAGTCCAACAGACGTCACTTAGGGTTATCGTTGGAACACATGCTAACAGCGCCATTTCCTATTGCAATCTCTTGACACTATATGCCTGTTTTTACTCTGCATTTTGTAAGTATTCACTCTATTTGCACAATAAAGATATTGCCTAACAGTACTTCACTATAGTTCCCTCCTTTTATCTAATTTTGGGTACTATTATCTATTGATGATTATCATGAGCATGTGAGAGCTGCCTTGTGAAGAATTAGAGGGGTGGTGCTGAGTTGGTCTCAAGAGTAGGGTTAAAACACATCCCAAATAGTCTAGGCAAATGGAAAAGCTGCCATCCCTGGCCACCATTTTAAGCCTGAAATGACCCCTAGACTGAAAAGCTAAGGGTCCATTCCATCCGGTGAGTGGGGACACGGGAGGGGGTGTTGCGCACCTCAAATTTTTGGAGCACTTTGCACTTTATGGATTGGAGCACATCATTCACTAATATATGGACATTCACTTACTAATAAATTGCATTATATGATTTTTTATGTTATTGTTTATTATTGCGAGCGCTGTAATTTATATATGTTTTTGTTAAAGACTGATGCCACAGGAGACAACATTCCTGCACGTGCGGATGTGGCTTCTTGCTGGAGGCCTTTCCCTGCACGGCTGTCCTCCTGTTTAGGTCTCGGAGTCTGCTAATTGAACTTGCAACTACTCAAGGGTGTTCTGGCCCTAACCCTCTTTCCTCCATAAAAGTTTGTAAGAGAAATAAACATCTCTTTTGCATTCAAGAAGTGTCTGGCGACCAATAACTTCCACCTTGCACCCACTATGCCTCACAATCCACCACAGAAGGATGTCGGCTATCTCTGGCCCTGGAGGTCCTCATTAGACTGAAGGAGGCCGGAGACCTTGCTACACATGTTGGAAACATTCCTCAGAGATTTAGGGCCATAGTGACATGATAGCATCACGCAGTTGCTGCAGATTTGTCGGCTGCACATGTGTTGGTAACTTCTCTTAGATAAAATAGCTATCCAAAATACCAAGCCATTGACTCTGATTTAAAGCATCTGTGCAAGATAAAGGAAAACCTGCAAACATGGCCTGTTGGGGGTACTTGAGGACTGAAGTTGAGAACCACTGCTCTAAGATCTGGTGACCGTGAAGGCCATTGGAGTACAGTGAACTCACTGTCATGTTCAAGAAACCAGTTTGAGATGATTTGAGCTTTGTGGCATGGAGCATTATCCTGCTGGAAGTAGCCATCAGAAGATGGGTACACTGTAGTCATAAAGGGATGGACATGGTCAGCAACAATATTCGGGTAGGCTGTGGCTTTTAACCAATTCCCGCCTGTAGGACATCATATGACGTCCTTGGACTTTTTTCAGCAGGCGATTCCCTGAAAAGTAAAAGCCCCCACCCACCTCCTGCTGTCCTCCGGTGCTTTTCCCAGCTCGCCCATGTGATTGGTGAGCCGGAGAAGGAATCCACTGCCGCAAGCGGTTTACTATAGAGCTGGCCATGGCCCAAATGGTCATCAAATGGCCATCTCTTTGACCCTTGGAGGCTGGAAGTGATGACACTTCTGGCACCGGCAGTTGTAAACAATGCCGTTTTTGTTTTGTTTTTTGCTGGAAAGCCTGAGATAATTTTTTTTTAATCTCAGGCTTTCCAACATAGAGCAGAGATATGGGGACTTATAGACCCCATATCTCCTCATAAAGAGGACCTGTCATGCCCTATTCCAAGGGATGTTTACATTACGACCGGCTTCTGTTGAATGGGCATGCTGGAAAACCAGCTTCTGACCAGCATCCAATCAATGGCTACAAGTGCTGATCAGTGTGTTCTGGTGGAGGGGGAGTCAGAACACAAAGGTACAGCGGGGGAGATCGCCACACTAACATGTGTTAGTACAGCAATCTCTCATTTTTTTCCATTCAGCCTGCTTGGTTGCATTAAAACAAAAACTTATAGTGTGTACCCAGCTTTGTGTACCCAGCTTTAAATGGGTAAGTAACTATTATAAAAAAGAAATGTGATAATTGCGCAGGTGACAAATAGTAATAAATGATCAAAGAAGGCAACTGGCAATCACACAACAGAACATATGTGTAAAAACAAAAAAACAAAAGTTTGTGCACTAGTGTATGATAAACAAAAACTGAATAATAATAGTAATTAGTCCAAAAAGTGTCCATAAAGTATCCAAACACTCCTCGCGACTCTTGGGATGAAGGATGATAGAAACACCCAAAGTGCACTTTCGACCGTGAAATATAAAAGATATACCTTTACCAAGATAACTAGACTCCACGTTATAGGAGCCTAGTAAAGCATGGATTCACACCCACACAATTGAAGATTCATCCATTGAAAACAAACGAGAATGGCGTTGAAGTCAGCCTTGCTGGTATCTTCTTTCATTTTTTGATCCTCTGTTCCACTGGCAAATGGCACTCCCCCACGATCTATGGAGCCTGCTCTGGGCTTGATGATGTCACGAGCAGTCCACCTCTCAAGTCCCACACTGTATCGGTCTTGGGCGGTGGACTGTTGGGAATCCTGCGTTGCATCAGAGGGGGGCGGGGTCTCCCGTACACGTCACTGGGAAACCCCGGCGTTTCCCCTTGTCAGAGGGGGACGGGGTCACGTGACAGGTGGCCCCGCCCTCAGCTACATAAGAACTGTCAAGCTGGTGCCGCGTCATTGGTTGGGTGCCTCCGGTGGAGGCAGGATCCTGTGCGTGTTCCTCGCTGGAGTCGCTGGAGATCATTCATCGCTGGAGATCATTCATCGCTGGAGATCGAGAATTGGATTACATCGCTGGAGTAGTAGCATGGATTTATTGGATTACATCACTGGAATCTCTTTTTTATTTTTTTATTTTTAATAAAGGACTTGTCCCAAGTTGTCTCCTGTGGTTTTTTAACATTTTGAAACTTTCATTTTGTGAAATGGTAGGGGTACAATGTACCCCTTACCAATTCACATGGGGGGGGGGCGGGATCTAGGTGTCCCCTTTGTTAAAGGGGGCTTCCAGATTCCGATAAGCCCCCCGCCCGCAGACCCCCACAACCACCGGGCAAGGGTTGTGGGGATGAGGCCCTTGTCCCCATCAACATGGTGACATCCTCCCCATGTTGAGGGTATGTGGCCTGGTACGGTTCAGGAGGGGGGGCGCTCTCTTGTCCCCCCTCTTTTCCAGAGGCCTACCAGGTTGCGTTCTCGGATAAGGGTCTGATGTGGATTTTTGGGGGAACCTCACGCCATTTTTTTTTTAAATTTTGGCACGGAGTTCCCCTTAAAATCCATACCAGGCCCGAGGGTCTGGTATGGATTTTTTGGGGGGAACCCCACGCCATTTTTAAAAAAAATTTTGGCGTGGAGTTCCCCTTAATATCCATACCAGACCTGAAGGGCCTGGTAATGGAATTTTGGGGGTCCCCCACGCATTTTTTTTTTTTTCAATGACTTTCAATGACTTTTATGTGTATTGTTGGGACCGACAATTCATTAATAGCCGGCACTAGTGCTAGCACTTTTAAAAGACTTTTTTTTTTCCTTTAGAAATGCCTCTCGGACTGTTATAAACACGGGAAACATGCGCTACTTTACAGGCATACTATAGACACCCCCCAGGTACGAAATTTAAAGGAATATTTCACTTTTATTGTTTCACTTTAAGCATTATTTAAAATCACTGCTCCTGAAAAAAAAAATTTAAAACTTTTTTTTGCATTGATACATGACTCCTGGGGCAGGACCCAGGTCCCCAAACACTTTTTATGGCAATAACTTGCATATTAACCTTTAAAATTAGCACTTTAGATTTCTCCCATAGACTTTAAAAGGGTGTTCCGCGGCTTTTCGAATTTGCCGCGAACACCCCAAATTGTTCGCTCGACTCAAACAGATAGCCCATCCCTACTATTAACATACTGTTTTAGAGAAGACAGAAATACCCATTTGGAAGAGTGAGTTTTTACCCGCCTCTAACTAACCTACACACACAAAGATAGATAGGTTTGAAGAGTATATAAACAGACAGGACTAAAACTGTGTACAGGAGACCGGTCCCAAACTCACCCTCAGGGCATCTAAACTAACAAAACTAAAGCTGACCATACACGGATTGAATACACGGATTGATACATGGTTCAGCGGGGACCCGTCAGATTTTGATCCATGTTTGGGTACCCTGAGTGTACAGAAGTCAATCGACCTCTGTGCAACCAGCCAGTTCTGCCACCAGCCTTCCTGGAACCTGGTACAGACGCTTGGCACTCTCTAGTCTCTCCTCCCACTCTGCCACAGGAATAGACATGTGTGGTTTGTTTCGTTATTAATTAATTAATATTAATTAATTCGTTTATTTTTGTTATTCGGAAATTCGGATGTATCTGAATTTCCAAATTAGAATAGTACCGAATTTAAATGAATCTGAAATAACGATATTAGAATTCGGACGAAATTCAAATTCGAATAGTTTTCGAATACTTTTCTAATTCGAATAGTTTTCTAATTCGAATAGTTTTCAAATTCGAATTTGAAAACTTTTTGAATAGTTTTCAAATTCAAAATCTTTTCGAATTTGAATAGTTTTCCAATTTCCAAAGAGAAATAAATAGAATAGAAAATAAAAGAAATAGAATAGAAAACAAATATTTATATTCCTTTATTTTCTATTCTATTAAATTTTTTTGGGAAATTGGAAAACTATTTGAATTCAAAAACTTTTCGAATTCAAAAACTTTTCGAAATCTATTCGAAAACTTTTCGAATTCGAAAACTATTCCAAACTGATTCGAAAACTTTTTTTATCAATTTGAAAACGAATAAACGAAACGAATCCCAAAAACGAATTAAACAAATTAAACTAATTTAACTAAACTAATTTATGTAAATAACGAATCGAAACAAAACAAATTTTTTCGTTCTGCACATGTCTACACAGGAATGTTAGCCATTGAACTTTGTTATAAGGGCTAAGGCCAATCCGAGTCATGCTGGAACCCAAACCTCCTTCCGCACCCTCTGCAAGGGACTTATCCTGCCGACTGAGTGGTCCCAAACTGTCTCAACGCAAGCAAAATGTCAGAACCGAGACTGTGTGCAGGGGAACGGTCCCAAACACATCTCTGAACAAGAAAACTGAAAGAACTGAGGCTAAGCATGTGGAAACTGGTCCCAAACACAGCATCAGGTCATGTAAAATGTCAAAACTGAGACTGTGTGCAGGAGAGTGGTTCCAAATACAGCCTCAGAGAATTAAACAAATATAAGGGCATTTTCAAGCAACTTCCACTGTGCTTTCATGTTTTCATACAGAATAAAGAATAATTAACAAGTTAAAACAAACCACGCTCCCTTTAGAATGTAAGTACAAATAAGAAAATAATAATCACAGAAATGCAAATAGGAAAATAATAATCACAAAAATGTAAGAAATACTGTGTCATTGGTGACAGCCATAGGTGACTTTCGGCTAGAGTCCAATCGAAAAGCATCAAAGTGTTGAAATATCAAGCAGTAAAAAACAAAAATCAAAAACAAAAAGTGTTCAAAAATTGAGATAAATTCTCAAAAACTTCTGGATGAATCCTCCCAATATTAGGCAAACATCAAGTTGCAATAAAAAGTATGTGAACCCTTTTGGAATGATATGGATTTCTGCACTATTTGGTCATAAAATGTGATCTGATCTTCTTCTAAGTCAAAACAATTGACAATCACAGTCTGCTTAAACTAATAACACACAAAGAATTAAATGTTACCATGTTTTTATTGAACACACCATGTAAACATTCACAGTGCAGGTGGAAAAAGCATGTGAACCCTTGGATTTAATAACTGGTTGAACCTCCTTTGGCAGCAATAACTTCAACCAAACGTTTCCTGTAGTTGCAGATCAGACGTGCACAACAGTCAGGAGTAATTCTTGACCATTCCTCTTTACAGAACTGTTTCAGTTCAGCAATATTCTTGGGATGTCTGGTGTGAATTGCTTTCTTGAGGTCATACCACAACATCTCAATCGGATTGAGATCAGGACTCTGACTGGGCCACTCCAGAAGGCGTATTTTCTTCTGTTTAAGCCATTCTGTTGTTGATTTACTTCTATGCTTTGGGTCGTTGTCCTGTTGCAACACCCATCTTCTGTTGAGCTTCAGCTGGTGGACAGATGGCCTTAGGTTCTCCTGCAAATTGTCTTGATAAACTTGGGAATTAATTTTTTCTTCGATGATAGCAATCCGTCCAGGCCCTGATGCAGCAAAGCAACCCCAAACCATGATGCCCCCACCACCATACTTCACAGTTAGGATGAGGTTTTGATGTTGGTGTGCTGTGCTTCTTTTTCTCCACACATAGTGTTGTGTGTTTCTTCCAAACAACTCAACTTTGGTTTCATCTGTCCACAGAATATTTTGCCAGTACTGCTGTGGAACATCCAGGTGCTTTTGTGCAAACTGTAAACGCGCAGCAATGTTTTTTTTGGACAGCAGTGGCTTCCTCTGTGGTATCCTCCCATGAAATCCATTCTTGTTTAGTGTTTTACGTATCGTAGATTCGCTAACAGGGATGTTAGCATATGCCAGAGACTTTTGTAAGTCTTTAGCTGACACTCTAGGATTCTTCACCTCATTGAGCAGTCTGCGCTGTGCTCTTGCAGTCATCTTTACAGGACGCCCACTCCTAGGGAGATTGGCAGCAGTGCTGAACTTTCTCCATTGATAGACAATTTGTCTTACCGTGGACTGATAAAAAGCAAGGCTTTTGGAGATACTTTTATAATCCTTTCCAGCTTTATGCAAGTCAACAATTCTTAATCGTAGGTCTTCTGAGAGCTCTTTTGTGCGTGGCATCATTCACATCAGGCAATGCTTCTTGTGAAGAGCAAACCCAGAACTGGTGTGTGTTTTTTATAGGGCAGGGCAGCTGTAACCAACACCTCCAATCTCATCTCATTGATTGGACTCCAGTTGGCTGACACCTCACTCCAATTAGCTCTTGGAGATCTCATTAGTCTAGGGGTTCACATACTTTTCCCACCTGCACTGTGAATGTTTACACGGTGTGTTCAATAAAAACATGGTACCATTTAATTATTTGTGTGTTATTAGTTTAAGCAGACTGTGATTGTCTATTGTTGTGACTTGGATGAAGATCAGATCACATTTTATGACCAATTTGTGCAGAAATCCATATCATTCCAAAAGGGTTCACATACTTTTTATTTCTGCTGTATTTCACGATGGGAGCCTTCCATTTATTTTCTTCCCATTCATGGCATTAATGTTCTTCAATGACCAATTTCCATCCGAGGGTTCAACCAAATCCATCCAGTGTCCATGCAGTTACAGCGTTCCTGATTTTCAGCACCTGGACCAAGCCGTGATCGTGAGAATCTTTCTGGCATGTCTATGAAGCGCTTCTGACTCCTGTAATGGGAGTCACCACAATCTGGTGAGTAGACTGTGTGGCCGGTGATGGTGGTGGAATACTCTTCCCTTGATGTTTGCCGAATATTGGGAGGATTCATCCAGGAGTTTTTGAGAATTTATCTCACTTTTTGTTTTTGATTTTTGTTTTTACTGCTTGATATTTCAACACTTTGATGCTTTTTGATTGGACTCTACCTGAAAGTCACTTATGGTTGTCACCAATGACACAGTATTTCTTACATTTTTGTGATTATTATTTTCTTATTTGCATTTCTGTGGTTGTTATTTTCTTATTTGTACTTACATTCTAAAGGGAGCGCAATTTGTAACTAACTTGTTAATCATTCTCTTTTCACTTACCCTTATAACGTGCTGCTCCTATATATAATTTTTAAATTTTATTTTTTACTTTTTATATTTATTTTTATTTAAAAATTAAAAAGTCTCCACCTGCGCGGGTTGGTGGTTTTTACCATTTAAAATAATTTGATACAGAATAACTTGTAAACAGGCCCAGACTGGGACAAAAAATAGGCCCGGGCATTTTAGACTGGGCTGCCAACTTTTCCAGGGACCCGGGGGGGTTGGGTGATGGTAGGCATTCGTGGGGGTGGCTGGTGTTGATCCACCACCTGTAATGTGCAGGGACACTGTGATATAAAGGAGACTGCACTGTAAAGGGGCACTGCAATGATTACAGTGCCCCTTTACAGTGCAGTCCCCTTTATATTACAGTGTCCCAGTCCTATTGTGGCCATACAATGCTAGTACTGTCTGTCTCCTATTGACACCTATTGACATCTGTCTCCTATTGGCATACAGTGCCCAGTGACAGTGACCTGCTCTCTCTCTGGTGGTGCTGGACAGCATGGCGCTCTCTCTCTGGTGGTGCTGGACAGTGTGGCTCTCTTTCTGGTGGTGCTGGACAGCATGGCGCTCTCTCTCTGGTGGTGCTGGACAGCGTGGCGCTCTTTCTGGTGGTACTGAACAGCGTGGGGCTCTCTTTCTGATGGTACTGAACAGCATGCCGCTCTCTCTCTCTGGTGGTGCTGGACAGCGTGGCGCTCTGTCGCTGGTGGTGCTGGACAGCATGGCGCTCTTTCTGGTGGTACTGAACAGCGTGGCGCTCTCTTTCTGATGGTACTGAACAGCTTGCCTCTCTCTCTCTCTCTGGTGGTGCTGGACAGCGTGGCGCCTGTCGCTGGTGGTGCTGGACAGCGTGGCGCTCTCTTTCTGGTGGTGCTGGACAGCATTGCGTTCTCTCTCTGGTGGTGCTGGACAGCGTGATGCTCTCTTTCTGGTGGTGTGGTACAGCGTGGATCTCTCTCTCTGGTCGTGTGGGTACAGAGTGTCTCTCTCTGGTGGTGTGGGTACAGCGTGGCTTTCTCTGGTGGTGCGGGCACAGCGTGGCTCTCCTGGCTCTCTCTGGTGGTGTGGGTACAGCGTGGCTCTCTCTCTGGTGGTGTGGGTAGAGCGTGGCTCTTGTGTCTCTCTCTGGTGGTGTAGGTACAGTGTGGCTCTCACTCTCTGGTTGTGTGGGTACAGAGTGTCTCTCTCTGGTGGTGTGGGTACAGCGTGGCTTCCTCTGGTGGTGCGGGCACAGCGTGGCTCTCCTGGCTCTCTCTGGTGGTGTGGGTACAGCATGGCTCTCTCTCTCTGGTGGTGTGGGTAGAGCGTGGCTCTTGTGTCTCTCTCTGGTGGTGTAGGTACAGTGTGGCTCTCACTCTCTGGTGGTGCGGGTACAGCGTGACTCTTGTGGCTCTCTCTGGTGGTGCCATACAGCATGTCTCTCTCAGGTGGTGCGGGTACAGCATGGCTCTCTCTGGTGGTGCGGTACAGCCTGGCTCTCTCTCTCGGGTGGTGCGAGTATAGCGTGGCTTTCTCTGGTGGTGTGGGTACAGCGTGGCTCTCTCTCTCTGGTGGTACAGTAAAGCGTAGCTCTCTCGGGTGGTGTGGGTACAGCTTGGCTCTCTCTGGTGGTGTGGGTACAGCGTGGCTCTCTCTCTCTGGTGGTGTGGTACAGCGTGTCTCTCTCTCTCTCGGGTGGTGCGGGTACAGCGTGGCTCTCTCTGGTGGTGTGGGTACAGCGTGGCTCTCTCTATCTGGTGGTACGGTAAAGTGTGGCTCTCTCTGGTGGTGTGGGTACAGCGTGGCTCTCTCTCTCTAGTGGTGCGGGTACAGCGTGACTCTCTCTCTCTCTCTCTGATGGTGTGGGTACAGCATGGCTCTATCTGGTGGTGCTGGGGCTATTAGTTCTCCCAGCACAGTCCTCTCTTTCTTTTTCCATGTCCCCTGTAGTAGCTGCTACAGTGTAGTACTCCTCAGCTTGTTTCCGGGTTTTCTCTTTTCCCCCCCAGCAGAGTGCATGCTGGGGACTGTAACCTGTTTCCTGCTGAGAATAATTGGGCCCGCAGCTCTCCCCCCCACCGTGCGGATGCCCATGACTGGAGGAGGAGGAGCAGTCCATAGGAGCGGAGAGCGGACATGTCAGCATCAGCTCTGAGGCTGAGCTGTGTGTGAGAGAGACACATAGCTCAGCCCATGCAGCCGCTAGTTCCGCCGGAGAAGACTAGGGCTGCCACATCATCCCTTTAATCAAGGACACACATTAATTACACAGGTTCTGTGGCTGATTAAGGTAGTAATTAAACTCACTTGGTGCCTTATCTGCATTAAATCAGCCTCAGAACCTGTGTAATTCATATGTGTCCTGGATTAAAGGGATGACGTGGTAACCCTAGAGAAGACACAGGCATGGCCGCATAGCGGTAGGCGAGTGGCGGCCGCGGCCTGTGTTAACCCTGTCCAGGCAGCGATCGCAGCTTACCTCCCACTGTGCGGCCTGATCATCAACATGCCACGGAGTGGGTAGCCCTGGCCCACCGGGCAGATGCCCGGCCTGCCCTGTGGCCAGTCCGGGCCTGCTTGTAAAATTAAAATAGAATGTAAACTATGAAAGGCATCTTGCTATGTTACTGTTTCCTGTTATTATGTGCAATGCAGTATTTCACATGCTTTGGATGTAGTACATTAAAAAAAAATCACATCAGTTTTCTGAAGTTTCTATTTCCAGGGAAAGGGCGTAGTCTAGAAATATGCATCAACAGAACAAACAAAAGAGTATGTGGATCGAGGAAAGGAAACTAAAAGTGCTGGATGACGTCCACTCCACTCCACATATCTGACCTGCAGATAACTGAAGATTGCATACATAGTTGCATAGTTGGTAAGGTTATATAAATACATCTGTTTTCCATATTCCTGTACACCTACATTCCTGTAGGCAAACTTTCAGGGGTGGAGATCTACCTGGACAATATCGAAGGGATTGAAGATCACTGGGGTGCGGTGTCCCCCCTTTCTTTTTAAATAAATACATTTACTAGCAAGTCCTCAATAAGAAATAAAGCCGGCAAGAAGAAATCTTAGGAAAATCTAATAAAACAAATGTTAATGTAAAAATATAAACTTAGCCTACCTTAAATGATAGATTTAGCAAGAAACTCTGCATTCACTTTAATTCACAATTTTTTTCATGTCTGGGGAGTAATTGGTCACCCCCACAAGACTGATACAGGAGTACAGGCAGAACCACTGGAACCACTGGAACTGCAGGTTGACTTTCTTGACTAATTGCCTGCTGTGTGCTCCTAGCTCTCTCCAGTGTAAGTAGTAGGTAGGACAGTGTCCAAGGGTCAATAGTAGGTAGTGCAGTGTACAGAGGTCAGTAGTATGTAGAGCAGTGTACAGAGGTCAGTAGGATGCAGGGCAGTGTATAGTAAATATAAATAGTTTAGAATGCAATCTAGGAGAATGGCTGGGATGTAGTGCAATGTCCGCTGAGAGGTACTTATTAGCAAAAACAATAGGTGATGGTCCCTGCGTAGCAGCTGTAAATGGACAGTCTTTAGTCCTAACGCTTCAGACAGCTAGTGTTGGGGCCCAGTAGTACCATTGGTCCACATGATTTTATAGGTAACTTTATTGTTTGCAAAGGTAAAAAAAGTACAAACAAGAGAAAACAGTGCTGCTCACATATAAATGGTGTACAATGCAATAACAAAATGTCCATTTAGTATACTGTTAGCTTATATAGAAGGACCATATATAGGATAAGGACATATCATAGCATAACTCATGCAGAATACAAAGTTTTAAAAAAATAATGAAGTTAGAACTACAAAATCCATGGGTCATAAACCATAAAACGGGATAGGCATTTGCAACAATCAGTGTAAAACAAATGTATCCTGGTCTTAATATACAGTGGGTATAAAAAAGAATTACCCCCCTTTAAAATAATTACATTTTGTTGCTTTGCAGCCTGAAATGAAGACAGAAACCATTTTTGTTTTATCCAGCTGTATTTACTCAGTGAAACTTATAACATCCAAGTGAAAGATATAACACCAACACGTCAGGAAAAAAAAAACAAAAAACAGAATCACTGAGTTAGAAAAAGGATCGAGGTGCGTTTTGGCAAAGCTCAGTCGTAAATGCATGTGACCTTTCTTGAGGAGGGGCTTTTTTCTTGCCACCCTTGCATACAAGCCACATTTGTGAAGAATTTGTGATATTGTTGTCACATGCACACAATGACCACTCTTTGTCATAAATTCCTGCAACTGTTTCAGAGTTGTTTTAGGCCTCTTGGTAGCCTTTCTGACCAGTTTGCTCCTGGCTCTTTTATCTAGTTTGGAGCAACGTCCTGCTCCAGGGAGGGTCTGTGTTGTACCAAATATCTTTCACTTCTTAATAATAATAAGTGGGTAGCACTCTCACCTAGCAGTAAAAAGGGTCACTGGTTCGAATCCCAACCACGACACTACCTGCCTGGAGTTTGCATGTTCTCCCTGTACCTGTGTGGGTTTCCTCCGGGTACTCCAGTTTCCTCCCACACTCCAAAGACATGCTGGTAGGTTAATTGGCTTCTGTCTAAATTGGCCCTAGTATATAATGGTGAGTTAGGGACCTTAGATTGTAGTCTCCTTGAGGGTAGGGGCCGATGTGAATGTACAATGTATATGTAAAGCGCTGTGTAAATTGACAGCGCTATATAAGTACCTTAAAGTGATTGTAAACCCGTTACAACCACTTTTACCCACAGGTAAGCCTAGATTAGGGCTTACCTATAGGTGCTCGAAATATCTCCCAAACCTCCATGGTTTAGGAGATATTTAAAAAAAAAGGCAATCGCCGATGTCTACGGCGCATGCGCTGTAGACAACAGCACAGGCGCACTTTAGACTCCTTTAGAAACGGCGAGCGTGCCGTTTCTAAGGAGATCGTGCCGTGACTGACGCCTCCCACGCGCATGCGCGGGAGTGACGCCATCGCAGCTCCGGCCAATCACAGCGTCAGAGCCACGATACCCGGAAGGAAGATGGACGCTTCGTGGAAGAGGGGACAGCGGTGACATCGCAGGCTTCGGTTTCAGGTAAGTGACACATAATGGGCTACTATGTGATGCATAGTAGCCCATTATGCTTTACCTTTGCAGGGAGACAAAGAGGAAGTAAAACCCATCAGGGTTTACTTCCTCTTTAAATAATAATAATGTGTTCAATTAAATAAATTGAGTCATTTCCCTCTCACTTCACACTTAGTAAATGAGGCCCACAGATAACGATTAAAATCTGATTCTAACCCTACCCTCATAAAAAAACATTTTGGATAGACCACTACTTTAAAGAGAATTTACAGTATATCTCCTTCTCCTGGAATGCTGTCAGATTTGCAATATGCCAGAAGGGAATTATATCTATACTACCAGAAGTTTACTAATACCTCTATGCAACATACTTTTAGAGCACATTTTTGAAAAGGAAGACAAAATGGGCGATTGAAGGCTCTCTTGACAGCTGATACTCATCCTTAACAGTCATTCCTTGCATTTCCTCCACATCTGATGCATTATTAACCTCCCTAGAGGAGACTCTTACTGTAAATCTTTTGTCTCCTATTATACAGATTTATATTCTCCTATACCACCATATTCCCAAGAGGACCTGTTGGCATTATTGGAGCCGCTAAATTTACCCACTTTGCTGGTAGGGGCCTGTGATTTGCTGGATGCCCCCTTTAAGGTGAAGAAGATAATCACGGCAATTAGTTCTTTCCCGAACTGGAAGGCACCTGGTCCTGACGGGCTACCGATTGAATGGTATAAACATTATGTGGACTTGTTATCACGGCACCTCCTATCTCTATTTCATGATTGCCTCCAGCGTGAATGTCTCCCCTCCTCCTTCTATGAGGCCCATGTAGTACTCATAGCAAAGCCGGACAAAGATCCTCTCCAGTCCGCATTGTATAGGCCCATCTCCCTACTAAATATGGATTTTAAAATTCTCACAAAACCATTGGCTAGTAGGCTTATGTTGGTCATCCACCACATTATTTCACCAGATCAAACAGGTTTTATGCCTGGTAAGGCCACTGATATAAACCTCAGGAGGATATATACTAGAGGTCGACCGATATATCGGCCGATATTTGGCGCTTTTTAATTAATCGGCATCGGCCGATTGTGCTGATAAAAAAAGCTGATTATAACTTCAGCGCGACTTGCAAATGACTTCTGTAATAGAAGTCAATGCAAGTTGCCTGAAGTCTTCTGTGGAGCGACTTCTCTTCTCTCTGGGCAGCCTGCCAAGTCTGACAAAAGAAACTAAAAAGACACAATGTTTCCACTTGTCAATGAACTGAACTCCGTGTGTAGGAGTTCTCAGTTTAACCATTTAAAGACTAAGAGAGTCATTTACTATAGCGCCACGGCGCTAATTCGCGCAAATTGCCGCAAATTAGCGCTAATTCACGGCAATTTAGCGCGAATTATCGCTACTAGCGCTAATTCACGCTAAAACGGTATTCACTATAGCGCTGGTGAGAAAATACTGCCAAAATTGAATTTACTATAGTTCCCTGAAACCAAATAGCGCCCAAACCCTTACTCTGCTAAAACCTGGAGAATTGCACATGGAAATAATGTTGAGAGCATGATATTTGCATAGCTGGTATTTGTTGATGTATATTTTGAATGCAGCCTAGAACATTTGGTATAAGTTCCTGGAACATCAGGGGTATGAGTGAGCCTACGAAAAAAGCCACTGTATTCCAGGAATTAGAATCTTGCGCTACCGAAGTGATATGCCTGCAGGAAACGCACTTGACCGGTGGGACTAAATTATTAATCAAAAATAATAAATTTCAGACACAATACCACTCAGTGTACTCCTCCTAGTCAAGGGGAGTGAGTATTCTGATTAGGAAGGGGTTGATGTTTTCCTGCAGGGATGTCAGTATTGATAGACTGGGTTGTTTTATTTTTTTGCATTGTTTAATTGAGGGTAGACCTTTTGTCATAGTAAATTTGTATATTCCCCCACCATTTAAAATGGAGATCTTGTTCCTGTTGCTAGGGTTCCTGGAGGATAAGAGAGAGGTCCCAGTTATCATAGTAGGGGACTTTAATACTGTGCTTGATAGTAGGTTAGATTCTACCGCCAGGGCTCAGTGGAGGTAGAGGGTCGGTGGGAAGGCTGGCACAGTTCCTAGAGGAGGTTGGGTGGTGCGATATGTGGAGGGCTCGCAACCCTGATAGCCAGGAATATTCTTGCTTTTCAGGGACCCACCACACCCTATCCCGTATTGATATGGCTATTGGTAATCAAGAAGTCCAACCCTTAATAGGTTGAATTGAATATCGCCCAAGGGGGGTGTCCGATCACTCGCCATTGACACTGACAATAACCATGCGGGATGATGGTGGTGAGAGAATTTATTGAATTTAATACCGGTACTGCTTCACAGGGTGTGATTTGGGATTCCCTGAAAGCATACCTCAGAGGGCTTTTGATTCAACAGATAGCCAAAATAAAGAAACAAACAAGGGCAAGGGGAGAGCATATTAGGGAAGAGGTTCGGGAATCAGAAAGAAAGTATGTACTAGACCCAACAATCGAAAATCGAGAACTCTGGGTATTGAAACAACAAGAATACAAAAAGGAAGAAATTAGAAGTGCAGAGAACAGGAAGGTTTTTCAGAGGCAGAGGAATTTTGAGGAGGGGGAAAGAGTGGGTCGGACGTTGGCCCTGTTGGCCAAAACTAATTCGCCATCTTCAATAATTCCCATGATCAAAACAAAGGAAGGGGATATTTCATCAGATCCTGGGGTAATTAATAAAACATTTGTAGAATTCTATAGGGAACTATATAAGACACGTCACAGCCCTGAACAAGCAGAGATGGAGAAATTTTTGGAAGGTATTGATTTACCGGTGTTGTCGGACATAGATATGAATAGTCTGGAAGCACCAATAACACTGGAAGAAATTGGGCAAGCAATAAAGAACATGCCGAACCAAAAGTCTCCAGGTCCTGATGGATTGCCATCTGAGGTTTATAAACAATATGAGGAGGTGCTGGCCCCGGAACTTTGGAAGACATTGAATTGGTCAGCTGCAGTTGGCAGATTGCCTTTATCAATGTCTGAAGCCATTATTGTACTGATTCAGAAAGAGGAGAAAAGTCAATTAGATACGTCGTCATATAGACCAATTTCATTGCTGGGTACGGATGTCAAGATTCTGGCAAAGATCCTGGCTGCCAGGTTGAATAAATGTATATCTACCTTGGTTCACCCGGATCAGTCAGGGTTTATGCAGAACAGGTCTACCAGTAAAAATATAAGAAGGACTTATTTGAATCTCCAGACCCCGGTAGAGAATGCAGGTTCCAGGGTGGTCTTGTCCTTGGATATTGCCAAGGCATTTGACACCCTGGAATGGGGGTATTTATGGGGGGTACTGGAAAAATTTGGGTTTGGCCCCCTGTTTATTAGGTGGCTTAAGATGTTATATCAGCACCCCAGTGCTAGATTAAAAATAAATAACACATACTCGGATGGGATCTCCCTTGAGAGGGGGACTAGGCAGGGGTGTCCCTTGTCGCCCCTGCTATTCGCCCTGGCAATGGAGCCTTTCGCGGAGGTAATAAGAAAATCACCAGGTCTGCAGGGTTATAAAAGGAAAGGGGGCGAGGAAAGAATAGCGTTATATGCTGACGACGTGCTGTTATTCCGGGGGGACATGGGGCCATAGCTAGTAAAGGCAATGCAGTTGGTGGAAGGGTTTGGGAAGATATCGGGGCTAATAGTCAATTGGGAGAAATCTACACTTCTCCCGCTTGACTCGACCACCGGTTCTCTCCCTCAGATGGTACCTCGTTTTAGGGTGGTGGAGAAGTTTAAATATTTGGGTATAGTATTAACTACTAACCCAACTCAGTATATTAAAGACAATCTAGCTCCGCTGTTAGAAAAGTTCAAAAGGAAGAAAGACATCTGGTGTCTGCTCCCTCTATCTATGGCAGGGCGCGTAAACCTGATCAAGATGATTTGGATGCCACAATTAATGTACATATTACATAACTCACCGGTCTGGATTGGGAGGGACTGGTTTGTAAAAATAAATTCTATCTTTCGTGAGTTAATATGGAAAAAGGGTCAGGCCAGGATTAGTCTCCAGACCTTGCAGCGCCCTAACAGGGAGGGGGGATTGGCAGTGCCCCACCCATATAGGTACTTTTTGGCGGCCCAGTTGCAACATCTGGGGGGGTGCGAACGGGGGGGGGGTGAATTCCAGTGTAAAAATCATGTTATCAGGGAACCCGCATAAATCCCTGGTAGGGGCATTGGAAGCTGGGTCATTAGGATGCTTATTTCCAACATACAAATTGCTTATAAAAGTTTGGCGGTTAGTGAAGATTGAAATGGGATATAAGGGGGTTACGGAGTTTTCACCTATATGGCAGAATAGGCAGCTACAAGAACTGCAGGCTATAGGAGTAAATAAGAAGTGGGAAAGGGCGGGAATAAATAGACTGATGAAAATATTTGATGGCAATATATTAAAGTCCTTTGCGGACCTGAGACGGGAGTTTGGAATTCCCAAGGAATCATTTTACTTTTATCTCCAGATCAGGCACGCATTAGACAAGCAATTTAAGATTAAGGCACTGGAATGGTGTAGTGCACCGCTGCTTAGTAAGGTGGTAAGGGCACTTAGCCTTAAGGGGCTAATATCGGGAATTTATGACCAACTAATGACCAGGGCAATTAGTCTAGCCTCACTTTCGCGTGCAAGGGAGGGGTGGGGGGCCGATGTGGGGGAGTTGAGCGATGATCAGTGGGAGAGAATATTGGAGCTTGGTCCACTGGTGTCCCTCTCTCCGTCACAGTGGGCTTCACACCTCTTGCTTGTGCACAGAGCCTACTATACCCCCAAGAGGCTGCATAAATTTGGTCGTAGACCAGACGACAAATGCCCCAGATGTCTAGAGACGGGCGATCTTATACATATAATGTGGAGATGCCCGAAACTAGTCAGGTACTGGACTGAGATCCTAAACATTATAGATGCTAGGTTTGGGATAAGATTGGATTACGAGGCTAAGGTTTGTGTGCTGGGGCTAATTAATAAGACTATGGGGGAGGGCCACATAGGAATAGCAATGGTACGTTGCTTATACCAGGCGAGGAAACTGATCGCGAAAGCATGGTTATCAACAGTGCCGCCTACGCCTGAAGATTGGGTCAGTACAATGAACTCACTAGTTGGAACAGAAAGGATAATCTATACCAGAAGGGGAAGTTATAGGAAGTTCTTTAGGATTTGGGGTCTGTGGTGTCAGGGAATGAATAGGGAAATATAAAATCTTATTGAGGGAAGGAAGATTTATACCAGGGAATAGATATATGAGGAAATAAGTAGTATGCACATTGTATTTAATTGGGTAATAAGTTTTGCCAAGCTTAAGATATGACTATTTTAATAGAAGCAACTGTTGGGGAGGAGGGAGGGTGAATAGGGAGACAGGGGAGGGGGGAGGGAGTAAAGAAAAAAGGAAGGGCAAGATAACTTGTTATTGACTGTATTATGGGATAATATATAAAGTGATGTTTGTTCTTTGTTTTTATACTGTTTATGATGAATAATGTATAATTTGAAAAACTAATAAAAAGGATATGATTAAAAAAAAAAAAAAGAGCATGATATAATTGCCTAAATGGTACTGAAATATGCGGTATATTATTTAAAGATAATCTGCTTTTAAATTGTGTGAAAAAGTGATTTCTACACTGAAATATCTTCAAAAGTCTGAGAAGTGAAAAATTCCCCGTTTTGGACAATTAGGTGCCAGCACAACTGAGCATGCTCAGACCTGAAAATAACTCTTATTTTAACTCAAGTGTCTTTTTTAGCTGGCGCTATAGTAAATACCAAAAATGAGAGCTAATTAGAGAGCATTTTTTTTAAAATGAAAATCTGCTCTAATTTAGTCAAAAATGAAGTTTCAGTCATTGATTCTAATGGAACAATTCTAACTTTCACAAAAGAAAACCTTTTAATTTTGAGATGAAATGTATCTTTCTGTGAAATAAATTTTCCTTTGCAACATTGTTGCTTCTACTTAAAATATTTTGATTTTAAGAATGCTACAATGTGGAATGTTTTGATGTTTTGGTAAAATATATTTTTCTCTGTCACTTTCACTTGTTACTCTCCATCTCACAACCATCTTTACCCCAAACTCACACAGGTGTCTTTACAATCCACAAACAATACCATTGCCGATGCAAATTTAAAATGAATCACAATTTTTTGTGCTTTTTATTATTTCCAAATATTCATAATTTGAGCCTAAAAAATGTGATATGTGTACCTACATCAGAAAGCAAAATGTAATTCCCAAAAATTTGAGGGTAATATTCTACTCTCACCCACAAAAAAACACCAAATATCACAGAATAAATCAAGAAGAATAACTCTTGAGTAATGTAATTCCATCACCTGTATGTCCAAAGAAATGCAGTATTTATGTGTAGTTATGTGTATTTATGTGTAGTTATGTGTAGGAGGGTCTCACATGTGGCAGCTCTGTGGCTTAGAGGTTAGAACTTCTGCTTAGTATCCCTGAAGGTCTGGGTTCATGTTGCTTCATGTAGAGAAGTTTTCTCATCTCCCATGTCCTATAACTATGTCTAAATGTAGTATTTATGTGTAGGAGGGTTCCACCACCATTGTAAGTCTTTTCCAGATACACTATTTAGCCAAAAGTATTGGAACGCCTGCCTTTACACACACATGAACTTTAATGGCAGCCCAGTCTTAGTCCATAGGGTTAAAATTTGATTTGGCCCACCCTTTGCAGCTAGAACAGCTTCTGGGAAGGCTGTCCACAAGGTTTAGTGTGTCTATGGGAATGTTTGATCATTCTTCCAGAAGTGCATTTGTGAGGCCAGGTACTGATGTTGGATGAGAAGGCCTGGCTCGCAGTCTCTACTCAGCCAAAGGGTGTTCTATCGGGTTGAGGCCAGGACTCTGTGCAGGCCAGTCAAGTTTCTCAACCCCAAACTTGCTCATCCATGTCTTTATGGAACTTGCTTTGTGCAGTCATGTTGGAACAGAAAGGGGCTTTCCCCAAACTGTTCCCACAAAATTGGGAGCATGAAATTGTCCAAAATGTCTTGGTATGCTGACGCCTTAAGAGTTCCCTTAACTGGAACTAAGAGGCCAAGCCCAACCCCTGAAAAAAACCCCACATCATAACCCCCCCTCCACCAAATCATTTGGACCAGTGAACAAAGCAAGATCCATAAAGACATGGATGAGGGAGTTTGGGGTGGAGGAACTTGACTGGCATGGACAGAGTCCTGACCTCAACACAACAGAACACCTTGGGGATGAATTAGAGAGGAGACTGTAGGTCAGGCCTTCTCGTCCAACATCAGTACCTGACCTCACAAATGCACTTGGAAGAATGGTCAAACATTCCCATAGACCAAAGGTCTCAAACTGGTGGCCCTCCAGCTGTTGCAAACCCACAAGTCCCATGAGGCATTGCAAAGCAGGACTCCCACAGGCAGAGGCATGATGGGACTTTTAGTTTCGCAACAGCTGGAGGGCCACTAGTTTGAGACCCCTGCCATAGAACACTCCTAAACCTTGTGGACAAGAAGAGTTGACGCTGTTATAGCTGCAAAGGGTGGTCCAAATGAGTTTTGAACCCAATACTAATACTGGGATGCCATTATAATTCATGTGCGTTTAAAGGCAGGCGTCCCAATACTTAGGCCAATATATTGTATATTGCTTGTGACACTGAGCATGGCTATGGACTTAGGGCTGGTTGACACCACAGAGATGCAGAGAACATGTGTGGGGATGCCTGGTGGCTAAGTGGGTAGCAGTTCTGTCTAGCAGCACCTGGGATGTTGGTTCAATTCCCCAACATGCTAATCCTTGTGTTGAAGTTTATATGTTCTCCCTGTGTGGGTTTCTCACCACAATCCAAAGACATGCTGGCATTTTATTTGTCTCCTGTTGAAATAGGTTCTAATGTAAGAAAGTTAATTTTGGACTTTAGATTGGAAGCTCATTGCAGCCAGGGACTGATGTTAATGTTTATTAGCACTAATCATGCCCAGGGACTTGGACATTTCAAATTTTAGGGTTTACACTGCACAGGTACATATGCTTAGAAAACTGTTGCTTTGTTTATGTGGATGCAAATGGACTTCGATATTTGTTCTGTAGTTGGAGATTTGATGCACATAGCCAAGGGCTAACACAGTTGCGAGTACTATTATGTGTTCCTGCCCATCAGGTGCAATCACTTTAGACATACAAGAGACAGATTGAAAGATACTGGTGGGCGTGTACTTCTATTGGGTGTGTCAGTGTGCTAACAATACAACCTCTCTTATATAAAAGCCTGCAGTGGGGGGTTCGTTTGGCCTGAGAAGGTCAGGTTTTTTGCTGTGATTTGTGGGGAGGAGGGCTAAAATCTTCCTTCCGGAGTGCTGCTCGGCTTCCTAACTTAAGATCAGGTGTCATATTTGCCTAGGTTTTGAGTTGGGGGTGTTCTGGGGGCCCCTCTTCTGGGGGGGACCCCCGGATAAACGAGAGGCCAAAGAAAGGCAGAACCAAAAAAGACGTCGCCATGTCGCGAGGTTCGATGCATTTGCGAAATTCTATGAGAATCCAGGTAAAGCCTGAATATCGTGGTGAAGTGGGTCTGAATACGATCGCTGTGGATGTTTTACAGAAGTTGCTGAATTTACAGGTCAGTGATATATTTGCTCTCCAAGATTTTGTGGTCATTGGTCAATACGATGTTTGTTTTCATACTGAGGATACCTGCCAAGCTGCATATGAGAATTGGGTGAAGGCGGATCTGGGAGGAAATTTGCTAACTAAGAAGATGGACGCCAGTTTATTGTTTGATCCTGGATTGAAGACCATGACTGTACATTGTTATAATCCTTTTTTGGAGCCGGAATTGGTGAGACAATTTTTGTTGCGGTATTGTGTGGGGGCTGATCGAGGAGAGAAGCTTTATAACCAGTATGGAATGTATAGAGGTAAACTGCGTTTTAAAGTGCGCATGAAGAGGGACGCATCAGGTTTTTGTGGAGTGTGTCACCCTTCCCCGGCATTTACCATTGCTGGGGAGCGGTGTACTGTTTTCTATTCTGGGCAACCCCGTTACTGCAGGGGGTGCTTTCAGTATGGACATATTCGTGAGGACTGCCCTTCCAAGCTTTGCTGTAGAGTGTGCTTGAAGCCGGGACACAATGCAGCGGAGTGCAAGGAAAAGAAATGTGATCTGTGTGGTTCAGGGGAGCATATGGTCAGAAACTGTCTGAAAATAGTGGGGAGGAAGATGTTCTCGTATGCGGAAGCTGTGCAAAGATGGCAGTTTACAGGGCAGAGTGTGAGCCGAGAACCAGAGGAGCAGGAGACTGAGTGGGCGGATGACGGGGGTGAGCAGGTGGCCGGCACGGAAGGTGGAAAGGCGCCGACCCCCCCAGACGCTGAAAACCCCAGTAGTAGCTCCAAGGAAGGTGTCGGACAGGAACTGCAAGGGAGTATGGGTAAAAGTGGAGTGAATATTAATCTGACAGAGGGGGATAATGAGATGCAGGTTGGTGAGGCGGAAGAAGCTGTGGCGGATGAAGGCATGGAGGGGGGGAGGGAGGTGAGTGGAGTGTGTGAAGAACTGGTCACTTTGATAAAACAGGTGGAGGCAGAACAGGAGAGCCAATATGTAGATGAGGAGCTTGGTGAGTGGGCTGAGGATATGGAGGTGCTGGAGGTGAGGAGGAAGGAGGGGTCAGGATCACAAGACCTTTTAATGGCTACTCAAAGACCAGGGCTTGAGGTGGAGCAGGAGAGTGAGGCACGGAGAAAGAAGCCTAAATGGGACTTGTCTCTGGGTTCGAGCCCAGGTGGTGGTGGGTGTGTACTGCCAAGTTTAAGTATGGATTCACAAGTGTCAGATGATTCAAGTGGAGCAACATCACCATTGGGCTTGGTAGGTTCTCCTGCCATGCAAAATTTGGAGAGTGAATCAGTTGATCCTCTTGTAAAAGGTACAGGGAACAGAAGTGGAAAACAGCTTCCTGATGGAGGGGTTTAGTGTGTTCTGCAGGATTTTTTTGATCCTTCTCATGGCTTTGTCTATATGTAGTGTGAATGTGCGTTCGATTGGATCTGTCTATCGTCGTGCAGCTGTTTTGTCTGAGTTGGCTAAGATTGAGTGTGATGTCTTGTGTTTGCAAGAGTGTGGTTTGTGGTATGCTCCAGGCCATGGGGACTGGTCTGCAGGACCAGCGATTTGGTCTTGTGCTGCGGAAAATAGAAGTGAAGGGGTGGGGGTGCTCTTTAAAAACCCAGAAATTAAAGTTGAATCATGGGAGGAAGTGGTGATAGGAAGAGTTCTGAGTGTAATGTTTACCTACCTGGAAGAATCCTTTAAGTTGATATGTGTTTATGCACCAGTGCGAAAAAATGCCAGGATGGATTTGTTGGAAATTTTGAGGCTTCACCTTGTGGGGAGAGTAAAGACCATTGTTGCTGGAGACTTTAATCTTATTAGGACTGCTGAAGATAGAGTAGGCCAAGGTGAAAGCCAGACCGATGTCACCAGCACAGCTTTTAATGCAATTTTGCAGGATTTTTGTTTGCAGGATGGAGCAATTTGCTACTATGGAAATGGTAAAGCCCCAGCAACCTTTTTTTCAGATAAGGGAAGTGTGAAATCCCGAATTTACTTTATTTTAGGTTCCAGGGCACTGAAGGTCGCAGAGTGGAAGCAATGGGAGGTGTCTTTCTCCGACCACCAGGTTTTGGTGGGAAAGTTTATTTTTGATCAAGATGTCAAGACTGGGAGAGGAATCTGGAAATTAAATAATCTGTTATTGGAAGACCAAGGGATTTTTGATAAGTTTGCTCTGCAATATAAAGTGTGGTCGGGAAGGAAGGGGGATTTTGAATCCTTTTTCGAGTGGTGGGATTGGCTGAAGGAGCGAATCAAGCTCTTCTTTCTTCAAGCAGGTGTAAAGAAGGCAAGGAAAGAGAAACAAGAAGGGAGGGCTCTCCAGCATAGGTTGAGACTCCTGCTTAAATTAAGGCAGGGAGGCTGGGAGTTAGAAGAGGAGATTGGAAAGCTTCGGGAGGAGATAAAGAAAGCTTGGGTGATGAGAGGGAAGAAGCTAATCTTCCAAGCTAAAGTGAAGGACATGGAGAAAGGGGAGACATGTTCGCGGTTCTTCTTCAAGAAACTCTTGAGGGGACGCAATGTGATGAGTTTTATACGGATTTGTTTGCAGGTGGACGTGGAGTAAGTGCTGAGGAGATGCGAGAGTATTGCGAGAAAGTGGATGCAAGATTGTCTGAGGAGGATAGGTTTGGTATGTGTGTGGTTGTGTCTGAGGAGGAAGTGAGGCGAGTGATAGATGGGATGAACCGGAATAAGACACCTGGGAAGGATGGGTTGACTGTTGAGTTCTTTTGTAAAGCGTGGGAGGTGATGAAGAATGAGGTGTGTGAGTTGGTGAGGCTGGTGTTTGAAGTGGGGGAGATGCCAAAGTCCTTAAGGGAGGGGGTGATTACCCTCATCTATAAAAAGGGCGACAAGAGAGACATTCGGAATTGGCGGCCAATTACACTGTTGAACGTTGACTACAAGATTGTGGCAAGATTGATTGCAGATCGAGTCAAGCGTGTGATTGGTGAAGTGATTGGGGAGCAGCAGGTGTGTGCGGTTCCTGGTCGACGAATTTCCGACAATCTATCGTTACTGAGGGATGTCGTATACTACGCGCAATCTAACAACTTGCCGTGCCTTCTAGAGTCGATTGACCTTGAAAAGGCCTACGACAAAGTCTCCCATCAGTTTCTGTCTCAGATTCTGGAGGTCCTAGGGTTTCCGGACCAGCTGATGAAGGTTATCAGAGGACTATACAAAGGTGTCTCAAGTCAGGTTTTGGTCAACGGTACCCTAGGGGGGAGTATCCCTGTGATGTCTGGTGTTAGGCGGGGGTGCCCCCTATCGCCTTTGATGTTCATCTGCGTGATGGAGCCATTACTGAGTGCAGTGAAGAAGGACAAGGCATTCAAGGGTGTGTTTGTGCCTGGCAGTGGTGGAAGGAGTGTGAAAGTGTTGGGGTACATGGATGATGTTGTGTTGGTGGCTGGTGGAATGGCTGATGTGCGGCGTGGAAGATTGCAGGTGAGTCTGTTCTGCAGTGTGTCTGGGATGAGTGTGAATTGGAGTAAGTGTCAGGTGTGTAGTGTGGGCCGTGAGGTGGAGGTGAATGAGGGACGCAGTCAGAAGGTGGAGAAGATGCAGGTGCTGGGTGTGTGTTTTGACAGGGAGTTGAGGGGAAGTCGCAATTTTCAGAAGGTGACTGAGCGAGTGGAGGAAAAGTTGTCTATGTGGCGGATGCGTGAATTGTCCTGCACCGGGAAAGTTCTGATCATCAAGTCAGTGATCCTTCCGATTATGTTGTATGTCTCTGTTATATTCCCGCCTCCTGATGATTGGGTGAGGAAGATGACGAGGCTACTGTTCTTGTTCTTTTGGGGAGGGAGGATGGAGAAGTGTGCAAGGGAGAAGATTACTAAACCAAGGGCCAAAGGTGGCTTCGGACTTCCAAAGATCGGGGAATTTTTGATGCTGCATTGCTGGGTGACGTTGATAAGGACCCTAAGAGGTAACGGAATCGGGAAGGAGATGATGCAGTACCTTGGAGGAAGATTGTTTACAAAATGGGGACTCTACAGGCAGGCCCTAGAAAAGCCACAGGCATGGGTCGTTCCTCAGTATTTTTTGGTCCTAACCAAGATCTGGGAAGGATGGAGGCTAGGGAGTCTGGGGAGGGAGGTTGGTGATAAAAAGAAACTTAAAGCTTGGATTGCTGGGGAGATTTTTCCTAATGGGATACAGTACTTAAGAGAGAAGGAAAGTGTGCAAATCTGGAAGAGTATGAGCACAAGAGGAGTGACTAACCGCCAAAGGGACATATCCTGGATGACCTTTATGGGGTGTCTGACGACCATGAGTTTTCTGAAAAGTAGGGATTTGGTAAGATCGGAGTTGTGTCCAAGGGAGGGCTGTGGGGGAGTGGAGGACGTGTTCCACTTGTTTTGGAACTGTGTCTTCGCTAAAGAAGTGCTGGGAAAGTTGAAGAGCTTCCTGAGGGAGGTGGTGGGGGTGGTTTTTGTAAGGGAGGAAATGGTGGTTCTGGGCTTGTGGAGATTGGAGAAAAATGCAGCCAGGAAGGCGTGGTGCTTTTCTGTCGTCTATAAGGAAGTAATGTGGGATGTTAGGAATATATGGGTAGGAAGGAAGAGGTTAATTTCTGTAGAAGATGCGGTGAGGATATTTTTGGCTAGGATGTATATTGTTTATCTTTTTGATGTGAAAGGGATGGGTGAGGAAGAAGCTGGGAGATATTGGAAGAGGGATAAGTGGAATGTCTTTTGATATATTTGCATGATTAAAAATGTGCTCTGTATTATTAATTTGTTTTGTCATATGATGTGAAGGACACAGTCACTAAGTACTGACAGTATATGTGTGTTGTTGTCCATTTACTGAATTGACAAAAAAAAAAAAATTGTGAGGGAGAAGGAATGATATTGGGGGATTTGATTAAATTCTTGTGCATTTTTTCAATCAAAAGCGGGTTTATGTGGCCATGTTGTCAATGTTGTGCTTGTATTGTTCCTGTCTGATCATGCAAACATCGTTTGGAAGCATCTGCTGACCTACTCTTTTTGATCTTGTTTAATGGTGTACACCGTAATGCAGCTTCCAGCAGAACATGGTCACCAATGTATGTATGTGTGGATTGTGGGCTGGTGGTGGGTGTTTTGAATAAGTCTTTTAATATTATGTTGGAATGCTTTGTAAGAATGACTGTTAAGTATGTTTCTATAATCTTGCAGATAAAAATGTGATGTGTTGCCCGTTATACACTGAAATTAAATCTGTGTCCACTCTAAGGTTTTGTCAAATTTTAGATTGTAAGCTCCTATGAGCAGGGCCCTTAAAATCCCATTGCTAAATGTAGCACCATATATCCTGTCCAAAATGTTTTGAAGCTAGTAAATGAATGTAAATTTTTTTTTTGTTTTTTTTTTGTGCTGGTAAAATCAAAGTACATTATTGAACTTTGTTGTGGTGTTTTTTTTTTTTTTTTCTCGTACTTTTCTTTCTCTTTAGTTTTTGTGGGTGGTGGTTTTGGGAAAGTGCAATATCTCTTATATTTTATTCCAATATGTAGTTGTGCACCAAAAAACAAATCTCTTTGCCCTGGTTCACATTGATGCTACTTTGCAATCGCGCTACTTCACTTGAAGTAGCACGATTTCAAAGTAGCAAGGTCAGCGTGATTTCAGGTGCGACTTGATAGACATCCGTGTGGCTTCATACACAAATGTCTATTGAAGTCGCATCTGAAATCGGCAAAAGTAGTGCAGGAACTACTTTAGCAAATTGGTGCTGCGCCACAAAAAAAATGTGGCATAGATTGGAACAGTGCCATTGCTGCCAATAGTCATGCGATTTGATCTCTCAAAGCGCATGACAAATCGCTCCAATGTAAACCTAGACTTCTGCACACCTGCAAGTTAATGATAAAGGTGAAATCTTTATATATAACAGCTGTGGAGAATTGCAGGTAATTCAGCTGGTGGATAGGCAGTGTTTGTGTCAGCTTTAGTTCACATCGGTGCGATTTGACATGTCAAAGCGGTGACAATTGCACTGTTTTAATTGGTGCGACTTTGGGGTGCAATTTGTATTGATATCAGTGCAGAAACCTGCACAGATGTCTCTGAAATTCCCCCTGCAGTCGCGACTGACATGCGGGAATGAAAGTGTGTGATTTCAGCTGAATGACTTCCTCCCTCTGTCAGTGTGAACCAGGGCTCAAACTGGGCCTTTTGTTTTTGTCATTCACCTGCTGCTAACCCAGGGAAACCATTTCTTATCGAACACCTTTAAATATGTAGAAATACAAATTTGCATATCTGCAAATAAACAAAAATAATACAATTCTAATAGTGGTTGCGATTAAATATTCGCAGCAGCGATCAAAAGAGTGTGGTTTCGCCTTCTGACCCAGAAATAAGTCATTGTAATCACACGGAAGTTCCTGTGCTGGTCAGGATCTCCATCTAGGTGGACATGGTGGGGTCCCTCTTTAGCAAAGAGGAGGTGCTGCTCATTTTCCGGATAAGGGTATGATATGTACTTGTGCTTAATCAATGTGGGGGTGGATGTGGTAGTTAGATTTGGTGTGGGTGGGGTTCATTGATTTGTTTGGCATCCCCACACATTTGCTTCTGGCCCATGAGCACACATCACTTCCTGCATTTGTTCTGCTGATGTAAATGCAAGTATAAATGAGAGCTCCTTTCTATTAAAATATATATGACTTGTTTCACAGTTGGGCGACTTTGGACCTCCGAGTTGCTTGACAAGTTGTACCCCCATGATTCTCAATGATAACTAGGGATGGGCCGAACTACCTCCCTGTTCGGTTTGCAGCAGAACATGCGAACAGACAAAAAATGTGTGTGAACACTGTTAAAGTCTATGGGACACGAACATGCATAATCAAAAGTGCTAATTTTAAAGGTTAATATGCAAGTTATTGTCAAAGTGTTTGGGGACCCGGGTCCTGCCCCAGGGGACATGTATCAATGCAAAAAAGTTTTAAAAATGACTGTTTTTTTGGGAGCAGTGATTTTAATAATGCTTAAAGTGAAACAATAAAAGTGTAATATTCCTTTAAATTTCGTACCTGGGGGGTGTCTATAGTATGCCTGTAAAGGGGCGCATGTTTCCCGTGTTTAGAACAGTCTGACCACAAAATGACATTTCAAAGGAAATGTCAGACTGTTCTAAACACGGGAAACATGCGCCCCTTTACAGGCATACTATGGACACCCCCCCAGGTACGACATTTAAAGGAATATTACACTTTTATTGTTTCACTCAAAGCATTATTAAAATCACTGCTCCCGAAAAAACGGCCGTTTTAAAAAAAAAATTTGGCATTGATCCATGTCCCCTGGGGCAGGACTCGGGTCTCCAAACACTTTTTATGGCAAAGAACTTGCATATAAGCTTTCAGTGAGAACTTTGGATTTTGCAGGTTCGAGCTCTATTGACTTCAACTTTTCCAGCACATGTGATCTGACAGGCATTATTGCCGCAATAGCGCTGCTTTCCATTTGCATTAGCGCTGACTTTCTGGGAGTTGAAGTCTTTCAGGCCTTTTTTGAGAGTTATCTTTTGGTACTGCAGGAGAATTTTTTGGCGCTATAGTAAATGACCCCCTATGCCTTTAATTTGCAGGGAAGAAGAAAGGAAGCCCATCAGAAAGCCCATCAAAAACCCATCAGGGTTTACTTCCTCTTTAAAGATTAGCAAGCTGTAAAAAAGTCTGTGTTTATGTAACCTTTAACCTGTATCAGAAAAAACAATGGCTGCTGCCATGTATCAAATATCATAAGGTGATTTTTTTTAAACCTACCTCCTTCCCCATCAGTAGGATTGTGCCAACGCCTCTCAAATACCTGATACTTTTGACATATATGTACAGCACTGGTTGTTGCTTCAGTGGCAAAGTCTAGGGCCCATGATCCTTTACATTAGGGAGAAGGAAAAGATTGTAAGGATTTTATTTTTATTAAACAAATATGTTATACTTACCTGCTCTGTGCAATGGTTTTGTACAGAACAACCCAGATCCTCCTCTTGGGTCCCCCTTGGCGCTTTTGGTTCCACCCCAAGCCAAGTGTCCCCATAGCAAATTACACACAGTGAAGCTTGGCCCCACTCCCTCATCATGTTCTGATTGACAGCATTAGCCAATGGCTAGATCCAGATCGCTGGATCGAGATCAGCTCATGTATGTATTTAGGGGGGCTGCTGGGGGGGGGGGGGCAGCTGCATGCAGAAGGTTTTTTACCTTACTGCATAGAAACATCCTCTAGATAGGCTGCTGGATAAATTGAGTTTTTGGCTCCATTGTACTGAGTGAAGCAGTAATTGATTCTTTTAGTCTCAGGGTTTCCTGAGCTGAGAGTTTTATTGCTTCCCCTGCCTCTGAAAGAAGTTTCCAGAGCATTGGGCTGAGAGATTCAAATAATAAGTTGAATATTTATAATGCCACAACCAATCTTTAGGAGGCCTCCAGAGCAGGGGCGTAACTAGAAATAGCAGGGCCCCATAGCAAAATGTTGTATGGGGTCCCCCGGCAAACAGCCCCCCCCCACAGCTGCCCTAGTGTCAATGCAGCGTGACCTGTGCCACATACAGCGTGACCTGTGCTCAATACAGCGTGACCTGTGCCCAATGTTGTGTGACCTGTGCCCAATACAGCGTGACCTGTGCCCCATACAGCGTGACCTGTGCCCAATACAGCGTGACCTGTGCCCAATACAGCGTGACCTGTGCCCCATACAGCGTGACTTGTGCCCCATACAGCGTGACCTGTGTCCAATACAGTGTGACCTGTGCCCAATACAGCCTGGTCTGCCTGTGCCCCATACAGCCCCACCTATGCAGAGGAAGAGGCAAGCCACCCGGATCAGCAGAGAGTGGGATTGCCCGCTGTAATAGCTTTCATTTGAATTTCCTGTCTTCCCGGGGCTCATCGTCACATAGCCCCACCTCTTGGCCCGACGCCTTTGATGACATCACATGTCCCGCATTGGATCGGCGTTCTATCAAAGGCACCGGGCCAAAAGGTGGAGCTATGTGACGTGAGCCCCGGGAACACTGGAAGTTCTAATGAAAGCTCTTACAACGGGCAATTCAGCTCTCTGCTGATACGGACAGCTCGCCTCTTCCTTTCCTCTCTCTTCCCCTGGCTGGGAGACTGTGCCGGCGGTGCTCTTATCCTCACTGGGCCCCACTTGGCTGCGGGCCCCATAGCGCCCGCATGGGTCGCTATGGTGGTAGTTACGCCCTTGCTCCAGAGGGTGGCTGTGGAGGTGATACAGTGGGGCAAAAAAGTATTTAGTCAGCCACCAATTGGGCAAGTTCTCCCACTTAAAAAAATGAGAGAGGCCTGTAATTGTCATCATAGGTATATCTCATCTATGAGAGACAGAATGTGGAAACAAATCCAGACAATCACATTGTCTGATTTTTGAAAGAATTTATTTGCAAATTATGGTGGAAAATAAGTATTTGGTCACCTACAAACAAGTAAGATTTCTGGCTATCACAGACCTGTATTTTCTTCTTTAAGAGGCTCCTCTGTCTACTCATTACCTGTATTTATGGCACCTGTTTGAACTTCAAACAGTCACACTCCAAACTCCACTATGGTGAAGACCAAAGAGCTGTCGAAGAACAACAGAAACAAAATTGTAGACCTGCACCAGGCTGGGAAGACTGAATCTGCAATAGGCAAAAAGCTTGGTGTGAAAAAATCAACTGTGGGAGCAATAATTAGAAAATGGAAGACATACAAGACCACTGATAATCTCCCTCGATCTGAGGCTCCACGCAAGATCTCACCCCGTGGGGTCAAAATGATCACAAGAACGGTGAGCAAAAATCCCAGAACCACACGGGGGGACCTAGTGAATGACCTGCAGAGAGCTGGGACCAACGTAACAAAGGCTACCATCAGTAACACACTACACCGTCAGGGACTCAGATCCTGCATTGCCAGACGTGTCCCCCTGCTTAAGCCAGTACATGTCCGGGCTCGTCTGAGGTTTGCTAGAGAGCATTTGGATGATTCAGAAGAGGATTGGGAGAATGTCGTATGGTCAGAGGAAACCAAAGTAGAACTGTTTGTTAGAAACACAACTCGTCGTGTTTGGAGAAGAGAGAATGCTGAGTGGCAACCAAAGAACACCATACCTACTGTGA
Source organism: Lithobates septentrionalis (assembly GCA_037952835.1). NCBI lineage: Eukaryota > Metazoa > Chordata > Amphibia > Anura > Ranidae > Lithobates > Lithobates septentrionalis. The sequence continues at coordinate 523,882 of JBBDGP010001242.1, forward strand.
AGTATGGGGGTGGCAACATCATGCTTTGAGGCTGGTTCTCTGCAAAGGGAACAGGACGACTGATTCATGTACATGAAAGAATGAATGGGGCCATGTATCGTGAGATTTTGAGTGCAAACCTCCTCCCATCAGCAAGGGCATTGAAGATGAAACGTGGCTGGGTCTTTCAGCATGATAATGATCCCAAACACACTGCCCGGGCAATGAAGGAGTGGCTTCGTAAGAAGTATTTCAAGGTCCTGGAGTGGCCTAGCCAGTCTCCAGATCTTAACCCCATAGAAAACCTTTGGAGGGAGTTGAAAGTCCCTGTTGCCCAGCGACAGCCCCAAAACATCACTGCTCTAGAGAAGATCCGCATGGAGGAATGGGCCAACATACCAGCAACAGTGTGTGACAACCTTGTGAAGACTTACAGAAAACGTTTGACCTCTGTCTTTGCCAACAAAGGATATATAACAAAGTATTGAGATGAACTTTTGATATTGACAAAATACTTATTTTCCACCATAATTTGCAAATAAATTCTTTCCAAATCAGACAATGTGATTGTCTGGATTTGTTTCCACATTTTGTCTCTCATAGTTGAGGTATACCTATGATGACAATTACAGGCCTCTCTCATCTTTTTAAGTGGGAGAACTTGCACAATTGGTGGCTGACTAAATACTTTTTTGCCCCACTGTAAATGTGCAGGAGGCCTGAGAAAAATGTTCTTTCCTCTCCATGGAGGGTTCCCGGTGCCCCTGGGGAGATAGCTGGAGACACAAGAAGCTGCAGCCTGGGCCTCAGCAACTGCTGGGCTGAGGGCCTAGAGAAGATTGCCCGAGGTTTACATATGCTGGAGGACAGTGCACTGAATGGGGCTGGAGAAGGATCTAGTTAATTTATCTCACTAATGATCTGTCTGTGGATGCTAAGTGGCAGACAGCTTCTGAGAAACTGAGTGAGTAAACACTTTGCTGTAGACTGCTAGCTAGTGGTACAAATGCCATAAGAGAACTAAGTGTCACAAGTTGCTGTATGTTCTGCTGCAGTGGGGTCCTAGATATAGTGGCCATTCCATGCTACCTCCAGAAGAGTTTATATTTGAAGATTAGTGAGAAGTTTGTCCTCCCATTATTGCTATTGATTGCTTTTGAGTATCCTGTGACCCTAAAACCCTCTCCTGTTAAAGTTCTTCAACAATAAATCCTAAAATGACATCCCTCAGACTGAACCTGAAATGTTGGTGTGTATGGGTCTGTGCTTGTGTAACTGGCAGCCTCTGTACGATACTGAAAGATCTGTCTAGAGTCTCAATGGTCTTTCAGGGGTAAGTACTATATGTGGGGGCTCGTCCTTGGATTATTCCTGCAGTACGTATTGCTATTGCCAATAGCAACTGACAGAAGATTGAGAAGTTGGGGTATTTCCATGGACTGTTCGGCATATGCATAACAGGAGAGCGCTGCTACAGTGCCTATTAGCTGGGAGAAGCAAAGTTTGCCCGAAAAATAGCTGAAGGGCGGAGCTGCCAACCACAAACCAAGGGGCCATAGCTTAGCCGCGAGACTGTGCATGTGGAGCTGTCCAAGATGGCACATTATTGCTGCTTTAGCAGGTATTGTGGTGAACCTCAACTGAACTTGCTGCCAAGTGATCCTAAACCCCTCTCCTATTAAAGTTCCTCAGTAATAAATCCTGAAAAGACATCCCCTAGATCAGGAGTGTCAAACTAAATTTCATCACGGGCTGCATCAGCATTAAGGTTGCCCTCAAAGGGCCAGTTGTATCTGTAAGATTAGATGTCCAGAGCACTTCCCCACTCCTTATATCAGATGTCAAGAGCCCCCACCATCAGAAGACAAGAGTCCTCCACCCTCCCTCATATAACATGTGCTGCTGCCGGGAAGAAGCTGGGGGTGGAAATGGGAAGCAGGAATTGTAGGGTCTGGAGTAGGGATGAGCTTCGTGTTTGAGTCGAACTCATGTTCGACTCAAACATTGTCTGTTCGGCCGTTCACCGAATTTCGAACATTATGGGTCGTTTGCGCCAAATTCGAGTGGCGCATCACGGCCCATAATCCACTGCGGCATCGCAGTGCATTGCTGGCTGATGATTGGCCAAGCATGCACTATGACCCGCATGCTTTGGCCAATCACAGCGTCGTCAGCACAGAGAGCCATAATTGGCCAAAGGAAGGGTGCCTTTGGCCAATCATGGCTCAGGGGAGTAGGTACACGCCCCACACTATATAAGGCCGCCTGCGTGTCGGCCTTGTGTAGTGCGTTGTGGCGTGTGAGAGAGATAGAGAGAGAGTCAGAGTGTCATTTCATTTCAATTAGATAGAGCAGGCAGGTGATTCAGGTAGCTGCAGTCAGTGTACTTAGTATATATATGCATCCCAGGAGTTGTGTGTGTGTGTGTGTGTGTGTGTGTATATATATATATATATATATATATATATATATACACTACCGTTCAAAAGTTTGGGGTCACCCAAACAATTTTGTGTTTTCCATGAAAAGTCACACTTATTCACCACCATACGTTGGGAAATGAATAGAAAATAGAGTCAAGACATTGACAAGGTTAGAAATAATGATTTGTATTTGAAATAACATTGTTTTTACATCAAACTTTGCTTTCATCAAAGAATCCTCCTTTTGCAGCAATTACAGCATTGCACACCTTTGGCATTCTAGCTGTTAATTTATTGAGGTAAGCTGGAGAAATTGCACCCCACGCTTCTAGAAGCAGCTCCCACAAGTTGGATTGGTTGGATGGGCACTTCTGGCGTACCATACGGTCAAGCTGCTCCCACAACAGCTCAATGGGGTTCAGATCTGGTGACTGTGCTGGCCACTCCATTACCGATAGAATACCAGCTGCCTGCTTCTGCTGTAAATAGTTCTTGCACAATTTGGAGGTGTGTTTAGGGTCATTGTCCTGTTGTAGGATGAAATTGGCTCCAATCAAGCGCTGTCCACTGGGTATGGCATGGCGTTGCAAAATGGAGTGATAGCCTTCCTTATTCAGAATCCCTTTTACCCTGTACAAAGCTCCCACCTTACCAGCACCAAAGCAACCCCAGACCATCACATTACCTCCACCATGCTTAACAGATGGCGTCAGGCATTCTTCCAGCATCTTTTCATTTGTTCTGCGTCTCACAAACGTTCTTCTTTGTGATCCAAACACCTCAAACTTGGATTCATCCGTCCACAACACTTTTTTCCAGTCTTCCTCTGTCCAATGTCTGTGTTCTTTTGCCCATCTTAATCTTTTTCTTTTATTGGCCAGTCTCAGATATGGCTTTTTCTTTGCCACTCTGCCCTGAAGCCCAAAATCCCGCAGCCGCCTCTTCACTGTAGATGTTGACACTGGTGTTTTGCGGGTACTATTTAATGAAGATGCCAGTTGGGGACCTGTGAGGCGTCTGTTTCTCAAACTAGAGACTCTAATGTGCTTATCTTCTTGCTTAGTTGTGCAACGCGGCCTCCCACTTCTTTTTCTACTCTGGTTAGAGCCTGTTTGTGCTGTCCTCTGAAGTGAGTAGTACACACCGTTGTAGGAAATCTTTAATTTCTTTGCAATTTCTCGCATGGAATAGCCTTCATTTCTAAGAACAAGAATAGACTGTCGAGTTTCAGATGAAAGTTCTCTTTTTCTGGCCATTTTGAGCGTTTAATTGACCCCACAAATGTGATGCTCCAGAAACTCAATCTGCTCACAGGAAGGTCAGTTTTGTAGCTTCTGGAAGGAGCTAGACTGTTTTTAGATGTGTGAACATGATTGCACAAGGGTTTGCTAATCATCAATTAGCCTTCTGAGCCAATGAGCAAACACATTGTACCATTAGAACACTGGAGTGATAGTTGCTGGAAATGGGCCTCTATACACCTATGTAGATATTGCACCAAAAACTAGACATTTGCAGTTAGAATAGTCATTTACCACATTAGCAATGTATAGAGTATATTTGTTTAAAGTTAGGACTAGTTTAAAGTTAGCTTCATTTAAAAGTACAGTGCTTTTCCTTCAAAAATAAGGACATTTCAATGTGACCCCAAACTTTTGAACGGTAGTGTATATATATATATATATATGTATGTATATGTATATATACGCACTGTATTCAGTTTAGCTAGATCTCACTTCAGAGTGTTCCTGTTATTCTCGCTGCAGTTTATTAAGTTAGTGTACTGTATACTGGGCTCAGGGCCGGTCCTAGACGGGGTGCACGGGGTGCAGTGCACCCAGGCGCCAGAGAGGTGGGGGCGCTGAAGCGCCAGAGTGCTCCACTGCTCCCTTCCCTCCTCCTCCTCCCCTTGATTGTGTCCGGCGGCGGCTCCAAGAAGAAAGAGGCGCCGCGCCGCTGTTTGCTGCTCAAGCCCCTCCTCGGAGAAAGAGAGCAGCTGCCAGCCGGAGATGACATCGGAGGCAGAGCGGCTGGTCTCTGTGTGGAGAGAGACCAGCCGCACAGTGATGTCGCGGGGGGGAGCGGAGGAGCGGTGGAGCGGTCCGTGCCTGACACATTCTCCTCTCTGTGTCTCCCGCTCCTGCCTGCTTTGATCTGCTCTGCTCTCCACCCGGGCTGGCTGCACATTGTCCTCTCCTCTCCAGCTGCCGCCCGGGTATATTTATGTACCCTAATGGAGGGGAGGGGGCTGTACTGTACTAATGGAGGGGGGGGCTGTACTGTACTAATGGAGGGGGGGCGAGGGGGGCTGTACTGTACTAATGGAGGGGGGCTGTACTAATGGAGGGGGGCTGTACTAATGGAGGGGGGCTGTACTGTACTAATGGAGGGGGGCTGTACTAATGGAGGGGGGGCTGTACTAATGGAGGGGGGTTGTACTGTACTAATGGAGGGGGGGCTGTACTAATGGAGGGGGGCTGTACTAATGGAGGGGGCTGTACTGTACTAATAGAGGGGGGCTGTACTAATGGGGTCTGTACTAATGGAGGGGGGCTGTACTAATGGGGGGCTGTACTAATAATGGGGGGGTCTGCACTAATAATGGGGGTCTGTACTAATAATGGGGGGCTGTACTAATGGAGGGGGGGCTGTACTAATAATGGGGGGTCTGTACTAATAATGGGGGGGCTGTACTAATAATGGGGGGGCTGTACTAATGGGGGGTCTGTACTAATCCAGAGGGGGTCTGTACTAATGGGGTCTGTACTAATGTAGGGGGTCTGTACTAATGGGGTCTGTACAAATCCAGCGGGGGTCTGTACTAATGGGGTCTGTACTAATGGAGGGGGTCTGTACTAATGGGGGGTTCTGTACTAATGGAGGGGGGTCTGTACTAATGGGGGGTCTGTACTAATGGGGGGGTTCTGTACTAATGGAGGGGGGTCTGTCCTGGGGGGGTCTGTACTAATGGAGGGGGGTCTGTACTAATAGAGAGGGGGTCTGTACTAATGGAGGGGGGGTCTGTACTAATGGAGGGGGGTCTGTCCTGGGGGTTTGTACTAATGGAGAGGGGATCTGTACTAATGGGGTCTGTACTAATGGAGGGGGGGTCTGTACTAATGGAGAGGGGGTCTGTCCTGGGGGGTCTGTACTAATGGAGAGGGGGTCTGTACTAATGGGGTCTGTACTAATGGAGGGGGGGTCTGTACTAATGGAGAGGGGGTCTGTACTAATGGGGTCTGTACTAATGGAGGGGGGGTCTGTACTGGGGGGTCTGTACTAATGGAGGGGGGTCTGTACTAATGGAGAGGGGGTCTGTCCTGGGGGGTCTGTACTAATGGAGAGGGGGTCTGTACTAATGGAGGGGGGGTCTGTACTGGGGGGTCTGTACTAATGGAGGGGGGTCTGTACTAATGGAGAGGGGGTCTGTCCTGGGGGGTCTGTACTAATGGAGGGGGGTCTGTACTAATGGAGGGGGTCTGTCCTGGGGGGTCTGTACTAATGGAGAGGGGGTCTGTACTAATGGGGGGTCTGTACTAATGGGGGGGGGTCTGTACTGTGGTGGGGTCTGTACTAATGGGGTCTGTACTAATGGAGGGGGGGTCTGTCCTAATGGGGGGGTCTGTACTGGGGGTCTGTACTAATGGAGGGGGGTCTGTACTAATGGAGAGGGGGTCTGTCCTGGGGGGTCTGTACTAATTGAGGGGGGGTCTTTACTAATGGAGGGGGGCTGTACTAATGGAGGGGGGGTCTGTACTAATGGAGAGGGGGTCTGTACTAATGAGGGGGTCTCTCCTGGGGGGTCTGTACTAATGGAGGGGGGGTCTGTACTAATGGGGTGGTATGTCATGGGAGGTCTGTACTAATGAAGGGGTGGTTTGTCCTGTGGGGTCTGTACTAATGGAGAGGGAGATCTGTCCTGGGGGGGTTTGTACTAATAGAGGGGGGTTACCTGGGGGGGATCTGTACTGGGTAAGGTCTGTACTGAGGGAGGGGTTTATACTTAGTGTGGGTTCTGCACTGACGGAGGGGGGTCTATATGTAGTGGAGGGGGGTCTGTACTGAGGGGCGACTATAGTTGGTGGAAGGGGGGTGACCCTAACCCTAGTGAAGCCAATGCAGCTGCGGGCTCTCCTTTTCCCCCTCCCTCTCCTTTCCCCCCTCCCTCTCCTCCTGCGTGCTGCTGTACTAGTGAGCGGTGCTTGCCAGCACAGCTGCCCACAATGTTTCTTCCCCCGCCTTCATATCAACCAGGGAGGAAACAGTATAGAAAAAGGAGCAGAGAAGAGGATTGTGGGACATATAGTCCCGAGGACTGGCAGCCCCACTGTAACACAGAAACTGGAGCCCACACAGCATGCTCAGGTGAATGGGAAAGAAAGAGAGAGACAGGAGCCCGGGAAAGCTTTCAGGGAAGTACACCCAGGACTCCAGAGGGAGAAGACAGTGCTGAGAGAACACCATCAGAGCGAGAACCCCGCTGCCCTGCGCCACCAGAGAGAAAGCCACACAGCCTGGTGCCATCCCTGGCAGAGAAAGGAATGGAGTCTTTGCAGGAATACAGATCTGGGTGCTACCCAGCGGAGTCACCATGGGCAATTCAGAGTGAGCTGACTCCTGATCAGAGGAACCGTTGCTGTATCGCTGGGTCAGGTGAGAGGGCCGATTGGCCATTATGTACTAGTGTCCATAGGAACTGCAGTCTCTGACCATCTCCTGTAGTATGTCTGCAGTCTCTGGCCATCTCCTGTAGTATGTCTGCAGTCTCTGACCATCTCTTGTATTATGTCTGCAGTCTCTGAGCATCTCCTGTACTATGTCTGCAGTCTCTGACCATCTCCTGTAGTATGTCTGCAGTCTCTGATCATCTCTTGTATTATGTCTGCAGTCTCTGAGCATCTCCTGTACTATGTCTGCAGTCTCTGACCATCTCCTGTAGTATGTCTGCAGTCTCTGGCTATCTCCTGTACTATGTCTGCAGTCTCTGACCATCTCCTGTTCTATGATTGCAGTCTCTGACCGTCTCTTGTATCATAACTACAGTCTCTGACCATCTCCTGTACTAAGTCTGCAGTCTCTGACCATCTCCTGTACTAAGTCTGCAGTCTCTGACCATCTCCTGTACTATGTCTGCAGTCTCTGACCATCTCCTGTACTATGTCTGCAGTTTCTGACCATCTCCTGTACTATGTCTGCAGTCTCTGACCATCTCCTGTACTATGTCTGCAGTCTCTGACCATCACCTGCACTATGATTGCAGTCTCTGATCGTCTCCTGTATCATAACTACAGTCTCTGACCATCTCCTGTACTATGTCTGCAGTCTCCGGGCATCTCCTGTACTATGTCTGCAGTCTCTGGCTATCTCCTGTACTATGTCTGCAGTCTCTGACCATCTCCTGTTCTATGATTGCAGTCTCTGACCGTCTATTGTATCATAACTACAGTCTCTGACCATCTCCTGTACTATGTCTGCAGTCTCTGGGCATCTCCTGTACTATGTCTGCAGTCTCTGATCATTTCCTGTACTATGGCTACAGTCTCTGACCATCTCTTGTACTATGCCTGCAGTCTCTGGGCATCTCCTGTACTATGCCTGCAGTCTCTGGGCATCTCCTGTACTATGTCTGCAGTCTCTGACCATCTCCTGTACTATGTCTGCAGTCTCTGACCATCTCCTGTACTATGTCTGCAGTCTCTGGGCATCTCCTGTACTATGTCTGCAGTCTCTGATCATCTCCTGTACTATGTCTGCAGTCTCTGATCATCTCCTGTACTATGTCTGCAGTCTCTGATCATCTCCTGTACTATGTCTGCAGTCTCTGATCATCTCCTGTACTATGTCTGCAATCTCTGACCATATCCTGTACTATGTCTGCAGTCTCTGGGCATCACCTGTACTATGTCTGCAGTCTCTGATCATCTCCTGTACTATGTCTGCAGTCTCTGATCATCTCTTGTATCATAACTACAGTCTCTGACCATCTCCTGTACTATGTCTGCAGTCTCTGGGCATCTCCTGTACTATGTCTGCAGTCTCTGATCATCTCCTGTACTATGTCTGCAGTCTCTGATCATCTCTTGTATCATAACTACAGTCTCTGACCATCTCCTGTACTATGTCTGCAGTCTCTGATCATCTCCTGTACTATGTCTGCAGTCTCTGATCATCTCTTGTATCATAACTACAGTCTCTGACATCTCCTGTACTATGTCTGCAGTCTCTGATCATCTCCTGGACTATGTCTGCAGTCTCTGATCATCTCCTGTACTATGTCTGCAGTCTCTGGGCATCTCCTGTACTATGTCTGCAGTCTCTGATCATCTCTTGTATCATAACTACAGTCTCTGACCATATCCTGTACTATGTCTGCAGTCTCTGACCATATCCTGTACTATGTCTGCAGTCTCTGACCATCTCCTGTACTATGTCTGCAGTCTCTGATCATCTCCGGTACTATGTCTGCAGTCCCTGATCATCTCCTGTACTATGTCTGCAATCTCTGACCATATCCTGTACTATGTCTGCAGTCCCTGATCATCTCCTGTACTATGTCTGCAGTCTCTGACCATATCGTGTACTATGTCTGCAGTCTCTGGGCATCTCCTGTACTATGTGTACTATGTCTGCAGTCTCTGATCATCTCCTGTACTATGTCTGCAGTCTCTGATCATCTCTTGTATCATAACTACAGTCTCTGACCATCTCCTGTACTATGTCTGCAGTCTCTGGGCATCTCCTGTACTATGTCTGCAGTCTCTGATCATCTCCTGTACTATGTCTGCAGTCTCTGGGCATCTCCTGTACTATGTCTGCAGTCTCTGATCATCTCTTGTATCATAACTACAGTCTCTGACCATCTCCTGTACTATGTCTGCAGTCTCTGATCATCTCCTGTACTATGTCTGCAGTCTCTGATCATCTCCTGTACTATGTCTGCAGTCTCTGATCATCTCCGATACTATGTCTGCAGTCCCTGATCATCTCCTGTACTATGTCTGCAGTCTCTGGGCATCTCCTGTACTATGTCTGCAGTCTCTGATCATCTCCTGTACTATGTCTACAGTCTCTAACCATCTCTTGTACTATGCCTGCAGTCCCTGATCATCTCCTGTACTAAGTACAGGAGATGCCCAGAGACTGCAGACATAGTACAGGAGATGCCCAGAGACTGCAGACATAGTACAGGAGATGGTCAGAGACTGCAGACATAGTACAGGAGATGGTCAGAGACTGCAGACATAATACAGGAGATGATCAGAGACTGCAGACATAGTACAGGAGATGGTCAGAGACTGCAGACATAGTACAGGAGATGCCCAGAGACTGCAGACATAGTACAGGAGATGGTCAGAGACTGCAGACATAGTACAGGAGATGCCCAGAGACTGCAGACAATGTCTGCAGTCTCTGACCATCTCCTGTACTATGTCTGCAGTCTCTGGGCATCTCCTGTACTATGTCTGCAGTCTCTGACCATCTCCTGTACTATGTCTGCAGTCTCTGATCATCTCCTGTATTATGTCTGCAGTCTCTGACCATCTCCTGTACTATGTCTGCAGTCTCTGACCATCTCCTGTACTATGTCTGCAGTCTCTGACCATCTCCTGTACTATGTCTGCAGTCTCTGATCATCTCCTGTACTATGTCTGCAGTCTCTGATCATCTCTTGTATCGTATCATAACTACAGTCTCTGACCATCTCCTGTACTATGTCTGCAGTCTCTGGGCATCTCCTGTACTATGTCTGCAGTCTCTGACCATCTCCTGTACTATGTCTGCAGTCTCTGATCATCTCCTGTACTATGTCTGCAGTCTCTGATCATCTCCTGTACTATGTCTGCAGTCTCTGACCATCTCCTGTACTATGTCTGCAGTCTCTGACCATCTCCTGTACTATGTCTGCAGTCTCTGACCATCTCCTGTACTATGTCTGCAGTCTCTGATCATCTCCTGTATTATGTCTGCAGTCTCTGACCATCTCCTTTACTATGTCTGCAGTCTCTGACCATCTCCTGTACTATGTCTGCAGTCTCTGACCATCTTCTGTATCATGTCTGCAGTCTCTGACCATCTCCTGTATCATGTCTGCAGTCTCTGACCATCTCCTGTTTCATGTCTGCAGTCTCTGACCATCTCCCGTATCATGTCTGCAGTCTCTGACCATCTCCTGTATCATGTCTGCAGTCTCTGACCATCTCCTGTATCATGTCTGCAGTCTCTGACCATCTCCTGTATCATGTCTGCAGTCTCTGACCATCTCCTGTATCATGTCTGCAGTCTCTGACCATCTCCTGTATCATGTCTGCAGTCTCTGACCATCTCCTGTATCATGTCTGCAGTCTCTGACCATCTCCTGTATCATGTCTACAGTCTCTGATCATCTCCTGTATCATGTCTGGGGGCTCTTTCTAACAGACTCTCTAACAAAAGCCCTCTTTGTGTGCATCAGAGAGACTCCCCTCCAGGTCTCATTAGTGTACGCTCTTCCTGTATTTTTTTTATTGTTAAAAGATCAGGGGAGGATCTATTCCTAGGGTAACAAAGACTTCTTAGGGGAGCATCTCTGTGTTTGAGTCGTTGCCATAGAAACATTTATAAAGGGGAGGAGTTGGTAAGATGACCACGCCCATGTGGGGGCGCCAGAAATATTTCTGCACCCAGGCGCCGGTGACCCTAGGATCGGCCCTGACTGGGCTCAGTGTGCAGGTAAAGCTGACTGCAGACTATTCCTGTTCTATTCCTAATAATACAGGCAGTTGATTGAGCTAAGCTGCAGTTTATTAAGTCAGTGTACTGTATACTGGGCACAGTGTGCAGCTAAAGCTGACTGCAGACAATTCCTGTTCTATTCCTAATAATACAGGCAGTTGATTGAGCTAAGCTGCAGTTTATTAAGTCAGTGTACTGTATACTGGGCACAGTTTGCAGCTAAAGCTGACTGCAGACAATTCCTGTTCTATTCCTAATAATAGAGGCAGTTGATTGAGCTAAGCTGCAGTTAATTAAGTCAGTGTACTGTATACTGGGCTCAGTGTGCAGTGCAGGTAAAGCTGACTGCAGACAATTACTGTTCTATTCCTAATAATACAGGCAGTTGATTGAGCTAAGCTGCAGTATATTAAGTCAGTGTACTGTATACTGGGCACAGTGTGCAGCTAAAGCTGACTGCAGACAATTCCTGTTCTATTCCTAATAATACAGGCAGTTGATTGAGCTAAGCTGCAGTTTATTAAGTCAGTGTACTGTATACTGGGCACAGTGTGCAGCTAAAGCTCACTGAAGACAATTCCTGTTCTATTCCTAATAATACAGGCAATTGATTGAGCTAAGCTGCAGTTTATTAAGTCAGTGTACTGTATACTGGGCACGGTGTGCAGCTAAAGCTGACTGCAGACAATTCCTGTTCTATTCCTAATAATACAGGCAGTTGATTGAGCTAAGCTGCAGTTTATTAAGTCAGTGTACTGTATACTGGGCTCAGTGTGCAGGTAAAGCTGACTGCAGACTATTCCTCTTCTATTCCTAATACAGGCAGTTGATTGAGCTAAGCTGCAGTATATTAAGTCAGTGTACTGTTGTCAGGGAAATAGTGTTTCCAGGCATCTAAGCCAGGTTCCTGCGCGCATGCGCAGCGGAACGGCGCTCCGGCGCACGCACATACGCACTAGCGCACATCCCACCTGACCCTTGGGCTGCCTATAAAAAGGACTCTGGCACACAGGATCTTTGCTGGTTTGTCTTCAGCTTCCTGTGTATCTCTGCTTCCTGATTGTTGCCTGATTACCTGCTTTTGACCCGGATTGACCTCGACTACTCTGCTTGCCTCCTGAACCTGACCCTTGGCTTGTTAAACGGATTCCTCCCTTCTCCAGTGTTTGACCCTCTGCCTGTGACCCAGACCTGCCTACTGTCTCCTTGCCCTTGAACCTTTGCTTGTGTCCTGGACTTCTCTTGTATCTACCTGCCACAACACCTCAGCCTGTGTTTGGATATTCTAACCTGTGTGTTTGACCCTCAGCCTGGTTCTGGACTTTCTCTTGTACCTGCTCTGGTGATACTCCACTTGCCAGTCGCTGCACCGCTACTCCTCTCTGACAAGGACTTCACGCCAGCAACCACCTGGGTTTCCTGGGTAGCGTGTGCCTCTTTGTGCATTCACTCCCTGTCACATCTCCAGGAGGTGGACTGCGCTTAGTCGCAAGGGTGAACTGCTCTCGGCATTTCGGCCTCGGTGAGTACCTCTTCTGATAGTACAAACCAGCCATGTCAGAGGCCGACAGAGCACGTTGACCCCTTGAGATCCTCTGCCAGCAAGTATCAGCACTTACGGATGCAGTGCAAACGTTGCAAGATGGCTACACCCAGATGGTCGCCGCCAACAACTTGCTGGCCCTTCCGCAGCTCCTATTTCGGCTCCCGCACCCACCAGCGGGTCCTCCTCTCAAGTGGCTTCTAATCCTACAGTGGTCATGGCTACTCCTGAACCCAGGGTCCCCATACCTGAGCGATTTTCTGGCGATCGCAAAAAATTCTGAGCCTTCAAAAATGCTTGCTCTCTGTACTTGGCCTTGCAGCCTAGGACTTTCTCCTCTGAGGTAGTAAAAGTAGGCTTTGTCATCTCCCTTTTAACTGATGAACCACAAGCCTGGGCCCACAGCCTGATGGAACAAAGGAATCCAATATTAAACACCATAGACTCTTTCTTTGAAAGTATGGGGCAACTCTACGATGACCCCCAACGCATGGCTACTGCTGAAGCCACTTTACACAATTTGTTCCAAGGGCCCAAACCTGTTGAAGACTATACCATCGAATTTCGAAAATGGTCAGCTGACACCGGTTGGAATGAGCCGGCCCTTAAATATCAATTCCGCCAAGGGCTGTCTGAAGTCCTTAAAGACGAGCTGGCCAGAATGGAGACTCCTGCAACTTTAGAGGACTTAATCCAAACCACCACCAAGCTGGACAGGCGCATGCGAGAACGGCGCTCAGAACGCCTCCAGGTTCCTCGTCCCAGATGGATGCTCCCTAAACCAATGCCCATCCACCCACCTTGTACTGCTTTCCCAGCTTCAAACACCTCTGACGTTGAGCCCATGCAATTGGGATTGGTCCGGGCTCCACTCTCCTCTGAAGAAAGACTGCGCAGGCGTCAGGCCAACCTGTGCCTCTACTGTGGAGGGTCGGGCCATTTTCTCCGCACCTGCCCTGTGAGACCCAGTAAGTCCTATTCACCAGCTATTATGAACTTTCAATCCTCTGGTTTTTCACAGACTTATGTAAACCTCTCTGTCTCCGTACAGCTAACAGAAGAGGTAACCCGCCTCCCAGCCATAATTGACTCTGGAGCATGCAGCTGCTTCTTGGATGCCGCATTGGCTGCTAACTTACATATCCCTCTGCTAACCAAGAAACAAAGTTTCCGGGTACACCTGGCTGATGGGTCTCATCCCCGTTCCGGACTTATCACCAAAGAAACAAATCCCATTCTTGTCACCACGGACTCCGGCCACCAGGAGTTCCTGCGCTTTGACATCATCCCGTCACCTATGTTCCCCATCATCTTGGGCCTACCCTGGCTACAAGCACATGAACCCCACATGAATTGAAAAAAGAAGGAAGTCTCCTTTTCCTACGAATATTGTTCCCAGCACTGTTTTTTCTCAGCTCCAGCCTCTTGTTCCACTGTTGTACCAGTACCTGACAGCCTTCAGCATGTACCTTCAGCCTACCTGGAATATAGGGATGTCTTCGATAAACAACAGGCTGACCATCGACCACCCCACCGGTCCTATGACTGCCCTATTGATCTTCTACCAGGCTCTGAAATTCTGTTTGGGCGCATCTTCCCACTATCTGAAACCGAACTAAAGGCTCTTAAGGCTTACATCGACGAAAACCTAGAGAAAGGGTTTATTTGTCATTCCTCATCACCGGCCGGAGCCGGCATCTTCTTTGTAGAAAAGAAAGATGGCTCCCTCAGACCTTCCATTGACTACAGAGAGTTAAATAAAGTTACCATTGGTCATGACGTGAGACGTCAGATGGGAAGGGAGGAGCTGGAGGTGTGTCAGTGAGCTGGCGTCCTGGCGGCCTCTCTCCAATGGCAAGGCAAGTGGACGAGGCAGACAGCGAGGAGAGGCGAGGAAAACTGCGCGCGGTGCTCAAACGCTGTAACCAAAGCGCCTGGAGCCTGGCGAGAACCGGGCTTAAGCAACGAGGGCTTAAATGACGAGGTGACGACCTCGCTCTCCCCACAGGGCCCCTCCGCGCCCTCTCCCCCCCTCCCCGCACTGGGATCCGGCAGGAGGACGGATAGGATTTGTCAGAAGACGCCTTACAGATCGGGACTCCCTAAACCCGCAGCTCTTCACAGAAGGACCCCCAACGGAAACTGCATGCAGTCGGTATTGGATTGCTATTTCAGAAGCAAAGGTGCATGGATGGATGGGTGGGGGTAAGATATACACTTTCCTGCTCAGCTCCAAAGGTAAGAGAGCAATAGAAATTTGGCTCCAAAGGGGAGAATTATCAGAAGAGAGAAAAGTTAAGGTACGGCAGCTGCAGAATGAGATGCTGGGAAATATTGTACGTGGCTATATACAATCATAGAAGGTTACTCTGAATACTGCTTCTGTCTTACTACCACTACTCACCCTACTTCTGACACGGGAATGCTGGGAATTAAGTTATATGACTCTACATAATATATTGTAATATCACTAACACTCCTGGAGTTATACCCTAGTGATAATTGAAGTAATTACAATATCTGTTGTGGTACCACGTATAGGGTAAATATAAGTGTGATGAGTAGCGGGACATTACGGTTTCAGGTCAATATATCATTGTATACTTGCGCTAATATTGCCACATCTGCCCTGTATTACTGCATAGGAGACGCTGGTTTATACAGAGGCGGTAGGACACGTCTTGGTAAAGCATTTCTGATACACTGCCATCCTTCTGGTATACTGGAAACTCTCGAGACAGGACACACAAGGCACTAAGGTATACGGATAAATAAATCAGTATATATTATTTATTGATAGTATCTCAATACCCCTGTACCAGAAATATTAGTCCCAGAAATAATAGTACTGCTAGCGGTAAACTCTATTACATTGGCAGCACCTGGGGGACTGAGAGGTAGGACGCAAAGTTTGGCCAAATATATCAATGTAAAGGATTGCCAGTATCTGCAGTATTACCGCTATTGCCTGCGACACCTAACTACCATCCTACGGATATAACAGGTAACAATTAGGAAAGAAGACGCTGGTTTTTGAGGTACAAGATTAAAATATATCAATAGATACTATAACAAATACTGATAGCATCATAGTATCCTGATACCTGAAGTACCCGCTAATGACCATCAATACTAACATTATCATCTTACCGTTTTACCGGTGATAGATGGGAGAGGAGACACAAGCCAATGAGCACAGGGCTAAATCTACTAGTGTAAATTACTGATAACCTAGGCATTACCACTACATTGCCTCATAGGAAAAGCCGTGCACGCTACATTAGACGTTAAGGTATCTAGCTACACCCATAAAAATATATTTTCTTTTGCACTGCTGATACTATACTTTGGACATCAGAAACATTGGCACTGCTTACAGCAAACACTACCTCATTATTATCCAACGGAAAGGGGAAATAAAAAGCAGTAAACCTCCAAGAGAGAGGTAGCGAGGCGAAGACGGAAGTGACAGTTAACAGTTCCCTTATAGCACTCCAGCATAGAAAGCAGGTTACCTACTCTGTCCCTCATTAAAAATATAACTTGGGGGTTTAGTATACCCAGTACACGGAGGAAAAGACAAAAACCCTAACGGGTAGAATGAGAACTAAAGAGGTACAAGGCACCTTGGATGCAAGATGAATAGAAGGCAGCAGGAGATAAATGTGCACAAAGAAGCTAGCTGCAAGAACATAAAACTGCCCTAGTGTAGGAACAACGAAGAATCACCTGCATCATTGAGATAAAGTGACTAAAACCCTACATACCCAGCTTACCGGAATAAATAATGAGCAGAAACGCAACCAAAGCAGGGAAAGGGGGACCACCGAAGACACCAAAGGACAACCTCACTGGAAGTACCACCGGGAGCTTAATTAAGCAATATTTAGCCAGGGGGGGAGTCCGGGGAGTGCCCATCAAGAAGCCCAAACGTCAACTATGGTGGACAAAAAGAAAAAGGGACAAAATGGGAAGGGGGATCAGACCCCTGACCAATCAAGAGAGTCGTCATTAATTGAAAGTGCACCTGAAACATCAAGAATGGTGGAACACAGACAAGACCCAGAACTCTCTTCAAAAAACGAAATCGCAGAGATGTTCAAAGCACTTGAAACCTCAATCAAATCAGAGATAAGTATGCTGAGGACAGACCTAGGTAACCTACTGGCCAGAGTCGAGAGAGCAGAAGACATAATGGATCAACAGGAGCGAGAAATCTCTGATTTAAAAGAACAAATTAAAATAACTCAACAAAACCAGATAAAAATATGCTATAGGTTAGAGGACCAGGAGAACAGAAGTCGCAGACAAAACTTGAGAATCCGTGGAGTCCCGGAAAAGAGGGGTGAGGATCTAAGGAAGACCGTAGCGGCCATCTTCTCCCCCCTCTTGGAATTGGGAGGAGAGGATTTCCCAAAAATTGAGTGGGTACACGGGATAGGAAGGTTGGACACTAGTCGAACAGAAAGAAGTCGTGATATAATCGTGAGGTTTAGATTCTACACAGACAAGGAAAATATATTGGTAAAACTGAGAGGGCAAACACCACTCCAATATGAGGAGGCAAGGATTCAAGTATTTGCAGACCTAGCCAAAGATACATTAGCGAGAAGACGCCATCTGAAGCCCCTTCTGGAACAAATGACAAATCAAAATATAAAATATACATGGGGATTTCCCGCCTGCCTACTGGGAAGTAAAGACGGCAGAACAGCCAGGCTAAGATTCCCAGGGGAGCTAGAGGAATTCTGCAGGAAATTTGGCCTACAGGTGCCCGCGACGATGGACTGGTCCAATGAACGGTGGATAGAATTGGGAATAGGATTAGTGTAAAAGGAAAAGGGGGCAGAGAGGGGATATGGGAGGGGGGAGGGGCGGGAAAGGGGAAAATTAGTAAAAGATAATAGAGAAGATGGAGAGCCGTTAGGAGAAGACTAGCACACCCGGTCGCCAGGGCAATCTCGACTGGTGATCTGGCACACCAACAGCCCCACCTTTGGAGGTGGAGACCAGTAGAGGGCTACGACTTACGTGACCCACACTGGCCTAAGGGTCTAGTGAAGACCAAGAGGGGGGCAGGTGGGGGGGAGGGTGGGAGGAGGAGTACGGACAGGGGCTATATCCCAGTCTTAATAATGAGAATATAAAAGATGGTGCAGCGCTAAATGAACTAAACATCAAGGGATACTATATACGGTTAAATGAGAGGATACCCATACAACATAAGATAAAGCGTTTTTAGCTATATATCAAAGTCCAGAAAAGTCCATGAAAATCCAAAAAAATCCTAAGAGATTCCACCAAGTGAACGTGATATCATGCTGGTATAGGTGACTGATGTGCCCTTCACTGATATCTGAAATAGCCTCTCACCTGACGACCAGGACCCTTTAATTACAGAGGGTCATGTGAGCCTTCCCTTACGGGTCATGTAAATGGATGGTATTCAGAATCAGGGACCAAGAACTCCGTCACACACCAGGTAGGATAATTCAGGATGTTCCAATGGTATATATAATAGAAGAGGGACAACATATAGTGCTCTCCGTTTGCCAAACAATTTATTTAAAAGAATAAAATACACTTACATAGCCAGCACTTCTCAAGTGCCAGTGAAACAGCAACAAGCGATGGTGTGTAAACACAGATGGAATAGAGCATGCGGGGTGGCCGCGGGTGACGTCACGACGTCTCGTTCTGGACGCGTTGCGTCCCAGTGGGCGGGGACTTCTTCAGCAGATGCATGGACTACGTGGGCACCCGCGCTTTATAGAGGTAAGTAACCATGGTAATGGAAAAACAAACCTAAGATGGCGCACTCGCAAAACAGGAAGGAGAATCCGGAAGTGTCTCCATAAGAGACATATACTATAAACGGAACTCGTTGTGAGTACACTGATACAACCAAATTGATTTATACACATAATCAAGTGCAAAAAAGGAGACAATATATGAGCAAACATATTGGCTCACTATACATATTAAAACAATACAAAAATATATATGATTATAAAATATGCTTTCCAATTGGATAATGTAAAAGAATATATAATTAATATTCAAATGTCATCCGCGGCCATCGACTGCTCTTATAAAAAACAAGGCGACAACAAATATGTCAAATGATAAAACATCATTAAATTCATTATAATTAATCAAAATTATATAAAAATTTTTATAAAAATTTTTTTTTATATATAAAAATTACCACATATATTACCGATCGGATATGAAACAGTTGGTGTCAAATTCTACATTTAACCCTTCAGGGCAGAGTACTTTTGTCTCGTATATCCAGTAAGACTCTCTTTTGCTTAATTGTCTAATGAAATTTCCTCCTCTCCAGTGCTTCGTAACCCTTTCTATACCCCAGAATTTTAGGCCTTTAGGGTTCTGTTGGTGAAAGGCCTTAAAATGTCTTGACACATTATGGGTCTTGAGGCCTTTTTTAATGTTATTAACATGTTCAGCTAATCTGACATGTAGTGGTCTTGACGTTCTACCAACATACTGGAGTCCACAATTACACTCCAGCATGTAGACAACACCTACAGTGTCACAAGTGATTAGTTGTTTGATATCGTACTCTTTGTTCGTGGCCGAAGCTAAGAATTTTTTCCGTTTTTTAACATTTCCTTTTGCATGTCTACAAGGCACACATCTTCCACATGCATAAAAACCACCAAGGAAAGAAAAGTAGTCAATGGTCAATGGGATCGATTCAGTTTCAGCCAGGTTAGGACAGTACATCGATTTCTTTTTGCAGCCTCTTGTCATGAAAACGCCAGCTTTTTTGAAGGACACGAAGCACATCATTCAGATCTTAGAATCTTTGAAATGTTCCCCTTCTACTACTTTTTTGGTCACAGCGGACGTCAGTTCCTTGTATACCATTATTGGTCATAAGGACGCTATGACCTCAGTAGAATGGGCTCTTGCTTCTTCCTCCTTGTCTGGTGGGCATCAGGAGTTTCTTTTAAGCTGTTTGGATTTTTGTCTTACAAGAAATTATTTCTGGTACGATAGAGAATTTTACTTACAGACTAGGGGTGTAGCCATGGGGGCTCGTTTTGCCCCCAGTGTGGCCAATATTTTTATGGCCCACTGGGAGGAGGAGGCGGTATTTTCCCATCGCCCCCAAGAGTTGGTATGTTATCGAAGATTCATTGACGATCTCATCCTTATTTGGAATGGTGAGAGATCCAGATTGGATGATTTCATTGAATCTCTGAACAGTAATCACAAAAACATATCTCTAACATGGACCATTAGTTCTGAAAATGTTGTATTCCTAGACCTGAGTATCAGCATTCTGCAAGATCGTTTCAAGCTTACCAATTACTTTAAACCTACGGATCGCAACTCTTATATTCCCCTGGGGAGTTGCCACCACAGTTCGTGGTTGTGTAATATCCCCAGGGGACAATATATTAGGTTGCGCCGGAATTGCACCACCGTAGAAGATTTTGTCAGCCAATCCCAAGTTCTATCCTCCAGGTTCGAACAAAAAGGTTATAACCGTGTTTCTCTTGATGAAGAGGTAACCAGAGTTACATCATTAAATAGAGAAGAACTTATTATTGATTCCACTAGGGCTCTAACTGGAGATAATCAAAATTTTAAAATGGTATTGGACTATAATATACAATACTGTAAGTTTGAAAAGATTATCCAAAAAAATTGGCCAATCTTGAAGCAAGACAAAATCCTCGGCCCGGCATTACCAGAACGACCCCAGTTTATTTATAAGAAAGCCCCCACCCTAAGGGACCAGTTAGCCCCGGGTGTCCTTAACCCGCCAGTCCCCACCTCCGATAGGCTTTTTTCTTTCCTTGGTGGTTTTTATGCATGTGGAAGATGTGTGCCTTGTAGACATGCAAAAGGAAATGTTAAAAAACTGAAAAAATTCTTAGCTTCGGCCTCGAACAAAGAGTACGATATCAAACAACTAATCACTTGTGACACTGTAGGTGTTGTCTACATGCTGGAGTGTAATTGTGGACTCCAGTATGTTGGTAGAACGTCAAGACCACTACATGTCAGATTAGCAGAACATGTTAATAACATTAAGAAAGGCCTCAAGACCCATAATGTGTCAAGACATTTTAAGGCCTTTCACCAACAGAACCCTAAAGGCCTAAAATTCTGGGGTATAGAAAGGGTTACGAAGCACTGGAGAGGAGGAAATTTCATTAGACAATTAAGCAAAAGAGAGTCTTACTGGATATACGAGACAAAAGTACTCTGCCCTGAAGGGTTAAATGTAGAATTTGACACCAACTGTTTCATTTCCGATCGGTAATATATGTGGTAATTTTTATATATAAAAAAAATTTTTATAAAAATTTTTATATAATTTTGATTAATTATAATGAATTTAATGATGTTTTATCATTTGACATATTTGTTGTCGCCTTGTTTTTTATAAGAGCAGTCGATGGCCGCGGATGACATTTGAATATTAATTATATATTCTTTTACATTATCCAATTGGAAAGCATATTTTATAATCATATATATTTTTGTATTGTTTTAATATGTATAGTGAGCCAATATGTTTGCTCATATATTGTCTCCTTTTTTGCACTTGATTATGTGTATAAATCAATTTGGTTGTATCAGTGTACTCACAACGAGTTCCGTTTATAGTATATGTCTCTTATGGAGACACTTCCGGATTCTCCTTCCTGTTTTGCGAGTGCGCCGTCTTAGGTTTGTTTTTCCATTACCATGGTTACTTACCTCTATAAAGCGCGGGTGCCCACGTAGTCCATCCATCTGCTGAAGAAGTCCCCGCCCACTGGGACGCAACGCGTCCAGAACGAGACGTCGTGACGTCACCCGCGGCCACCGCGCATGCTCTATTCCATCTGTGTTTACACACCATCGCTTGTTGCTGTTTCACTGGCACTTGAGAAGTGCTGGCTATGTAAGTGTATTTTATTCTTTTAAATAAATTGTTTGGCAAACGGAGAGCACTATATGTTGTCCCTCTTCTATTATATATACCATTGGAACATCCTGAATTATCCTACCTGGTGTGTGATGGAGTTCTTGGTCCCTGATTCTGAATACCATCCATTTACATGACCCGTAAGGGAAGGCTCACATGACCCTCTGTAATTAAAGGGTCCTGGTCGTCAGGTGAGAGGCTATTTCAGATATCGGTGAAGGGCACATCAGTCACCTATACCAGAATGATATCACGTTCACTTGGTGGAATCTCTTAGGATTTTTTTGGATTTTCATGGACTTTTCTGGACTTTGATATATAGCTAAAAACGCTTTATCTTATGTTGTATGGGTATCCTCTCATTTAACCGTATATAGTATCCCTTGATGTTTAGTTCATTTTAGCGCTGCACCATCTTTTATATTTTGACTTAAGGGATTTGATTGATTGACCCTGGTGTCCAGCTGCTTATTGTCATACACGCGCAGATTTATATCTTAATAATGAGAATGCAGGACATCTCTCCAAGGTCTAAGGCAGAGGGCGTCGGTAGGGTGGTAGAAAAATGACATTAACCACAATAAAATGCACAACGTACAATGTCAAAGGCCTAAACATGGCCAACAAAAGACGAAGTATCTTTAACGAGCTCAGGTTGCTTGGTTCAGAGGTGGTATTCCTTCAGGAAACACATATATCACATCAGTCAAGATTAAGACTATTTTCAGGGGAATACCCGACCTGGTACCAAAGAGACACTATCTCAAATAGAACACGGGGGGTTGCCATTGGATTTGCAAAAAGAACTAGGTTTGTGCTGGAGGATAGATTAGTAGATGCAGAAGGTAGATACTTATTCCTTAGAGGCATATTGAACGAAAGAGACTATACACTAGCTAATATCTATGCACCAAATAAAAGCCCGATGAAATATGTGGCAAATATCTTGGAGAAATTAATGGAGTTTAGGAAAGGGCATTTGATACTAATGGGGGACCTTAACTTTTGTATGGACCCAGGACTGGACAGTAGGGCCCGAGCACAGGGGAAGAATAACGTACAATTAAGAAAGATTAAGCAAAAGCTCGCCAGCCTCCAGCTGGTGGACATATGGAGAGTGCAACATCCACGAAAAAGGGACTATACGTTTTATTCCCCTGTGCACGGGTCATACTCCCGCATCGACTATGGATTGGTGGACCATAGGGAGATTGACAAGGTGGCAGACTCCATGATAAGAAATTTAACTTACTCAGACCATGCTCCAATGACCATGGAAATAATAATAGGGGAAGAAATGGGCTACTCAGGGCAATGGCGTCTAAACGAAGAGCTGATAAGGGGGGAGGAAGGGCTCAATAGAATTAGCAAGGAACTGGAGGATTACTTCGCTGTAAATGACACAGGAGATGTACTAGGGTCTACCCTGTGGGAGGCCCATAAAGCTTACATAAGAGGAGTTCTAATTGAGATGGGGGTCAGGAAGAAAAAAGAGAGACGTGAGAAAATTCTAAAATTAACGGAGGAGCTAGCCAGATTAGAACAGAAACACAAGAAACAATCATGTCAACTTCCTCAAGAGACATATAAACATATAGTAATCAAAAGGGCAGAGTTGAAAACATCAATGGAGCAAGAAGCTAGAGCAACACATAGTAAGATAATAGGGGATAGATATCGATGGGGCAATAAACCAAGCAAACACCAAGCAAAAATGGTACAAAAGTGTAAAGCTAGGAACTTGATAGAGAAAATCCAGACCAAAGAGGGCCATATAGAGTATTCTTCTAGAATAGTAGCGGAGGTTTTCAAGAATTATTATCAGGAGTTATACTCAGTCTCTAAACAGGGCACCCACTTAAATAATAAGAGAGAGAGAAATAACAAGTATTTAAAGAAGACGATGCTCCCTAAGATTACAGATGTGGAAAGAGACCTTATGGAAACACCAATCTCCGAAGAAGAAGTTAGAAAAGCAATAGCAGGAATGGCCCATGGGAAAAGCCCAGGCCCGGACGGATTTACACTAACTTACTATAAAACATTTAAAGAAGTACTGGTCCCTAGGTTGTGTCATTATTTTAATGGGTTGGGAGATGGATACGAGATGAGTAGGGAGGCTTTAAAGGCTTCCATTACGATTATATTGAAAGAGGGCAAAGAGAAAACATTATGCTCGAGTTACCGTCCCATCTCCCTCCTCAATATCGACACAAAACTTTACGCAAAGGTATTGGCAGAGAGGTTAAAGGGGTCAATGAATGCCCTGGTTAATCCAGACCAGGTGGGTTTTGTCCCTAAAAGAGAGGGGAGGGACAATGGGGTCAGGACATTATTCCTGTTGCAAAAAATGAGTGAGAGTGGACCCCCAGGGCTACTACTGTCGATCGATGCCGAAAAGGCTTTCGACAGAGTAGACTGGGGGTTCATGTTCCAGACCTTGGAGACTATGGGACTTGGACCCAAAATGATCCAGAGGATTAAAACTCTGTACCATCATCCTACTGCGATGGTGGGAGTGAATGGAGTAAGGTCTCAGCCATTTGAGATGGAAAATGGTACAAGACAAGGGTGTCCCCTGTCCCCGTTGCTTTTTGTCCTTACCATGGAACCTCTCTTGGCAACAATACGTGCAGACCCAGATATAAGAAGTATTAAGGTGGGTGAAGACGAACATAAAGTCGCAGCTTATGCTGACGATGTGTTGTTTTATTTATCGGACCCAGGGACCACTATGCCCAAGTTAGTAAAAGCCCTGAGGAAATACGGTGAGGTGTCCAACTTCCAAATAAATTTGGTAAAATCAGAAATTTTAAACATAAATTTAAATAAGATAGAAACGGAGACTTTGAAAAAAGAGTATAGCTTTAGATGGACCAAAGAACTAAGGTACCTAGGAATCAAACTGGCTAACTCAATCGAGAAGATATTTAAAATAAACTACCTACCCCTGTTAGATGTAGTTAGATCTGACTGTAAAAACTTTGCCCGTAAGGCCCTCTCATGGATAGGCTGCATTAATGTCATCAGAATGGTCCTACTCCCTAAAATTACATACCAATTCCAGATGATACCGCTACCACTGCCTCTATATTATTTAAGAAAGTTAAAAAAAATAATAATGGGCTTCATATGGAAAAACAAAAAACCGAGAGTCTCCTTCAGGATCTTAAAACAAAAGAAAACAAATGGTGGTCTGGCTGTGCCGGATATCCAGAATTATTATAAGGCCGTAGTTCTGTCAAGAACGGTTGAATGGGCAAAGAGAGCAAATGAAAAAAGATGGGTAAAAATAGAGGAAAACCTCAGTAAAGCACCATTGGGAAGTATGATTTGGAACCCTCCACACTCACAGAATTTTAGATAAAAATACACATGTAATAACACGCAATGTATTTAAAATTTGGGACGGGGTATCCAAGAAAGTTAATGGGAAATATAATTCACCTTTATTGGCACTAAAGGATAATAATTTTTTTGCACCTGGATTAGAAAGTATAGGAGGAAAAGAAGCACTATGAGGAAAGACACAATTAAGACAAATTATTAAGGAGGGCAAACTTATGACACTTCAAGAACTTAGACTTGGGAGGGAGACACGGGGGGATAGATGAGTGGCGGTACCTCCAGCTGAGTCACTTTGTGAGTAAACTACCACACCCGATTAGGACAGGGGACAAATTGACAGACTTCGAGAGGCTATGTGATACAGAAGACCCGAGAAATATAGTTTCAAAAATTTATAAAATCTTGATGACAACGGAACAGCTGGAGATACCCCCATTTATAGGTAAATGGGAGAGTGAATTGGGCACAAAGAAAGATGAAAACACAATAAGAAGAATCTTGAAAATGATTTGCAATTCAGTAATAGATGTACGAACGGCAGAAATGAATTATAAATGTATAAGCAGAAGTTATCTAACCCCAGAGATAACAAGTAAATATCAAAATGGGTCGGCATATTGTTGGCGGGGCTGCCAGGAGGTAGGAACAATGGGGCACTTATGGTGGAAATGCCCCAAAATAAAAAGCTTCTGGAGGAAGATACTCGCTTTAATTAAGAAAATAACGGGAATAGAAGTGGTAGAAGACCCCTGGGAGGTTTTGTTTCATGGGGGAGAAGGAGACGTAAATAAATATAAGTGATCACTGGTCCCTCACCTCCTGAACGCCGCAAAAAGAATAATACCGAAGAGCTGGCAGAGAAGGGAGAGCCCTGAGACATGGGAGTGGATAGATGCAGTAGAGGAAACATATAATATGGAGATTGGGGCAAGCTTGATAGACGAAACAAGAAATGTGAACTTAGTGGCGTGGGAACGCTGGAAAATTTTTTAAAAAACGTGGTGCTACGCTAAAGAACTGAAAGCCTCGGACTAGAGAAGAAAAAAATAAAAAAATAAAAAATAAAGTTACCATTAAAAACCGGTACCTGCTCCCTCTTATCCCAGAATTGTTTCAGTGCTTCCAGTCCGCCAGGGTCTTCTCCAAGTTGGATCTTCGCGGGGCCTATAATCTCATCCGGATCCGGGCAGGCGATGAGTGGAAGACCGCCTTCAGGTCCAGGTTCAGGCATTATGAGTATTTGGTGATGCAGTTTGGGCTCTGCAACGCCCCGGCGACCTTCCAGCACCTGGTAAATGACATCTTCCGGGAATACCTTGATGACTTTCTAGTCGTGTATTTAGATGATATTCTCATCTTTTCTGCCACTAATGAACTGCACCAAGTCCATGTTAAACTGGTCCTCGCAATCCTTAGGAAACACAAGTTGTACCTCAAAGCGGAAAAGTGTGAGTTTGAGAAAACAACGGTTCAGTTCTTGGGGTTCATCATTTCCACCAATGGGGTTGCTATGGACCCTCAAAAAGTCAAGGCATTTCAGGAATGGCCAGCCCCCACGGATAAAAAAGGAGTACAGCGTTTCATTGGATTTTCTAACTTCTACCGAAGATTTATCGCTGGCTTTTCAACAATTGTAGCACCCATTACCCAGCTCACACGCCAACATAGCCGGTTTTCTGTGGTCCTCGGAAGCACAGGAAGCCTTTACCAAACTGAAGACCTTATTCTCTTCCGCGCCAATCTTACGGCATTATGATCATCTTCTGCCCTTCGTACTCGAAGTTGACGCTTCTGAAACAGCCACTGGAGCCATTCTCTCCCAAAGGCAAGGTCCCAAGGCCCTCCTGCATCCTGTAGCTTTTGCTTCCCGGAAATTGAGTGCACCAGAAAGAAACTACGATGTTGGGGATAGAGAACTGTTAGCCATTAAATTTTCTCTGGAAGAGTGGAGGTGTCTACTAGAGGGAGCATCCCATCCTGTCATGTTTACGGACCATAAAAACTTGGAGTACCTCAGAACTGCCAAGCGTTTAAGACCCAGACAAGCTCGGTGGGCTCTCTTCTTCTCGAGATTTAATTTCCACATCGCATACAGGCCCGGTTCAAAAATCGGTAAAGCAGATGCGCTGTCTCGAATGTTCCATGAAACCACCCAAGAAATCGAAGCCAGCACCATTTTATCTCCACAAAATTTTTGTATGATCACCCAGACTGATCTGTTGACCACGATTAAAATTGCATCCAGTCACTTTTCTGACCCTAAAATGCCTTTTTTACAGAAAAAAGGTGACCTTCTTTGGGCCCGGGGGAAGATCTTTGTCCCACCAGAGACAAGACCTCTAATTCTGAAGACATGTCATGACCATAAACTGGCAGGCCACTTTGGAACACTAAAGACTGTAGAATTGGTATCCCGTTCCTTCTGGTGGCCAGGCTGGAGACAAGAATGTAAGGACTATGTGGCTTCCTGTATCCCATGTCAGCGTAGTAAAGGACCAAATATGAAGTCATGGGGTTTGCTAAGACCTCTGCCCATTCCTGAACGTCCTTGGGCAGACATTTCCATGGACTTCATCGTGGATCTACCACCCTCTGGAGGGTTCACCACTATCCTGGTTGTCATTGACCGTCTCTCCAAGATGGCACACTTCCTGCCCATGGTGGGCACTCCCTCTGCTTCAGCTACAGCTGATATTTTTTTCAAGGAAGTAGTTAGGCTCCATGGTGTTCCTGTCAGTGTCACCTTTGACAGAGGGGTACAGTTTACATCTAAGTTTTGGAAGGAACTCTGTAAATCTTTAGAAATGAAAATTTGCCTCTCCTACGCATATCACCCACAGAGTAATGGACAGACGGAAAGAACGAACCAGACTCTGGAGCAGTATCTCCACTGCTTTTGTTCCAACTCCCAGGATGACTGGTCCTCCCTCTTACCATACGCTGAGTTTGCGTACAATAATTCCGTTCATTCTGCCACTAATCAAACACCTTTCTGGTCAAATTTCAGTTTTCATCCTTCATTTCTCCCGAGTTCTCTTTCAGAAACATCTGTTCCTGCGGTACAAGATCGTGTAAGCTCCATTCAGCTGAATTTTCGGAAGATCCAGAAAGCCATGCAAAAAGCCCAAGAAGACTACAGCAAGTATTATAACAGAGGTAGGAAGGAGAATCAAGTCTTCAAGGTGGGTGAAGAAGTGTGGCTGTCAGCTGTTAACCTTAGATTGCCAGTTCCAGCACGGAAACCTAGGGTCCCTAGTCCTTTCCCGGGCAGAGAAGAAACACCTCTTCCACCGGTCCAAGTGGACGGTGAAGACGAATTTGAAGTAGAAAGCATACTAAGTTGCAGGAAGAAGGGAAAACAGCTCCAGTACTTAATCAAGTGGAAGGGGTATCCCCCTGAAAACAATTCCTGGGAACCTTCTAAAAATGTGCATGCCTCACGTTTAGTCCAGATCTTTCATCAGGAACATCCTGAATTGATGACCAGTTTGGGTGTCCAGAGGCCACCCCTCGGGGGGGGGGGGGGGGCACTGTCAGGGAAATAGTGTTTCCAGGCATCTAAGCCGTGTTAGTGCGCGCATGCGTGGCGGAACGGCGCTCCGTCACATGCGCATTCACGGTCCGGCAATCCGGCGCACGCACATGCGCAATAGTGCACATCCCACATGACCCTTGGGCTGCCTATAAAAAGGACTCTGGCACACAGGATCTTTGCTGGTTTGTCTTCAGCTTCCTGTGTATCTCTGCTTCCTGATTGTTGCCTGATTACCTGCTTTTGACCCGGATTGACCTCGACTACTCTGCTTGTCTCCTAAACCTGACCCTTGGCTTGTTAAACGGATTCCGCCCTTCTCCAGTGTTTGACCCTCTGCCTGTGACCCGGACCTGCCTACTGTCTCCTTGCCCTTGAACCTTTGCCTGTATCCTGGACTTCTCTTGTATCTACCTGCCACAACACCTCAGCCTGTGTTTGGATATTCTAACCTGTGTGTTTGACCCTCAGCCTGGTTCTGGACTTTCTCTTGTACCTGCTCTGGTGGTACTCCACTTGCCAGTCGCTGCACCGCTACACCTCTCTGACAAGGACTTCACGCCAGCAACCACCTGGGTTTCCTGGGTAGCCTGTGCCTCTTTGTGCATTCACTCCCTGTCACACCTCCAGGGGGTGGACTGCGCTTAGTCGCAAGGGTGAACCGCTCTCGGCATTTCGGCCTCGGTGAGTACCTCTTCTGATAACTGTATACTGGGCACAGTGTGCAGCTAAAGCTGACTGCAGACAATTCCGGTTCTATTCCTAATAATACAGCCAGTTGATTGAGCTAAGCTGCAGTTTATTAAGTCAGTGTACTGTATACTGGGCACAGTGTGCAGCTAAAGCTGACTGCAGACAATTCCTGTTCTATTCCTAATAATACAGGCAGTTGATTGAGCTAAGCTGCAGTTTATTAAGTCAGTGTACTGTATACTGGGCTCAGTGTTCAGGTAAAGCTGACTGCAGACAATTCCTGTGTTATTCCTAATAATACAGGCAGTTGATTGAGCTAAGCTGCAGTTAATTAAGTCAGTGTACTGTATACTGGGCACAGTGTGCAGGTAAAGCTGACTGCAGACTATTCCTGTTCTATTCCTAATAATACAGGCAGTTGATTGAGCTAAGCTGCAGTATATTAAGTCAGTGTACTGTATACTGGGCACAGTGTGCAGCTAAAGCTGACTGCAGACAATTCCGGTTCTATTCCTAATAATACAGGCAGTTGATTGAGCTAAGCTGCAGTTAATTAAGTCAATGTACTGTATACTGGGCACAGTGTGCAGCTAAAGCTGACTGAAGACAATTCCTGTTCTATTCCTAATAATACAGGCAGTTGATTGAGCTACATTGCAGTTTATTAAGTCAATGTACTGTATACTGGGCACAGTGTGCAACTAAAGCTGACTGCAGACAATTCCTGTTCTATTCCTAATAATAGAGGCAGTTGATTGAGCTAAGCTGCATTTTTTTAAGTCAGTGTACTGTATACTGGGCTCAGTGTGCAGGTAAAGCTGTCTGCCGACTATTTCTGTTCTATTCCTAATAATACATGCAGTTGATTGAGCTAAGCTGCAGTATATTAAGTCATTGTACTGTATACTGGGCACAGTGTGCAGCTAAAGCTGACTGCAGACTATTCCTGTTCTATTTCTAATAATACAGGCAGTTGATTGCGCTAAGCTGCAGTTTATTAAGTCAGTGTACTGTATACTGGGCACAGTGTGCAGCTAAAGCTGACTGCAGACAATTCCTGTTCTATTCCTAATAATACAGGCAGTTGATTGCGCTAAGCTGCAGTTTATTAAGTCAGTGTACTGTATACTGGGCACAGTGTGCAGCTAAAGCTGACTGCAGACAATTCCTGTTCTATTCCTAATAATACAGGCAGTTGATTGAGCTAAGCTGCAGTTTATTAAGTCAGTGTACTGTATACTGGGCTCAGTGTTCAGGTAAAGCTGACTGCAGACAATTCCTGTGTTATTCCTAATAATACAGGCAGTTGATTGAGCTAAGCTGCAGTTAATTAAGTCAGTGTACTGTATACTGGGCACAGTGTGCAGGTAAAGCTGACTGCAGACTATTCCTGTTCTATTCCTAATAATACAGGCAGTTGATTGAGCTAAGCTGCAGTATATTAAGTCAGTGTACTGTATACTGGGCACAGTGTGCAGCTAAAGCTGACTGCAGACAATTCCGGTTCTATTCCTAATAATACAGGCAGTTGATTGAGCTAAGCTGCAGTTAATTAAGTCAATGTACTGTATACTGGGCACAGTGTGCAGCTAAAGCTGACTGAAGACAATTCCTGTTCTATTCCTAATAATACAGGCAGTTGATTGAGCTACATTGCAGTTTATTAAGTCAATGTACTGTATACTGGGCACAGTGTGCAACTAAAGCTGACTGCAGACAATTCCTGTTCTATTCCTAATAATAGAGGCAGTTGATTGAGCTAAGCTGCATTTTTTTAAGTCAGTGTACTGTATACTGGGCTCAGTGTGCAGGTAAAGCTGTCTGCCGACTATTTCTGTTCTATTCCTAATAATACATGCAGTTGATTGAGCTAAGCTGCAGTATATTAAGTCATTGTACTGTATACTGGGCACAGTGTGCAGCTAAAGCTGACTGCAGACTATTCCTGTTCTATTTCTAATAATACAGGCAGTTGATTGCGCTAAGCTGCAGTTTATTAAGTCAGTGTACTGTATACTGGGCACAGTGTGCAGCTAAAGCTGACTGCAGACAATTCCTGTTCTATTCCTAATAATACAGGCAGTTGATTGCGCTAAGCTGCAGTTTATTAAGTCAGTGTACTGTATACTGGGCACAGTGTGCAGCTAAAGCTGACTGCAGACAATTCCTGTTCTTCTCCTAATAATACAGGCACTTGATTGAGCTAAGCTGCAGTTTATTAAGTCAGTGTACTGTATACTGGGCTCAGTGTGCAGGTAAAGCTGACTGCAGACTATTCCTGTTCTGTTCCTAATAATACAGGCAGTTGATTGAGCTAAGCTGCAGTTTATTAAGTCAGTGTACTGTATACTGGGCACAGTGTGCAGCTAAAGCTGACTGCAAACAATTCCTTGTGTACCTATTCCAATACATCAAAGACAGTATGTCTGGAAGGCCAACAAGGAGAGGCACACACATGCCAATAAAAGAGGGCAAGCAGGCTCTGTGTCTAGAGGCAACAGTGCTGGTCGTGGACACGGTGCATCCTCATCAGCACGTGGCCGCGGGGCACGCTTGTCCTTTTTTTCGGCAGCTGGCCGTGTTGAGCCGCAAAATGCAGAAGAGTTGGTAGAGTGGATGACCAAGCCGTCCTCATCCTCTCTCACCCAGGCTCAGGGTACTTTGTCTGCCATAGCAGCTGCCAAAGAGGCCTCTTCCCTCGGCTCAATGGCATCAGTCACTCCTTCCCTAGCCCCACCATGCCCTCCTGAGGAGTCCCCCGAACTGTTTGACCACAGTGTTGAGTACATGCTGCAGGAGGATGCGCAGCGTTTTGAGGGCTCAGATGATGGTACCCAGCTTGAGTAAGGCAATTACATGAGCCCAGAGAGAGGGGGTGCCAAGAAGGACAGCAAACTGGCAGTCATGTTCCCCCAGCTGCAGCATACTGCCAGGTTTGCTCCAGTGATGAGGAGGGAGGGGATGATGAGGTCACTGACTCTACATGGGTGCCTTATAGGAGAGAGGAGGAGGAGGAGGAGGAGGAGGAGGCACATCTCCAATGAGGCAGGATGCCCTCCAGGGGCCAGCTTAAGGGCAGCCAACCGACTGCATCACACCGCAGAGCTCCGCATATGCAGGGTGCTGCTGTCTCTGCGCGTTATTCCAAAAGTTCTTTGGTGTTGGCCTTTTTTGAGACATGTGTAGCAGATCACACCGTTGCTATTTGCAACATATGTCTGAAGCGTATCTCGCGTGGCCAAAACAGCAGCCGCTTGGGCACCACATGCTTGACCAGGCATATGTCGACCTGCCATGCAGTCCGTTGGCAAGCATACATAAAAGACCCACACCAAAGAACAAAGTGGACCTCTCCTTGCTCCTCATCAGCTGGGATCTCCAACCCCACTATACCTTCAGTCCTCTCAGAAACCTGCACTGAGAGGAATGAAGGTGTAGAATTAGCTGTGTCACTGCTAAGTACTTGCGGGCAATCTGCTATCCGTACACCAACGTCCGATTGTACCAGGCAAATTTCCCTGCCCCAGCTGCTGCACCCTCGAAAGCAGTTCGCTCCCAGCCATCCACATGCCCAGCGGTTGAATGCTAGCTTGGCTAAATTGCTAGCACTTCAACTGCTGCCTTTTCAGTTGGTAGACTCTGCCCCCTTCCCTGAATTTGTGGAATGTGGCAGGTTCCCAAACGCCACTTTTTTTCACGGAAGGCAATTCCGGCTCTCTACCGGCATGTTGAAGGCAATGTCTTGGCCTCCCTGGACAGGGCAGTCAGCAGTAAGGTGCATATTACCACTGACTCATGGTCCAGCAGGCATGGACAGGGATGTTACCTATCTTTCACGGCCCACTGGGTGACTCTGCTGGCAGCTGGGAAGGATGCAGGACAGGGTGCAGTAGTGTTGGAGGTTGTTCCACCACCATGCCTCCAAAATGCTACTAGTGGTGATTCTGACACACCTCTCTCCTCCACCCCCTCCTCTTCTTCTTCCTCCATGGCCTCTTTCTGTGCTGATTTGTCCTCGGAACCAGTGGTGCTCCGTAGGCGTTCAAGGGGCTATGCAAGTACGCAGGCAAAAAGATGCCATGCGGTGCTTGAGCTGGTGTGCTTGGGGGACAGGAGCCATACTGGGGCAGAGATTCTGTCAGCTCTGCAGGGGCAGGCTCAGAGGTGGTTGACGCCACGCCACCTTAAGCCAGGAATGGTGGTTTGCGACAATGGCACCAACCTCCTCTCCGCCCTCCGACAGGGACACCTGACCCATGTGCCCTGTTTGGCTCACATCCTTAACTTGGTGGTGCAGCGGTTCTTGGGCAGGTACCCGGGCTTACAGTCTGTGTGCATTTTAGCCGGTCATATAGTGCTCGGCTGGCTGACCTCCAAAAGAAATTTAACCTGCCCAAGAACCGCCTAAACTGTGACATGCCCACCAGGTTGAACTCAACGTTGGCCAATGCTGCAGCGTCTGCACACGCAGCAGAGGGCTATCAATGAGTACCTGTCAGGGGACCTTGGTTTTTTTTTTCCCACACCAGTGGGTCATGATCAGGGATGCATGCACTGTCCTGTCACCAATTGAGGAGGCCACGAGGATGGTGAGCAGTGACAGTGCATGCATCGGTGACACTGTCCCTCTTATCCACCTGTTGGAGCACACGCTGCGCGGAATAATGGACAGAGCACTTGAGGCAGAACAGAGGGAGGAAGAGGAGGACTTCCTTACCTCTCAAGGCCCCTTTATCCAGACAGTGTTCCTGCTGGCCCGCCGATCACACAGGAAGAGGAGGAGGAGGATTGTGTTAGCATGGAGGTGGAGCCTAGCACTCAGCATCAGCAGCAGTCTTCAAGGGATCATTTACAGTCCCAAGAAATCCATGGACTTGTACGTGGCTGGGAGGAGGTGGCTGCGGATCATGTCGTGCTTAGTGACCCAGAGGACTCCTGACCGAATGTCTCAGCAAACCTATCCTGCATGGCCTCCCTGATCCCGCAAAGCATGCGGAAGAAACCTCGTATTCGTGGTATCAAGGAGAGGGATCATTACTGGCTGGCATCCCTCCTTGATCCACGTTACAAGGGTAAGGTTGTGGACCTTATCTTGCCGTCGCAGAGGGAGCAGAGGATGAAACATCTTCGGGAGGCCTTGCAGAAAGGTTTGTGCAACACGTTTCCAGAGCCTGGGAGAATACAAATTCCTGGTCCTGGACAACGTGTTGCTGAGGCTTCGGTCAGTCACAGAAGGAGCGGTGGGGAAGGTGGCCGTCTGACCGATGCGTACAGACAATTTTTTAGTCCGCAGCCCCAAGGTATAATGATCGGTTCCAGCAACCATCGCCAGCGTCTGATTCACATGGTGCAGGAATACCTAGGGGCAAGATCAGACTTGGACACCTTTCCCACCGAAAATCCTCTGGGTTACTGGGTCTTGAGGATGGGTCACTGGCCAGAGCTTGCACAGTATGCAATTGAGCTACTGGCCTGTCCTGCATAAAGAGTTCTTTTGGAACGCACATTCAGTGCTGCTGGAGGCTTTGTAACCGATCACAGGGTGTGCCTGTCCACCGAATCGGCCGATCGGCTGACCTTCATAAAAAATTATTCAGTCTTGGATCACCAGCTACCAAGCACCTGATCCTGATGTAGTCGCATAATTTTTTTTTTAATGTGAGATCCCTTCAAGACTGCCTATGCTGATGCTGAGTGACTATCCTGTTATGCTGAGTGACTATCCTCTTCCTCCTCAATTTTCATGCTGATAGCTTGTAAGAACATTTTTGGTTCTGGGCACCACCACCAGTGGCTAAGGCCCAATTTTTCTGCGCCTGTTTAACAGGGGCGTGTAATTACAATTTTTGATGCAATACTTTGCAGCAGGGCTCATTCATGTGCTCCAACTAGAGTATCTGTGAGGGGTTGCAATGTTGTGGCACCAGCACCAGTGCCTAAGGCCCAATTTTTCAGCCCCTGTTTTACAGGGGCGTATAATTACAATTTTTGATGCAATACTTTGCAGCAGGGCTTATTCCTGTGTTCCAACTATAGTATCTGTGAGGGGTTGCAGTGTTGTTGCACCAGTGGCTAAGGCCCAATTTTTCAGCCCCTGTTTAACAGGGGTGTGTAATTACAGTTTTTGCTGCAATAATTTGCAGCAGGGCTCATTCATGCGCTCCAACTAGAGTTTCTGTGAGGGGTTGCAGTGTTGTGGCACCAGCCCAAGGCAGTGTTGTGGCCAAAGGCCCAATTTTTCTGCCCCTGTTCAACAGGGGCATGTAATTACAATTCTTGATCTAATATTTCACAGCAGGGCCCGTTCCTGCGCCCACCAAGAGTAACTGTGAGGGCTTACAGTGTTGTGGCAACACCAACATCTAAGGCCCAAATTTCTGCAGAGTATATAGGGCAGGACCCTACTTTCAAACATCCAACTTACAAACGACTCCTACTTTCAAACAGGAGACAACAGGAAGTTAGAGGAAATCTACCCCTAGGAAGGGAAATTCTCTCCTGTAAGAGTTCCTTGTTTCACTAAAAACCCCAAATTTTCAAAATCCAATTGTCATTGGGACAGAAAGTGAGGTGAAATCTTCTGAACAGGTGCACAGACAGCAAAACAAAGGTTACAGGGGTGATAACCCTTCCCTATGTTTTCCAAAAAGCTTAAAAATAGATTTTTTGGCAGGAGCTACACTTTAAAAATGTACCAGTTCAAAATTACAAACAGATTCTACTTAAGAACAAACCTACAGTCCCTGTCTTGTTTGGTCCGCCTGTATACTGCTGTTCAGAGTATATAGGGCCTGGTGGCCCCACGCCTTTCCTTTTTTTAATTTGGGTGCAGGGTTTCCCTTAATATCCATACAAGACCCACAGGGCCTGGTAATGGGCTGGGGGGTACCCATGCCTTTTTACTCAATGATTTTCATCCATATTGCCGGGACCTGACATTACATTAAAGCCGCAAGCAGTTTTAAATGACTTTTATTCCTTTAGAAATGTCATTTTGTGCAGGGACTGTTCTAAGCACGGGAAACACGCGCCACTTTACAGGCATACTATAGACACCCCCCAGGTACGATATTTAAAGGAATGTTTCACTTTTATTTTTTCACTTTAAGCATCATTAAAATCACTGCTCCCGAAAAAACGTCAGTTTTTATAACTTTTTTTTTGCATTGATACATGTCCCCTGGGGCAGGACCCGGGTCCCCAAACCCTTTTTAAGACAATAACTTGCATATTAGCCTTTAATATTTGCACTTTTGATTTCTCACGTTCGAGTCCAATAGACTTTAACGGGGTTCTAAAGTTCGCACGAACTATCGGTCTATTCGCAAGTTCTGGTGCGAACCAATCCGGGGGTGTTCATCTCATCCCTAGTCTGGAGGAGGACCAGAGGAGGGCTGAAATCAGATGCCAGAGTCTACTGAATGCAGGGACAAGGGGGTGCTATGGCTGCACAGGATCTGTAGAAGGGAGTTCTGTCCTCATCTCTACTGCTGATTGCTGAGACAGGAGGATGGCAGAGACGAGCGTCTCCACAGCTGCATGGGGAATCACAGGATCTGTAGGAGTTCTGCCCTCCTCCCTGCTGCTGACTGCTGAGACAAGGTGGAGACAGAGATGAGAGGGGTTCCACAGCTGCAGGAGAGGTGTGAGGGCCACATAGAATGGCCTGGCAGGCCGCATTAAGCCTGCAGGCCTTGTGTTTGTCACGTGTGCCCTAGATTAAGCCTGAATTGCAGTGGGTCTTTGCTTGTGTGACTGCCAGCCTCTGTTCTATATTGGGAGACCTGGGTACACCCTTATGCCGCGTACACACAAGCGGACTTTACGGCAGACTTTGCCCGGCGGACTTTTCGACGGACTTTATGACGGACTTTCTGAATGAACGGACTTGCCTACACACAATCCACCAAAGTCCGTTGAATTCATACGTGATGACGTACGACCGGACTAAAACAAGGAAGTTCATAGCCAGTAGCCAATAGCTGCCCTAGCGTGGCTTTTTGTCCGTCGAACTAGCATACAGACGAGCGGACTTTTCGACTGGACTCGAGTTCGACGGATTGATTTAAAACATGTCTCAAATCTAAGTCCGTCCAACTTTTGAGAAAACAAAGTCTGCCGTAAAGTCCGCTCGTGTGTACGCGGCATAAGGTGCCACTTCGATATACTCAAAGAACTGGAAGACTTTTGTAAGGAAGAATGGGCAAAGATACCTCAAACAAGAATTGAAAGACTCTTGGCTGTCTGTCACGCACTGGGCTGTCTGGGCTGGGGGGTGAGGTCAGTTCCTCCACCCCAAACTCGCTCATCCATGTCTTTACAGACCTTGCTTGTGTACCTTACCTACACTGCCCTGTTGCTATGTTCATCCATCAGGTGTGAGCAGAAAGCCCCATGTAAGCTGAATGTTGCCAGTAGCTCAGACAAAGCATGGACTTCCCAATGAGAGCACCGACTGGTCCATCATAGGGCACATATGTATTCCACATAAGTGGAAGTACCAGGTGTCTCCATGTTTGCTCTAAGGTGGACCTAAATTATCGTAAAACCCTTATGCCCTGTACACACGATTGAACATTGATTGGACAAGGATTAGGAGTGTGTCTATGGGAATGTTTGACCATTCTTCAAGAAGTGCATTTGTGACGCCAGGCACCGATGTTGGACAAGAAGGCCTGGCTCTCAATCTCCGCTCTAATTCATCCCAAAGGTGTTCTATCGGGTTGAGGTCAGGACAGTCAAGTTCCTCCACCCCAAACTTTCTCATCCATGTCTTTATGGACCTTGCTTTGTGCACTGGTTCAAATTATTTGGTGGAGGGGGGATTATGGTGAGGGGTTGTTTTTCAGGGGTTGGGCTTGGCCCCTTAGTTCCAGTAAAAGGGAACTCTTAAGGCGTCAGCATACCAAGACATTTTAGAAAATGTCATGCTCCCAGCTTTGCAGGAACAGTTTGGGAATGGCCCCTTCCTGTTCCAACATGACTGCATATCAGTGCACAAAGCAAGGTCCATAAAGACATGGATGAGTGAGTTTGGGGTGGAGGAACTTGACTGGCCTGTACAGAGTCCTGAGCTCAACCTGATAGAACACTTTTTGGATGAATTAGAGCGGAGACTTAGAGCCAGGCCTTCTCATCCAACATCAGTGCCTGACCTCACAAATGCACTTCTGGAAGAATGGTAAAACATTCCTATAGACCAGGGGTCTTCAAACTTTCTAAAGAAAGTGCCAGTTTACTGTCCTTCAGACTTTAGGGGGACAGACTGTGCCCAGTGGGAGTAAACAATGCCCGATCTTTGGCATTAGGGAAGAAATAGTTGGTGTCATTGGGAGGACTACTGCGCTATATTTTTTGTCAGTGGAAGGAATCATGCCCCATCGTTGGTGTCAGTGGAAGGAATAGTGTCTCAAGGGCCGGATAAAGTCAAGCAAAGGGCCATATCCGGCCAGAGGGCCGCAGTTTGGAGACCACTGCCATAGACACACTCCTAAACCTTGTGGACAGCCTTCCCAGAAGAGTCGAAGCTGTTATAGCTGCAAAGGGTGGGCCAACTCAATATTGCTCTTGGCACAGTGACCAGCGGCTCACGGAAAGTTCCCGATTGCCGTTTGCGATCGGGACTTTTCTGATCATATGACCAACATGACAGCCAATCACAACGGTCATAAGAGAAAACCAAACACATACAAATCAATAGTAATAAAGATAGCAGCAGAGTTAG
Organism: Lithobates septentrionalis; assembly: GCA_037952835.1. Lineage (NCBI taxonomy): Eukaryota > Metazoa > Chordata > Amphibia > Anura > Ranidae > Lithobates > Lithobates septentrionalis. Next base: position 562,789 of record JBBDGP010001242.1, read on the forward strand.
TGAGATAAGACAGAGGGAGAGCTAGGGGGGGAATGCAGGGGGGGATACTAGTCACAGAGGGGGTCGTAAAACTTTAGCATAATGTGCAAGGAAACCAATATCTAAATTCAGGCCATTATTCTTCGTGTCATAAAGAAGTATCATTCTTAGTTCAAACGTTTTCCTTTCCTGGATAAATAGAAAGGAAAGGCAAAACATTTTTTGTATAGATATAAAAATACATTATAAATACCTTTTTTTATAAGTAATCACATTCCCTCTGTTATCAGCTGCATAAGAGCTGGGGGGAGGAGAAGCAGCAGCCCACTGAGCTTCCCAGTGAATGGCTGTACAGCAGAGTCATGTCAGGACAGGTCTGCTCATTGGAGGAGAGCAGGTTGAGTTCCCAGCATAGCTAGAAAACTTACTACGGTGTGCCCTAATGCCTACGTTGGTCAGTTTTTAATAGGAGGCAAGCAAGGGGACTGACAGGGGGAAGGGCAGGAACATCAGTGATTTTACACAAAGGAAGCAAAACAAAGAGAACAGGATACATTCTCATAGTTACATGGTACAACAGGCACATATCAGGAATAAGAAGTGTTGGGGTAAAGAATGCTTTAAGTTTCACTTCTTAAGAAATGAAAGTTGGGTTGTGGACATTGTCACTGAACAGGTTTCTATACTTATAAATAGCAACGTGTTGCGCTGTCATGTACGGTATATGTGATACAATGCCTTATCTAGGATTAGGCAAACAAAAGTCTATCTTTAGAATAGATGTATAAACATATAAAAAATTATATAAAAATTAAAGTCCAAAACCAATTGCAGATCCAAAAAGTGAAAGTGAAATGTGTCCTTCCAATTTCGATCGGTGCAGACACCCAGTGCTCCACACAGGATGGATAGTGCAAATATATCTGCTTACCAAATCTTAAAGCGGTGTTCCGCCAAAAAAAAAATTAAAAGCCAGCAGCTACACATACTGCAGCTGCTGGCTTTTAACAATAGGACACTTACCTGTCCTGTAGTCCCGTGATGTCGGCATCGCAGCTGATGTTTACATTAGCTGTCGGGTGCTGCCGCCACCATTGCGGGTAAGGGAACCCGGCAATGTAGCCTTACGGCTTCACGCCGGGAACCCTATCGTGCATGCGTGCGGCACCCGCTCCTCTCTCCCACTGGCCCTACGACAGGGAGAGGAGGAGGGAGCCCCGCGGTGATGTCACGGGCCGCAGCCCAGACTCCCGGAAGTGGGAGCAGGATACCTGTCGAAGCGTCTACAAACTATGGTATATATATATATATATATATATATATATATATATATATATATGATTTTTTTTTCTTACTAGTAATGGCGGTGATCAGCGACTTATAGCGGGACTGCGATATTGCGGAGGACAAATCGGGTACTAACTGACACCTTTGACACTTTTTGGGGACCAGTGACACTAATACAGTGATCAGTGCTAAAAAATGTGCACTGCCACTGTACTAATGACACCGGCTGGGAAGGGGTTAACATCAGCGGAGATCAAAGGCTTAAATGTTTGCCTAGGTTGTGCTTATTCACTGTGGGGGAGGTGCTTTACTGGGGAAAGGCTAAGGTCCCTGTTCCTGCTTTGCAGAAACACAGGATCAATACTTTCCCTGCTGACAAAACGACAGTCTGCCTTGTTTACATAGGCAGATCTCTGTTGTGCCTGTGTCCTGTGTAATCGGCGGGCACCGGCAGACATCGAGTCCGCTATACCCACTGCTGGGCTCCCGCTGTGTATAATCAGGCATGCAGTATTTCACATGACAAATACTTTGCATTGGATGAAGTGCCTAAAAAGATCACATGAAGCCTATGAAGTTTTGTATTGTTAGTGAAAGTCTAAAAAATACAAACAGCCAGAATCCAGGAAAGGAAACTAAAACCACCAGATGAGATCCACTTATAGAATTTGAAATGCAGATAAGCAGATTACAGACTGAATAAATCTGGTTCCTTTTTTTTTTTAGTCTGTGGTATGTGAAGGGGGATTTCCAATTGTGAACATAATTCCAATACTCTGATAATTTAGTATATATTGTGTTGAGTCATTTTAAAAGTGAACACTTTACTCTAAGCTATGTAAAAGAACAAAGAATTCTTGTATAACAAAATGACAAGGTACTGGCAAGAAATGCATGGACTTTGTAGAGTATTACAATAAAACAACATACACCAGAAGCCACACTCTATTCAACATTTTAACTACTTCAACATCAGGCACTTACACCCCCTTCCTGCCCAGGCCAATTTTCAGCTTTCAGCGCTGTCGCTGTTTAAATGACAATTGCACGGTCATTCTACACTGTACACAAAACTAAATTTTTATCATTTTGTTCCCACAAATAGAGCTTTCTTTTGGTGGTATTTGATCACCTCTGCGTTTTTTATTTTGTTGCTAAACAAATAAAGAGACCTAAAATTTTGAAAAAAAAAAAAGTTTTTCTTTTGTTTTTGTTATAAAATTTTGCAAATAAGTAAGTTTTCTCCTTCACTGATAAGGAGGCACAGATGAGTTGGCACTGATGGGCACTGGTAGGCGGCACTGATGGGTGGCACTGATATGCAGCACTGATGGGCATTGATAGGCGGCACTGATGGGCACTCAAGGGTGGCACTGATGGGCACTGATAGGCGACACTGATGGGCACTGAAAGGCTGCAATGATGGGTACTTATGGGTGGCACTGATAGGCGGCACTGCTGGGAACTTATACGTGGCACTCATGGGCACTGATATGCGGCACTTATAGATGGCATTGATAGGCATCACTGATGGCAATGGCACCGGCAGGCATTGGGGATTGGCACTGATTCGCAGCTGCCTGGGCACTAATTGGAATTTTCCTTGTGGTCTAGGGTGGCATACCTGGTGGTCCAGTGTGGTGGCAATCCCTGGTGTTCCTGGTGGCATCCTGGTGGTCCTGGGTGGGCATCCGAGGGGGGCTGCGCTGATAAACAATCAGCACAGACCCCCCCTGTCAGGACAGCAGCCAATCGACTCTCTTCTACACGCGTCTGCGAGTGAGGAAAAGCCGGTCAATGGCTCTCCCTGTTTACATTGTGATCAGCCGTGATTGGACATGGCTGATCACGTGGTAAAGAGCCTCCGTCAGAGGCTCTTTACCGAGATCGGTGTAGCGGTGTGTCAGACTGATGCGCGCTCCCACGGGCGCGTGAGAGTGGTCATTCTGGAGGGCCGTCACATGACGTCCACCCAGAACGAGAGCCGCGTCGCCAGCCGTCATTTGACGGCCGGCGGGCGGGCAGTGGTTAAAGTGGAGGTAAAGTCCACTTTTTTGATTTATACCTACAGGAAAGACTATAATAAAGCTCACCTGTAGGTACAGTAAATATCTCCCAAACATGCACCGTTGAGGAGATATTTACTTTAGTAGCAGCCGGGGATATCACCCGTGCATGCGCACTGCGCTCTAAATGGACTATGCCATCCAGTCAGAGATCTGTGTGGTTGGCCGTGACTCTTGTGATGAAGCCCGCAAACCCAGAAGATAGACCAGGTGAAGACGAAAGCCCCGGCAGCATTGACAGCACACTGCTGGAGGTCTTCTTTTTAAAGTACACTATATTACCAAAAGTATTGGGACACCTGCCTTACACGCACATGAACTTTAGCACTTTATTGGCATCCCAGTCTTAGTCAGTAGGGTTCAATATTGACTTGGCCCACCCTTTGCAGCTATAAAGCTTCAACTCTTCTGAGAAGGCTGTCCACAAGGTTTAGGAGTGTGTTTATGGGAATGTTTGACCATTCTTCCAGAAGCGCATTTGTGAGGTCAGGCACTGATGAACGAGAAGGCCTGGCTCGCATACTCCACTCTAATTCATCCCAAAGGTGTTCTATCGGGTTAAGGTCAGGACTCTGTGCAGGCCAGTCAAGTTCCTCCATCCCAAACTTCCTTATCCATGTCTTTATGGACCTTGCTTTGTGCACTACTGCACAGTCATGTTGGAACAGGAAGGAGCCATCCCCAAACTGTTCCCACAAAGTTGGTAGCATGAAATTGTCCAAAATGTCTTGGTATGCTAAGAGTTCCCTTCACTGGAACTAAGGGGCCAAGCCCAACCCCTGGAAAACAACCCCACACCATAATCCCCCCCTCCACCAAATGATTTGGACCAGTGCACAAAGCAAGGTCCATAAATACATGGATGAGCGAGTTTGGGGTGGAGGAAATTGACTGGCCTGTATAGAGTCCTGACCTCAACCTGATAGAACACGTTTGAGATGAATTAGAGTTAAAACTGCAAGCCAGACCTTCTCATTCAACATCAGTACCTGATCTCACAAATGCACTTCTAGAAGAATGATCAAACATTCCCATGGACACACTCCTAAACCTTGTGGACAGTCTTCCCAGAAGAGTTGAAGCTGTTATAGCTGCTAAGGGTGGGCCAACTCAATATTGAACCCTACAGACTTATGCCTCCTAAACACGATCGGACTTTCGGACGGGAAATGTTCGATGACAGGCTGTTGCTGGAAAATCTGACTGTGTGTACGCTCCATTGGACAATTGTTGTCGGACTTTCCGCAGGCAAATGTTGGATCGCAGGCTTTCAAATTTTCCGCAAACAAATGTCTGTTGTCGGATTTTCCGATCGTGTGTACACAAGTCCTTCGGACAAAAGTCCAAAATACAAACACGCATGCTCGGAAGCAAGGACGAGCCAGAAGCGGTCGGTCTGGTAAACTAGCGTTCGTAATGGAGAATTAACATTCGTGACCCGGCAAATTATGAAATCTCGAAATGCAACGCACAATTCTCTTCATCTTTAATGGGATAATAATGAAGCTGCTTTGCTGGTGATACTGATGGAGTTATTGCAAAGGAATTTTCAATGGCTTTTTTTTTCTAGTGATATCAAGAATAATATTATTATGCTTTTTTTTTTTATTTGGGCAAATTACCACAACACCATTATCCCGTAGTTTTTAAGATCAAAGATACAACTATGTCGGTGTCCCTTGTCAATTTTACATTGTATTTTTTTAAATTTAACTGCCTACTCCCAAACTGTCATTTGAAGTAAAACACATAGTCAAGTATTATTCTCCACAATTTTTTTTATTTTAGATTAAAAAAAGTTAAAATTAGACATGCTATCTGCCAATAGAACTTAACCAAAAAGTGCATTCTATGCATCCAAAAATATAGAAAATATACCAAATCAAATCATTATTCCACCAAAAAAATAATGTCAAAGCAATAACTCCAAGGCCAAAAATAAATAAAACGTTATCTCCATCGATTCCGCAACATGTCTGGTTGATGAACGCCCGTTCAGAAACGAACTGAGAAGCGCGAAATGAAAAATGCGAAATGAAAAGCGTGAAATGAAAAGCGCGAATCAACACTCACCAAACTTCTACTAACACGAAATTAGCCGAAGGAGCCCAAAGGGTGGCACTAAGGAGCTGAAAAACAACGTAGTACGTCACTACGTTCGTAATTGTTGGCCAACAACTGTGTGGCCGTGTGTATGCAAGACAAGTTTGGGCCAACGCCCTTCGGACAAAATTCCACGGTTTTGTTGGCCAACAATCCAATCGTGTGTATGAGGCTTAAGACTGGAATTCCATTAAAGGTCATGTGCGTGGAAAGGCAGGCGTCCCAATACTTTTCGCAATATAGTGTATGTAATGTATTTACTTCCACTGACCAACAAACCTTTTTTTATTTCTAGAATCCAGGACACTCTCCAGCCACAATCTGGCCCCCCTAAAGTCTGAAGGCAAGTAAACAGGCCCTTTTGTTTAGAAAGTTTGGAGACCCCTGTTGTAGACAATAGGTAACCAAAACTGACTGGCTACAAGATTCATTTTTTGCTGTTTCCATTAGAGGTCGACCAATATATCGGCCGATATTTGGCTTTTTTTACTTAATCGGCATCGGCTGATTGTGCTGATAAAAAAAGCCAATTATAACTTCAGCGGGACTTGCAAATTACTTCTGTAATAGAAGTCAATGCAAGTTGCCTGACTTCTCTCCTCCCTGGGCAGCCTGCCAAGTCTGATAAGAAGAAACATTGTATCTCTTCAGGTTCTTTAATCAATAGATTGAACTCTGTGTGTAGAAGCTCTCAGTTTAACCATTTAAAGACTAAATCTTTTCTGACACTTGTTGCTTACAAGTAAAAATCCTGTACTTTCTCCTAGAAAATCACTTAGAACCCCCAAACATTATATATATATATTTTTTAGCAGAGACCCTAGGGAATAAAATAGCGGTTGTTGCAATATTTTATGTCACGCGGTATTTGCGCAGCGGTCTTTCAAACGCAGTTTTTTTTAAAAAATACACTAATGAAATTTAAAAAAAAATAAGCAGTAAAGTTAGCCCATTTTTTTTCGTCCAAAAGTTTTGATTACCTGTTTTTGTGTATTTAATATTTAAGATATAGTTTTTTTTTTTTAATCTAAATTATACATACAAGTAAACTGATTGGAGGTTTGTTTTGTTTAATAAATGTTTAAATGTAAAAAATTTTTGTATCGCTTATTACTTAAGGCTGCTTACACACTGGAGCGGGCATGCGTTGACGGTAAAACGCTGTTAGTTTTAGTGGCGCTTTACCGTCATTTTAGCGGCGCTATTCGGCTGCTAGCGGGGCGCTTATAACCCAGCTAGCGGCCGAGGAAGGGGTTAAATGCTCCCCTGAAGCTCTGCTGCCGAAACGCTTTGCAGGCGCTTCGGCAGAGATGCGCATTCATTTCAATCGGCAGGAGTGGTGGAGCAGCGGTATACACCGCTCCAAAGATGCTGCTTGCAGGACTTTTTTTTAACATCCTGCCAGCGCATCGCCTCAGTGTGAAAGCACTCGGGATATCACACTGAGACTGCAGGGGAGCCGTTTTACAGGCACTTTACAGGCGCTATTTTTAGCCCAAAAGCGCCCCAGTGTGAAAGGGGTCTAACTGTTAGATTTTATGAGATGAAGGGAAAAAAAAAATTGGCCTAATATATCGGCCCAAAAAAATCGGCATCATATATCGGCCATCGGCCACCGCGATTTCTAAATATCGGCATCGGCCAGAGAAAAACCCATATCGGTCGACCTCTAGTTTCCATTCATCTTTTTATACAGTATGTGCTATTTATTAAAAGATAACCAAGCAATTTATTACTGTGTTTTCTTTAAGAGAAAAAAAAAGGTACTTTAAAAACATATAACACGACAGATGTAAAAACGGAAACTGAAACTAATCAGAGACCTTATAAAAGTCAGAGACATCTGGAAAGTATGCATACGCTAGAGTCTTCAACCGCCTGGTAAGTTCCTACTTCGAGCAACCCGAGTTTATTTCTACTTAGAGACTTTGACTTTTTGAGAATCATTTTTTCAGAATGTGTGACTGTGAGAAAATATGTTATCCCATTGTATACATTACTTTCTGTTATTTAGCTATTTACAGATTTGCTCTTACCGTAATTTTCATATACAATGGAGTTTATCCTGTTAATTATGAATGTACCATGGATGTCCTACAGCAGTTACCTGGTAGGCACATGCCCATGGCTAGAAATGCAGGGATCTCTGTGAAAGAGAACCATTGCCTGCATTTTTTTTTTTGCAATGATTGCTGTAATGATGTAACAGTGTTAAAAAAAATAGTTGTGTTGTAGTTAGTGACACCTAAGTGAACTAGTTTTTACTCAGTTCGTTATCATAGTATATCATATATATCATATAAGCATAGTATAATAGTTTCTTAAGTACATTTGGGGGAAATTGGATGTAGTAATACTAAATAATCTGATTTCACTCCATTTGGAATTTTCTTTGTGTGTCCTGTTTCACTTTTCATTCTTTTTTTTTGATCATGTATTCTAGCTTTGTACCAAAGGAGGGAGCTGTTGTAGTGAAGAACAGTGCTGTCATAAAGTGATATCTACTCCAAATTCTAGGTAAAGTCATTTTCAGAATTCATCTTTTATCAAAATATTTTAATTACTCTCTTTTGTGAAATAAGCACACAAGGAAGGAGCGTTCTATGATTTTCAACTGTGAACTATTTTGTGCAATATTAACTGGAGTACAAAGAACAGGTAGTGAGGCAATACTCCTTCTGGGTAATTCCATAGCTTACATGGAAGGTGTGCAAGTGAACACCTCAACCACAGGTAGGTGTCCTTGTTCAGGGGTGACTTAGGCCCCTTTCACACTGGGGCGGGGGCAGCGGTAAAGCGCCACTAACAATAGTCGGTATTCGGCCGCTAGCGGGGCGGTTTTAGCCCCGCTAGCGGCCAAGAAAGGGTTAAAAGCCACCTCTGCAGAGGCGCTTTGCCGGCGGTATATCCGCGCTGTCCCATTGATTTCAATGGGCAGGAGCGGTGAAGGAGCAGTGTATACACCGCTCCTTCACCGATCCGAAGATGCTGCTATCAGGACTTTTTTTCCCCGTCCTGCTAGCGCACCGCTCCAGTGTGAAAGCCCTCAGGGGCTTTCACACTGGAGAGACAGCAGCGGCTGTTTCGGGTCGGTTTGCTATTATTAGCGCAATAGCGCCTGCAAACCGCCCCAGTGTGAAAGGGGCCTTAAAGGAAAACTGTACTTTTGGTACAAGTTGTTCTTTCTTATATGCAGTCCTACAGTTGGCGCTAGGCTCACCTTCTTCCTCAATCCAGTGATATTTTCATTCCTACGGGAAGCGGTACTCATGGTGGTCTCCAGCTGTCCTGCAGAGTGCAGCTCTTCCCATAGGAATGAACATCACACATGTCCAGACTGAAATGGACCCAGAGAGGGCATTTTAAGAAGCAAAGCCATGCAGTGCTTCCAGTATCCACACAGTGAGGATTGCTAGATAGAGGATGAAGGTGAGTATAGAACCAGGTGGGCTACACTCCGGAGAATAAACTTTATTACCAGAAGTATTGTGATGCCTGCCTTTACACACACACACACACACACACACACACACACACACACACACACACACACACACACACACACACACACACACACACACACACACACACACACACACACACACACACACACACACACAAACTTTACTGGCATTCCAGTCTTAGTCCGTAGGGTTCAATATTGAGTTGGCCCACCCTTTGCAGCCAGGGGCAGACTGACAACTTATGGGGCCCGCGGGCAATAGGAAATCATGGGGCCCCCTGTGTCCCCGTCCACACGCAAGCCACGCAAAACACCACCTACTTTTTGCACTGCACCCACATTACATACGTTTGTCCCTTCCCCCTTTAGCTACAGTGGTTGCAGCTAAGGATGTACACATGCTGCAGCAGGAATTATACCTCCTGTTTCTTTTGGTGGGTGACTGTGACCCATTCAAGTAAATAGGGCCACTCTGCAAATACCCTGCAACTTTGTGCAATGCACGAAGTTGCAGCATGCTAGTGTGTGTCCAAGGGGTTAAAGCAGGTGATGAGGAGGCAATACAAAGCTTAACCCTTTTTTTTCGCTGTACTGCACAAGGTTGCACAGCCTTCCGCAGAGCAGTCACATTCACTTGAATGGGTTACGCTTGGCAGGCACTACACCTGCCAAGCGTAACAGGATGTATAATTCCTGCTGCAGCTGCAACATGCCTAAAAACCTGGCCACTACAGTTAAAGTGGTTGGGGGTGTGTAAACACAGGACTCAACTATGAGGTTTTACCACCCCCAAACTGTGAATGTAGACAAGCCCTAACTGTCCTGCGCCCCCTATCAGAGATGGTGTTTAGGGGACACCTGGGATGAGGACAGAGAGGGACTCCTGAGATGACGGCAGAGAGGGACTCCTGAGATGAGCACAGAGATGGGTCCTTGGGATGAGGACAGAGATGGGCCCCTGGGATGAGAGCAGAGATGGGCCCCTGGGATGAGAGCAGAGAGGGGGTCCTGGGATGAGAGCAGAGAGGGGGTCCTGGGATGAGAGCAGAGAGGGGGTCCTGGGATGAGAGCAGAGAGGGACCCTGGGATGAAAGCAGAGAGGGGGTCTTGGGATGAGAGCAGAGAGGGGGTCTTGGGATGAGAGCAGAGAGGGGGTCCTGGGATGAGAGCAGAGAGGGGGTCCTGGGATGAGAGCAGAGAGGGGGTCCTGGGATGAGAGCAGAGAGGGGGTCCTGGGATGAGAGCAGAGAGGGGGTCCTGGGATGAGAGCAGAGAGGGGGTCCTGGGATGAGAGCAGAGAGGTGGTCCTGGGATGAGAGCAGAGAGGGACCCTGGGATGAAAGCAGAGAGGGGGTCTTGGGATGAGAGCAGAGAGGGGGTCTTGGGATGAGAGCAGAGAGGGACCCTGGGATGAAAGCAGAGAGGGGGTCTTGGGATGAGAGCAGAGAGGGGGTCCTGTGATGAGAGCAGAGAGGTGGTCCTGGGATGAGAGCAGAGAGGGACCCTGTGATGAGAGCAGAGAGGGGGTTCTGGGATGAGAGCAGAGAGGGGGTCCTGGGATGAGAGCAGAGAGGGGGTCTTGGGATGAGAGCAGAGAGGGGGTCCTGGGATGAGAGCAGAGAGGGACCCTGGGATGAGAGCAGAGAGGGACCCTGGGATGAGAGCAGAGAGGGACCCTGGGATGAGAGCAGAGAGGGACCCTGGGATGAAAGCAGAGAGGGGGTCTTGGGATGAGAGCATCCCAGGGGCCCATCTCTGTCCTCATTCCAGGACCCCCACACCGTTTTTATTTAAAGCTTTGGCGTGGAGTTATCCTTAAAATCCATACCATACCAGACAGCTGATGAGTCATCGATTGTTAAGGACGCGGCAGCCGGTTTCCTTAAGACACAATTCTTCACACAGAATTTGAATTGGTTGATAATTTTTCGACTGATCCGAATTCTAATCGTTCTGAAAATTTAGAATTTGTTAGAAAATGAATAAACAAAACGGAATTAAACAAAAACTAAACAAAATTTTACGAAAATGAAACAAAACCAAATGAATTCCGAAACCAAACCAAACAAATTACGAAAGAAAACAAAATTAGTAACATAACGAATCTATCCGAAATGAAACAAATTTTTCCGTTCTGCACATGTTTATTAACCTCTATGCTTTACACTCTCTTGACCCACAGCAGCATAGGTTCAGGGTTTTTTTTTCCTAACATACCTTTTAAGCCCAGCCCACTGTTAACATACGGTGGCCACATCCACAGTTTCCTGTGCGCACTCCGTTATTCACCTTGTCATAGTCCCAATTGTATTTTGTGTTTATACCTCCAAAGTCTGCCTCTTGTTTTAGGGCATGTTAAAAAATTGAGGCGTTCATTTGTGGGTGTGATTTTGTGGGCATGGTCAGTAGGGTGTCCCCGGATTCCATTATGAAAACCTGGTAACCATTCCCTAATAAGAAACAGTTTTTATTGCTGCTTGTGTCCCTTTTAAGCTCGGTTTACATATATGCGAATTGGATGCGTTTTGAACTGCATCCGATTCGCATGACATGTGGACCGAACCAGCTTTCTATGGAGCTGTTTCACATACAGTATGTCCGGGTTGGCCAAAGTCCATTCTTAAAAAGAGTTCTGTAAATTTTTCAGCCCGGTTCAGATGCAAATTCAAGTGTCATACAATGTAAAAAATTTGCACCTGAACCGGTGAATGAAATTGCATCAAACTCCATTATAAAAACACAAGGAAAACATACACGGACATACCTGTATGTGAACCGAGCCTTAGTGAGATTTCCTCATACTCACTATCCCAATGACAGGGTGACGGCAACTGAGAGGAAATCTACCCAACATGGACTCAAAAAGCAATACAATTCAGGCAGATGTTCTCACTCTATCCATACTCTATCCAAAACTGTAAAAGAAGTTTTTACTGGAATATGTTTAATAGATCCTAAATGACACCTTATTTGTATTATAAGTAGGTATTATCTAAAGACATACTAAATTAAATAGATTCAGCATTTTATTTAAGAGAAACCAATGACATAAAGAGCATCAACATCCTACTTGATGACAATGTAATTGCTTTAAAAAAACATGGTTTTATTTATTTTTCTTCCAGTAGCAATGGCCCATGTGTATGGATATAGGACTGTGGATTTCTGGGAGGAGGAAAGATTACCCGACTTTCATGAAATAATTCTCCAAGGCTCTGATCAGCCAACTGATGGGAAGATCTATGTCATGTACCATGGTACTACATCTTCTAATGCTAAGGAGATCATCGTGAAGGGATTTCATCAGTCATCAGATGGCATGCTCGGAAGAGGTGTCTACGTCAGTAGAGCTATAGAAAAAGCTAAACGTTACCCGCTAGACGATAAAAGTGATCAGGTTGTTTTGAAACTCAGGGTTAATGTAGGGAAGGTTATAAAAATTGACAGACAATATCACCCTATGCAAAAGACATGGCATGATCATGGCTATGATACCGCATGGGTGCCTCCATATTGTGGTATGGTTAAAAGTGACTTGGAGGAAGATTGTGTTTGGGATCCCAAGAGGATCAAGGTTGTTGGTATATGCCACTAATCCGTATGTACAGCAATCTCTTCAGAGGTTGGTTCAACAGTATGCAGAATAAAAATGAAATCATCTAGATTATATACAGCATATACAATTGTAATGGCTTCATTTTGTAATTGCCATTAAAATGTACCTTTCAATTTCAATCTGCATCCTTTGTGGTTTTCTTTGATCTGTCAAAAAATTAAAATCTCTCTCCTATGTATAAACTATATGCACTACAGATTTTCCACAAAAAACACTTTTTTTAAATGTCTGTGATGAACTACAAATACAGTTACAGGGATCTCCTGCAATAGGAACGTTATTTTTTATATACCTTATAAGGTTTATCCAAGCCTAAAAGGAATGTAGACACTGCAGTTTTTCTTATCACAACACTTGTAAGCGGGGTGCTATTTAGTAAGTTAGGTGCTGCCCCAGACGGGAGGTTAATGCCCCATACACACGGTAGGATTTTCCGACGGAAAATGTTTGATGGGAGCTTCTTGTCGGAAATTCCGACCGTGTGTAGGCTCCATCGGACATTTTTCATCGGAATTTCCGTCACACAAAATTTGAGAGCTGGTTCTCAAATTTTCCGATAACAAAATCCGTTGTCGGAAATTTCCGATCGTGTGTACACAATTCCGACGCACAAATTTCCACGCATGCTCGGAATCAAGCAGAAGAGCTGCACTGGCTATTGAACTTCATTTTTCTAGAGAAGTTTGAGCCAACATCCGTCGGAAAAAAACATGGATTTTGTTGTCGGAATGTGCGATCGTGTGTACAGGGCATTAGTGTTAATGTTTTTCCCGGGGGCTTGGTTTGGCGGGTTTTTCTTGGGTCCGACCCACTGATCCTGTGCTGTAAAAGAGGGACAGTGGTCCAGAGCCAGGGCTCTTGCTCTTGCCTTGGTCTAAAAGAGAATGGTGTTGTACCTTTCTGTCATTATGAAAACTGTCATAATGTAGGAGGTCATCGGAACTTGGGGTTTACCCCGAAGACACCAGCCACTGGGGAATGCCGGGGCAGCACGTAGCCTGAGTTAGGATTAGGAAAGTAAGGACAAGAACTATTTTATTATGGACTTTGCATGCTCTGAGTCTTTGTAAGTAAAGCATTGAAACCTTGCCTTCTGTCTAGTCTGAAGTAATTTAAAGGAGAGTAATGCAAGCATGTACAAACAAACAAAAAGAGCGCACACTAAGTGCAGTAGGGTTAAAAGTTTTAATGTTAAAATTAAATGCAAACTGGCCACAAAATTAAAATAGAAAAAGCATGTACTCAACACTGCCAGCATGGATGCCTCTCTGTGTTCACACTTGTAGTCCTGGATTGCAGTGCTGTCAGATGTGGAAAAATCTGCAGCTGGGGGACAGACACAGGCGCAGTGTGTTGCAGGGGATCTCCTGGATAATGTCACATGTCTCTGGCCAATTTGCATTTGAATTTAACATTAAAGATTTTAATGTTATAATGTTTATTTTTCATATAATACTCTCTTTATTAATGTAATGTCCCCCTGTGACTGTGCTTTATGAAAATAATGCTGTATATACCTTGTTTACAGAGCGCTGATTAGCGCTCATCTGACACGCCACTTCTCTCCTCTCTCGCATGACAGATTCAGTGGGCGGGGCTACCTCTCTCCTCTTCTTCTCCTACCCTCCTGACTGACACCAGCAGAGGATCCCTGGCCCCGCCCACTGCATCTGTCAGCAAAGAGGGGAGAGAGACAGCGTGTCAGATCAGTGCTGATCAACGCTATGCAAATGGTATATTCAGCATTATTTTCATAAAGCACAGTTCCTGGGGGTCATTACATTAACCACTTAAGCCCCGGAAGATCTGGCCCCTTAATGATCAGGCCATTTTTCGCAATGTGGCACTGTGTCGCTTTAACTGACAATTGCGTGGTTGTGCGACGTTGTACAAAAACAAAATTGACATCCTTTTTTCCCCACAAATAGAGCTTTCTTTTGGTGATATTTGATCACCTCTGTGATTTTTATTTTTTGCGCTATAAACAAAAAAAGAGCGACAATTTTGAAAAAAACCCAATATTTTTTACTTTTTGCTATCATAAATATCCCCCATTTTTTTTTACAAAAAATAATTTCTTCCTCAGTTTAGGTCAATATGTATTTTTCTACATATTTTTGGTAAAAAAATTGCAATAAGCGTATATTAATTGGTTTGCACAAAAGTTATAGCGTCTACAAAATAGGGGATAGATTTATGGCATTAATTATTATTATTATTATTTTTTTATTAGTAATGGCTGTGATCTGTGATTTTTATCAGGACTGCGACATTGCGGTGGACAGATCGGACAGTTTTGACACTTTTTTGGGACCATTGACATTTATACAGCTATCAAAGCTACAAATAGCCACTGATTACTGTATAAATGTCATAGAATTGTCTCCTAATTTTCAATTTTTCTTTTGAAAAAAACCTAGAAAAAATATTATATATCCAATTCTGCTACCAAATGAAAGCCCTATCTGTACGGATATATATACAGTGGGGATGGAAAGTATTCAGACCCCCTTAAATTTTTCACTCTTTGTTATATTGCAGCCATTTGCTAAAATAATTTAAGTTCATTTTTTTCCTCATTAATGTACACCCAGCACCCCATATTAACAGAAAAACACAGAATTGTTCACATTTGTGCAGATTTATTAAAAAAGAAAAACTGAAATATCACATGGTCCTAAGTATTCAGACCCTTTGCTCAGTATTTAGTAGAAGCACCCTTTTGATCTAATACAGCCATGAGTCTTTTTGGGAAAGATGATATAAGATGATATAATCAAACACAGATGGACTCAAATGAAGGTGTAAAACCATCTCAAGGATGATCAGAAGTAATGGACAGCACCTGAGTTAAATATATGAGTGTCACAGCAAAGGGTCTGTGGTTAAATGGCACTGCACATCACTCCTAAAACACCCCCATACCAACAGTGAAGTTTGGAGGGGGAACATCATGGTGTGGGGCTGTTTTTCAGCATACAGTAATAGCAAACTTGATAACATTGAAGTAAAGATGAATGGAAAAATGTACCAAGACATTCTTGATAAAAATCTGCTGCCATCTACCAGGATGATGAAGATGAAATGAGGATGGACATTTCAGCAAGACAATGAACCCAAACACAAAGCTAAGGAAACTCTCAATTGGTTTCAAATAAAGAAAATAAAGCTGTTAAATGGCCCAGCCAATCACCCGACTTGAATCCAATAGAAAATCTATGGAAAGAACTAAAGATCAGAGTTCATAGAAGAGGCCCACAGAAACTTCAAGATTTGAAGACGGTTTGTGTGGAAGAATGGGCCAAAATGACCCCTGTTCGGTTCGCACCAGAACTTTCGAACCCTGCGAAAGTTCGGACCCAAATAACAAACCCCATTAAAGTCAGTGGGACCCGAACGTAAAAATCAAATGTGCCCATTTTGAAGGCTTATATGCAAGTAATTGGGCATACAATGGTTATAGGGGCCCGGGTCCTGCCCTGGGGGACATGTATCAATAAAAAAAAAAGTTTGTAAAAAGGTCATTTTTTTTAAATGAACAGTGATTTTTTTTAATTTTTAAAGTGAAAGCATAAAAATGGAAAATTCCTTCCAATATAGTGCCTGGGGGATCCCCTTAGTCTACCTGTAAAGTGTCAGATCTGTACCATGTCTAGAATCTGCTGCAGCAATAATTGAATTTATGAAGCCAAAAAAAAAAAAAGAAATTTCCGCTGCAAGCTGCCTTTATTTTGCTCAGCAAAAGCTGGGGAGCCAATGTGTATGATGAGGCCACAATGTAGTGCAATAGAAACAATGTTAGAGATTTTTGGATACATTGTGGTGTCACTTTGACTTTGGATAGAAGTAATGGGTGCGTAATAATTGGTCTTTGGGTGTCGGTGGAGCATTCCGACCGTAACCCTATAGAGGTACTCTTGATGAAAGCAAGAATTGGCCTTGCTGTAAAAAATTGCAATGATATGCACCTGTCAAACAGGTGCTGAAAAATTGGTCTTTGGGTGTTAATTGTGCCAATGAAACCTATACCAAAAACATTCTTCCAGATGAAATGATTGAACACCCTCAAAGCTAGGCACCCTCGAAGTCCTGCAGAGATTCCACATCCCAAAAAGACTTAATCAGTGACATTGATATCAGGGGCTTCATAGCTGGTAATGCAGAACTGATTCATTTTTATAAAAGTCAAACGGTCTATAGAGTCTGTGGACAGACGCGTTCTATGTTCAGTAACAAAACCTCCTGCAGCACTGAATGCCCCTTCTGAAAGCACACTGGATGCAGGGCAGTCCAACAACTCAATAGCATACTGGGCAAGTTCTGGCCAGTGGTCTATTCTCATGACCCAGTAAGTCAGTGGATCATCAGCTGGAAAGGTCTCCATCTCTGTTTTGGCCCCGAGGTAATCGTCCACCATGTGATGCAGACGCTGCCGATGGGATGTGGAAGCTGACAGCCCTGGGCGACGAGGACTAAAAAAATTCCGAAATGCTTCACTTAGGTGGAAGCCTTTCCCATTGGTCCTCTCTTTAACAAAAGAAGACTCAAAACTACGTTTTCCACAACACTGTAACCTACTAGAGTCAGGAAAAACGTTCAATAAAATCCTCTTTAACGTGTCCTCAAAAGATTTTATCTTCTGCTCTCTCTGTGGGGACGGGATGAGTTCTGAAACCTTCCCCCTATAACGGTGGTCAAGGAGGGTTGTCATTGCCAACCAGTAATCACCCTTCTCCTTTATGCCACTTATTCTTGGGTCCTTTCACAGGCATTGAAGCATGAGGTTGCCCATGCACCTCAAATTTGCCGAGGCTTGAGAAGCAGACTCCTCGGGGTCACACATGATGACAGCATCCAGAAATTCCTCCTCCCAGTCACATACTACTCCCAAGGTTCCTGGGTTTGGAAAGCCATCATTTACAGATAGACGCATGTCTTCCTCTTCTTCAAAGCCTATGAAAGTGGCAGAAACCTCCTCCTCATCCTCCTCCCCTCTCTCCTCCTGTGTGTTCTGTGACATAGGAATCATGGTGTTTGGATAAAGTGGGCCTTGAGAGGAAAGGAAGTCCTCCTCTTCCTCCTGCTGCTCTGCCTCCAATGCCCTGTCCATAATGCCACACAGAGTCAGCTCCAGGAGGAACACAACAGGGATTTTGTCACTAATGCATGCACTGTCACTGCTCACCATTCTTGTGGCCTCCTCAAATGATGACAATACAGTGCATGCATCCTTAAAGTGGATGTAAACCCAATGTCATCCTTTCTAAACTACTGCCATAGGGGTTATCTATAAGGATATACATGCCTCATGCATGTATTATCACCTGTCAAATGTCTCCCCTCTGTCTGTTATGAGACCCGAAAAACTGCAGATTCTGTGGGTGGGTCTGCTGCTTGTATAGCCGCTGCAGCATTCCCAAAGTTGAGTTCCACCTGGTGGGCATGTCACAAATCAGGCGGTTTATGGGCAGGTGGAATTCCCGCTGAATTTCAGCCAATTGAGCACTGGATGTGTATGACTGCCTGAAATGGCTACAGACTCTTCTGGCCTGCTTTAGTACATCTTGCAACCCTGGGTACGCACTTAGGAAACGCTGCACCACCAAATTGAGGACATGTACTTTCCCTGTCTAAGGGCGGACAGGAGGTTTGAGCCATTATCGGACACGACCTGGTTCACACCACGCCTGGCTCCAGCTGGCGTGGTGTGAACCACCTCTGGGCCTGTCCCTGCAGAGCTGCAAGAATCAGCCGGTATATAGGGATACAGGTAGTCATATTCCTTGACAACTTTCTTCATGATTAGGTGCTGTGTCTTGGACAGCCTGGGCAGTGTTTTAGGGTCTCCATATCCGGTTAGGACCCGTGCATCTGGTGCACATTGAACTGGGTATTCTGCAATAATGTCTGATTTCCAATTAAACTTGCTCAACTGGATTGGCTTAGCCAATGCAAATTTAGGAACCCATCTTGCCCAACGATCCTCCTCAAAGGACTTAGCAATGCAAATGGAGGGGGCTGCACTGGCAGACAATTCAATTTTGACAATGGCACAGAGGGAATTTCATCCTTCTCTAGGTCACACAATAGTTCTTCGTCACTCTCACCCCACTTTCCAGTCCATGACAAATTGTCTAAAAACAGTTCAGAGAGGGGCGTGGCCTGACGCATGGAGTGAGAGGATGTGCTGCGCCTCAGCTCCTGGACCCCTCGGCTCTACAGGGTGTTTCTGAGCCAAATCCGGCTGTTAAAAAGACTCCAATGGGGAAAGCTAAGTACCGGGACCAGCAGGGAACGGGGGGATCTCGTCCAGGAGGGGATTTGGGGAGCTTTTTTACCCGATCTTCGGCCGCGGCCCAGCGCCAGCCGAAATCCAAGATGGCGCCGGCGCCTCCGTCCCTGGCCTGTTCCGAGTCAGCCCTGGACTCTATGGCCTGCTCCCAGGCATCCCACACTACCCCTGTGACTCAAGCTTCTCCTCCCAGACTCTCCAGGTGCCGTTCCACTGCATCCGTGGGCTCTGAGGATGGCTGGGATCTAGAATCCCAGATGAGATCCCTGCACAGCTACATGCGGTCTCTCCCTACCAAAGCTGAATTTGAGCAGTGTGTACATCGCATTGAGAAAACCTACAAACAGGAGATCTCTGAGCTTAAAAGGGACATTGGTGTTCATTTTGAGGATATTGAAGCCACAGCAGAGACACTCCATACTTCTGTTCAGAAGCATGAGGAAATACTTAACTCTCACACAACCATGCTGCAGCTCCTTGCGTTTAAGCAAGATGACATCGAGAACAGAAACAGGCATAATAATATCCTGCATCCCTGAATCGGTGGAACCCAAGAACTTGAGGGCGGCGGTAACGGCCATTTTCAATCAGCTCTTACAATTACCCAAAGATAACCCACTTGAACTAGACCGGGTTCACAGGACCTCAGGCCCCAGGAATCCTGATCCTTCATTTGTTCGTGACACGCTCTCCAGAGTGCACTTCTACAACATTAAGGAATCCATCATGCGGGCCGCCAGCACGCAGGACTCTATTCTTTTCAATACCACTCCCGTGATGCTGTTACCTGATCTTTCATGTTTAACCTTAACCATGCGGAAAGCCCTGAAGGCTCTCACACAGCTTCTCCAATCACGCCAAATGAAATACCAATGGCGCTTTCCTTTTCAGATGTGAGTGCTCCATGATGTTAAGACCGCCACATTCCGCACGCTGGGTGACCTCCCTGCATTCCTGGGCACCCTTGAGTTGCCACAGGTGTCTTTGCCAGATTGGCCCTTTTCTCCAACTACACCAGGCCTGCCGTATATCCCGCAGTGGCAGAATTAAAGTCGCAAACGCCGCCCTGGATCTTCACCCCGCATAGACCCTGATGATTGATGTCTTATAGACCGGCTGGTCACTTACCTTTTTTTTTTCTACATGAGCAGGAATGCCTCCTGCACTACCTTGGATCTCTGAGGACTTTCTTTCCTCGAGCCACTGTTGATGGCCTTCACTCTCCCATGCCTCTTCCAGCAAGCAGCTTCTGTTACTGGTCTTTCTTCAACTGGAAGATGTTAATCCTTTCTTTCATGTTATTGTTATCCACATTCTGGGGTTCTTATGTTTTAGAAGATACCAGGTTCCTCTGATAAAAATTGCTTAATGGCTCACAAGCTGTGTAAGGAAGATTCACCTTGGCCTTCTGGGACTGTCGCGGTCCTTACCTGCCGTGAAACTGATCCCGCTGTTCATCCAGTTTCTTCATCCCGGAAGTCCCTGCTGGCTACGTTTGAACTACCACTTTTCCTTTTCCCCAGGGACTGGTGCGCCTGTTTGCATCCCACCATTGCTTTCATGGCACACTCAACAGTTTTATAATGTTGTATTAACCCATGCCTTCCTCCATCCTGATTAGGATTTTGATTATGATATTTTATTATCTATACCTATTTCTGCCTATCACGCTTACATGTACAGCCTAGTTTTACCCACATATTATTGGCCCTGTGGTCCCTGGGGCTCCGGGAGCTCTCGCCATGCTAAACACTAACCCCCCCTTAGGAATACTCGGTGCTCCTACTTGGCACCGTACCATGGTTTACAGATGTTCTATACTTTACAGTTTTTTGTATTGTACTTTATGTTCTTTTTTTCAATTTTTGATTAACTGGTACCACCTTGTGGTTTATCCTACTACATTCAGTATGTTGTTTCATTTGCACGGATCAGGGTCCCAGTCCCCCCCATCTGATCTTCTCAGGTCAGACTGTAATATTGACTTAACAATTATGGATACTGGGACTCTCTTCCTCTCCACGCTCTCTCTCCTCTTCCTCTCTCCTCCCTCGCTCCTTTCTAGTACTACTTCTATATCTCTTATATCTCTTTCTGCTCACTTTCTTGCACCTATCCCTTCCCCTCCCATTTTCCCTTCCTCTTCCCCTCCTCTGCTGGCTGGGGCGGTCTCACAAGGGACTCTCATTGTTTCTTTTTTCTCCCCTTTCCCATTATACCCACCTTGATATGGCCACCACTCCACCACTTAGTCTAGCCTCTTACAATTGTAGAGGCTTTAATACCCCGCAGAAACGTAGTCAGATCCTCTATCACTTCCATAAACAGAAAACTAATATTCTCTTCTTACAAGAAACTCATTTCAGGACTGATTCCATACCCATGATGCACAATCGATACTATACCACTTGGTTTCATAGTACAAATCCCGCTGCAAAATCCAAAGGGGTTTCGATCGTGTTTCATAGGTCCTTTCACCCTGAGGTTATTGACTCATATGTTGATGATCATGGTCACTTTATATTTCTCAAATTAAAATTTAATAATTTTCTCTTTACAGTTGCCAACATCTATGCTCCAAACACAGATCAGGCGCGCTTCCTATCATCCACTCTCGCCAGACTGACCTCTTTTGGAGGTTCTAGTGTTATCGTTGGAGGTGACTTCAATGTGGCTCTTTCCCCGTCTGCCGACACCTCTACTGGTAAGTCTTCCATGTCCACGACCTCACTTTCACACATAAAATCTCTATTACATTCTTATCACCTAGTGGATGTGTGGCGTATACATCATCCTACAGACAGAGATTTCACATACTTTTCTATAGCACATAACTCATATAGCAGACTGGACTATTTTCTCATTTCCCAATCCCTCTTAGATACACCTTTACAAACCTCTCTAGGACATGCCCTCTGGTCTGACCATGCCCCGGTTTACCTGTCTTTCGCCCGACCCCCACATTCACGTAGGGGGCACTCCTGGCGCCTCAATGATAATCTCTTACGGGGCTGAAGTTACTAAAGCAATTCATAACTTTAGAATTGACCACATAGCAGATACAACTTCTCCACTCAACCAATGGGAGGCTCTGAAGTGTGTGGTCAGGGGCGTCCTGATTCAAAACGGTTCTCGCTTGAAAAAAATCAGGTCTGACGACATCCGGCGCCTCCTGACCAACATTTCGGATCTGGAATCCCTACACAAATTAAATATAGACCCCTCCACTTTTGTTGCCCTTTCCAACTCCCGTGGGGATCTACTCCAATTATTAGACTCACACTCTCTCATAGCTAGGGACCGTGCCCGAAAATCCTACTACTCTATAGCCAATAAATGCGGTCAACATTTGGCACGGGTTATCCATCCCAGGGCTCCACGTCTTCCTATCCCCTTCATCACTAAACCAGACCAGACTAAAGTTTTCGGTTGCAAAGACATATCCACCACATTTAAAGACTACTACGCTCAGTTATATAATCTTCCGCAAACCTCCCCTCATAGTTCTCTGTCCCCATCCCAAGACCCAATGCAGACCTACATAATGGAAACGGCACTACCTGTGATTGACCCCCAGGTGTCCGCGGACTTGGATGGCCCCCTGCTGGAACCGGAGTTCCTAGGCGCCATCAAGGAATTAAAACCGGGTAAATGCCCAGGCCCTGATGGCTACTCTCCGAGGTTTTACAAAACCTTTGCACCACTGTTGGTACCGTTTCTCACTAAGGCCTTCAACTCCATTGATGACACTACTCTCCCTTCCAAAGCACTCCTATCAGCCAATGTCTCCATTTTACCGAAACCCAATAAGGACCCTTCTCAATGCAGCAGTTATCGCCCGATATCGCTTTTAAACATTGACCTTAAGCTCTTTGCAAAAATCCTTGCTAATCGTCTCTCTCCCTCTCTCCCCGTGATCATACATAGGGATCAGGTGGGCTTCGTCCCGGGTAGAGAGGCACGGGACAACACCACCAAAACTATTAACCTCATTTCCTATGCCCAACGCCACCATCAACAGATCTGCCTTCTCTCCTTTGATGCCGAGAAGGCTTTAGATCGGGTTAACTGGTGTTTCCTAAAACTCTCCCTCGAGCAAATCGGGTTGGGATCCCCTTTCATCTCCAAAATTATGTCACTATACTCCCATCCCTCTGCTTCGGTTCTGGTTAATGGTGCTTCTTCAGCAGCATTTGATATCTCCAACAGGACTCACCAGGGTTGTCCCCTTTCACCCCTTCTTTTTGTTATAGTAATGGAACACCTAGCGTGTGCCATTCGCCAAAATGATTCTATACAAGGCATACACACGCCATCCGCACACCACAAGCTTGCACTATACGCTGATGATTTACTCATTTACGCACGCCAACCACATATTACCCTCCCTTCCTTGTTCTTGGAGTTTCAACGCTTTGGAAGTTTGAGCAATTTTAAACTCAATATCTCCAAGACTGAGGCACTTAATATCTCTCTCCCTGCTCCCACTCTGTCCTCCCTCAAATCCAATTATACCTTTCATTGGCAGTCCAATGGCATTACGTACTTAGGCGTAACCATACCGACTAACCTGTCACTTCTCTTTACACTGAACTACATCCCCCTCCTCTCCCGACTCCGTAAAGATCTTGCCTCTTGGGGGGACAAACCCATACCCTGGTTTGGACGCATAAACACCCTCAAGATGGACATCTTACCTAAACTGCTCTACCTATTTCAGACCATTCCGACCATAATAACCAAATCCTTTTTCTCTACTTTGCGCTCTCTTTCCATCCGCTTTTTGTGGAATAAAGGATTATCGAGAATCAAATTTAAGTTACTCACCCGGCCAAAATTGCAAGGGGGTACAGGTCTACCTTATTTTGAGCTTTATTACAAAGCCACATTAATGGAACGTATCCTTGACTGGTTCCCACAACCTTTCCAAAAAGCTTCGGTTATGGTTGAACAGGCTTTGTCCCCCGTTGATCTCAGGGCTTTACTTTGGGGCTATAAACGTAACTTATCAGCCTTGGCTGATTCATCACCCTTAACTACAGCTGCCCTTGTACTTTGGTATAAGAGAGGTCTATGCGAGATCCTATCTTCGGATCCATCTCCCTTATCACCACTTTTCGATAATCCTGCCTATCCACAAGGTATAGGGGCTCACGCTATTGGTTCTTTCTCCCGCTCCTCATGGCCTCAAGCACACTCCTTCGTTCGGGCGGACAATGGAACGCCAAATATCCCTCCGGGAAATCGAGACTGGCTCACTTCCATACACCTTTCCACCTTTACCAAACATCTTTTCACTTCCTCCCAGGTCCATCGCCCCTTGACTGACTTTGAACACCTCAGCTCTCTGCAAGAACTACCTAGACACTTGCTATCACATATCTATAGTCTTATTCAATCTCTTACACAGAAAGACCTGCCCACCTACACTAGAGTATGGTCGGCAGACCTGGGAAAGACCATTTCCAGAGCGGATTGGCAAACCGCATTCCACTTCGCACACAAGTCCTCAATCTCATGCTACTCTCAAGAAAAAAACTATAAGGTCATGGTGAGGTGGTATAGGGACCCCGCCTCTCTACGGAAAATTTTCCCCTCAACTTCATCTATTTGTTGGCGTTGTTCTCTCACAACAGGGTCGTACCTGCATGTCTGGTGGGAGTGTGATCGGATCCAGCCCTTTTGGAACAGGTATCCCAAGTTTATGAAAAAATTTACGATGATCCTTTGCACTTGACCCCTGAAATAGCCCTCCTATCTATCCTACCCAGGTTCAATAGCCTCTCAAAAACGCAATCTTCTACGTTTCTTCCTGTCTGTGGCTTGCCAACTTATACCCCTCTTTTGGAAGACAACGACTATTCCCCCACTGTCTCTCTGGACTTCCACCATGAATGATATTATGCGTATGGAGGAGATGCTAGCGCTTGACAATGACATCTACGAGAAATTCATGATATTATGGTCGGTCTGGCGAGGCTTCTCCTCCTCAGATACGCTGTCTTCCTTGCTTCCTGCCTCCCAGATTATAGCTTCCCCCTCAAATTTGAATACCCGCTGATCCCTTGACCATGCCTGAGGATCTGGGGTCCTTCCTCCTCAACCCCAGCCAGCAGAACCCCCCCCCCCCTTCTACCCCTCCCCCCCTTTCCCCCTTTCTTTTTTCTGTTTTCTTTTTTCTTACTTATTTCCTTTTTTTTTTTCTTCTCTGATCTTCTATCCAGATACTTGACATGATTTATCTATATTATAATTTACTTAACCACTGTATATATACGTCATTTTTTTGAAGATGGCTATCTCGGTAACGGCAGCAGCTGCTGCCACAACCGAGGTATCCATCTTTTCAGCGGGCGGTTCCGTACATGATAATGGTGGTCTCTGCGGCGGGTTCGCCGCGAGATCACCGTTATCGGTGGCGGGAGAGGTGCCACCCCCCCTCCCGCCGCTCTCCCGCACCCTCCGCCGCTTACCGGAGCCGTCGGTAGCGGCGGAGGCGATCGGGTCCTGTCACTTCCTCGGTATGGAGATGAGTGAGGCTAAGATGGCCCCCACCCGTCTCCATACCATGTGACGGCCGGAGCGACGTCATTACGACGGCTCCACCCACTTCTCTTAAAGGCACAATTTTTTTGTGTCATTTTTTTTAAACGACTTTTTTTTTTTTTTTTTTTTTGCATTTTAGTCTAAATATGAGATCTGAGGACTTTTTGACCCAAGATCTCATATTTAAGAGGACCTGTCATGCTTTTTTCTATTACAAGGGATGTTTACATTCCTTGTAATAGGAATAAAAGTGATCCAATTTTTTTTTTTTTTAAAAACAGTGAAAAAATAAATAAAATAAAGTAAAATAAATAATAAATTTTTTTTTTTTTTAAAGCGCCCTGTCCCGACGAGCTCGCGCGCAGAAGCGAACGCATACGCGAGTAGCGCCCGCATATGAAAACGGTGGTCAAATCACACATGTGAGGTATCGTCGCGACCGGTAGAGTGAGAGCAATAATTCTAGCCCTAGACCTCCTCTGTAACGCAAAACATGCAATCTGTAGAATTTTTTAAACGTCGCCTATGGAGATTTTTAAGGGTAAAAGTTTGACGCTATTCCACGAGCGGGCGCAATTTTGAAGCGTGACATGATGGGTATCAATTTACTTGGCGTAACATTATATTTCACAATATAAAAAAAAATTGGGCTAACTTTACTGTTGTCTTATTTTTTTTTTCAAAAACGTGAATTTTTTCCAAAAAAAGTGCGCTTAGAAGACCGCTGCGCAAATACGGCGCAAAAAAAAGTATTGCAATGACCGCCATTTTATTCTCTAGGGTGTTAGAAAAAAAACAATATATAATGTTTGGGGGTTCTAAGTAATTTTCTAGCAAAAAAACCTGTTTTAAACATGTAAACACCTAAAATCCAAAACGAGGCTGGTCTTAAAGTG
This sequence comes from Lithobates septentrionalis, assembly GCA_037952835.1. NCBI lineage: Eukaryota > Metazoa > Chordata > Amphibia > Anura > Ranidae > Lithobates > Lithobates septentrionalis. The sequence continues at coordinate 589,037 of JBBDGP010001242.1, forward strand.
GTTAATAAATATCAGCTTAGCTGTGGGCGATAGCCATTTTGCTCGCTGGTTGTTCTCTCAATATGCCATATTTTATGTCAATTGTATTATTTCTTCTGTTGTTTTATTACAATAAAAACATTTTCAACTCTAAAAACAGTTCAGAGAGTCGATTGGATGAGATATCTGAATCGGAAATAGTGGAGCACTCTTCGGCCGGGAGAAGGTTGCGCTTGGAACTAGCAGCAACTGGCACAACAACCTTGTCTCCCCCACTGGCCACAGGTATCACCTCCCCCACTGGCCCACTACTTTCACCCTTTGCAGGCTTACCTGACTCTGGCATCTTTTTCCCCGGTGGTTCCACCTTCACGGAACGCAGGTGGGCCCGACCATGGCCTCGAGGGATAAACAGAGCTTTGGGTCCTGGAGCAGCCACAGAGATGAGATGGGAGGACCTGTTGAGGTCTCGGAGTCTACTAATTGAACTTGCAACTACTCAAGGGTGTTCTGGCTCTAACCCTCTTTCCATAAAAGTTTGTAAGAGAAATAAACATCTCTTTTGCATTCAAGAAGTGTCTGGCGACCAATAACTTCCACCTTGCACCCCCTATGCCTCACAACCCACCACAGAAGGATGTCAGCTATCTCTGGCCCTGGAGGTCCTCATTGGACGGAAGGAGGCCAGGGACCTTGCTACACATAGATTCAACAAGGTGTTGGAAACATTCCTCAGAGATTTTGGTCCATAGTGACATGATAGCATCACGCAGTTGCTGCAGATTTGTTGGCTGCACATCCATGATGTGTCTCTCCCGTTCCACCACATCCCAAAGGTGCTCTATTGCAGTGGTTCTCAACCTCAGTCCTCAAGTACCCCCAACAGACCATGTGTTGGTAACTTCTCTTAGATAAAATAGCTATCCAAAATACCAAGCCATTGACTCTGATTTAAAGCATCTGTGCAAGATAAAGGAAAACCTGCATACATGGCCTGTTGGGGGTACTTGAGGACAGAAGTTGAGAACCACTGCTCTAAGATCTGGTGACCGTGAAGGCCATTGGAGTACAGTGAACTCACTTTCATGTTCAAGAAACCAGTTTGAGATGATTTGAGCTTTGTGACATGGAGCATTATCCTGCTGGAAGTAGCCATCAGAAGATGGGTGCACTGTAGTCATAAAGGGATGGACATGGTCAGCAACAATATTCAGGTAGGCTGTGGCTTTTAACCACTTCTCGCCTGTAGGACATCATATGACGTCCTTGGACTTTTTTCAGCAGACGATTCCCTGAAAAGTAAAAGCCCCCACCCCCCCCCCCCCCCCTCCTGCTGTCCTCCGGTGCTTTTCCCAGCTCGCCCATGTGATCGGTGAGCCGGAGAAGGAATCCACTGCCGCAAGCGGTTTACCATAGAGCTGGCCATGGCCCAAATGGTCCCCGGCCATCTATTTGACCCTCGGAGGCTGGAAGTGATGACAGTTTGGCACCGGCAGTTGTAAACAATGCCGTGTTTTTTGCTGGAAAGCCTGAGATCATTTTTTTAAATCTCAGGCTTTCCAGCATAGAGGAGAGATCTGGAGACTTATAGACCCCAGATCTCCTCATAAAGGGGACCTGTCATGCCCTATTCCAAGGGATGTTTACATTACGACTGGCTTCTATTGAATGAATGGGCATGATGGAAAACCAGCTTCTGATAAGCATCCAATCAGTGCTGATAGCCAATGGCTACAAGTGCTGATCAGTGTGTTCTGGTGGAGGGGGAGGGGGGGGTCAGAACACAAAGGTACAGCGGGGAGATCGCCACACTAACATCGCTTGTGTTAGTACAGCAATCTCTCATATTTTTTTTTCATTCAGCCTGCTTGGTTCCATTAAAAAAAAACTTATAGTGTGTACCCAGCTTTAAATGGGTAACTATTATAAAAAAGAAATGTGGTAATTGCGCAGGTGACAGTAATAAATGATCAAAGAAAGCAGCTGGCAATCACCCAACAGAACATATATGTAAAAACATAAAAAACAAAAGTTTGCGCACTAGTGTCTGAAAAACATAAACATAAAGTATCCAAACTCCTCGCGACTCTTGGGGTGAAGGATGATAGAAACACCCAAAGTACACTTTCCACCGTGAAATATAAAAGATACCAAGATAACAAGACTCCACATTATAGGAGCCTAGTAAAGCATTGATTCACACCCACACCATTGAAGATTCATCCATTGAAAACAAACGAGAATGGCGTTGAAGTCAGCCTTGCTGGTATCTTCTTTCCTTTTCTGATCCTCTGTTCCATTGGCAAATGGCACTACCCCACGATCTATGGAGCCTGCTCTGGGCTTGATGATGTCACGAGCAGTCCACCGCTCAAGACCCACACTGTATCGTTGGACGGTGGACTGTTGGGAATCCTGCGTTGCATAAGAGGGGGGCGGGGTCACCCGTACACGTCACTCGGAAACCCTGCGTTTCCCCTTGTCAGAGGGGGACCGAGTCACGTGACAGGTGGCCCCGCCCTCAGCTACATAAGAACTGTCAAGCTGGCGCCGCGTCATTGGCTGGGTGCCTCCGGTGGAGGCAGGACCCTGTGCGTGTTCCTCGCTGGAGTCGCTGGAGATCATTCATCGCTGGAGATCGAGAATTCGATTACATCGCTGGAGTAGGAACAGAATTTATTGGATTACATCGCTGGAATCTCTTTTTTATTTTTTCATTTTTAATAAAGGACTTGTCCCAAGCCGTCTCCTGTGTTTTTTTTAACATCTTGAAACTTTCTGTTTGTGAAATGGTAGGGGTACAATGTACCCCTTACCAATTCACATGGGAGGCGGGATCTGGGTGTCCCCTTTGTTAAAGGGGGCTTTCAGATTCCGATAAGCCCCCCACCCGCAGACCCCCACAACCACCGGGTAAGGGTTGTGGGGATGAGGCCCTTGTTACCATCAACATGGGGACATCCTCCCAATGTTGAGGTCATGTGGCCTGGTACAGTTCAGGGGCGGGCGCTCTCTTGTCCCCCCCTCTTTTCCTTCCAGGTTGCGTGCTCGGATAAGGGTCTGGTGTGGATTTTTGGGGGAACCCCACGCCATTTTTTTTTTTAAATTTTGGCACTGAGTTCCCCTTAAAATCCATACCAGACCCGAAGGGGGAACCCCACGCCATTTTATTTTTTAATTTTGGCGCAGAGTTCCCCTTAATATTCATACCAGACCTGAAGGGCCTGGTAATGGAATTTTGGGGGTCCCCACGCATTTTTTTTTTCCTTGACTTTCAATGATTTTTATGTGTATTGTTGGGACCGACAATTCATTAATAGCCGGCACTAGCGCTAGCACTTTTAAATGACTTTTTTTCCTTCAGAAATGTCATTTTGCTCTCGGACTGTTTTAAACACGGGAAACATGCGCTACTTTACAGGCATACTATAGGCACCCCCCAGGTATGAAATTTAAAGGAATATTTCACTTTTATTGTTTCACTTTAAGCATTATTAAAATCACTGCTCCCGAAAAAACGGCAGTTTTTAAAACTTTTTTTACATTGATACATGTCCCCTGGGGCAGGACCCAGGTCCCCAAACACTTTTTATGGCAATAACTTGCAAATTAACCTTTAAAATTAGCACTTTAAATTTCTCCCATAGACTTTTAAAGGGTGTTCCGCGGCTTTTCGAATTTGCAGAGAACACCCCAAATTGTTTGCTGTTCGGCGAACGGGCGAACAGCCAATGTTCGAGTCGAACTCATGTTCGACTCGAACAGAAAGCCCATCCCTACTATTAACATACTTTATCAGAGAAGACAGAAGTACCATGTGAAGAGTGAGTTTTTACCCGCCTCTAACTAACCTACACACACAAAGATAGATAGGTTTGAAGAGTATGTACACAGACAAGACTAAAGCTGTGTACAGGAGACCGGTCCCATACTCACCCTCAGGGCATGTAAACTAACAAAACTAAAGCTGACCATACACGGATTGAATACACGGATTAATACATGGTTCAGCGGGGACCAGTCAGATTTTGATCCATGTTTGGGTACCCTGAGTGTACAGAAGTCGATCAACCTCTGTGCAACCAGCCAGCTCTGCCACCATCCTTCCTGGAACCTGGTACAGACGCTTGGCACTCTCCAGTCTCTCCTCCCATTCTGCCACAGGAATAGACATGTGTGGTTTGTTTCGTTCGGAATTAAAATTCTGACAAATTTTCATTATTCGGAAATTCGGATGTATCTGAATTTCAGAATTAGAATAGTACCGAATTTAAATGAATCCGAAATAACGAAATTGGAATTCAGACGAAAATCAAATTGGAAAATTTTTCGAATACTTTTCGAATTCGAATAGTTTTCAAATTCGAATTTGGAAACTTTTTGAATAGTTTTCAAATTCAAAATCTTTTCGAATTTGTATAGTTTTCCAATTTCCAAAGAGAAATAAATAGAATAGAAAATAAAAAAAATAGAATAAAAAACAAATATTTATATTCCTTTATTTTCTATTCTATTTTATTCTTTTTGGAAATTGGAAAACTATTTGAATTCAAAAACTTTTTGAATTTGAAAACTTTTTGAAATCTATTCGAAAACTTTTCTAATTCGAAAACTATTCCAAACCGATTCGAAAACATTTCGAATCGATTTGAAAACGAATAAACAAAACGAATCCCGAAAACGAATTAAACGAATGAAACTAATTTAACTAAACTAATTTATGCAAATAATGAATCGAAACAAAACACATTTTTAAGAAGACCAGGAACACGGCTGGGTGGCTAGACGGAGCTCCTGCGTCGCCGCCCCGCCTACCCCCCGCCCTGCTTCGCTCCGACCACCCCCTGCCCCACTCCGCCCCGCTGCCGGTCTGTTATAGAAAGGGGTTCTATTCTATCTGTTCTGCAATGGCGACTGAGACCTACTAGGACATCTGATGTAAGGTGTAAAAGTGTCCCTAAAATTTTTTTAACAATGTTGGCAACTATGGTATAAGGGCTAAGGCCGATCCGAGTCATGCTGGAACCCAAACCTCCTTCCGCACCCTCTGCAAGGGACTTATCCTGCTGACTGAGTGGTCCCAAACTGTCTCAACGCATGGAAAATGTCAGAACTGAGACTGTATGCAGGAGAACGGTCCCAAACACATCTCTGAACAAGTAAACTGAAAGAACTGAGACTAAGAATGTGGAAACTGGTCCCAAACACAGCATCTGGTCATGTAAAATGGCAAAACTGAGACTGTGTGCAGGAGAGTGGTTCCAAATACAGCCTCCGAGAATTAAACAAATAGAAGGGCATTTTCAAGCCACTTCCATTGTGCTTTCATGTTTTGATACAAAACTAATTTTTTTCGTTCTGCACATGTCTACACAGGAATGTTAGCCATTGAACTTCGGTATAGCATACTTACCAACTGTCCCGAATTTCCCGGGACATTCCCGGGATTTAGACTCTTTTCCCAATTTTATTGTTTCCTGGGAAATGTCCCGAGAAATCAATTTTTTCACGATTTTGCGCCGCCGCTGCCTGCCGCCGTTAGAGGTCCGCGGCCTGGCGGAGACATTGTCTCCGCCAGCCGCCTTTTTTAAGAAGACTAGGAACACGGCTGGGTGGCTAGACGGAGCTCCTGCATCGCTGCCCCGCCTACCCCCCGCCCTGCTTCGCTCTGCCCACCCCCCGCCCCACTCTGCCCCGCTGCCGGTCTGTTATGGAAAGTTGTTCTATTCTATCTGTTCTGCAATGGCGACTGAGACCTACTAGGACACCTGGACACCTGATGTAAGGGGGGGCACCGCTGGGGACATCTGATGTAACGGTGGGCTAAGCTGGGGACACCTGATGTAAGGGGGGGCTCCGCTGGGGACATCTGATGTAAGGGGGGCACCGCTGGGGACATCTGATGTAAGGGGGGGCACAGCTGGGGACACCTGATTTAAGGGGGGCTCCGCTGGGGACACCTGATGTAAGGGGGCTCCGCTGGGGACACCTGATGTAAGAGGGGGCACCACTGGGGACACCTGATGTAAGGGGGGCACCGCTGGGGACATCTGATGTGAGGGGGGCACCGCTGGGGACATCTGATGTAAGGGGGGCACCACTGGGGACATCTGATGTAAGGGGGGCTCTTCTGAGGACATCTGATGTAAGGGGGGCTCCGCTGGGGACATCTGATGTAAGTGGGGCTCCGCTGGGGACACCTGTTCTAAGGGGGGCACCGCTGGGGGCATCTGATGTAAGGGGGCACCGCTGGGGACACCTGATGTAAGGGGGGCACCGCTGGGGACATCTGATGTAAGAGGGGGCTCTGCTGGGGACGTCTGATGTAAGCGGGGCACCACTGGGGACATCTGATGTAAGGGGGGGCTCCGCTGGGGAGATCTGATGTAAGGGGGGGCTCTGCTGGGGACATCTGATGTAAGGGGGGCTCCGCTGGGGACACCTAATGTAAGGGGGCACCGCTGGAGACATCTGATGTAAGGGGGGCTCCACTGGGGGGCATCTGATGTAAGGGTGGCTCCGCTGGGGACACCTGATGTAAGGGGGGCTCCGCTGGGGACACCTGATGTAAGGGGGGCTCAGCTGGGGACATCTGATGTAAGGGGGGCTCTGCTGGGGACATCTGATGTAAGGGGGGCTCCGTTGGAGACACCTGATGTAAGGAGGGGCTCCGCTGGGGACATCTGATGTATAGATGGACTCCGCTGGGGACATCTGATGCAAGAAAGGACTCCACTGGGGACATCTGATGCAAGGAGGGACTCCACTGGGGGCACCTGATGCAAGGACGGACTCTGCTGGGGGAACCTGATGCAAGGACAGACTCTGCTGGGACACCTGATGCAAGGACGGACTCTGCTGGGGGCACCTGATGCAAGGACGGATGGCTGGTGGCAGGCGACGTGGCAGGTGACACGCTCAGGGATCCCACTGATTTGGCATTATGGTGAGTTGAATGATTTCATTTTATATTACAATGTAATAATAGAAATAATGCACTTCAATCATCCTGACACCATAACAACCATGGTGCCGGTGTTCTGCCGAGAAAGTTCCGCTCGGCGGATAAGTTCCCCCCTCTACTGCGCATGCGCAGTAGGATCCGGCGGAAATAGCCGAAGCGGAACAGCTGAAAATCAGCTGTACACGGCGCCTGTAAGAGGGCCCCTCGTGGGCTCGCTTCGCTCGCCACGCTTCGGGCACGGCCTCGCTGCGCTCGGCACTTTTAGATTCCCCCTCTAGGTCCACTTGGATGGTGGGGAAGGAACCAGTACAGCTGATTGAAGCGTTTGAGCTTCGGCTATCTCCGGCAGCTGACAGTAGTACGTACTGCGCAGGCGCTGCGCAGTACAGGGGGGGAACTTATCCGCCGAGGGAACTTTCTCGGCAAGACACCGGGATGATTGACGTGCTAACACCAGGTGTTTGGAGTATCTTTATCTGCTGATTGTTAAACTTTCTAGAATACACATATTTCTATCGTTGTGTAGGATCTGGGGCTGCTGTCCCTCCATCCCTCTCCCCCCCTTTCCCTCTCCATCCCTCATTCATCTCAGACTCTAACCACACCCCCTTTGAGCCACACCCATTTAAGACATGCCCACTATTTTGCATAGGCCACACCCATTTTTACTTTCCCCCTGTGACACTCCTACAAACGCATGCCCCACCCCCTGATTATAATAAGACTCCGCCTACAGCCAAAAAAGTGTCCCTTAAATTTTTGGCAACTATGGTATAAGGGCTGAGGCCGATCCGAGTCACGCTGGAACCCAAACCTCCTTCCGCACCCTCTGCAAGGGACTTATCCTGCTGACTGAGTGGTCCCAAACTGTCTCAACGCATGGAAAATGTCAGAACTGAGACTGTATGCAGGAGAACGGTCCCAAACACATCTCTGAACAAGTAAACTGAAAGAACTGAGGCTAAGAATGTGGAAACTGGTCCCAAACACAGCATCAGGTCATGTAAAATGGCAAAACTGAGACTGTGTGCAGGATAGTGGTTCCAAATACAGCCTCAGAGAATTAAACAAATAGAAGGGCATTTTCAAGCCACTTCCATTGTGCTTTTATGTTTTGATACAGAATAAAGAATAATTAACAAGTTAATTAGAAACTGCACTCCCTTTATGCCCCGTACACACGGTCGGATTTTCTGATGGAAAATGTCCGATCGGAGCGTGTTGTCGGAAATTCCAACCGTGTGTGGGCTCCATCGGACATTTTCCATCGGATTTTCCGACACACAAACTTTGAGCGCAGGATATAAAATTTTCCGACAACAAAATCCGTTGTCGGAAATTCCGATCGTGTGTACACAAATCCGACGGACAAAGTGCCACGCATGCTCAGAATAAATAAAGAGATGAAAGCTATTGGCCACTGCCCCGTTTATAGTCCCGACGTATGTGTTTTACGTCACCGCGTTCAGAATGATCGGATTTTCCGACAACTTTGTGTGACCGTGTGTATGCAAGACAAGTTTGAGCCAACATCCGTCGGAAAAAATCCTAGGATTTTGTTGTCGGAATGTCTGAACAAAGTCCGACCATGTGTACGGGGCATTAGAATGTAAGTACAAATAAGAAAATAACAATCACAGAAATGCAAATAAGAAAATAATAATCACAAAAATGTAAGAAATACTGTGTCGTTGGTGACAACCATAAGTGATTTTCTGCTAGAGTCCAATCAAAAAGCATCAAAGTGTTGAAATATCAAGCAGTAAAAAACAAAAATCAAAAACAAAAAGTGTTCAAAAATTGAGATAAAATTCTCAAAAACTTCTGGATGAATCCTCGTAATATTATTCCCTGTACACACGATAGGATTTTCCGATGGAAAATGTGTGATAGGACCTTGTTGTCGGAAATTCCGACCATGTGTAGGCTCCATCACACATTTTCCATAGGAATTTCCAACACACAAAGTTTGAGAGCTGGCTATAAAATTTTCCGACAACAAAATCCATTGTCGGAAATTCTGATCGTGTGTACACAATTCTGACGCACAAAGTGCCACGTATGCTCGGAATCAAGCAGAAGAGCAACACTGGCTATTGAATTTCATTTTTCTCGGCTCATCGTACGTGTTGTACATCACCGCGTTCTTGACTTTCGGAATTTCCAACCAACTTTGTGTGACCGTGTGTATGCAAGACAAGTTTGAGCCAACATCCGTCGGAAAAAATCCCATGGATTTTGTTGTCGGAAAATCCTATCGTGTGTACAGGGCATTAGGCAAACATCAAGGGAACAGTAATCCACCACCATCACCGGCCACACAGTCTATTCACCAGATTGTGGTGACTCTCATTACAGGACTCAGAAGCGCTTCATAGACATGCCAGAAAGATTCTCACAATCACGGTTTGGTCCAGGTGCTGAAAATCAGGAACGCTATGACTGCATGGACACTGGATGGATTTGGTTGAACCCTTGGATGGAAATTGATCATTGAAGATCATTAATGCCATGAATGGGAAGAAAATAAATGGAAGGCTCCCATCGTGAAATATGCCAAAAAATGTATTAAAAACAGGCTAAAAAAAACGCATGAGCCACATAAGGGTCTGTGCGGACAATCAAACAACGAATGCAGCTAAGAAGCTGCGTAGCAAGCGGAAGTAACATGTCACGTTTGTTTAATCCGACCGGTTTCGTCAGTACACTCTGATGTCGTTAAGGATCGTTCTGTACGTAGATCCCTGATGACGTCAGAGCGTACTGACGAAACCGAACGTGACACGTTACTTCCGCTTGCTACACAGCTTCGTAGCTGCGTTCGTTGTTTGATTGTCCGCCCAGACCCTTATGTGGCTCATGCGGTTTTTTTAGCCTGTTTTTAATACATTTTTTGGCATACAGTATTTCACGATGGGAGCCTTCTATTTATCTTCTTCCCGTTCATGGCATTAATGATCTTCAATGACCAATTTCCATCCGAGGGTTCAACCAAATCCATCCAGTGTCCATGCAGTCACAGCGTTCCTGATTTTCAGCACCAGGACCAAACCGTGATCGTGAGAATCTTTCTGGCATGTCTATGAAGCGCTTCTGACTCCTGTAATGGGAGTCACCACAATCTGGTGAGTAGACTGTGTGGCCGGGGATGGTGGTGGAATACTGTTCCCTTGATGTTTGCCGAATATTAGGAGGATTCATCCAGGAGTTTTTGAGAATTTATCTGAATTTTTGAACACTTTTTGTTTTTTACTGCTTGATATTTCAACACTTTGATGCTTTTTGATTGGACTCTAGCCGAAAGTCACTTATGGTTGTCACCAATGACACAGTATTTCTTACATTTTTGTGATTATTTTCTTATTTGCATTTCTGTGATTGTTATTTTCTTATTTGTACTTACATTCTAAAAGGGAGCGCAGTTTGTAATTAACTCATTAATTATTCTCTCTTCACTTACCCTTATAACGTGCTGCCCTTATATATAATTTTTAAAATGTATTTTTTACTTTTTATTTTTATTTAAAAATTCAAAAGTCTCCACCTGCGCGGGTTGGTGGTTTTTACCATTTAAAATAATTTGATACAGAACAACTTGTAAACAGGCTCGGACTGGGACAAAAAATAGGCCCAGGCATTTTAGACTGGGCTGCCAACTTTTCCAGGGACCCGGGGGGGGGGGGCTTGGGTGTCAGTAGACATTCGTGGGGGTGGCTGGTGTTGCAATGATTACAGTGCCCCTTTACAGTGCAGTCCCCTTTATATTACAGTGTCCCGGTCCTATTGTGACCATACAATGCTATTACTGTCTGTCTCCTATTGACACCTATTGACGTCTGTCTCTAAATTGGCACACACTGCCCAGTGACAGTGACCTGCTCTCTCTCTGGTGGTGCTGGACAGCATGGCGCTCTCTCTCTGGTGGTGCTGGACAGTGTGGTGCTCTCTTTCTGGTGGTGCTGGACAGCATGGCGCTCTCTCTCTGGTGGTGCTGGACAGCGTGGCGCTCTTTCTGGTGGTGCTGGACAGCGTGGCGCTCTCTTTCTGATGGTACTGAACAGCATGCCGCTCTCTCTCTCTGGTGGTGCTGGACAGCGTGGCGCTCTGTCGCTGGTGGTGCTGGACAGCGTGGCGCTCTCTTTCTGGTGGTGCTGGACAGCATGGCATTCTCTCTCTGGTGGTCTGGTGGTGCTGGACAGCGTGGCGCTCTCTTTCTGGTGGTGCGGTACAGTGTGGATCTCTCTCTCTGGTGGTGTGGGTACAGAGTGGCTCTCTCTGGTGGTGTGGGTACAGTGTGGCTTTCTCTGGTTGGTGGTGCGGGTACAGCGTGGCTCTCCTGGCTCTCTCTGGTGGTGTGGGTACAGCGTGGCTCTCTCTCTCTCTGGTGGTGTGGGTAGAGCGTGGCTCTTGTGTCTCTCTCGGGTGGTGCGGGTACAGCGTGGCTCTCTCTCTCTCTAGTGGTACGGTACAGCGTGGCTCTCTCTGGTGGTGTGGGTACAGCGTGGTTCTCTCTCTCTGGTGGTGTGGTACAGCGTGTCTCTCTCTCTCTCTCGGGTGGTGCGGGTACAGCGTGGCTCTCTCTGGTGTTGTGGGTACAGCGTGGCTCTCTCTATCTGGTGCTACGGTAAAGCGTGGCTCTCTCTGGTGGTGTGGGTACAGGGTGTCTCTCTCTCTCTAGTGGTGCGGGTACAGCGTGACCCTCTCTCTCTGGTGGTGTGGGTACAGCATGGCTCTATCTGGTGGTGCTGGGGCTATTAGTTCTCCCAGCACAGTCCTCTCTTTCTTTTTCCATGTCCCCTGTAGTAGCTGCTACAATGTAGTACTCCTCAGCTTGTTTCTGGGTTTTCTCTTTTTCACCCAGCAGAGTGCATGCTGGGGACTGTAGCCTGTTTCCTGCTGAGAACAATTGGGCCACCAATCTCTGGGACTACATTTCCCATGATGCCCCTCTAGTTTCTTCTGATTGGCCCTCCGCTGTGGCTAATGGGGAGGGAGGAAGAACAGGCAGGGACCTTTCTCTTCTCCCGTGCTGGTCACATGAGAAGGGGAGGGGGGGGCGAGTGGGGGAAACATCCTGACAACTGCCCGCAGGTCTCCCCCCCCACCGTGCGGACGCCCATGACTGGAGGAGGAGCAGTCGATAGGAGCGGAGAGCGGACATGTCAGCGTTGGCTCTGAGGCTGAGCTGTGTGTGAGAGAGACACACAGCTCAGCCCATGCAGCCGCTAGTTCTGCCGGAGAAGACTAGGGGTGCCACATTATCCCTTTAATCCAGGACACACAGTAATTACACAGGTAATGTGGCTGATTAAGGTGGTAATTAAACTCTTATCTGCATTAAATCAGCTTCAGAATGTAATTAGTATGTGTCCTGGATTAAAGGGATTATGTGGCAACCCTAGAGAAGACACAGGCATTAACCCTGTCCAGGCAGCGGTCACGGCTTACCTCCCGCTATGCGGCTTGATCAACAACATGCCACGGAGCGGGTAGCCCCGGCCCACCAGGCAGATGCCCGGTCTGCCCTAAGGCCAGTCCGGGCTAGTCCAGGCCTGCTTGTAAAATTAAAATAGAATGTAAACTATGAAAGGCATCTTGCTGTGTTACTGTTTCCTACATGTTATTATGTGCAATGCAGTATTTCACATGAAATATATTCTGCTTTGGATGTAGTACATTAAAAAAAATCACATCAGTTTTCTGAAGTTTCTATTTCCAGGGAAAGGGCGTAGTCTAGAAATATACCTCAACAGAACAAACAAAAGAGTATGTGGATTGAGGAAAGGAAACTAAAAGTGCTGGATGACGTCCACTCCACATATCTGACCTGCAGATAACTGAAGATTGCATACATAGTTGCATAGTTGGTAAGGTTATATAAATACATCTGTTTTCCATATTCCTGTATACCAGGGGTACAGGGGTCATTAGAATGTAGGGAAATGTACAGAGGTCAATAGGATGTAGGGCAGTGTACAGAGGTCAGTAGTAGTTAGGGCAGTGTACAGAGGTCATTAGGATGTAGAACAGTATACAGAGGTCATTAGGATGTAGAGCAGTGTACAGAAGTCAGTAGTAGGTAGAGCAGTGTACATGGGTCAGTAGGATGTAGGGCAGTGTACAGAGGTCAGTAGTATGTAGGGCAGTGTACAGAGGTCAGTAGTATGTAGGGCAGTGTACAGAGGTCAGTAGTATGTAGGGCAGTGTACAGAGGTTAGTAGGATGTAGGGCAATGTACAGAGGACAGTAGGATGGAGGGCAGTGTACAGAGGTCCATAGTAGGTAGGGCAGTGTACAGGGGTCATTAGAATGTAGGGCAGTGTACAGAGGTCAATAGGATGTAGGGCAGTGTGCAGGGGTCATTAGGATGTAGGGCAGTGTACAGGGGTCAGTAGTAGTTCGGGCAGTGTACCAAGGTCATTAGGATGTAGAGCAGTATACAGAGGTCATTAGGATGTAGAGTAGTGTACAGAAGTCAGTAGTAGGTAGAGCAGTGTACAGGGGTCGTTGGAATGTAGAGCAGTGTACAGAAGTCAATACTATGTAGGGCAGTGTACAGAGGTCAGTAGTATGTAGGGCAGTGTACAGAGTTCACTAGGATGTAGGGCAGTGTACAGAGGTCAGGAGGATGTAGGGCAGTGTACAGAAGTCAGTAGGATGTAGGGCAGTGTACAGAGGTCAGTAGGATGTAGGGCAGTGTACAGAGGTCAGTAGTAGGTAGAGCAGTGTACAGGGGTCAGTAGGGCAGAGGAAAGGGGTGAACAGGGCAGAAGACAGGACATAAGCAGGGTAGAGTACAGGGAGTCAGCAGTGCAGTGTACAGAGGACAAAGTAGAGTGAGGTTATGAGGGCACAGTACTAGGGGACAGGAGGGCACAGAGGTCAGGAGGGCATGGTACTGGAGGCCAGGAGGGCATGGTACACAGAGGTTAGGAGGGCATGGTACTAGAGGTCAGAGGGGCAGGGTACTAGAGGTCAGAGGGGCAGGGTACACAGAGGCCAGGAGGGCATGGTACACAGAGGTCAGGAGGGCATGGTACTGAAGGTCGGGAGGCCATGGTACACAGAGATCAGGAGGGCATGGTACTGGAGGTCAGGAGGGCATGGTACTAGAGGTCAGGAGGCCACCGTACACAGGGGTCAGGAGGGTATGGTACTGGAGGTCGAGAGGCCACGGTACACAGAGGTCAGGAGGGCATGGTACTGAGGTCAGGAGGGCACAATAGATGGAGGTCAGGAAGGCACGGTAGATGGAGGTCAAGAGGGCATGCACGGAGGTCAAGGTACACAGAGGCCAGGAGAGCATGGTACTGAGGGTTAGGAGGATATGGTACAGGGAAGTCAGGAGAGGACAGAAGCAGTTTCCTGATGCAGAGTGGCAGAGGGAAGCTGCTGTGACAGATCTACCTGATGTGGTATGCTGATCACCACCGGTCCTTCTCTCTCATCCATCACATGTGATAACACAGACAAGCACTTTTGATGGACTGGAGAGGAGGGCTGGCGGGGATCAGCATACCCTATGTAAAAGAGCCTGGACTTGCCCCAGCATTACTTTTGAGTCAGACTCGCCACAAAAATCCAGGGCTCACAGCACTGATGTCCAAGCCGACAGAGCATCTTAGGAGTCGCAAGGCATTCCCCGCCCCGCAGTCGCGTGTTTGCAAGGGGCATGCCGCCGGGAATGCCTCGACAGCCTTGGCTGTGCTTTGACTGTTTCCCGGCTGAAGAGCTCAGGTGACGAAAACCAGAGCTGTTTGTTTCCTGCACTGCTATGCCGCTAGAACACGAGGGTGGGAAAGGCAGAGACCTGATCGTGATCTACTTGTCACCTGCAAGCGGTCGACCAGTAGATCACGATTGACAGGTTGCCGACCCCGCTGTATACTGTGTTTCCTAAGGAAAACATTTGTAGCAATACCCAGTGGCGTAACTAAAACCTTCAGGGCCCCGATGCAAGAAATCATGAAGGGCCCCCCTGCCCCCTGGACAGCGCTTTTCCTAGGGGGATGTCTGATAAGAGGAGGAGCCGCGAGAGCCGCAGAGGGACCCCAGAAGTCGGTGTTCGGGGCCACTCTGTGCAAAACTAACTGCACAATGAAGGTATGACATGTTTGTTATTTAAAAAAAAAAAACCTTTACAATCACTTTAAGGGGTTAAAACAGGTGGTCAGGAGGCAACATATTGCCTCTTTACCGGCTGTCAAATGCCTCTGAAAAGTGATCTGAGCATGGATCGCTTTTCAGAGGAACAGCATTTTGTTGCTGGTACTTTGAACGAGCAAGAAAAAAAAATCAGTCCTGATTGTACACATATAGGGTGTCAGGATTAAACGCGCATACATAAAATGTGCATACATACATCTAAACAGTGGCGGCTGGTGCTCAAAATTTTTTTGGGGGCGCAAACATTTTTTGAAAAAAAAAATCATCAAATGCAGCCACTGTGCCCATCAAACGCTGCCACTGTGCCCATCAAACGCTGCCACTGTGCCACTTAAATGCTGCCAGTGTGCCATCAAACGCAGCCACTGTGCCATCAATTGCTGCCACTATGCCCATCAAATTCTGCCACTATGCCCATCAAACGCAGCCACTGTGTCCATCAAACGCTGCCAGTGTGCCCATCAAACGCTGCCACTGTGCCCATTAAATGCTGCCACTGTGCCCATCAAATGCTGCCACTGTGCCATCAAACGCTGCCACTGTGCCCATTAAATGCTGCCAGTGTTCCATCAAACGCAGCCACTGTGCCATCAATTGCAGCCACTGTGCCAAACACTGCCACTGTACCCATCAAACGCAGCCAGTGTGCCCATCAAACGCAGCCAGTGTGCCCATCAAATGCTGCCAGTGTTCCATCAAACGCAGCCACTGTGCCATCAATTGCAGCCACTGTGCCAAACACTGCCACTGTACCCATCAAACGCAGCCAGTGTGCCCATCAAACGCAGCCAGTGTGCCCATCAAATGCTGCCAGTGTGCCCATCAAATGCTGCCAGTGTGCCCATCAATTTCTGCCAGTGTGCCCATCAAATTCTGCCAGTGTGCCCATCAAATGCTGCCAGTGTGCCCATCAAATGCTGCCCGTGTGCCCATTAAATGCTGCCAGTGTGCCCTTGAATGCCCCCAGTGTGACCCCCGACCGCTCACCGGCACTTACCCTGTCTTGGTGGGGCAGAGGGTGACTGCGACGAGTGGGGTCCTCCATGCGTCTCCTGCTGTCCTCATCTCCCGTCCTCTCCTCCTGATAGGCGTCCAATAGTGGCGACTGTCGTTTCAGCCAATCAGGTGACGGGTAACAGACCCGAGAACCAGATTGTCGGAGAGGCAGTTTAGTGTTAGGAAAGCGCATAGTCATTCGCTTTTCTAAACACAGCTGAGTGACCCGTGAGGTCACCTTTTTTGATGCCTATTAGAGCCTATGGCTCTAATCCGGTGCTTCAAACACCCCCCCCCCGCCGCTGTAATTCAGGTTCCCTGCACCCAAAAAGGGGCTGGGCGCCTGAATAGGGGGTGGCAGCGGCGGCCATAGATAGATTCATGCAATGCATGAATCTATCTATTGGTGATAGAGGGGTGGCTGGAGAGAGGGGGGCGGCGCCCGTGCGCCCTTAATGCATGGGCCACCAGTGCATCTAAACACACACACACATAGATAAACACACACATAATATACACATACATATACTGTATATACACACACAAACACATATACATATATAAATACACACATAAACATATGCAAACACATACATGAACACACATATAAGAACACACATACAGAAAGCCTTTTCAAAAATGGCAGTGCTTTACCTCACCTCTTCCTGCCGGGTACTGCACTGTAGGGGGAGACAAAGAGCACAGCACACACTGCTTTCACTTTAGAACAGTGTGACAAGCTCCCCGCACAGTGCCGATTACAGTTCGGCTGACGATGGGAAGATCGATCTCAGCCGCTCCTCCTATCAAGATAAACAGGGGGGGCCTCAAGGGCCCCCTGCAGCATGGGGCCCAGTCGCCATGGCGACCTCAGCGACCCCTATACTTCCGCCACTGGCACTACCCCCGTATGAACCACTTGGTAATTTGTTCTCTGTGCTGCCTCTTGATTCCAAGAACAACCTCAGCCCCTCTGATATACCTGGTTAGATGAAAGTCACTGCAAGCACTTAAAGAACACAAATATAGATACCTTTAACTCAGCTGTGAATTAGCATCAGGAAATAGACACATGGCCGTTTAGTGGTAAATTAACTCATAAACTGCAATGTGAATAATAGTACTATAGCTAATTTAGAATGCAATCTAGGAGAATGGCTGGGATATAGTGCAATGTCCGCTGAGAGGTACTTTTTAGCAAAAACAATAGGTGATGGTCCCTGTGTAGCAGCTGTAAATGGACAGTCTTTAGTCCTAACTCTTCAGACAACTAGCGTTGGGGCCCAGTAGTACCATTGGTCCACATGATTTTATAGGTAACTTTATTGTTTGCAAAGGTAAAAAAGTACAAACAAGAGAAAACAGTGCTGCTCACATGGTTTACAATGCAAGAACAAAATGTCCATTCAGTATACTGTTAGCTTATATAGACCATATACATGATAAGGACATATCATAGCATAACTCATGCAGAATACAAAGTTTTAAAAAATAATGAAGATAGAACTACAAAATTCATGGGTCATAAACCATAAAACAGGATAGGCATTTGCAACAATCAATGTAAAACAAATGTAACCTGGTCTTAATATACAGTGGGTATAAAAAAGAATTACCCCCCATTAAAATGATTACATTTTGTTGTGAAATGAAGACAGACACCATTTTTGTTTTATCCAGCTGTATTTACTCAGTGAAACTTATAACATCCAAGTGAAAGATATAACACCAACACGTCAGAAAAAAATAAAAAAAATAGAATCACTGAGTTAGAAAAAGGATCGAGGTGCGTTTTGGCAAAGCTCAGTCGTGACTGCATGTGACCTTTCTTGAGGAGGGGCTTTTTTCTTGCCACCCTTGCATACAAGCCACATTTGTGGAGAATTTGTGATATTGTTGTCACATGCACACAATGACCACTCTTTGTCATAAATTCCTGCAACTGTTTCAGAGTTGTTTTAGGCCTCTTGGTAGCCTTTCTGACCAGTTTCCTCCTGGCTCTTTTATCCAGTTTGGACAAACGTCCTGCTCCAGGGAGGGCCTGTGTTGTACCAAATATCTTTCACTTCTTAACCACTTCCCGCCCGCCCTATAGATTGACATCCGGGAAGTGGTTCTGTTATCCTGACTGAACGTCATATGACATCCAGCAGGATAACATGCCGCGGCATCGCGGCGGCGCATCGCGGCGATCGGTGGAGCGGTGTGTCAGCCTGACACACCGCTCCACCGATCTTGGTAAAGAGCCTCCGGCGGAGGCTCTTTACCACGTGATCAGCCGTGTCCAATCACGGCTGATCACGCTGTCAATGGGAAGAGCCGTTGATCGGCTCTTCCTCACTCGCGTCTGACAGACGCGAGTAGAGGAGAGCCGATCGGCGGCTCTCCTTGCAGGGGGGGTCTGCGCTGATTGTTTATCAGCACAGCTCCCCCTCAGATCACCACACTGGACCACCAGGGATCGCCACTAGGACCACCAGGGAAGGGGCAACATGTGGATGGCCAGGTATGTACCCCATGGCCATCCACATGTGCCCAATCTGTGCCAATCAGTGCCCACAAATGGGCACTGATTGGCACCATTATGTCCCAGATCTGCCCAGCAATGCCCCCAATGTTTTATCAGTGCCACCTGTCATTGCCCATCGGTGCCACCTGTCATTGCCCATCGGTGCCACCTGTCAGTGCTCATCTGTGCCCATCTGTGCCCATCAGTGCCCACCTATCAGTGCCCATCAGTGCCACACATCAGTGCCACCCATAAGTACCCATCAGTGCCACCCATATGTACAAATCAATGCCACCTACGAGTGCCCATCGGTGCCGCCTATGAGTGCCCATCGGTGCCGCATATCAGTGCCAATCAGTGCCCATCAGTGCCACCTATCAGTGCCCATCAGTGCCACCTATCAGTGCCCATCATCAGTGCCCATCATCAGTGCCCATCATCAGTGCCACCTCATTGGTGCCACCCCATCGGTGCCCATCAGTGCCGCCGTATCAGTGCCCATCATTGAAAGGAGAAAACGTACTTATTTACAAAAAATTTTAACAGAAACAAAGGAAAACTTGTTTTTTTTCAAAATTTTCGGTCTTTTTTTATTTGTTGCACAAAAAATAAAAAACGCAAAAATAAAAACCGCAAAAAATAAAAATAACACCAAAAGAAAGCTCTATTTGTGGGAACAAAATGATAAAAAATTAGTTTGGGTACAGTGTAGCATGACCGCGCAATTGTCATTCAAATTGCGACAGCACTGAAAGCTGAAAATTGGCCTGGGCGGAAAGGTGTCTAAGTGCCTGGTATTGAAGTGGTTAATAATAATAATAATAAACTTCACTATGCAGAGGCGTAACTAGAATCTTCAGGGCCCCGATGCAAGAAACCATTAAGGGCCCCCCTGACTCCCGGACAGGGCTCTTTTCTCCGAGCCCGATGGCGGAACACCAGGGTCCGGTCGCAAGTGGGTGGCTGCATGTAAAGGAATAGATTCCCCCCCCCCCCCCCCCCGCTTCTCCTCCTCTCCCTCCCACATGCATTCAGCGGCTGCAGGAACCCATCGGGGTTTCTCAATCTTTTTCCAGTCAGGGCACCCTTGAAGTGGCTGCACTGCAACCACCCTGCAACTGTGTGCATTGCATGCAGTTGCAGCATAGTGATGATGCATTTAAGGGGTTAAAACAGGCGGTCAGGAGGCAACATATTGCCTCTTTACCGGCTGTCAAATGCCTCTGAAAAGCGATCTGAGCATGGATCACTTTTCAGAGGAACAACATTTTTTTTTTTGCTGGTACTATGAACAAGCAAAAAAAAAAAAAAAATCGGTTCTAATGGGACACATATAGGGGGTCAGGATTAAAAGCGCATGCATAAAATGTGCATATATACATGTATACATACACACACACATACATAAATACACACACATATAAACCAGTGGCAGATGGTGCTCAAAATTTTTTGGGGGCGCAAGCAAACTGAAAAATTCTTTAAAAAACGCATCAATTGCAGCCTCACTGTGCTCATCAAACGCAGCCACTGTGCACATCAATTGCCACCACTGTGCCCATCATATGCAGCCACTGTGCCCATCATATGCAGCCACTGTGCCCATCAAACGCAGCCACTGTTCCCATCAAACGCAGTCACTGTGCCCATCAAACGCAGCCACTGTGCCTATCAATTGCCACCACTGTGCCTATGAAACGCAGCCACTGTGCCCATCAAACGTAGCCACTGTGCCCATCAAACGCAGTCACTGTGCCCATCATATGCAGCCACTGTGCCCATCATATGCAGCCACTGTGCCCATCAAACGCAGCCACTGTTCCCATCAAACGCAGTCACTGTGCCCATCAAACGCAGCCACTGTGCCTATCAATTGCCACCACTGTGCCTATGAAACGCAGCCACTGTGCACATCAATTGCCACCACTGTGCCCATCATATGCAGCCACTGTGCCCATCATATGCAGCCACTGTGCCCATCAAACGCAGCCACTGTTCCCATCAAAC
Source organism: Lithobates septentrionalis (assembly GCA_037952835.1). Lineage (NCBI taxonomy): Eukaryota > Metazoa > Chordata > Amphibia > Anura > Ranidae > Lithobates > Lithobates septentrionalis. The sequence goes on from JBBDGP010001242.1 coordinate 609,658, forward strand.
GCAGTCACTGTGCCCATCAAACGCAGCCACTGTGCCTATCAATTGCCACCACTGTGCCTATGAAACGCAGCCACTGTGCCCATCAAACGTAGCCACTGTGCCCATCAAACGCAGTCACTGTGCCCATCAAACGCAGCCACTGTGCCCATCAAAAGCAGTCACTGTGCCCATCAAACGCAGCCACTGTGCCTATCAATTGCCACCACTGTGCCTATGAAACGCAGCCACTGTGCCCATCAAACGCAGTCACTGTGCCCATCAAACGCAGCCACTGTGCCCATCAAACGCAGTCACTGTGCCCATCAAACGCAGCCACTGTGCCTATCAATTGCCACCACTGTGCCTATGAAACGCAGCCACTGTGCCCATCAAACGCAGCCACTGTGCCTATCAATTGCCACCACTGTGCCTATGAAACGCAGCCACTGTGCCCATCAAACGCAGCCACTGTGCCATCAAATGCTGCCACTGTGACCCCCCTGCCCGCTCGCAGTCTGCCCGGCACTTACCCTGTCTCGGTGGGGCAGCGGGTGACGTCGACGAGCGGGGTCCTCCATGCGTCTCCTCCCATCCTCTCCTCCTGATAGGCATCCAATAGCGGCGCCTGTCATTTCAGCCAATCAGGTGACGTGTAACAGACCCGAGCACCTGATTGATGGAGAGGCGGTTCAGTGTTAGGAAAGCGAATATTTATTCGCTTTTCTAACACACCTGGGTGGACTGTGAGCGCCAAGCATGGCACTCGCAGTTCACCTATTTTGAAGCCTATTAGTGCTTTAAAAACACCCCTGCCGATGTAATTCAGGCGCCCGGCGTCCAAAAAGGGGCCAGGCGTCTGAATAGGGGGGGCAATGGCGGCCATTGATAGATTCACGCTATGCATGAATCTATCTATTTGTGATAGAGGGGTGCCTGGAGAGAGGGGGCGGCGCCCATGCGCCCCTATGGACGCACCGCTACTACATACATACACACACATGCATATATACATAGATGCACACACACTCACACACATACATATACACACACATGCACATACACACATACATACATACATACATGCACATACACATAAACACACATACAGTAGATAAAAAAACGGCAGAACTTTACCTTACCTCTTCCTGTCGGGTACTGCACTGTAGGGGGAGACAAAGAGCACAGCACACACACTGCTTTCACTTTGTAATCAATGTGAGCAGCTCCCTGCACAGTGCCGAATACAGTTCGGCTTAGGATCGGGGAGCTTGTCTGCGCTCCCCTATCAAAGTAGTGTATACAGGGGGCCCTCAAGGGCCCCCTGCAGCAAGGGACCTGGTCGCCATGGCAACCTCAGCGACCCCTATAATTCCGCCACTGTCACTATGCTTCTAGGGATTGATAAATAGATCATGTGTGGGTGGCACAGTGGTGTAGTGGGTAGCACTCTCACCTAGCAGTAAAAATTTGAATCCCAACCACGACACTACCTGCCTGGAGTTTGCATGTTCTCCCTGTGCCTGTGTGGGTTTCCTCTGGGTACTCCGGTTTCCTCCCACACTCCAAAGACATGCTGGTAGGTTAATTGGCTTCTGTCTAAATTGGCTCTAGTATATGAATGTGAGTTTAGGGACCTTAGATTGTAAGCTCCGTGAGGGTAGGGACCGATGTGAATGTACAATGTATATGTAAAGTGCTATGCAAATTGATGGCGCTATATAAGTACCTTAAAGTGGTTGTAAACTCATTACAACCACTTTTACCTACAGGTAAGCCTAGATTAAGGCTTACCTGTAAGTGCTCGAAATATCTACCAAACCTCCACAGTTTAGGAGATATTTACAAAAAAGGCGATCGCTGATGTCTACGGCGCATGCGCTATAGACAACGGCGCAGGCGCACTTTAGACTCCTTTAAAAACGGCGAGCATGCCGTTTCTAAAGGAGATCATGCCGTGACTGGCGGGAGTGATGTCATCGCAGCTCCGGCCAATCACAGCGCCAGAGCCACGATACCCGGAAGGAAGATGGACTGCGGTGACATCGCAGGCTTCGGTTTCAGGTAAGTGATACATAATGGGCTACTATGCAAAGCATAGTAGCCCATTATGCTTTGCTTTTGCAGGGAGACAAAGAGGAAGTAAAATCCATCAGGTTTTACACCATAAGAATGATCATAGCGGCTGTTCCACCACTTGATCGTTCTTACGGGAGGCAAGAGGGGACGTCCTCCCCTCTCGCCAATGGCGTAGCGTGGGGGGTGCAGGGGGTGCCGTGTTCCCGGGCGCGACATTTAGGGAGGCGCCAGTATGTATCACTGGCTGCCTCCTCCTAATTTTAAATTCCTGTGTCCCCGGGCTCCGGCCGCCATGTTCAGTGTCCGGCACCCTGTGATTGGGCGTATGGGGGTCACCTGAGGCGTAGAGCTGGCCTGTCCGCGATCACTCCTGAAGTCCCGCCTACGCCCTATCGCAGTGCGCTGCGCCGGACATTGAACATGGGAGCTAGAGCGCGGGGGAGAGAAGCAATATGAGCCGCCGCTGTCTTCTCCTCCTCCGGAATAATGCAGGCCAGCCAGACATGAAGGTGAGTGAGACTCCCTCCTGACAGTCGTGTTACTGGCCCCGGGGCGGGGGGGAGAGAGAGAAAGTCAGTTAGAGTAGTATGGTGGTCAGTGTAGTGTAGTATAGTGGTCAGTTAGTGTAGTATAGTGGTCAGATAGTGTAGTATAGTGGTTTAGTGTAGTATAGTGGTCAGTTAGTGTAGTATAGTGGTTCAGTGTAGTGTAGTATAGTGGTCAGTTAGTATAGTATAGTGGTCAGTTAGTATAGTATGGTGGTGAGTTAGTGTAGTATAGTGGTTCAGTGTAGTGTAGTATAGTGGTCAGTTAGTGTAGTATAGTGGTTCAGTGTAGTGTAGCATAGTGGTCAGTTAGTGTAGTATAGTGGTCAGTTAGTGTAGTATAGTGGTTCAGTGTAGTGTAGTATAGTGGTCAGTTAGTGTAGTATAGTGGTCAGTTAGTGTAGTATAGTGGTTCAGTGTAGTGTAGTATAGTGGTCATTTAGTGTAGTATAGTGGTTCAGTGTAGTGTAGTATAGTGGTCAGTTAGTGTAGTATAGTGGTCAGTTAGTGTAGTATAGTGGTTCAGTGTAGTGTAGTATGGTGGTCAGTTAGTGTAGTATAGTGGTTTAGTGTAGTATAGTGGTCAGTTAGTGTAGTATAGTGGTCAGTTAGTGTAGTATAGTGGTCAGTTAGTGTAGTATAGTGGTTCAGTGTAGTGTAGTATAGTGGTCAGTTATTGTAGTATGGTGGTCAGTTAGTGTAGTATAGTGGTTCAGCGTAGTGTAGTATAGTGGTTAGTTAGTGTAGTATAGTGGTTCAGTGTAGTGTAGTATAGTGGTCAGTTAGTGTAGTATAGTGGTTCAGTGTAGTGTAGTATAGTGGTCAGTTGGTGTAGTATAGTGGTTCAGTGTAGTGTAGCATAGTGGTCGGTTAGTGTAGTATAGTGGTTTAGTGTAGTGTAGTATAGTGGTTCAGTGTAGTGTAGTATAGTGGTCAGTTAGTGTAGTATGGTGGTCAGTTAGTGTAGCATAGTGGTTCAGTGTAGTGTAATATAGTGGTCAGTTAGTGTAGTATAGTGGTTCCATGTAGTGTAGTATAGTGGTCAGTTAGTGTAGTATAGTGGTCAGTTAGTGTAGTATAGTGGTTCAGTGTAGTGTAGTATGGTGGTCAGTTAGTGTAGTATAGTGGTCAGTTAGTGTAGTATAGTGGTTCAGTGTACTGTAGTATAGTGGTCAGTTAGTGTAGTATAGTGGTCAGTTAGTGTAGTATAGTGGTTCAGTGTAGTGTAGTATAGTGGTCAGTTAGTGTAGTATAGTGGTTCAGTGTAGTGTAGTATGGTGGTCAGTTAGTGTAGTATAGTGGTTTAGTGTAGTATAGTGGTTCAGTGTAGTGTAGTATAGTGGTCAGTTAGTGTAGTATAGTGGTCAGTTAGTGTAGCATAGTGGTTCAGTGTAGTGTAGTATAGTGGTCAGTTAGTGTAGTATAGTGGTCAGTTAGTGTAGTATAGTGGTTCAGTGTAGTGTAGTATAGTGGTCAGTTAGTGTAGTATGGTGGTCAGTTAGTGTAGTATAGTGGTTCAGCGTAGTGTAGTATAGTGGTTAGTTAGTGTAGTATAGTGGTTCAGTGTAGTGTAGTATAGTGGTCAGTTAGTGTAGTATAGTGGTCAGTTAGTGTGGTTCAGTGTAGTGTAGTATAGTGGTCAGTTGGTGTAGTATAGTGGTTCAGTGTAGTGTAGCATAGTGGTCAGTTAGTGTAGTATAGTGGTTCAGTGTAGTGTAGTATAGTGGGTCAGTTAATGTAGTATGGTGGTCAGTTAGTGTAGCATAGTGGTTCAGTGTAGTGTAGTATAGTGGTCAGTTAGTGTAGTATAGTGGTTCCGTGTAGTGTAGTATAGTGGTCAGTTAGTGTAGTATAGTGGTCAGTTAGTGTAGTATAGTGGTTCAGTGTAGTGTAGTATAGTGGTCAGTTAGTGTAGTATGGTGATCAGTTAGTGTAGTATAGTGGTTCAGTGTAGTGTAGTATGGTGGTCAGTTAGTGTAGTTATATAGTGGTTCAGTGTAGTATAGTGGTCAGTTAGTGTAGTATAGTGGTTCAGTGTAGTGTAGTATAGTGGTCAGTTAGTGTAGTATAGTGGTCAGTAAGTGTAGTATAGTGGTTCGGTGTAGTGTAGTATAGTGGTCAGTTGGTGTAGTATAGTGGTTCAGTGTAGTGTAGCATAGTGGTCAGCTAGTGTAGTATAGTGGTTCAGTGTAGTGTAGTATAGTGGTTCAGTGTAGTGTAGTATAGTGGTCAGTTAGTGTAGTATGGTGGCCAGTTAGTGTAGCATAGTGGTTCAGTGTAGTGTAGTATAGTGGTCAGTTAGTGTAGTATAGTGTTTCAGTGTAGTGTAGTATGGTGGTCAGTTAGTGTAGTATAGTGGTTTAGTGTAGTATAGTGGTCAGTTAGTGTAGTATAGTGGTTCAGTGTACTGTAGTATAGTGGTCAGTTAGTGTAGTATAGTGGTCAGTTAGTGTAGTATAGTGGTCAGTTAGTGTAGTATAGTGGTTCATTGTAGTGTAGTATAGTGGTCAGTTAGTGTAGTATAGTGGTCAGTTAGTGTAGTATAGTGATTCAGTGTAGTGTAGTATAGTGGTCAGTGTAGTGTAGTATAGTGGTCAGTTAGTGTAGCATAGTGGTTCACTGTAGTGTAGTATAGTGGTCAGTGTAGTGTAGTATGGTGGTCAGTTAGTGTAGTATAGTGGTTCAGTGTAGTGTAGTATGGTGGTCAGTTAGTGTAGTATGGTGGTCAGTTAGTGTAGTATGGTGGTCAGTTAGTGTAGTATGGTGGTTCAATGTAGTGTAGTATAGTGGTCAGTAAGTGTAGTATGGTGGTCAGTTAGTGTAGTATAGTGGTTCAGTGTAGTATAGTGGTCAGTTAGTGTAGTATGGTGGTCAGTTAGTGTAGTATAGTGGTCAGTTAGTGTAGTATAGTGGTCAGTGTAGTGTAGTATAGTGGTCAGTTAGTGTAGTATGGTGGTCAGTTAGTGTAGTATAGGGGTTCAGTGTAGTGTAGTATAGTGGTCAGTTAGTGTAGTATGGTGGTCAGTTAGTGTAGTATGGCGGTTCAGTGTAGTGCAGTATGGTGGTCAGTTAGTGTAGTATGGCGGTTCAGTGTAGTGTAGTGTGGTGGTCAGTTAGTGTAGTATGGTGGTTCAGTGTAGTGTAGTATGGTGGTCAGTGTAGTGTAGTGTAGTATGGTGGTCAGTGTAGTGTAGTGTCATATGGTGGTCAGTGTAGTGGACGGTGTAGTGGACAGTATAGCGGTCAGTGTAGTGTAGTATGGTGGTCAGTGTAGTGGACAGTGTAGTATAGTGGACAGTATAGCGGTCAGAGTAGTGTAGTATAGTGGTCAGTGTAGTGTAGTATGGTGGTCAGTGTAGTGTAGTATGGTGGTCAGTGTAGTGGACAGTGTAGTATAGTGGACAGTATAGCGTTCAGTGTAGTGTAGTATGGTGGTCAGTGTACTGTAGTATGGTGGTCAGTGTAGTGTAGTATGGTGGTAAGTGTAGTGGTCAGTATAGTGTAGTGGACAGTATAATATGGTGGTCAGTGCAGTGGACAGTATAGTGGTCAGTGTAGTTCTCAGTGTAGGGGTCAGTATAGTATAGTGGTCAGTGTAGTTCTCATAGTAGTGGACAGTATAGTGGTCATTGTAGTTCTCAGTGTAGTGGTCAGTGTAGTGGACAGTGGTCAGTGTAGTATAGTGGTCAGTGTAGTTTAGTGGACAGTATAGTATAGTGGTCAGTGTAGTGGACAGTGTAGTGGACAATATAGTGGTCAGTGTAGTGGACAGTATAGTATAGTGGTTAGTGTAGTGGACAGTATAGTATAGTGGACAGTGTAGTGGTCAGTGTAATTCTCAGTGTAGGGGTCAGTATAGTATAGTGGTCAGTGTAGCTCTCAGTGTAGTGGACAGTATATTGGTCAGTGTAGTGAACAGTGTAGTGAACAGTGTAGTATAGTGGTCAGTGTAGTGTAGTATGGTGGTCAGTGTATTGGTCAATATAGTGTAGTGGACAGTATAGTATGGTGGTCAGTGTAGTGGACAGTATATCGGTCAGTGTAGTTCTCAGTGTAGGGGTCAGTATAGTATAGTGGTCAGTGTAGTGTAGTGGACAGTGTAGTGGACAGTATAGTGTAGTGGACAGTGTAGTGTAGTGCTCAGTGTAGTTCTCAGTGTAGTCGTCAGTTTAGTGGACAGTATAGTGGTCAGTATAGTATAGTATAGTGGACAGTATAGTGGTTCTCAGTGTAGTGGACAATATAGGGGTTAGTGTAGTGGACAGTATAGTGGTCAGTGTAGTGGTCAGTGTAGTGTAGTGCACAGTGTAGTGTAGTGGACAATATATTGGTCAGTGTAGTGGACAGTATAGTATAGTGGCCAGTGTAGTAGACAGTATAGTATAGTGGTCAGTGTAGTGGGCAGTATAGTGTAGTGGACAGTATAGTGTAGTGGACAGTGTAGTAGTCAGTGTAGTTCTCAGTGTAGTGGACAGTATAGTATAGTGGTCAGTGTAGTGGACAATATAGTGTAGTGGACAGTATAGTGTAGTGGACAGTGTAGTGTAGTGGACAATATAGTGGTCAGTGTAGTGGACAGTATAGTGTAGTGGACAGTGTAGTGTAGTGGACAATATAGTGGTCAGTGTAGTGGACAATATAGTGTAGTGGACAGTATAGTGTAGTGGACAGTGTAGTGTAGTGGATAATATAGTGGTCAGTGTAGTGGACAGTATAGTATAGTGGTCAGTGTAGTGGACAGTATAGTATAGTGGTCAGTGTAGTGGACAGTATAGTGTAGTGGACAGTGTAGTGGTCAGTGTAGTTCTCCGTGTAGTGGACAGTATAGTATAGTGGTCAGTGTAGTGGACAATATAGTGTAGTGGACAGTTAGTGGACAGTGTAGTGTAGTGGACAATATAGTGGTCAGTGTAGTGGACAGTATAGTATAGTGGTCAGTGTAGTGGACAGTATAGTATAGTGGTCAGTGTAGTGGACAATATAGTGTAGTGGACAGTATAGTGTAGTGGACAGTGTAGTGGTCAGTGTAGTTCTCAGTGTAGTGGACAGTATAGTATACTGGTCAGTGTAGTGTGTAATGGTCAGTAAAAAAATCAGCTTGGTCACTGTTGAAATCAAGTAGGTTAGTGTAGTGGTCAGTATAGGAATCAGGTAGATCAGTACTTTTGTATTTGAAGGGACTCGGGGAGTGCTAAAAGTCTGCAGGTTAGGGGGCGCAAATTACTTGCCTTGCCCCGTGTGTTGGCAACCCACGCTACGCCACTGCCTCCCGCCTCCCTCCGATGCTTCTACCGACTCACCGCTTCCATCGGTGAGTCAGAGGCAGGATCAGCTGGCCCCGGATGTTTACCATAGAGATTTCCGGCGTACTAGATGGTCGCCGGAGTCTCTATGATCGTTCGGAGGCCGGGCGCGATGTTACGACGTCACGCCCGGGCCTTTGCATTCAAACAAATGGCGCCGCCTCGGCTGGGAAGCTGAGATCGTTTTTTTTTTTTTTATTATTTCAGGCTTCCCAGCCTAAAGGTGAGATGTGGTGTCTTATTGACCCCATATCTCACTGTAAAGAGGACAGATCATGCCATATTCCTATTACAAGGGATGTTTACATTCCTTGTAATAGGAATAAAAGTGATAAAAAAAAAAAAAAAAATTTTAAAAAAAGTGTCAAACTAAAAAAATAAAAGTAAAATTAACAATAAAAAAAAAATGTAAAGCGCCCCTGTGTAAAGCGAACGCATACATAGGTCCTGCCCACATATGAAAACGGTGTTTAAACCACACATGTGAGGTATCACCGCGAACGTTAGAGCTAGAGCAATACATTTAGCCCTAGATCTCCTGTAACTTGTTGTGTAAAATTTTTAAAGCGTTGCCTATGGGGATTTTTAAGTACTGAAGTTTGGCGCCATTCCATGAGCATGTGCAATTTTAAAGCGTGACATGTTAGGTATCTATTTACTCAGCGTAACTTCATCTTTCACATTATGCAAAAAAATGGGGCTAACTTTACTGTTTTTTCTTTTAAGCACAAGCCTTTTTTTTCCAAAAAAAACGCGTTCGAAAAATTGGTGCGCAAATACCGTGCGAGATAAAAAGTTGCAACAACTGCCATTGTATTCTCTAGGGTCTTTGCTAAAAAAACATATATAATGTTTGGGGGTTCTATGTAATTTCCTAGCAAATGTACAGTATATCTCCTTCTCCTGAAATGCTGGCAGATTTGCAATATGCCAGAAGAGAATTATATCTATACTACCAGAAGTTTACTAATACCTCTATGCGACATACTATACAGCACATTTTTGCAAAGGAAGACAAAATGAGCGATTGAAGGCTCTCTTGACAGCTGATACTCATCCCCAACAGTCATTCCTTGCATTTCCTCCACATCTGATGCATTATTAACCTCCCTAGAGGAGACTCTTACTGTAAATCTTTTTTTTTTTTGTTTCAATATTTTTTATTGAAAGTTTCATTTAAAACAGTATACAAATCAGGTAAGGTAATTCGATATACACAATATACATCCAGTTATACTTCTTTGGTTAACATGTATACATAAAGTTTTTAGATATGCAATAGATTAAAATGGGTGGTATCAAAACATCAGTTTAGTCATAAGAACTGCCTTGGCGCATACATAGAGTATCTATCATATGAGATATTCGGGAGGTGCTATTGCTGTGTAGGCCATATTGACCAACATTTATCAAACAGATTGCAGTGCATAGAGTTGATTGCTATGAGACGTTCGAATGTGTAGTTCCTGTGGACTGCTTTTGTAACATCAGAGAGGTTTGTGGCATTTTTTGACTTCCAATTCCGTAATATTAGTAGTCGTGTCTCTAGTAGAATGTGACTCACGACTGGTCTATAAACTGGTGGAAACCTATCTATACCTAAATGTAGAATTGCTAAGGCCGGATTTGGGGAAGTCAATATACCTGTTAGGGAAGAGATTAGTTGGAATGTTTGGTTCCAGAGACTCCTGACATTCGGGCATTGCCATAACATGTGTAGTAGATTTCCTATATTCCCACAGTCTCTCCAGCATTGTGGTGATGATTCTAGTAAAAAGGAAGCTAATCTATATGGTGTATAGTACCACCTGTTTGTTATTTTAATGGTCAATTCCCAGTGTTTTACACAATGGGAGGCTTTGTGTATTGCCTTGAACGCACATTGCCATTGCTCGTTGGAGAATGAATTACCCAGGTCGTGTTCCCATTTGCTCATTGCTATGGTTTTTTTTAATGTTTGCTTGTCGTGGAGTAGATTATAGAATAGTGAAATTCCTTTTTTCGTATCCTGCCTGTCTGTAGCGTAAAATTTCCAAATTTTTGGCGAGATTTTTATTTGTGGTCTAGGGAGAGATTTGAGATAGTGTGATATTCGAAGACAGGTGTCGGTAAAATTCCATTCTCTCACTGATCAGTCAACTCCGGTCATGTTGATTAGAAGACAGATTTATTACAAATGTATATACATAGGGATTAGGGATGAGCCGAACACCCCCCCGGTTCGGTTCGCACCAGAACCCGCGAACGGACCGAAAGTTCGCACGAACGTTAGAACCCCATTGACGTCTATGGGACTCGAACGTTCGAAATCAAAAGTGCTCATTTTAAAGGCTAATTTGCATGGTATTGTCCTAAAAAGGGTTTGGGGACCCGGGTCCTACCCCAGGGGACATGTATCAATGCAAAAAAAACTTTTAAAAACGGCCGTTTTTTCGGGAGCAGTGATTTTAATGATGCTTAAAGTAAAAAAAAAAAAGTGAAATATTCCTTTAAATATCGTACCTGGGGGGTGTCTATAGTATGCCTGTAAAGTGACGCGTGTTTCCCATGTTTAGAACAGTCCCTGCACCAAATGTCATTTTTAAAGGAAAAAATCTCATTTAAAACTGCTTGCGGGTTTAATGTCATGTCGGGTCATGGCAATATGGATGAAAATCAGTGAGACAAACGGCATGGGTACCCCCCAGTCCATTACCAGGCCCTTTGGGTCTTGTATGGATATTAAGGGGAACCCCACACCCAAATTAAAATAAGGAAAGGTGTGGGGCCACCAGGCCCTATATACTCTGAACAGCAGTATACAGGCGGTGCAAACAAGACAGGGACTGTAGGTTTGTTGTTAAGTAGAATCTGTTTGTAATTTTGAACATTTTTAATGTGTTTAGCTCCAGCCAAAAAATCTTTTCTAAGCTTTTTGGAAAACATAGGGAAGGGTTATCACCCCTGTGACATTTGTTTTGCGTCTTTCCTCCTCTTCAGAAGATTTCACCTCACTTTTTTGTCCCAATGAAAAATGTTTTTTGAAAATTTGGGTTTTTTTGTGGAACAAGGATTGGAAAGCATCAGTGGAAAGGAGAAATTGTTTTCCCATATTAACTCTTACAGGAGAGAATTTCCCTTCCTTAGGGGTAGATTTCATCTCACTTCCTGTTGTCTCCTACCGTTTGCAAGTAGGAGTCGTTTGTAAGTTAGATGTTTGAAGGTAGGGTCCTGCCCTATATACTCAGCAGAAATTTGGGCCTTAGGTGTTGCTGTGGCCAAAACACTGTAAGCCCTCACAGGGCCCTGCTGTGAAATATTAGATCAAGAATTGTAATTACATGCCCCTGTTGAACAGGAGCTGAAAAATTAGGCCTTAGGCACTGGTGCTGGTGCCACAACACTGCAACCCCTCACAGACACTCTAGTTGGAACGCAGGAACGAGCCCTGCTGCAAAGTATTGCATCAAAAATTGTAATTACACGCCCCTGTTAGACAGGGGCAGAAAAATTGGGTCTTAGGCACTGGTGCTGGTGCCACAACACTGCAACCCCTCACAGACACTCTAGTTGGAACGCAGGAACGAGCCCTGCTGCAAAGTATTGCATCAAAAATTGTAATTACACGCCCCTGTTAAACAGGGGCTGAAAAATTGTGCCTTAGGCACTGGTGGTGGCGCCCAGAACCAAAAATGTTCTTACAAGCTATCAGCGTGATGATTGAGGAGGAAGAGGATAATTACTCAGGGATAGTCACTCAGCATCAGCATAGGCAGTCTTTGAAGGGATCTGAGATTTCAAAAAAAATTATTCGGTTACATCTGCATCAGGTGCTTGGTAGCTGGTGGTGATCCAAGACTGATTCATTTTTATGAAGGTCAGCCGATCGACCGAGTCGGTGGACAGACGCACCCTGTGATCGGTTACCACGCCTCCAGCAGCACTGAATGTGCGTTCCGAAAGAACGCTGGATGCAGGACAGGCCAGTAGCTCAATTGCATACTGTGCAAGCTCTGGCCAGTGATCCATCCTCAAGACCCAGTAACCCAGAGGATTTTCGGTGGGAAAGGTGTCCAAGTCTGATCTTGCCCCTAGGTATTCCTGCACCATGTAAAACAGACGCTGGCGATGGTTGCTGGAACCGATCATACCTTGGGGCTGCGGACCAAAAAATTGTCTGAACGCATCGGTCAGACGGCCACCTTCTCCACCGCTCCTTCTTTGACTGACCGAAGCCTCAGCAACACGTTGTCCAGAAACAGGAGTTTGTAACCTCCCAGTCTCTGGGAACGCGTTGCACAGACCTTTCTGCAAGGCCTCCCGAAGATGTTTCATCCTCTGCTCCCTCTGCGATGGCAAGATAAGGTCCGCAACCTTACCCTTGTAACGTGGATCAAGGAGGGTTGCCAGCCAGTATTGGTCCTTCTCCTTGATACCACGAATACGAGGATCCTTACGCAGGCTTTGCAGGATCAGGGAGGCCATGCAGCGTAGGTTTGCTGAGGCATTCGGTCCGGAGTCCTCTGGGTCACTAAGGACAACAACGTCCGCAGCCACCTCCTCCCAGCCACGTACAAGTCCATGTGTTCCTTGGGACTGATCCCTTAAAGACTGCTGATGCTGAGTGCCAGGCTCCACCTCCATACTGACACAATCTTCCTCCTCCTCCTCCTCCTCCTCCTCGTCCTCTTCCTGTGTGATCGGCGGGCACGCAGGAACACTGTCTGGATAAAGGGGGCCTTGAGAGCTAAGGAAGTCCTCCTCTTCCTGCCTCTGTTCTGCCTCAAGTGCCCTGTCCATTATTCCACGCAGCGTGTGCTCCAACAGGTGGACAAGGGGGACAGTGTCACTGATGCATGCACTGTCAGTGCTCACCATCCTCGTGGCCTCCTCGAATGGTGACAGGACAGTGCATGCATCCCTGATCATGGCCCACTGGCGTGGGGAAAAAAAACCAAGGTCCCCTGACCCTGTCCTGGTGCCATAGTCGCACAGGTACTCATTGATGGCCCTCTGCTGCGTGTGCAGCCGCTGCAGCATGGCCAACGTCGAGTTCCACCTGGTGGGCATGTCACAGATTAGGCGGTTCTTGGGCAGGTTAAACTCCTTTTGGAGGTCCGTCAGCCGAGCACTGGCATTATATGACCGGCGGAAATGCACAGAGACTTTCCTGGCCTGCCTCAGGACATCCTGTAAGCCCGGGTACCTGCCCAAGAACCGCTGCACCACCAAGTTAAGGACGTGAGCCAAACAGGGCACATGGGTCAGTTGTCCCTGTCGGAGGGCAGAGAGGAGGTTGGTGCCATTGTCGCAAACCACCATTCCTGCCTTAAGTTGGCGTGGCGTCAACCACCTCTGAACCTGCCCCTGCAGAGCTGACAGAACCTCTGCCCCAGTGTGGCTCCTGTCCCCCAAGCACACCAGCTCAAGCACCGCATGGCATCTTTTGGCCTGCGTACTTGCGTAGCCCCTTGAACGCCTACGGAGCACCGCTGGTTCCGAGGAAGAGGCCATGGAGGAAGAAGAAGAGGAGGGGGTGGAGGAGAGAGGTGTGTCACAATCAGCATTTTGGAGGCGTGGTGGCGGAACAACCTCCAACACTACTGCACCTTGTCCTGCATCCTTCCCAGCTGCCAGCAGAGTCACCCAATGCGCCGTGAAACTTAAGTAACGTCCCTGTCCATGCCTGCTGGACCATGAGTCAGCGGTAATATGCACCTTACCGCTGACCGCCCTGTCCAGCGAGGCATGGACATTGCCTTCCACATGCCGGTAGAGAGCCGGAATCGCCTTCCGTGAGAAAAAGTGGCGTTTGGGTACCTGCCACTGAGGAACCGCACATTCCACAAACTCACGGAAGGGGGCAGAGTCTACCAACTGAAAAGGCAGCAGTTGAAGTGCTAGCAATTTTGCCAAGCTAGCATTCAACCGCTGGGCATGTGGATGGCTGGGAGCAAACTTCTTTCGGCGGTGCAGCAGCTGGGGCAGGGAAATTTGCCTGGTACAATCTGACGTCGGTGTACCAAAAGCAGATTGCCCACAAGTACTTGGCTGTGACACACCTAATTCTACACCTTCATTCCTCTCACTGCAGGTCTCAGAGAGGACTGAAGGTCTAGTGGGGTTGGAAATCTCAGCTGATGAGGAGCAAGGAGAGATCCTCTTTGTTCTTTGGTGTGGGTCTTTCAGATACGCTTGCCAACGAACTGCATGGCAGGTCAACATATGTCTGGTCAAGCATGTGGTACCCAAGCGGGAGATGTTTTGGCCACGCGAGATACGCTTGAGACATATGTTGCAAATAGCAGCGGTGCGATCTGATGCACTCGTCTCAAAAAAGGCCCACACCAAAGAACTTTTTGAATAACGCGCAGAGACTGCAGCGCCCTGCACATGTGGAGCTTTGGGGTGTGATGCAGTCAATGTGCTGCCCTTAGGCTGGCCCCTGGAGGGCATCCTGCCTAGTTGGTGATGTGCCACCTCCTCCTCCTCCTCCTCCTCCTCCTCTCTCCTATCAGGCACCCACGTTGAGTCAGTGACCTCATCATCCCCTCCCTCCTCATCACTGGAGCAAACCTGGCAGTATGCTGCAGCAGGGGGAGCATGACTGCCAGATTGCTGTCCTTCTTGGGCACACCCTCTGTCCGTGCTCATGTTACTGCCTTCATTGAGCTCAGTATCATCATCAGAGCCTTCCAAACGCTGGGCATCCTCCTGGAGCATGTACCCAACACTGTGGTCAAACAGTTCGAGGGAATCCTCATGAGGACATGGTGGAGCTAGGGAAGGAGTCACTGATGACATTGAGCTGAGGGAAGAGGCCGCTGCTTTGCCAGACAAAGCACCCTGGGCATGGGTGAGAGAGGATGAGGAGGATGAGGACGGCTTGGTCATCCACTCGACCAAGTCTTCCGCATGTTGCGGCTCAACACGGCCAGCTGCCGAAAAAAAGGCCAAGCGTGTCCCATGGCCACGTGCTGATGAGGATGCACCGTCTCCACGACCAGCACTAGACACAGAGCCTGCTTGCCCTCTCTTATTGGCTTGTGACTGTCTGCCTCTCCTTCTTGGCCTTCCAGACATACTAATGGCCTGTAGCTGCACTAAGCTGGGATAGAACACCTGTAATTTTCTTCAGGTAGCTTTATATACTGTAACCAGACAAGCCTGCCTGTCAGTAGGAAGATAACAGGAACGGATCTAGCTGAACACTGTGAGCAGGACGTACTGCACTAAATGTATATAGCAGGAACGGATCTAGCTGAACACTGTGAGCAGGACGCACTGTACTAAATGTAAATAGTCTAGCTGCCTGACCGTGGTACTAATAGGATCAAAAAGAACACCTGTAATTTTCTTAAGGTAGCTTTATATACTGTAACCAGACAAGCCTGCCTGTCAGTAGGAAGATAACAGGAACGGATCTAGCTGAACACTGTGAGCAGGACACACTGTACTAAATGTAAATAGTCTAGCTGCCTGACCGTGGTACTAATAGGATCAAAAAGAACACCTGTAATTTTCTTAAGGTAGCTTTATATACTGTAACCAGACAAGCCTGCCTGTCAGTAGGAAGATAACAGGAACGGATCTAGCTGAACACTGTGAGCAGGACACACTGTACTAAATGTAAATAGTCTAGCTGCCTGACCGTGGTACTAATAGGATCAAAAAGAACACCTGTAATTTTCTTCAGGTAGCTTTATATACTGTAACCAGACAAGCCTGCCTGTCAGTAGGAAGATAACAGGAACGGATCTAGCTGAACACTGTGAGCAGGACACACTGTACTAAATGTAAATAGTCTAGCTGCCTGACCGTGGTACTAATAGGATCAAAAAGAACACCTGTAATTTTCTTCAGGTAGCTTTATATACTGTAACCAGACAAGCCTGCCTGTCAGTAGGAAGATAACAGGAACGGATCTAGCTGAACACTGTGAGCAGGACACACTGTACTAAATGTAAATAGTCTAGCTGCCTGACCGTGGTACTAATAGGATCAAAAAGAACACCTGTAATTTTCTTCAGGTAGCTTTATATACTGTAACCAGACAAGCCTGCCTGTCAGTAGGAAGATAACAGGAACGGATCTAGCTGAACACTGTGAGCAGGACGTACTGCACTAAATGTATATAGCAGGAACGGATCTAGCTGAACACTGTGAGCAGGACGCACTGCACTGAATGTAAATAGCAGGAACGGATCTAGCTGAACACTGTGAGCAGGACGCACTGCACTAAATGTAAATACCAGGAACGGATGTAGCTGAACACTGTGAGCAGGACGCACTGCACTAAATGTAAATACCAGGAACGGATCTAGCTGAACACTGTGAGCAGGACGCACTGCACTGAATGTAAATAGCAGGAACGGATCTAGCTGAACACTGTGAGCAGGACGCACTGCACTGAATGTAAATAGCAGGAACGGATCTAGCTGAACACTGTGAGCAGGACGCACTGCACTGAATGTAAATAGCAGGAACGGATCTAGCTGAACACTGTGAGCAGGACGTACTGCACTAAATGTATATAGCAGGAACGGATCTAGCTGAACACTGTGAGCAGGACGCACTGCACTGAATGTAAATAGCAGGAACGGATCTAGCTGAACACTGTGAGCAGGACGCACTGCACTAAATGTAAATACCAGGAACGGATCTAGCTGAACACTGTGAGCAGGACGCACTGCACTGAATGTAAATAGCAGGAATGGATCTAGCTGAACACTGTGAGCAGGACGCACTGCACTGAATGTAAATAGCAGGAACGGATCTAGCTGAACACTGTGAGCAGGACGCACTGCACTGAATGTAAATAGCAGGAACGGATCTAGCTGAACACTGTGAGCAGGACGCACTGCACTAAATGTAAATACCAGGAACGGATCTAGCTGAACACTGTGAGCAGGACGCACTGCACTGAATGTAAATAGCAGGAACGGATCTAGCTGAACACTGTGAGCAGGACGCACTGCACTGAATGTAAATAGCAGGAACGGATCTAGCTGAACACTGTGAGCAGGACACACTGCACTAAATGTAAATAGTCTAGATAGAAGATAACAGGAACGGATCTAGCTAAACTGAATACAGTGTATATATATATATATGCAACACCTGGGATGCATATATATACACAATACACTGTAAGTGCAGCTAACTGACTGACTGTTCTGCCTAATCTATCTAACTCAAATCAAATGACACTGTCTCTCTCTCTCTCTATCTCTCAGCACACCGGAACACACACTACACAGGGCCGCCGTGCAGGCGGCCTTATATAGTGTGGGGTGTGTACTAAATCCCCTGAGCCATAATTGGCCAAAGCCACCCTGGCTTTGGCCAATTACAGCTCTCTCTACTGACGGCGCTGTGATTGGCCAAGCATGCGGGTCATAGTGCATGCTTGGCCAATCATCAGCCAGCAATGCACTGCGATGCCGCAGTGAATTATGGGCCGTGACGCGCCACACGAATTTGGCGCGAACGGCCCATATCGTTCGCAATTCGGCGAACGACCGAACAGCCGATGTTCGAGTCGAACATGGGTTCGACTCGAACACGAAGCTCATCCCTAATAGGAATGAACTCTCACAGCAAGGAGCTCCGTGCAGAGTCATACAGGAACCCTTTACACAGGTCATTTTATAACAGTATTTGGCAAGCTACCATTGGCTAAGGCACACTGGTGACTCATGGTGCATCGTCAGCTTTATTGTCAAAAACAGTGTCCTTTACACAATATGCCCTAATATGGTAAACTTGTGCTAGTTCTTTAAATATTGTTGTAGGTGTTGGTCGGAACTAAGCAGATTGCATAAACAATAAGTCAGCGCCATTTTAGCTAGAAAAAAGCATATAAGGAACAAGGCAAATGTTGATATCACTTGCAATTCTTTAAATATTTCTTATCATTCCCTCCTCTGATATCTATATTTGCTTCCTCAATTTATTACTTCAATGCAGGTCCTTTCCACAACTGGGTTTTCAGACCTTAGCAAGTCCTTGACCTTGGCAAGTCCAGTCCATTTCCCAAACCAACCTTCAAGCCAATTTGTGAATGGATCATCGGTACCTGAGTTTTCCGCTAATTCATTCAAATCAATCCTGTCAATCCTTCGAGGGCTCTAGTCACGGTTCCTCCAGGAGCTGTAATGTTAGAAATAAAAGGTGCACCACATACCACCAAACATTTTACTGAACCCTCCTCTTTCTGCTAGGACCATATCTAATGCCATCCTATTCTGCCATGCCTCAGAGAGGTAGGGGCTGATTGCTCTGTCAATCTCTTAACTGCATCCCTGGTGTAGTTTACAAACCTTTGTTGGTTATAATATATATATATATAGTTAATCCAGTCAACATTTTTTTTTACTGTCACCCACCAGAGAAGAGACTCAAATCCAGCTGCCACTTGATTCCTAGCTTTGAACTTGCTCGGCACTCCACGCGGAACCCCAATCTCATCTATATAGATCTGGGGGTCAAAAGACCCCGCAGGAGAGGTGTACCTTCTGCTCCTCCGGTGACCCGTCTTCCAAGGGGACTCTGACAGTAAGCGCAGAGGCATTGCCATCTGTACCAGGGCACAATCCCCTCGGGAATTGGCTGGGATGCTCGCTCTGAGCCTCTTGTCTTCGCATAACCACCAGACGTCCGCCCTCTGGGTGTCGTGCTCAACCCAGTTGTCACCCTCTCCCTTTACTATTTTGTTAATCCTCTCCATGCAGTAGTCATCCGGTAAAGACCCCAAATCTTTGCCACTCTCATTCCCCGGAAGTGCAAAGCAAGCAAAGTTGCTAGGGTATGCCGTGACAGCAGGGGGTATCTGAGGTCTCTAAACTTGGGGAAACAATAAACTTGATGTGTGACAGGGAGTGTTGGTGTCAGGTTTGTATGTTTTTTTTATATAGCTTTAGCATACACTCTAAACCATCTGGATCTGTATTGTTATTTAAGGGAAAAAGCACTGTAGCCAGCTGGGATCTGGCCCCTGCAAAGACCAAGCAGTTCTCTTTTTTAAGGGTGTTAGCAGTATATATTAACCATTCATTCTTATCCTGTTATAGCTTCTTCCGCTGTGAGATTGGTGAATCTCACTGTGGATCCTAATACCTCTACTTTAAATTGGTCCTCATTATCTAATTATTTCTTCTGGTTTGTCTCATTCTTTGGTTTGACTTCAAGAAAGAATTTTCCCAAAGGGTCAGTTCCTGATATCCAAGCTCCTATACGATATAACCTCTGATCCTCTAGTTTTAGGTCCTTCAGGGAAATCAATAATATATTGCAATTCTTTCATTCTGTACAGGGAGAGTGGGCCACTTTAGTTATGGTTAATCTATTCTTTAAATCTCCTGCTGCTGGGATCTCATATCCCCAATCCTGCTGCAGTTGTCCACATGACTGAATCCCAAATAGTACACCTGGTAGTTCCAGCCAGGTAGCACACGTATTTATCTGCCCAGGTCAGTTTACTTGCTTCTAACTTATCTCCACAATCTGTCATCTGGCAGAAATCCACCTGTATAGTACTGGTGGTTGCTTCAACAAAGGTGAGGTTCAATGCTCTTCCTGTCTCTTCCCAATTGATTGGTTCCACTATCCTCCCGTGTCTCCTACCTCCCCGTATAGAGGCCTCTCCTAGAGTCACCAATGCTCCCACGAGGAACAAAATCCCTACCATCCTATCTGAAGTGAGGGGGGCCTAGATAGGGCCTTTTCTTCACCAAGGTTGAGACAAGCAGACCTTTTATCTGCCTCCCTTTGTATTTGGACTTTCCCCCTCCTTCAGTCTCTCTGTCCCTACTATGCCTATATTTACCTTTTTACAGTGGGATTGGTGAATACAGATACTCCTTTCAGCAATTCTTACTGCAGTGGGAGTAGTAAGGAGTACTTGATATGGCCCGTCCCACTTAGGGGAGCGCCAATGCTTCTTTTTGATCACCTTGATGAGCACCAGATTTGTACTTTGTCTTCTCCTATGGGCTCTCCTTCTGGAATGGAACACTCTTGGTTAATTTGTTTCTGTTTTAATAACCTTGACATGTATTCTGCTAAGGTTTTTTCCCCTTCCTCTGTGTGGGTTTCATTTGGTAATAAAGGTATTTTATAAGGTCTACCATACATCATTTCAAATGGACTCAGCCCCTCTTTAGTGAGGGTGTTGTGCATGCTTCAAATAGCTAGTGGGAGACAGTACATCCAATTGTTTCCCTGTCTCTTCCATAGCCTTTTTTAGCTTGCTCTTTAATATGCCATTATGTCTTTCTACGAGCCCTGCTGACTGAGGGTGATATGCACAGTCGTTCTTTTACTTCTATACCCATCACTTCTGTTAGGTGTTTTATAGCCTGATTTACAAAATGTGGACCATTATCGCTATAAATCTTCTCTGGTATCCCAAATCATGAAATTATATCTTTTAGTAAGGCTTTGGATACTGTTAAGGCGTCAGCACTATATCTCTACCCATGTGGTCAATGCATCAATGATTTCCAAACAATATTTCTTCCTTTTCACATTTGTCTAATTCAATAAAATCCATGCAAATGTGTTGGAATGGATATTGCGGTGTGGGGAACTTCCCTTTCCGTGGTCTTATGCCTCCCTGAGCATTGTGTCTTGCACATATAATGCATTGAGAACAAAAAGTTTTTTTTAGTAGTTTGTGAAACCATAAGCTGTACATACCTTATTTAACATCTCAGTCATCCCCCTGTTTGACACATGAGTTACTCCATGTGTCAATACTGCTGCATACCTCAATAAGGATTTTGGCAATACCAGCTTTCCTTCAAGTGATGTGTAGATGTTATCTATTATTGTGCAACCTTTTGTTTTCTGATATTGTTTCTCCCCAGGGGATACATTCTGCTGTATATCAGTAAGGACTGTATGATCTATCTCTATGATTTCCTGTTCTGTCATGTGTCACTTCTGCATATCCAGTTACACTTGTGCCATCTGGATTTTTCGTACTGGAGCCATCAACAAAAAGTGTCATGTCAGGGTTAGATAACGGTACATCTTTCCAATCACTTCATGGCAGTACCTTTTCAGCGATGGCAGCAGTACAGTCATGTTTATGACCATCAGTAGGAAGTGGTATTAGTGTGGATGGGTTTAATATAGTACATCTCTGTATTGTTAAGTGAGGCTGTGTTAAAAGTATTGTCATACAGGAAAGGTGTCGTGCTGGGCTCAAATTTATGGACCAACGGGGCGCGGTCAGTATTGAATACCCAGAAATCCAAGCTCTACAAAAATTTGTCATGCCCAAAAAAAGACATCATTTGTTTCTTTGTTTCTGGCTTCGGCACCTGGTGGAGGGCTCAAATTCTCTCCTCATCCAGGTGTCGACCTTCTTTTGAGATATTATACCCTAAGTATTTGACCTGCTGTTGCCACAACTGGAGTTTAGTTTTATTTACCTTATGCCCTTGGTATAACTTCCTGGTTAACAGCTTGTAAATCCTGTACCATTCTATTGCAGGGGCTATACCCTCCTCTGCTTCCTTCTTAAGGGGGTATCTCCTTCATCACCTTGAACAAAAACCTTGACTTTCACATTGCTTTTTCCATCACTTTTAAATACTTCTCAGAATGATTAACATATTGCAAAACATCTAAAACTGATGCAGTTCAGTAAGTAACCATGTTTTTAACAATGTAATCCTTATGATCCTGTTTTAATCCACTAACAAAAGCTATCTTTAGCTGTTGTTGATATGCACTATTCACATCCTCAGCTTTGGGGAGCCCAGAGAACACTTTAAAAAGTTCTCGTAGTTTATTTAGATAATCACTGACACTTTCCTTGTCTTCCTTTAGTCATATTAATCTTTTGCCAGTCAGTTCGTTATACCCATCGGAGATTGCATCTCTGATAGAAGGCAGTCAATGTGTCTGTCAAATCTTTGCTATCAAGGGCCAGTGGTTCCCCTCTTTGTTGAGGGGGCACTGTGGCTACACAGGGGTCCCAATTTCCCTTTACTGATGCCCAATCTGATCCTAGAACCCTCCTTAAGGCCCTTTCCACTTTGACCCCGTTTAGCCTATAACTGTTCCTCAGACCTTCCATATTTTCAATGATTTCTGGGGCCCCAAACTTAGGATGTTTAATATGCTCGGTAGCCTTCTGCATGTCACTCTCAGTCCATGGTTTAAAAACAGTCATAGTTAGGGGATGACCGTTTTGTCTGTCTCTTTGTCCACTAGGGGCAGTTGGGCTTGGCATTTCTTTTTTTGTTCTCCTTCTCAAACCAGTATTCCGCCATTTCTAATCCATACTTCTTTTTTTTTTTATCTTTGGGTCTCAGTTAGTTTACCATTGAATCCCAACTTCCTTTCCCACTTAGCACAATATTTAACAGATTTTGGTTATTTGCTATGCATACATTTCGTATCTCCTTCTAATGGGGAAACTATTCCCCATGTCTCTGTTTTTTTTCCTTGAGTTTAGAATACAAGCATGGTAATTCTGCTCTCGAACTTTGCCAGAATCTATATAAAACAGCAAACAAAGTCCAAACTCTCCAAACAGGAAATAAACATATATATATATATATACATACATACACACATACACACATGTAAATCAACTTATACCTTTACCTTATTTACTACAAAGTACAGTTGGTCAAAACAAACAGTATTCTTAACGTTCTGATCAGAATTTTTTTTTTTTTTACACACACTCACGCAAAAAGAGGAAGTGCACTTAGGTGTCCGTGAGGGGGGGAAGAAGTGAGAGAGTCCAGTTTTTTTTTTAACCACAAGTTTGCAGCCAGACAGATCATAAAGCAGGCTTTTTATCAACCTGTAAACCACCAGACTAGCAACCCTTGGATCACAGTAAAGCAAAAATATAAGACTCCCCACACAAAGTTAGCAGTAATGTTAAACATGAGGAGGAAAGAGTTCATGATTTAACAAATGCAGCAAAAGGAACAGTGCAGGAAATATTGCTCTCGAGAGAAAAAGAGTAAAACGATCGATCTATGGGCTAAGTGTTTCTGATCAGTTAGATTGATTCCTGCTCGTACATTCACTTCCTGTTTGTCCCAACCACCACTCAGTTAGAAAAAAACCTGAAATGACCACTGTGACTCTCTGTAATCTATCCATATTACGTGTAGTCACTATTCACAACAATTATCAATCATCTATCATCTATCATCTTTCGGTACCTTAAATTTTTTTAATCTGTCTTAGACAGCGGGCTACGTCTATTTACCATAGGCAACGTCCCCAAGTGCCTCTGTCTTCGGCCCCTGTATCACTTAGATCTTTTATACAGTGCCGGCATACTTAATAAAAACCCAAATCACCTCAAGTAGAAGAGAAAAGAAAAGAAGAGAAAAGAAAAAAAAAATCTGTCTTACCTTTCACAGACTTGGAGGACTGGATCAGAAGTCCAGGAGTAGAAGTCAGGTGTGGATCCCGGAACCGACCAGCCTCTTTTTACCACTTAACTTGAGTGGGAGGACCTAGGTCTCGGCGAGAGGGAGTCTGATACTCACCGATATTTTGGACGGAACCGTTCGATCCACCACCTAATCCTTACTTCCGGCTCGAAAGGACCATAATGTCGGTAAAATTCCATTCTGTCACTGATCAGTCAACTCCGGTCATGTTGATTAGAAGACAGATTTATTACAAATGTATATACATAGGGATGAACTCTCACAGCAAGGAGCTCCGTGCAGAGTCATACAGGAACCCTTTACACAGGTCATTTTATAACAGTATTTGGCAAGCTACCATTGGCTAAGGCACACTGGTGACTCATGGTGCATCGTCAGCTTTATTGTCGAAAACAGTGTCCTTTACACAATATGCCCTAATATGGTAAACTTGTGCTAGTTCTTTAAATATTGTTGTAGGTGTTGGTCGGAACTAAGCAGATTGCATAAACAATAAGTCAGCGCCATTTTAGCTAGAAAAAAGCATATAAGGAACAAGGCAAATGTTGATATCACTTGCAATTCTTTAAATATTTCTTATCAACAGGAGAACAGTTTGTTGCTAGGCAGTTGGTATTGTGTCATTATTTGTTCTGTGTGCATGGGCTGTGTTCCATCATATAGGTCCGATATGTGTGTGATGCCGCATCTCACTAGTTCTTTGACTGAGAGCATTGGTATTTTTGCTTCTAATATATGCAATGGTATTCTATAGTTTATTTCCCCTGCAGCAGTTGCTGTTATCCGGAGAATGAATCTCCATGCCTGTAAAGAAGTCTGCATGGTAGGTGAGATACTCGATAAGTCCCATGGTGACCATATATCACCTAGTAGTAGTAGTGTGAGATCCTTTGTCGGTGCAATCGTCTTTTCTATGTCTACCCATAGTGGATTTTCATGTGTACGAAACCAGTGTTTGATGTGGTCCAGTCTAACTGCCCATAGATAGTCATCTATATCTACTAGACCAGCCCCTCCTACTTTCCTGTGAGAAATAAGATTATTACGGGGACATCTAGCTTTTTTGCCTCCCCAGATGTATTTCCATCCAAGTTTAGACAGGTGGTTGAGATAAAATTGTGGTATATGAAGTGGTATGGTACGGAATATATATAGGATTTGTGGCAATATTAGCATTTTATAGGCTGCTATTCTACCTAGCCAGGAGATTTCTTTATTCGCCATATCTCTTAACTGTTTTTCCAGTTTGGTAATTAGTATATTCAAGTTAGTTTTAACCAGTGTGGAGATGGAATTGGTTAATGTGATGCCTAGGTAGGTAATACCTTTTTCGCTCCATATATAGGGCAATGTGTTTTGCAGAATCTTCCGTATTTGGGATGATATTCCCAAGGCTAGAATTAGGGGTTTGGTAAAATTCACTTTATAATACGAGATATCTCCAAAATCTGTTAGTATTTTATGGGCTTGGGTTAGGGACGTCAACGGATTGGTCAAAAGCAGTATGACATCGTCCGCAAATAAGTTGATGGTGTGCATGCTCGAACCAAATTGGAACCCGGTGATCATGGGGTGTGATCTAATTGTTTCAGCTAATGGTTCAATCATGAGATTGAAGATGATCGGTGACAAGGGGCAACCCTGTCTGGTCCCATTGGATATGTTGAATGGTTTGTATAGAAAGCCAGCTGAGTATACCTGTGCAGATGGGCACGAATAAAGTGCCATTATAGCTGTTAAGATGGGGCCTTTGAAACCAAATTTGGATAATACCATTTCCATGTATGTCCAGTGGACCCTATCGAACGCCTTCTCTGCATCAATAGATAGTAGCAGAGAGGGCGTTCGATTTGTTTCAGCATAATGTATTACATTGATAATCCTCCTAGTTGCATCCGAAGTTTGTCTCCCCTTCACAAAACCCATCTGGTCGCGTTGGATGATTGATGGAATGATGCTCATTAATCGTTTGGCCAGTAGTTTTGCATATACTTTAATGTCTGAGTTGAGAAGGGATATTGGTCTGAAATTAGCCGGTGTAATGGGGTCCTTTCCTGGTTTTGGTAAGGTCACTATGTGTGCTTTCAGCATTTCTTGAGGGAAGTTTGCAGAAGTGGCTGCTTTGTTGAAGACTGGTTGCATGTGTTGTGAGAGAATGTGTTTAAAAGTCTTGAAGTACTCGTTAGAGAACCCGTCTGGCCCTGGCGATTTACCGTTTGGAAGTGAGTCTATGACAGTTTCTATTTCTTGATATGAAAAAGAAGTGTTAAGACTATTTAGTTGGCGTTCAGAGAGGTGTGGGAGGTTTAGGCCCTGTAAAAAAGATTGGATTTTGTCTGTTGTCGGTTGAGGCGTGTCAGGGTCCGTGTGTAAGTTGTATAATGAGCTGTAATAATCAGCAAATTGGTTTGCTATAGCTTGAGGATCTATGATTTTGTGATGTAAGGTAGGATGTTTAAGATATGCTATTCTGGATTTGTTACGCCTTGCTTTTAATCTGTTTGCTAAGTATTTGCCTGCTCTATTGGCGTTAGCGTAGTAGTTTAGCTGTAAGCGTCTAAAGTGTTTGTCATATAGTTGGGATAGGAGTTCCCTCAATGTTTCCCTGAGTGTAGCAAGTTTATGTGTTAGGGTAGAGGTGCGTATTCGTTTGTTTAGTGTTTCAGTGTCGTGAATTTCCGATAGTAAGGTATTCAATTTTTGTGTATGACGTCTTTTTTCTTGGGCGCCTAGTTGGATAAGTATGCCTCTCATGTAGGCCTTGTGTGAGTTCCATATAGTGTACGGGTCCTGTACTGACTCTACATTATCAAGGAAGAAGTTTTGAAGATGTTGAGAGATTTTGGTGTGGGTGTGGGGTTCCTGTAATAGTCGTATATTGCAGCGCCAGATGGGGGGTGAAGAGGAGACACCCTTATCTTTAATAGTCATAGATATCGCAGCGTGGTCTGACCACGTGATGTCATGTATTTTAGTAGATTCTGCTAGTTGTAGAAGCCACTTATCTGTAAGGAACATGTCTATACGTGAGTATGAGCGATGTCTATGTGAAAAAAAGGTATAGTCCTTTTCACTGGCGTGGTGGCAACTCCATACGTCGAACAGTTCTTCTGTACGGAGAAGGGTTTGAAGAGATACTGTGCCTCTAGAGTTCATGGCAGTGGAATCCAGAGAAGGATCTGCAACTAGGTTAAAGTCCCCGCACAATAGGATATTACCGTATTTCATATGGTTAACTTTTTTGAGTACCTTTTTTATAAATCGAATTTGGTTTGAGTTCGGAGAGTATAGCGTGACTAAGGTATATGGTTTGGAGTTGATGTCTCCGGTGACGATTATGTATCTCCCTCCCTCGTCTATAAATGATTCCTTGCGTTGGAAGGATACAGAGTTGTTTATGGCTAGCAAGACTCCACCCTTCTTTCGGTTGGGTGTGCAGGCCAGGAGTATATGTGGATAGTCTTTATGGGAGCAGTGTGGGGTTTTGTTTGTTTGGAAGTGAGTTTCCTGGACAAAAGTATGTCGGCTCTGTGTTTGCATGCTTCCTTCCATAAGGAAAATCTTTTAGCGGGGTGGTTCAGACCCCGGGCATTAATGGAGAGGCATGTAATCGACATTGCTTGGGTATCGCGTGTTGCTTTTTGGTTGTGTGGTGCAGGTACTCACTGTGACCGTGCGGTTTTTTGTGGTATGGTTCCTTCCGTAGTGGGTAAGCTGTCTGATGCCAGGTGTCTTCCGTAGTTGGAATACGATGGATACGGGGATGACTGTGTATATCGAATGGAAAACAAAAGAACAAAGGGTAAAAATAACAAAAAATAAAGTCAACATATGTAATATAAGAAGAGGATCTTGAAACGGATCCATGTGCAGTGATGTCTACTGCTTGTTACTCGGAGGGGTAGAGGAGAATTCAAACATAGATCTCCTGTCTCCGGAGAATTTCGTATGATTTCAGGTGGTTGTTTTATGAGTTTCCACCGGCAGCTTTCTTATGTGCTCGCTTATGAGACACCACTTGCCAATCATTGTGCATGGATTGTAGATTATCTGTGGTGGAATGATGTGCGGCTTGATCTGGAAGGATATTCCATTTTCTCAGATTGGCGATTCCTTCCTCCAACGTGGAAACCAGCGTGGTGGTTCCATTATGGGTGATCGAGAGTGTTGCTGGATATTTCCACTTGTGGAGGATGTTGTGGTTTCTCAGCGCTTTAGTAATAGTCGCCAGGTTGCGGCGCCTTTGTAGTGTATGTCTGGAGAGGTCGGGGAGCAGCCTTATGTTAGCGTATGGTGGAGATATTTTATCCGGTTTACGGGACTCCAGTAGTATTCGTTCTTTTACATGGTAGTAATGAACTCTCAGTAGAACGTCTCGTGGGATGTCATCAGGGAGGAATGATGGCTTGGGGACTCTGTAAATCCTGTCCACAGTGAGTTCTTGGGCTGTTAATTCTGGTATTAGCGTGGAGAACATGGCTTGTGCATATTGCAGCAGTTGATTAGGGGGGACAGACTCTGGGATTCCCTGCAGTTTGAGGTTATTCCTTCTGGACCGGTCCTCGAGGTCTGCGATTTTATCTTTCATCCATGTTATATCTTCCCCCTGTGCTGTGTGGGCCTCTACCATCACGTTATATTATGAGGTATATTCCTCCATCTTGTGTTCTATTTGATCTACTCTGGTGCCTAGTGCTTGTACTTCTCTGTGGCATTTGTTAATCCCCCTGATCATATCAGCTTGCAGAGATGACCGTAAGGATAATAACATTTCCTTTAAGGTAGTGTCAGAGATGGGTCTGTCTGCTGTGGGGAAATCTGCTATTGGATCTCCTTCAGGTGCCCTCTGTGCTGTAGAGGAGTGTTGCTGCCCGCTTACCTCCACGTTAAGATCAGTGTGCAGCCTAGCAGGGGAGTCTCTCCTGGGTTTAGATTTAGCTGGGCTTCTGGTAGTGGGGCTGGTCAGCCCTGAGGATGATTCACTGGGAGCCTTGGCAGCGCAGGATGAGGTCAACGGCACTCCGCGGTGGTTGTTGTGAATTGCGGCCCTGTGATCAGGCCGTTGATCTCGCGCGCCGCCGCCATTTTGTCGTAGCCCGCTCGTCTCTGAGGGAAAATAGCTGGAGAGCTTGCGCGGCTGCTGGGGGTCTTTTCGTCGTCTAGGCATCGTTATATTGTTCCACGGGTCGCTGTGTGGAGAATGCCGGTGTTTGTTCCCGCGGATGGAGCCGGTGGACTCGGATGGCGGTGGATTTTCTCCGGCGGACGGACGGAGCTCCTAGGCTAAGCGTCCATCTTGGAGCCCGGTCGCCACGCCCCCTCCACTGTAAATCTTTTGTCTCCTATTATACAGATTTAAATTCTCCTATACCACCATACTCCCAAGAGGACCTGTTGGCATTATTGGAGCCGCTAAATTTACCCACTTTGCCGGTTGGGGCCTGTGATTTGCTGGATGCCCCCTTTAAGGTGGAGAAGATAACCACAGCAATTAGTTCTTTCCCGAACTGGAAGGCACCTGGTCCTGACGGGCTACCGATTGAATGGTATAAACGTTATGTGGACTTGTTATCACCGCACCTCCTATCTCTATTTCATGATTGCCTCCAGCGTGAATGTCTCCCCTCCTCCTATGAGGCCCATGTAGTACTCATAGCAAAGCCGGACAAAGATCCTCTCCAGTCCACATTGTATAGGCCCATCTCCCTACTAAATATGGATTTTAAAATTCTCAAAAAAACATTGGCTAGTAGGCTTATGTTGGTCATCCACCGCATTGTTTCACCAGATCAAACAGGTTTTATGCCTGTTAAAGCCACTGATATAAACCTCCGGAGGGTATATACCCATATACAACTGGGCCCCAGAAATATCTACTGGGGGGGTCCTTGTGTTTTTAGACTTGGAAAAGGCCTTTGATTCAGTGGATTGGCATGATATGAGAGAGGTCCTGTCTGTATTTGGTTTTGGCCTAATTTTTCAACAGTGGATTTCCCTCCTTTACATATATATTTTTTATTAAAGTCAAGGAGGACGATACTTAACACGTTTGTGTGAGGTCCCTCCAGAAATAAATTGTCACGGCAGACCCTAAAACGCCCTGTTCACCTGGCAGGCACGGCTCTCCCTGACCTCGCATTATACTACATAGCCTCCCAGCTCTCCCACTTCTACTACTTCAACCACCAAGACAAGCTTCGGTACTCCATTATGGTATGTACGTCCATCGCCATTGTAGTGGCTCACCCCTTCCAGATACTTTTCTGTAATCACCAGGGTCTCCCACGCCTTGGCGACAGACGACATATGTTGACACACCACTGCAAAATATGGCAATTGGCGATGGTCACTACTGAGGCCCCCCTCCTCCATGCTCACACACCACTCTGGGACAACCCCCAATTGCCTGAACTGATGGCTGTGCCCGACCACAATATATGGATTGCTAGGGGCATTATATACCTTTCCCAGGTTATATCAGATGGCACGGTGAGATCATTTCAGGCCCTCAAGGACGAGTTTGCCATTCCAAATCACATGCTCTTTCGCTACCTCCAGGTGCGGCATGCCCTTCAATCCCAATTTGGCGCCTCTATCCCCAGGCTGTAGACGGTGACTCTGGCGGATATGGTTCTGGGCAGCGACCCAAAGAAACTCATCTCCTTCCTTTAGAACCACCTTCTATTGCCATCGTGTGGGGTGAGTGGGGAGAAATACTAGAGTCCTGTAAAAAATTATCCCCTAAACTATCAGATACCCTAAACTCACACACCTCTACATCCTTCACAGATCATGCATCACCTCCTCCCGCCTATCCAAATATAAGCCGGACGCTGGCTCAGCCTGCCCCAGATGTGGTGATCCTGACAGCACTTTATACCACCTAATATGGTCCTGCCCACCCCTCCAGCAGTACTGGTAACAAATTGTCCAATTCCTGCATGACCGCATGGACTCCCCCCTGTCACTCTGCCCACGTCAATGCCTACTTGGCCTCCTCCCCATTCCGAAGGAAGAAAAATACTTAACCACCTTCCTACAGGAAGCCCTCTTTACGGCTAGATTGCAGATAGCCCTACTCTGGCTCAGAGGCACCCCCCCTACTATCCAGCAATGGAAAAGGGCAGTGAACATCACTCTCCCATATAAAAAAGTTTTATACCTGCATTGAGGATGCCCGGGCAAGTTTAATAAAATCTGGGACAGGTGGGTAGATGACTCCTCCACCTGTGTGGACCAGGAGGAGCCCCCCTCCCTGCACTAGGCCTTGACAATACTTTACGCCCATGACCTTCCACCCTCTCTTAGGCAGTAGGATACACCTATTAAATTGTAAGACGATGGCTCTGGTATCCGCCATGTCAGCGCGATGAGTCCCCAGGCACTATTATTATCCATAGATGGTATGAACCTAAAATGTTATGGTTATAAGCAAACAACAAAGACTGGGTTTATCTCAGCAGTAGATGTGATATGTCAGATGTTTTACTCCTCTGTTTGGTGCCTGTTGCACCCTGTTTTTGTATGAAAACTCCGTATTGACTACTATGCTCAATAAACTTTATTTTTGATTAAAAAAAAAAAAAAAAAAGTCAAGGTGGACGATACATAGGTACATTGAAAAAAATATCATATGTATAAAAAGCTGACAGTAAAAACTGAAGCAATACTTTTTCAGATATACAAGTGCCATGCTTGGATAGAAATAATGTGATTCATTCTTGGGTTCTCCAGCTCCGATATATCATATGTTTCATCTAGGTATGATGAATCAGCTGTACACATAAGGCTACTTTTACACTGAGGCGCTTTAGTTCACTAGGTGTTTTAGTGCTAAAAATAGTGCCTGCAAAGCGCCTGTAAAGCGCCTCTCCTGTTATTCCAGTGTGAAAGCCTTAGTGCTTTCACACTAGAGCGGTGCACTCGCGGGATGTTAAAAAAAGTCCTGCAAGCAGCATCTTTGGGGCGGTTTAGGAGCGGTGTATACACCGCTCCTAAACCGCCCCTGCCCATTGAAATGAATGGGCACTGCTGCCAAAGCAATTGCTAAGTGCTTTGACAGCGGCGCTTTGCAGGCACTATTAACCCCTTCTGCTAGCGGGGGTTAAAAGCTAGTGGCCAAAAAGCACTGATAAAACGCTCTCACCGCCCCAGTGTAAAAGTGCCCCAAGGGCTGCTATAACAGTGGCTTAGCACTTTTATATTATCACTCTACTATAGGTGTGTATTTAGGTTATATAAACTATTTTTAATTCTCTAGACCAGTGGTGTACAAACTGTGGCCCGTGGGCTGGATGCGGCCCTTTGCTAGCCTTTATTTGGCCTTGGGGTATTATTCCTCCCACTGACACTAACAGTGGGGCACTATTCCTGCCCCTGACACCAACAATGGGGCACTATTCCTCTCAATGATACCAATCGTGGGCACTATTTCTTCTTCTACTGACCACCATGTAATTATTTATTCCTATTGAATCCAGGACATTTTCTACCTTCACTGGCCACAATCTGGCCCCCCTAAAGTCTGAAGGACAATAAAACTTTGTGGAGACCCCTGTTGCAGACAATAGATAATCTTGATTGACTGGTGGCTACAAAATAAATTTTTTGCTGTTTCCATTCATCTTCTTATATATGCTATTTATTAACAGATAACCAAATACCGCATTACTGTGTTTCCTTTAAGGAAAAAAAAAAGATGCTTTAAAAACATATAACACGACAGATGTAAAAATGGATACTGAAACTAATCAGAGAACTTATAAAAGCCAGAGAAATCTGGAAAGTATGCATACGCTAGATTCATCAACCGCCTGCTAAGTTTCTACTTGGAGCAACCGGAGTTTATTTTTACTTTTTTGACTTTTTGAGAATCAATCTTTTCAGACTTGTGTGACCATGAGAAAGTCATATATACCATTCTTGTGTCTATTAGTTTCTGTTTAGAGATTTGCTTATAATTTCCATGTACAATGGAGTTTATCCTGTTAATTCAGAATACACAATGGATGTCCTACAGTCCTATCCTGGCAGGCACATGCCCATGTTATAAATGCAGGGATCTCTGTGAAGCAGAACCATTGCCCATATTTTTTTTTTTTTGCCAATGATTGTTGTATTGGTGTACGTGTTTTTAAAAAAAAAATGACATTGTCATTAGTGGCACCTACCTGAACAATTTTCTTACTTTCAGCCATGGCGCTGAAAGAAACAGTGTGTACATCCATCTTCAGTAGAGTTGAGTTGCGGTTATGTTGTTTTAAATTCGTTTTTTTTCATCCGTTTTTTAGGTTGAATGTATATATTTATTACCAAGTTTTCAAAGAAATACAAAAGATGAATGGGAAGAATTAACAAATTCACATATAAATTAGGAATACAACCTTAGATTGAGCATACAAACATGGTTGTCAGTCAGCATAAACATCTAGATAGAAGGACATTAATCCCTATCAATTACTGATTTGGAGATAGGGATGTCTTCAGGTATTCACCCAGAACTAGAATCAAAGGCATGGGTGGTATTGATAACATGAGGTCAGTTATGTATATAGCTAGCTTATGCAACGCCATATAACACAGAATATTCAAAGAACATATTCAGGAGAGAAAATAAAGCAAGAGAGGGAAGACAGAAGAAAGAGAGAAAAGGAGAGAGGCGGTAGAGGAAGGGAACAGTATGTAGTGGATACGAGTCCTACTATTTGCGGTGTCTCAGCCAATCAGGAGGGAGAGTCCTGGACAGCCGAGACTCTCGTGCAACATTGCTGGATTGAGAGGAGGCTCAGGTAAGTATTAGGGGGGCTTAGGGGGGCTGCTACACCCCAGAATGTTTTTTATCTCAAGGCATAGAATGCATTAGGATAAAAAACCTTCTGCCTTATAATCACTTTAATTACAGATCTGAATGCAGCTGCATTGTTTTCAACAGAGCCATTCATAAAGATGCGTAAACATGCACTGCGTTAAGATTCTGCTGTTATGGATCTGAATGCATTGCATGTTTACTGTGGATGGCTCCATTGAAAGCAATGCAGCTGCGTTCAGATCCATGATTAAAAAATGCTTGTATATGCGTTTTTTTTTTGTTTGTTTTTTTACGGTTGTGTGAATGAGGTCTTATTTGTAGAAGAAACTAGTCATAGACGAAGTATAAACAAAAAATATGTTTTTTGCCTAAAAATGGACTTAAATGGAACAGCCATTTATGTTTAAAAAAATGGAAAAGGACGCAGACTTTTTCCATTTTTTTTCTGTGGACATAAACTGACTCTGATGTAAGCAGATGTCAATGAATTTACATCCACCCACCCATAGAAATACATTGTGGTTCAGTCTGAAAAACTAAGACGAATTCAGATTGAGTGCCCATGCAAAAGGGCCTAATTCTTGATGAAAGGATATCAGGGTTTTCCACTGATTAACCCTTCTTATGCCCTGTACACATGGTCAGATTTTCCGACGGAAAATGTGTGATAGGACCTTGTTGTCGGAAATTCCGACCGTGTGTGGGCTCCATCACACATTTTCCATCGGAATTTCCGACACACAAAGTTTGAGAGCTTGCTATAAAATTTTCCGACAACAAAATCCGTTGTCGGAAATTCCGATCGTGTGTACACAAATCCGACGCACAAAGTGCCACACATGCTCAGAATAAATTAAGAGACAAAAGCGATTGGCTACTGCCCCGTTTATAGTCCCGACGTACGTGTTTTACGTCACCGCGTTTAGAACGATCGGATTTTCTGATAACTTTGTGTGACCGTGTGTATGCAAGACAAGTTTGAGCCAACATCCGTCAGAAAAAATCCATGGATTTTGTTGTCGGAATGTCCGATCAATGTCCGACCGCGTGTACAGGGCATTAGACTTGACTAGACCTAAATTACTCCTCCTTCTCTGGTTCCTCTCTAGTTTACCAAATGTATTTTATTTATACCGTTTGAACATTTATTTTTGTTATGTTTTTGTTCATTTATTTGCAGTGTTATTTGTTCTCTTTAATTTTAGTAAAAATGAACTAAGGAATATTTCATATAAATATTACAAAACAATTCAATAGATTCTTCACCACAGAACTACTGTATATTTACTGACAAATCCACTTATTATACAGCGCTACAGTAGTAGAAAATGTCAGATTAGTCTAACTTTCTAATTAAAGTGTCACTTCACCCAGTAGTGATTAGAAATGGGTCAAACATCCCCCAGTTCGGTTCACGCCAGAACTTTCGAACATCGGAAAAGTTTGAAGCCGAACAACTAACCCCATTAAAATAGTGCCGCGCTAAGAGCCCTTTCACACTGGCACGTTGGGGGCATCGGCTGTACAGCGCCACTATTTTTAGCAGTGCTTTACCGTCGTTTTAGTGGTGCTTTATGGCCGCTAGCGGGGGTTAATAGTGCAAGGGTTAATAGAAAAAGGGTTAAAAGTGTTGATTTGCCAGCGCTGCCCATTGATTTCAATGGGCAGAGGCGCTTTAGTAGCAGTGTATACACCGCTCCTAAAGCGCCTCAAAGAAGCTGCTTGCAGGACTTTTATTGACGTCCTGCCAGCGCACCGCTCCAGTGTAAAAGCCCTCGGGCTTTCACATTGGAGTAACAGGAGAGGCGCTTTACATGCGCTTTGCGGGTGCCATTTTTAGCGCTATAGCGCCTGTCAAGCGCCTCAGTGTGAAAGGGGTCTAAATATACCAACCATACATGCTTTTAAATTAAACATAATTATCATAAAGTGCTGTATGCATGTGCTAAATCCCCCTGAGGAAGACACG
The DNA here is from genome assembly GCA_037952835.1 of Lithobates septentrionalis. NCBI lineage: Eukaryota > Metazoa > Chordata > Amphibia > Anura > Ranidae > Lithobates > Lithobates septentrionalis. The sequence continues at coordinate 644,751 of JBBDGP010001242.1, forward strand.
TGACTATTCCCTGTGTCGACACGTGTTGGGGAGGGGACAGGACGGTGTAGGAGGCAGCTGGCTCTGGTTGCTGCAGAGGGACATGACATTTCACTTGATTTGATATTATCTGCTATAGAGAGGTAAGCTTTAGCACCTACAACATGTGAGTATCCTGAATGATCTTATTTTAATAAAGAAGTTTTAAAACGGTAAAACACTATCCAGACCTTATATTTTATATGTACAGAGGACCACAATACTGGACATCATAGGATCCCATTGAGTCCATATACGCAGAACCCAGGGGTGGTTCACAAGTGTGTACTGACCAAACTTAAGTGTGCAGTCACACGCCCTGAGGTGGGCAGATTCTCACAGGGGGAGCACAAGTTTGGCTGACACGCCTGGAGCACCATCATAAGAAATATTTGCAGCATGTGAACTTTATTATGAATTCACTATGTGCATTTATATTATGTCACTGTGCACAGATTTTTTGATTTAGCACATGCACTGGAGCACTTTATATTTAGTCTGTGCATCTCACAGACCTTATTATTGTATTGTTATTTAGCACATGCATACAGCACATTATGATAATTATCTTTAATTTATAGGCATGTATGGTTGGTATATTTAGCGCGGCACTTTAAATGTATTTTATTTTTGCATAGCATGATTATATGAGATTGTGAGCAGGGTCAGCAGCTGATTTAATCAGTGTGACAGACCTAGCCGGGAGAGAGACTTTTGGAGGGGACTGTATGCTAGCCTCTTGCCGATCGATCGTGGGCCCTGGCATTTGGGGGAACGGTGCTCTTTGTGAGCTGTATGCCTGGGGACCCTTGAGGCGGTATTACTGTGGATTCGGGTCCTGGTCCCCCAGGACACACAGACTCTGGGGACCCTAGATTTGCCATATTGGAATAGTGACTGATTCATACCGTTGAGACTCCTACTGTTAAATGCTAATGTCATCAATTCCAGCTACCTGTCTGTTGTCTGCTAAAATGTGTATTGTAAATAAGTCTCTAGTATGGGATCCAAGAGTCATTAGATCCCCATTGTTGGTTGTGTTTAATTAACTCTGCTATTGTGATAATGTTGATTGGATTTTCTGAACTACAAGATGGCCAGTCTGGCCTAAAGGTCACGTCTGAGTCATCTAGGCTGTCTAAAGGTATTAGTTAATTAGCTCATGTTAATTAGGTTACAGCTGTATTGTTAGAGTAATATGAGCAGGGTCTGCACCTCCACTGTTAGTGTATAAAAGAGCCTGTATATTGCAATAAGAGAGATTCCTGGTTGAACTTACATACAGTCTGCGTGGTGTTTGTTCTGAGCTATCACAACTGGGTTAGAACGGCACATAGCTGTAGTTCTAATCCCGGAGCATTGGATGACCGAACAATCAGATGTTGCGATCTGCAATCTGATTCTATAGCTGCAGAGGAGTGTCGGGAGAGTGGAACCGAGCGAGAAAGGGGCTCGTTACATTGGTTGGCAGCCGTGGGATTTGCTCTCCAGTTACTGGGACACTCCAAACCAGCCTGCAGGAGAGCCACGCTGAAAGACCTACTTGAGAGCCATGGAGGGAATGATGGGATCGTGCTTCCTTGCCATGAACACATCCAAACCATCACCTGGATCCAAGGTCCAGATAGCAGGAGAGGAGAGATACCAGCCACCATGGATGAGGAATTCAGAAGGAGGTTGCGAGAGATGCAGATACAGCATAGAGGACCAGTATCAGAGCAGGTCCTGCTAGGATGGTTTGATTCTATCCGCTGTGAACTCTGGAAGGAAGCGCTAGCCCGTGAGCAGCGACATCAGGGAAAGTTCTCCTCTCCATCCATGTGAGGTACTGGTCGCAGTATGAAGTGCGAATGCTGTTTTTGGGGGAACAGCCGAACCAGGAGTGGACAGCCGAGTTAAGCAGGCTGATCTGGGCAGAAATGCGGTTGGACGAGAGCTACAGAGCCCTCCGGTGGTATGTAGGCCAAGTGTGCCCATGGACAGCGGATGACAGCCCCACGGAAGGCTTTGACTACGATGGCCTTTGATTGTTATACTGGAGGCTGTCCAGGGACCCTGACTTTGGGAGTGATCGTGAGTGGCGTTTGGAGGAAATAATGGAGCACAGAGAGCAGAGACTGAATGTCTCAGAAGTGCACTGGGCACAGGAAGATTTGGAGTTTCTGGCCATTCAGGAATGGGAGCTGGAGATCGCTTACAAACAGCTGTTAGACTCTGCTCAGCAGCAGGGTGGTGCTCCCTTTGCCTGGGACTATCAGGAAATACCAGTTGACAACTCTGAAATCCTGGCTGAAGAGTTGACAAGGTGGCAGAGTAACGGTGTGCTTTGCCAACCTGCACCCGCAGCTACGGAGGTGGAGGTCTTATGGCGGATGCAGCAAGTGCTGACTGACCTTGATGAACCTGTTTCTGCATTGGATGGTCTTGGATGGAGGAATGTGCCTGTCCAGCAGAATGCCAGAGAATCGGCAGTGGAAAATCTGGGGATAGCTATCCCCAAAGCTGAAGTGCTGACAACAGGGCAGAGCTCTGCTAACCTCTGCCCAGCACTGATAGCATCTTCTGGGTTCCAGGGACAGGAGATGGTGAACCTTTATCCCCAGACACCAGTTGCAGAGACAGGGGATTTAATAGACTTTTCTGCTGAGGAAGAACAACCGGGTGAGCCTCCAGCAGAAGAAGAGCTGTTATTAGTGCCAAACTTCACTGTGCTCTGCCCAGCACTGATAGCATCTTCTGGGTTCCACGGAGAGGAGATGGTGAACCTTTATCCCCAGACACCAGTTGCAGAGACAGCGGATTTGATAGACTTTTCTGCTGAGGAAGAACAACCTGGTGAGCCTCCAGCAGAAGAGGATCTGTTATTAGGGCCAAACTTCACTGTGCTCTGCCCAGCACCAACAGAAGTATCTGTGAAGTTACAAGGAACTTCCCCAGCTGAAGCGCTGGCAATCGGACAGAGGGTCCAAGACCTCTGCCCCACACCTGTGGCAGTTTCTGAGGCTCAGGGTGAGAAGATGGCAATTACTTCCCAGCAGCAAATACCGGGGGAGAAGGGAGAGGAGGTGTTTGTCGTCCCTCCCCAACAGTTAGCCAGAGCAGATGGTGTGGGGTTTCCAGCAGAAGGGCTGGCAACAGGGCCGAGTACTGCTAGACTCTGCCCTCAACTAACAGAGGATGGATTTCCTGTGAAGGTGGATGGGACTTCAGTCTCCACCTGTATACCCCAGGGATGCTGGGCAGTCGGCCCAGATCCCCAACAGCATGACGGAGTGAGCCCAGACACCCTGTAATGGGTGAGTAATGCTTTGTTTGGAACAATTTGTTTGGGGTACTGTGTGGGTACAGGCATTAGAGGACTGGAACTACTGACTAACTTCTGAGTCAACCCATCTGGGGTCTCCTCCTGTGTTAGTCTCCTGCCGAAAGGGGAGAAATGTGACAGACCTAGCTGGGAGAGAGACTTTTGGAGGGGACTGTATGCTAGCCTCTTGCCGATCGATCGTGGGCCCTGGCATTTGGGGGAACGGTGCTCTTTGTGAGCTGTATGCCTGGGGACCCTTGAGGCAGTATTACTGTGGATTCGGGTCCTGGTCCCCCAGGACACACAGACTCTGGGGACCCTATATTTGCCATATTGGAATAGTGACTGATTCATACCGTTGGGACTCCTACTGTTAAATGCCATCAATTCCAGCTACCTGTCTGTTGTCTGCTAAAATGTGTATTGTAAATAAGTCTCTAGTATGGGATCCAAGAGTCATTAGATCCCCATTGTTGGTTGTGTTTAATTAACTCTGCTATTGTGATAATGTTGATTGTATTTTCTGAACTACAAGACGGCCAATCTGGCCTAAAGGTCATGTCTGAGTCATCTAGGCTGTCTAAAGGGATTAGTTAATTAGCTTATGTTAATTACGTTAATTAGGTTACAGCTGTATTGTTAGAGTAATATGAGCAGGACTGTTAGTGTATAAAAGAGACTGTATATTGCAATAAGAGAGATTCCTGGTTGAACTTACATACAGCTTGCCTGGTGTTTGTTCTGAGCTATCACAGCTGGGTTAGAATGGCACATAGCTGTAGTTCTAATCCCGGAGCATTGGATGACCGATCAGATGTTGAGATCTGCAATCTGATTCTACAGCTGCAGAGGAGTGTCGGGAGAGTGGAACCGAGCGAGCAAGGGGCTCGTTACAATCAGGATGGTCAATTATGAACTCTGGTTTTCTCCCAAGATCACTGGTTTATTGAATGAACCCCTAACTACCTCCCGCCCGCCTTATAGGCAAATAATGGTGGGCGGTATGCTCTGTTATTCTGAAATTACGTCATATGACGTTGCCCCAGTCTCACCACGCTTAGGCGCCCACAGGGACGCTGTGTCACTGGGACAAGGTGCGACCCTGATCTCAGTAAAGAGGTGATGACGCTGCTCGTTACCCATGTGATCAGCTGTGTCCAATCACAGTGGATCACATGTAAATAAGGAAATGCCAGTTATTGTCTCTCCTCGCCACACACTGACAGAGTGTGAGGCAAGGAGAGTCGATCAGCGGCATTTCCTCGCAGGGGAGATCTGTACAGATAATCAGGGCACTGATGATCAGTGCAGCCCCAATAGTGCCCAGCAGTAATGCCAATCTGTGCCCATCAGTGATGCCAAATTGTGCCCATAAGTGAGGCCAATCTGTGCTCATCAGTGATGCAAGTCAGTGTTGCCTTTCAGTGACCATCAGTGCCTGCTCATCAGTGCCACCCATTAGTGCCCCCAATTGGTGCCCATCAGTGTCTCTGATCAGTGCTGCCTATCAGTGCCCATAAGTGCCGCCTATCAGTGCCGCCTATCAGTGCCCATCAGTGCCGCCTATCAGAGCCTATCAGTGCAGCATATCAGTGCCTCCTCATCAGTGCCCATCAGTGCAACCTCATCAGCGCACATCAGTGAAGGAGAAAAATAAAAAGTTTAAAAAAAAAAAAAATTCAGTCTTTTTAAATTTTTTTAGCAAAAAATAAAAAAACCCAGCGGTGATTAAATACCACCAAAAGAAAGCTCTATTTGTGTGAAAAAATTGTCTTTTCCAAGTATTAAATTGTTGCAAAGCACACTTTTGTAATTAGCTTGTTGCTGTATTTGTTCCCAATTGTAAAAATAGACAGACTACAGACTAAAGCATAACTGTTATCAGGCCATCCAGAAAGACGCCGCCGGTGTGCGGGGCCGCCTGTTGAGGCAGAGGCGCGCAGTTTACACAACCCTGAACATAGGGACCTGATGTCACAAGCAATGTTCTATAGAGACTTTCTGCCCATCTCCTCTAGTCTTGTTCATGAGTACTACTCATTTCCTGGAGAAGAGGATGTGGCAGAGGATATGAAGTTGTTAGGGCCGAGGCGTTTTATATGCGATGTATCAGTACAGTTAGGCGGGTTATTGTTAAAGGGGCAAAATAAACAAAAAAAAAAAGTTAAAGTATTTATTGTACAGCATCTCTTTTTAAAATAATAGGTGTTGCCATCACATTCATCACACATCTAGGGGGATTATTTCTCAATTACAAAGGGACTTTGGTCCAAAGTTTTTCAATAAAGCGTTGGAAGTGTGACAGGGGTCATTTAAAATATGGGCTGTTGGGCTTTCGCATTCTATTTTTTTTATTGTTCTGATTTCCTTTCTATGCTGGCCAGCAAAACATCTCTTTTTCTTCTGTCTCTCTCCCAGCATCACAGGTTAAAACGTTTTACTTTTTAAGTTCCAGCATCTAAAGGGTTAACAACTCTCGCTCAAGTTTCTGCTCATTAAGCAGGCTTTTTTTTTTTAGAAAGTTTTATCTCTTACGGGTTTTTGAGTAGGATATCTTTGTTTTATATTCATGTGTATGTATATTAAATGGTAAATATTGCATAAATGATGTTGAATCTATAAATAATTGGCGTCTATTCAAATCACACTGCTCTGCTGCCGTGCATTTAACATTTTTATCTGCGTTGCCTTTCCAATGCTCCTTGCTGCAGTGACCAGTTACAGGTGGGGCAGTAACCACTTGTTTGTACTATGAATTATATTGGCCAATCAGGATGGGCTCAGGCGTGTTCACAACTCCAGGAAGCTGACACTGCGCAGCGCCAATCACAGGCAGTGAGACATTTCCCGATCCTCGGCTGCACAGATCGGGAAATGTCTCACTACCTGTGATTAGTGCTGCGCAGTGTCAGCTTCCTGGCGGGCGCGGGCACATGGAGTTGTGAACACGGCTGAGCCGATCCTTATTGGCCAGGCAACGCACTGACACCTTTGCTGCAATAGTGCTGTAGGCTGGGTGTTCAGTGTGTTCCAGTGCCTTTAGGAGGGGTGGGCTCCCTTCAGGTTTATCTTCCCTACACCTGTCCATCTAAGGCCTGATTCACACCTATGCATTTCTAGTGCTTTATACATTTTTCAGATTTGCACTACAGTCCATTTAACCCAAAATAAAGAAAAAAACTGCGCTTGGAAAAAGAAAAGAAAACAAGCTGCGGTTATAAGTGTGGCCCACCAAAATAAATAAAAAAAAGCAAAAACCGCGCTATAAAGTGATTTAAACAATAGTCCAATTGTGAAGTCTCATATAAAGATAAATAGTCCCAATTAAGGTCCAAAAAGGAAGAAGATAAGTATGTGACATAAACTTCATCCAAAGGGAACAGTGATGGCGGACACAGTTTGCGGAACCACCAATATATATTGCGCTTACCAGAAGCAAGCCATAAAAGGGCGAGTGGCTTTAACCCAGCCTGGGCCTTTAGATGTGCAATCCAGGTGAAGCAGGAAGGGCGCCCTCGTCCCGTGGATCCACAAAATATGATCCAAAAAAAATATATAACAAAAATATAGCGTAATATTGTTTATATAAACACCACGCCAAACCAGAAAAGAAGTGACACTCAATTAACCTTAACCACTTGAGCCCCGGACCATTATGCTGCCTAAGGACCAGAGGTCTTTTTCCAATTTGGCACTGCGTCGCTTTAACTGCTAATTGCGCAGTCATGCAATGCTGTACCCAAACGAAATTTGCGTCCTTTTCTTCCCACAAATAGAGCTTTCTTTTGATGGTATTTGATCACCTCTGCGGTTTTTATTTTTTGCGCTATAAATGGAAAAAGACCGAAAATTTTGAAAAAAAATGATATTTTCTACTTTTTGTTATAAAAAAAAATCCAATAAACTCAATTTTAGTCATACATTTAGGCCAAAATGTATTCGGCCACATGTTTTTGGTAAAAAAAATGTCAATAAGCGTATATTTATTGGTTTGCGCAAAAGTTATAGCGTCTACAAACTAGGGTACATTTTCTGTAATTTACACAGCTTTTAGTTTATGACTGCCTATGTCATTTCTTGAGGTGCTAAAATGGCAGGGCAGTACAAAACCCCCCCAAATGACCCCATTGTGGAAAGTAGACACCCCAAGGAAATTGCTGAGAGGCATGTTGAACCCATTGAATATTTATTTTTTTTGTCCCAAGTGATTGAATAATGACAAAAAAAAAAAGAAAAAAAATATTTACAAAAAGTTGTCACTAAATGATATATTGCTCACACAGGCCATGGGCCTATGTGGAATTGCACCCCAAAATACATTCTGCTGCTTCTCCTGAATATGGGGATACCACATGTGTGGGACTTTTTGGGAGCCTAGCCGCGTACGGGGCCCCGAAATCCAATCACCGCCTTCAGGATTTCTAAGGGCGTAAATTTATGATTTCACTCTTTACTGCCTATCACAGTTTCGGAGGCCATGGAATGCCCAGGTGGCACAAAACCCCCCCAAATGACCCCATTTTGGAAAGTAGACACCCCAAGCTATTTCCAGAGAGGCATATTGAGTCCATGGAATATTTTATATTTTGACACAAGTTGCGGGAAAGTGACACATTTTTTTTTTTTTTTTTTGCACAAAGTTGTCACTAAATGATATATTGCTCACACAGGCCATGGGCATATGTGGAATTGCACCCCAAAATACATTTAGCTACTTCTCCTGAGTACGGGGATACCACATGTGTGGGGCTTTTTGGGAGCCTAGCCGTGTACGGGACCCCGAAAACCAATCACCGCCTTCAGGATTTCTAAGGGTGAAAATTTTTGATTTCACTCTTCACTGCCTATCACAGTTTCGGAGGCCATGGAATGCCCAGGTGGCACAAAACCCCCCCAAATGACCCCATTTTGGAAAGTAGACACCCCAAGCTATTTGCTGAGAGGCATGGTGAGTATTTTGCAGCTCTCATTTGTTTTTGAAAATGAAGAAAGACAAGAAAAAACTTTTTTTTTTTTCTTTTTTCAATTTTCAAAACTTTGTGACAAAAAGTGAGGTCTGCAAAATACTCACTATACCTCTCATCAAATAGCTTGGGGTGTCTACTTTCCAAAATGGGGTCATTTGGGGGGGGTTTGTGCCACCTGGGCATTCCATGGTCCCCGAAACTGTGATAAGCAGTCAAGAGAGAAATCAAAAATTCACGCCCTTAGAAAGCCTGAAGGCGGTGCTTGGTTTTCGGGGTTCCGTACGCGGCTAGGCTCCCAAAAAGTCTCACACATGTGGTATCCCCGTACTCAGGAGAAGCAGCAGAATGTATTTTGGGGTATAATTTCACATATTCCCATAGCATGTTTGAGCAATATATCATTTAGTGACAATTTTGTGCAAAAAAAAAATTGTCTCTTTCCCGCAACTTGTGTCGCAGTATAAAATATTCCATGGACTCGACATGCCTCTCAGCAAATAGCTTGGGGTGTCTACTTTCCAAAATGGGGTCATTTGGGGGGGTTTTGAACTGTCCTGGCATTTTATGCACAACATTTAGAAGCTTATGTCACACATCACCCACTCTTCTAACCACTTGAAGACAAAGCCCTTTCTGACACTTATTGTTTACATGAAAAAGTTTTTTTTTTTTGCAAGAAAATTACTTTGAACCCCCAAACATTATATATTTTTTTAAAGCAAATGCCCTACAGATTAAAATGGTGGGTGTTTCATTTTTTTTTTTCACACAGTATTTGCGCAGCGATTTTTCAAACGCATTTTTTGGGGAAAAAACACACTTTTTTAAATTTTAATGCACTAAAACACACTATATTGCCCAAATGTTTGATGAAATAAAAAAGATGATCTTAGGCCGAGTACATGGATACCAAACATGACATGCTTTACAATTGCGCACAAACGTGCAGTGGCAACAAAATAAATACATTTTTAAAAGCCTTTAAAAGCCTTTACAGGTTACCACTTTAGATTTACAGAGGAGGTCTACTGCAAAAATTACTGCCCTCGATCTAACCTTCGCGGTGATACCTCACATGCATGGTGCAATTGCTGTTTACATTTGACGCCAGACCGCCGCTTGCGTTCGCCTTAGTGCGAGAGCAGGGGGCGACAGGGGTGCTTTTTTTTTTTTTTTTCTTTATTATTTTTTTGCTTTTTTATCTTATTTTTAAACTGTTCCTTTCATTTTTATTTTTTTTAATCATTTTTATTGTTATCTCGGGGAATGTAAATATCCCCTATGATAGCAATAGGTAGTGACAGGTACTCTTTTTTGAAAAAATTGGGGTCTATTAGACCCTAGATCTCTCCTCTGCCCTCAAAGCATCTGACCACACCAAGATCGGTGTGATAAAATGCTTCCCCAATTTCCCAATGGCGCTATTTACATCCAGCGAAATCTAAGTCATAAAATGCTCGTAGCTTCCGGTTTCTTAGGCCATAGAGATGTTTGGAGCCACTCTGGTCTCTGATCAGCTCTATGGTCAGCTGGCTGAATCACCGGCTGCATTCTCAGGTTCCCTGTTGAGACAGGAGAGCCAGAGAAAAACACGGAAGACGGTGGGGGGGGGGGCATTCCCTCCCACGGCTTGTAAAAGCAGTCTAGAGGCTAATTAGCCGCTAGGATTGCTTTTACATGAAAGCCGACCGCTGGCTGAAAAGAATGATACCAAGATGATACCTAAACCTGCAGGCATCATTCTGGTATAACCACTCAAAGTTGTGAATGGCGTACCTGAAGACAAAAAAATGGTTAACAATAAAGCACAGTAAACGATAAAGTATAAAAAATTGCATACCTGAAAAGCAAACATGATAAAGCATAATAACAATAAAACATTGCAGAATAGAATACAGTAAAAAAGAGCAGAACAATAGAGAGAATAGAGAGAGAGAGAACAATAAAACGACAACTATTTTTTTTTATTTTATATATATATATTTTTTTTTTTTTACACTTTTTTTGTAACTAACTTTTATAACTGTAACCGGTTCCAGGTTCGGGTCTCTCAAAATGCGATGGCATCTTGGGAGACCCTGTGAAAGTGTGCCTAGTCTGTGCAATGCTGTACCCTACGCTAATACTTAACTAGTGTATGGTAGCGTTCAAAACATTCACCAATGCAAAGACCAGGATTGTCAGGACAGGAGGGACAATAATAGCGGGTGTCACGCCTATATCCGCGCTAGCTGCAGACACAATATCTTTTTTGGGGGCGTTCGCTGGGTAGGGGTACTCGGGAGGACATAAAGAAAATGCCTCTCATGCAGCCGACTGCATTTGGTTGGGGATGTGAATGGGGGAAGTACGGGCGCTGCAGAAGCGGTGGGTTCCCAATTAGGATTGGCGAATGCAGTAGGAAGGGCACTATGGGCACGACGGGCCTGTGTTTGTCTTTTTGGTGGCAGCGGGACACTACTTGTGCTTGCCACCTCACCAGCTTGAACTGCACTTATGGGACTCGCCACGTCACCAAGTGTTACTGCAGTGCTGGTTTGACTACGACCGGGGTGTACTAGGCCGCTGGCGCTTGCCAGTTCACCAAAACGCTACCAAAAAATCTGTTGGCGATCGCAGGGATCAGGCCTGACTCTGCGAACGCTGCAGTTATGCGTTTTAGTCTTTTGTAAGTGACAGTGATCGATCGATACTGCACTTGGGTGGGCTGGGCTGGGCCGGGCGGAGGGGCAAAACGCAGGTGCTAGCAGGTATCTGGGCTGATCCCACTAACACTGCGTTTGTGAGAACCCTAAACTGCTGGGGATGCTAGTATAGATCTGATCGGATCAGATATTGATCCGTTCAGATACTATACCACTAAGGGTGGTGTACGGTGCGTGCGTGGGTGTTAGCGGTACTGGCGCTAACCTGACGCTGCCTGGGGCTGGTGCTTGCCAGTTCACCAAAATACTACCAAAAAAACTGTTAGCGATCGCAGGGATCAGGCCTGACTCTGTGAACGCTGCAGTTATGCATTTAGTGTTTTGTAAGTGTCAGTGATCGATCGATACTGCACTTGGGTGGGCTGGGCCGGGCGGAGGGGCAAAACGCAGGTGCTAGCAGGTATCTGGGCTGATTCCGCTAACACTGCGTTTTTGGGAACCCTAAACTGCTGGGGACACTAGTATAGATCTGATCGGATCAGATATTGATCCGTTCAGATACTATACCACTAAGGGAGGCGTATGCTGCGTGCGTGGGTGTTAGCGGTACTGGCGCTAACCTGACCCTGCCTGGGGCTGGTGCTTGCCAGTTCACCAAAATACTACCAAAAAAACTGTTAGCGATCGCAGGGATCAGGCCTGACTCTGCGAACGCTGCAGTTATGCGTTTAGTCTTTTGTAAGTGACAGTGATCGATCGATACTGCACTTGGGTGGGCTGGGCTGGGCCGGGCGGAGGGGCAAAACGCAGGTGCTAGCAGGTATCTGGGCTGATCCCGCTAACACTGCGTTTTTGGGAACCCTAAACTGCTGGGGACGCTAGTATAGATCTGATCGGATCAGATATTGATGCGTTCAGATACTATACCACTAAGGGAGGTGTATGCTGCGTGCGTGGGTGTTAGCGGTACTGGCGCTAATCTGACGCTGCCTGGGGCGACGCATATCACCGCCGGGCGATCAGGGGGCTAAACCTTTATTCGGTAATAAACGGCGGGTGCCCTGACACTATAAAAAATAAACAAACTAACCAGCGTCAACCGTAACGGTTATACGGTGATCAGTGGTGAAAGGGTTAACTAGGGGGCAATCAAGGGGTTAAAACATTTATTCGGTAGTATATGGGGGTCCCTGACGCTATAAAACGCTGACGGCGAACCTAAATATTTATGTCCCTAACTAGCGTCACCAGCGACACTAATACAGCGATCAGAAAAATGATCGCTTAGTGACACTGGTGACAGGGGGTGATCAAGGGGTTAAAACTTTATTAGGGGGGGTTAGGGGGGTACCCTAGACCTAAAGGGGGGTAATACTCACTGTCCCAACACTAACTGTCACAAACTGACACCATTGCAGTAATCAGAAAAAAAAAAAAACTGCTGGTGTCAGTTTGTGACGGGGGGGGGGGGGGGGGTGATTGGGGGGGGATCGGGGGGCGATCGGGGGGGGGGATCGGGGTGTTTTGTGTGCCTGGCATGTTCTACTGTGTGTGTGTGTGTTGGTGCACTCACATTGATGTCTTCTCTCCTCGGGCCGGAACGGAAATTACCGAGCCGAGGAGAGATGACATCATTTCCTTTGCTGCTGTTTAGCATACAGCAGCAAAGGAATGATTCGATTGGCCGGCGGCGATCGCGAGGGGGGGGCCACGAACGGATGGTCTCCCCCTCACCACCGATCGCCGGGGCACAAAGGACGACCGCCACGGGCACCGGGGGGGGTCCGGTCGGACCCCCCACCCGCGGAAGGCAAATCACGTACACTGTACGTGATTTTGCCTGTCCGTGCCACTTTGCCGACGTACATCGGCGTGAGGCGGTCGTCAAGTGGTTAAATCATGTGTGATCATATAAAATCCTGTGCTAAATAGCTAGGAAAATTGTAGTGAGTATCATGCAATCATGCAAATTAAAATAAAAAATAAATATAGATGGGTGAAAGCTACAAAGACTCCCAAAGTCTGCTTACCAGATATAAATGGACAGTCAGCATGTGTTAATCACCCCAAAGGTATGTGAAAGGAACTCCCACCAGGTGCTGAGAAGGCTAGTAGTGCGAGCTGCTTACCAGAAGACAGACCATTAGGCTCGCTTCACACAGGGGAAACACGACTTCAGCGCGACTTTGCACGGTGACTTCAACGCGGCTTCAACGCGACTTCAGCAAATTACAACGCGAGTTCAAGTCGCCTCCAGGACAGGCGACTTTGGCTGTGGCCAATCACAGGATAATCAGCTCTCTGGGAGGGAGGGGTTTGCCTGGGCAAACGAAATTTTTTGCCTGCAAAGTCGCTTGACTTTAGAGAGAGATCCGACTTGGAGGCGACTTCCATCGATTTCTATGGTACAGGTCGCCTACCAAGTCGGATCCAAGTAGTACAGGGAGTACGCTCTGAAGTCGGAGCGACTTCAGTAGTGTCTATTAAGACGCTCCCATTCACTGTCATGTGAATATCTTTCTGGGGCGACTTGGGGCGACTTGAGGGGCGACAAGTCGGATCCCAAGTCGCCCCAGTGTGAACTGACCCTTATGTGCAGATTCATTGAGACCAGGAACCAAACACCAAAAGAGCAGATATTGGTAACGAACCTTAGGGAATGTCCCCTTAGGGAACGTCTTGACCACTCAGCCCGGACTCAGCAGTACATATATAATGAAAGAGCCAATAGTGTAATACGCAGTATTACACTATTGGCTCTTTCATTATATATGTACTGCTGAGTCCGGGCTGAGTGGTCAAGACGTGGTAACACCGTTCCGGTCTGGACTCTGGCTGGGACCGTAATACATTTGCCCTCTTTGTTTCGCATATCTGGTAAGGGGACATTCCCTAAGGTTCGTTACCAATATCTGCTCTTTTGGTGTTTGGTTCCTGGTCTCAATGAATCTGCACATAAGGGTCTGTCTTCTGGTAAGCAGCTCGCACTACTAGCCTTCTCAGCACCTGGTGGCAGTGGCGTAGCGTGGGGGGTGCAGGGGGTGCCGTGGCCCCAGGCGCGATATTTAGGGGGGCGCCAGTATGTGTCACTGGCTGCCTCCTCCTAATTTCTAATTTTGTGTCCCCGGGCTCCGGCCGCCATGTTAAGTGTCCGGCGCCCTGTGATTGGGTGTATGGGGGTCATGTGAGGCGCCCCGCCTCCGCACATGACCCCCATACACCCAATCACAGGGCGCTGGATACTGAACATGGCAGCAAGCAGAGCGCAGGGGAGAGAAGAAAGTGAGCCGCCGCTGTGTTCTCCTCCTCATCCGGATCGATGCAGCCAGGAGAAGAAGGTAAGTGAGAGTCTTGTTACTGGGAGGGGGAGGGGGGCAAGTGAGAGAGACTGTAGGCAGGACAATGTAGTTTAGTATAGTATGGAGGTCAGTGTAGTGTCACTATGGAGGTCAGTGTAGTGTCACTATGGAGGTCAGTGTAGTGTCACTATGGGGGGCAGTGTAGTGTCACTATGGGGGGCAGTGTAGTGGACAGTATTGGAGGAGACAAGTCACTGCAGCCAAGTCCTGTCTCTGCCGATGACTGACCCCTATCACAGGATCTGTTACACACACACAGATCCTCAGTGTCTGGGGGAGGGGCGCTGATGTCCTAACCAGCAGGAGCCCGGGAGGAAGGACATCTCCCATGCTGTTATGATAAGGTCAGTACATTTGTTAGGGGGATGTTGTGTAATTATTGTGCTAGGGGACAGACTGCTGCTTCCCCCATGTAATGTGCTCTCTTGTGCCCAGTGCCCACCATGTCATGTGCCTTGCAGTGCCCCCCATGTAATGTGCTGTGCCCACCATGTCATGTCATGTGCCTTGCAGTGCCCCCCATGTAATGTGCTGTGCCCACCATGTCCTGTCATGTGCATTGCAGTGCCCCTATGTAATGTGCTGTGCCCACCATGTCATGTGCATTGCAGTGCCCACTATGTAAAGTGCTGTGCCCACCATGTCATGTGCATTGCAGTGCCTCGCATGTCATGTCATGTGCCTTGCAGTGCCCCCCATGTAATGTGCTGTGCCCACTATGTCATGTGCCTTGCAGTGCCCCCATGTAATGTGCTGTGCCCACCATGTCATGTCATGTGCCTTGCAGTGCCCCCCATGTAATGTTCTGTGCCCACCATGTCCTGTCATGTGCATTGCAGTGCCCACTATGTAAAGTTCTGTGCACACCATGTCATGTGCATTGCAGTGCCCCCCATGTAATGTGCTGTGCCCACCATGTCATGTCATGTGCCTTGCAGTGTCCCCATGTAATGTTCTGTGCCCACCCTGTCATGTCATGTGCCTTGCAGTGCCCCCCCATGTAATGTGCTGTGCCCACCATGTCATGTGCCTTGCAGTGCCCCCATGTAATGTGCTGTGCCCACAATGTCATGTCATGTGCCTTGCAGTGCCCCCATGTAATGTGCTGTGCCCACCATGTCATGTCATGTGCCTTGCAGTGCCCCCCATGTAATGTGCTGTGCCCACCATGTCATGTGCCTTGCAGTGCCCCCCATGTAATGTGCTGTGTCCAGTATGTCATTTGCTGTACGTTGCAGTGCCCACCATGTAATGCGCTGTGCTGAACAATGTCATGTGCTGTGCATTGCATTGCCCTTCATGTGATGTGCAGTGCCCACTATGTCATGCTGTGCCTTGCAGTGCCCACCATGTCATGTGCAGTTCCTAACATGTAATGTGCAGTTGCATTTCCCACCATGAAACGTGCTATGCCATGCAGTGCCCACCATGTAATGTGTTGTGCCCACCATGTAATGTTATGTGCCATTCAGTGCCCATCATGTAATGCGCTGTGCCCACCATGTCATGTGCCTTGCAGTGCCCCCCATGTAATGTGCTGTGTCCAGTATGTCATTTGCTGTACATTGCAGTGCCCACCATGTAATGCGCTGTGCTGACCATGTCATGTGCTGTGCATTACATTGCCCTTCATGTGATGTGCAGTGCCCACTATGTCATGCTGTGCCTTGCAGTGCCCACCATGTAATGTGCAGTGCCCACCATGTCATGTGCTGTGCCTTGCATTGCCCACCATGTAATGTGCAGTGCCCACCATGTCATGTGATGTGCCATCCAGTGCCAACCATGTCATGTGCAATGCCCACCATGTCATGGCTGTGCCTTGCAATGCCCGCTATGTAATTTGCAGTGTCCACCATGTCATGTGCTGTGCCATACAGTGATCCCACCATGTAATGTGCAGTGCCCACCGTGTAATGTACAGTGCCCACAGTGTAATGTGCAGCGCCCACCATGTCATGTGCACTTCCCACCATGTCATGTGCTATGCTGTGCCCACCCTGCCATGTGCTGTGCCCAGCATGTAGTGTGTTGTGCCCACTGTGTAATGTGCTGTGCTGTTCAACAGTGCCCACCATGTCATGTGCAGTTCCTAACATGTAATGTGCAGTTGCATTTCCCACCATGAAACGTGCTATGCCATGCAGTGCCCACCATGTAATGTGTTGTGCCCACCATGTAATGTTATGTGCCATTCAGTGCCCACCATGTAATGTGCTGTGCCCATCACGTCATGTGCTGTGCCATGCAGTGCCCACCATGTAATGCGCTGTACCCACCATGTAATGTGCTGTGTCATGCAGTGCCCACCATGTCATGTGCAGTGCCCATCATGTAAATTGCTGTGCAGTGCCCACCATGTCATGTGCTGTGTTGTGCCCACCATGTCATGTGCTGCACCATGCAGTGCCTACCATGTAATATGCTGTACTCACCATGTAATGTGCTGTACATTGTCCACCATGGCATGTGCCGTGCAGTATCCACAATGGAATGTGGTGTGCAGGGCTCATCATGTCATGTGTGGTGTCCACCATTTAATGTGCTGTGCTCACAATGTAATGTGCTGTGTCATGCAGTGCCCACCTTGTCATGTGCTGTGCAGTGCCCACCATGCTATGTGCAGTACCCACTATATAATGTGTAGTGCCCACCATATAATGTTCTGTGCAGTGCCCACTTGTAATGTCCAGTGCCCACCATGTAATGTGCTCAGCTGTGCCTGCCATGTCATGTGCTGTGCCCACCATATAAGGTCCTGTGCCCACTGTGTGCATGAGCTGTGCCCACCATGAAATGTGTTGTGTTGTGCAGTACCAACCATGTCATGTGCTGTGCCCACCATATAATGTACTGTGCCTACCTTGTAATGTGCTGTATTGGGCAGTGCCAACCGCGTAATGTGCTGTGCCCGCCATTAAATGTGCTGTATCCATGTATCCACCATGTAATGTGTTGTGCCAACCATGTGATGTACTGTGCTATACCCCCCCTCCCGTGTAATGTACTATGCTGTGCCCCCCACAGACTCACCCCCTCACTCCCACCCCCCTCTCTCTCTCTCATCCCCTCTCTTTCACCCTGTTCTCTCTTTCACCCCCTACCACCCTCTCTCTCTTTCACCCTCTCTCTATTCCCCTTTTTCTCACCTCTCTCTCTCTCTCTCTCTCTCTCTCTCTCTCTCTCTCTCTCTCTCTCCCCCCCCCCTCTCTCTCTCTCTCACCCCCCTCTCTCTCTCTCTCACCCCCTCTCTCTCTCTTTAATTTAAATTTCACAAAAAATTGTTTGCGTTTTCATTTTATTTATTTTCATAAAAAGGCCCACCAACATCCTTAGCACCAGGCCCATGATGCTCTTAATCTGGGCCTGAGTATAGTGTAGTATAGTGGTTAGTGTAGTATAGTATAGTGGTTAGCATAGTGGTCAGTATAGTGTAGTTTAGTATGGAGGTCAGTGTAGTGTAGTGGACAGTGTAGTATGGTGGTCAGTATAGTGTAGTATGGTGGTCAGTATAGTGTAGTATGGTGGTCAGTATAGTGTAGTATAGTGGTCAGTGTAGTATGGTGGTCAGTGTAGTATGGTGGTCAGTGTAGTGTAGTATAGTGGTTAGTGTAGTGGTCAGTGTAGTATGGTGGTCAGTATAGTGTAGTATAGTGGACAGTGTAGTATGGTGGTCAGTATAGTGGACAGTGTAGTGGTTAGTGTAGTGGTCAGTGTAGTATAGTGGACAGTGTAGTATAGTGGACAGTGTAGTATAGTGGACAGTGTAGTATAGTGGACAGTGTAGTATGGTGGTCAGTGTAGTATGGTGGTCAGTGTAGTATGGTGGTCAGTGTAGTATGGTGGTCAGTGTAGTGTAGTATAGTGGACAGTGTAGTATAGTGGTCAGTGTAGTATGGTGGTCAGTGTAGTATGGTGGTCAGTGTAGTATGGTGGTCAGTGTAGTATGGTGGTCAGTGTAGTATGGTGGTCAGTGTAGTATGGTGGTCAGTGTAGTATGGTGGTCAGTATAGTGTAGTATGGTGGTCAGTGTAGTATGGTGGTCAGTGTAGTATGTTGGACAGTGTAGTATGTTGGACAGTGTAGTATGTTGGACAGTGTAGTATGTTGGACAGTGTAGTATGGTGGTCAGTGTAGTATGGTGGTCAGTGTAGTATGGTGGTCAGTGTAGTGTAGTATAGTGGTCAGTGTAGTATAGTGGTCAGTGTAGTATAGTGGTCAGTGTAGTGTAGTGTAGTGGTCAGTGTAGTGTAGTGGTCAGTGTAGTGTAGTGGTCAGTGTAGTGTAGTGGTCAGTGTAGTATGGAGGACAGTGTAGTATGGAGGACAGTGTAGTATGGAGGACAGTGTAGTATGGAGGACAGTGTAGTATGGTGGTCAGTGTAGTATGGTGGTCAGTGTAGTATGGTGGTCAGTATAGTGGTCAGTGTAGTATGGTGGTCAGTATAGCGTAGTATAGTGGACAGTGTAGTATGGTGGTCAGTATAGTGTAGTATGGTGGTCAGTATAGTGTAGTATAGTGGACAGTGTAGTATGGTGGTCAGTATAGTGTAGTATAGTGGACAGTGTAGTATGGTGGTCAAGTGTAGTGTAGTATAGTGGACAGTGTAATGTAGTATAGTGGACAGTGTAGTATAGTGGACAGTGTAGTATAGTGGACAGTGTAGTATAGTGGTCAGTATAGTGGACAGTGTAGTATAGTGGTCAGTGTAGTATGGTGGTGAGTATAGTATAGTGGTCAGTGTAGTGGACAATGTAGTGTAGTGGACAGTGTAGTTCTCAGTGTAGTGGTCAGTATAGGAATCAGGTAGGTCAGTACTATTGTATTTGAAGGGACTCAGGGATAGCTAAAAGTCCGCAGGTTGGGGGGGGGGGGGGCACAAATTACTTGCCTTGCCCCGGGTGCTGACAACCCACGCTACGCCACTGCCTGGTGGGAGTTCCTTTCACATACCTTTGGGGTGATTAACACATGCTGACTGTCCATTTATATCTGGTAAGCAGATTTTGGGAGTCTTTGTAGCTTTCACCCATCTATATGTTTTTTTTTATTTTAATTTGCATGATTGCATGATACTCACTACAATTTTCCTAGCTATTTAGCACAGGATTTTATATGATCACACATGATTTAAGGTTAATTGAGTGTCACTTCTTTTCTGGTTTGGCGTGGTGTTTATATAAACAATATTACGCTATATTTTTGTTATATATTTTTTTCGGATCATATTTTGTGGATCCACGGGACGAGGGCGCCCTTCCTGCTTCACCTGGATTGCACATCTAAAGGCCCAGGCTGGGTTAAAGCCACTCGCCCTTTTATGGCTTACTTCTGGTAAGCGCAATATATATTGGTGTGTTCCGCAAACTGTGTCCGCCATCACTGTTCCCTTTGGATGAAGTTTATGTCACATACTTATCTTCTTCCTTTTTGGACCTTAATTGGGACTATTTATCTTTATATGAGACTTCACAATTGGACTATTGTTTAAATCACTTTATAGCGTAGTCCATTTAACCGCTTGCCAACCAGCCGCCGTCATTTTACTGCGGCAGGTCGGCACGATCCTGCAAAACGTCGTAGCTATACGTCGGCTCGCGGGATCGGATAGCAGGCGCGCGCACACGCGCCCACTGCACTACTGGGGTGCCGATGCTCGTGGCCGATGGTTGCGATGACCGCCGGCCACTAGCAATCGCGGGCACGAGAGGCAGAACAGGGACGTGTGTGTGTGTGTAAACACACAAATCCCTGTTCTGTTCTGTGAGGAGTGACAGATCGTGTGTTTTTATTAGCTAGGAGCCATGATCCGTCACTTCCTCTAGGTCAGTCCCCTCCCCCTACAGTTAGAAACACATGGAGGGAACACAGTTAACCCCTCGATCGCCCCTAGTGTTAACCCCTTCCCTGCCATTGACATTTTTACATTAATCACTGCATTTTAATAGCACTGATCGCTGTATAAATGACAATGGTCCCAAAAATGTGTCAAAAGTGTCTGATGTGTTCGCCATAATGTCGCAGTCCTGATAAAAATCGCAGATCGCCGCCATTACTAGTAAAAAAAAAAAATAATAAAAATGCTCTAAATATATTCCCTATTTTTGTAGGCGCTATAACTTTTGCGCAAACCAATCAATGTACGCTTATTGCGATTTTTTTTTTTTTTTTTTTTTTTTTTTTTTTACCAAAAATATGTAGAAGAATACATATCGGCCTAAACTGAGAAAAAATTAGTTTTTTTAAAAAAAAAAAAAAAATCGGGGATATTTATTATAGCAAAAAGTACAAAATATTGTGTTTTTTTTTCAAAATTGTCGCTCTTTTTTTGTTTATAGCGCAAAAAATAAAAACCGCAGAGGCGATCAAATACCACCAAAAGAAAGCTCTATTTGTGGGAAAAAAAGGATGTTTTGTTTCAGTACAGCGTCGCACGACCGCGCAATTGTCAGTTAAATTGACGCAGTGCCGAATTGCAAAAAAATGGCCCGGTCATTCAGCAGCCAAATCTTCCGGGAGGTGAAGTGGTTAACATGGTTTCCTATGGAACACGTTCTGCAGTGCAAATCTTCTGAATGCAAAAAACACTAAAAATGCATAGGTGTGAATCAAGCCTTAAAGGGGTTGTAAAGGTTCGCGTTTTTTCACCCTAATGCATCGTATGCATTAAGGTGAGAAAACATCCGACAATACCGCCCCCCCCCCCCAGCCCCCCCGTTTTACTTACCTGAGCCCCTAAACCTGCTGCGCTCGCCCCCGATGTCCTCTTCGCCACTCAGCCTGGCCATTGATTGGCTAGAGTGGATAGATTGAAAGCTCATGCTGCTGTCAATCACATCCAATGATGCGGCGCCGGGGGTGGGGCCGAGTGATATAGTGAGTGGCTATAGCCGCCGGCTGTATCATGGGAGCGTGCCCGCAAGAACTCATCACCATGCAAGAGAATTCACATGAAGGTGATTAGTTCTTGCTGGGAGGAGCTGAGACAGCCGCCGAGGGACCCCAGAAGACCAGGTTCGGAAAAACGTGCAAAACGAGCTGCACAGTGGAGGTAAGTATAACATGTTTGTTATTTTTTTTAAAAAAACTTTTTTTCCTTTACAACCCCTTTAAATGCATGTTCATCCATTGTTGGAGACGCACAGAAATTAGAGTTTAGGTCCAGAGAACATGGGGTGCCTTGCCGGCAGGCCTGATACCACTATCCACAAAAATGCTGTTTATTGCTAGCACACAGAAGGACTTAGGAGCTGAGTGCATTTCTGGCAGATCAACAGGTAATTATTTTTTACTTGCAGGAACTGTAAAGTATGGAAAATGTGCATGTATTGCTGAAATGTACTCCATATGTGTTATTTTTTTTAAATTTCTCTTAGCATATACATTAAGGCTACTTTCACACTGAGGCAGTTTTCAGGCATTTTAACGCTAAAAATAGCACCTGAAAACTCTCCCCTGCCACCCCAGTGTGAAAGCTGAGTGCTTTCACACTGGGGCGGTGCGTTTGCGGGACGGGAAAAAAAATCCTGCAAGCAGCAGGAATTGAAATGAATGGGCAGCATTTTCAATGCACCTGAAAAGCACTTCGGAAACACGAGCACGAGCCGCTAGCGGGGGTTAAAAGCGCCCGCTAGCGGCCAAAAAACGTGCAGCTAAAACAATGGTAAAGTGCCGCTAATGTGGAGCGGCCCCAGTGTGAAAGCAGCCTAAAGATTCTTAAAGTGATTGCAAGGGTTAATTTTCTTTTTTTTTTTAATAACAAACATATCATACTTACCTCCACTGTGCAGCTCGTTTTGCACAGAGTGACCCCGAACATCCTTTTCTGGGGTCCGCCAGCGGCTCTCGCGGCTCCTCCTCACATCAGATAACCCCTTAGGAGAAGCGCTCTCCCCGGGGGATTATCTTGCGGGCAAGCTCCCGAGTCCAGCATTTGGCGTCCACCGAATGCAGGACTCGGCCCCGCCCCCCGGCGCCCGCGTCATTGGATTTGATTTACAGCAGCGGGAACCAATGGCTGTGTTGCTATCAAAAATAAGTAGTAATTACTTGACGCAAACAGAATATCCTACCCTAAAAAGCCGCTATAACACTCAATCCTCAGTAAACTTTTACAAATATAAATAGTGCAGCGCTAAATAAAACAAAACTAAATCACTAAGGATTAATAAATGTATGAATCTAAAAACTTCAGAGAGAAAGTCCATGCATATAAATGAGTAAATAGGGAGTAAGGCAGATAAGGTCCTCAGCTGTGAACACTTGTGCTGGTAAAGATGCTTTTCAATCTGGTGCAGATTGGTGAAAATACCACCACCAACAGAAATACAGGCCACTCACCTTGCACAGTGGACCTACTGAGCTAACAGATAGGTCTACAAAAGCCTTCCCCTTACAAGGGGTTAAAGATGTAGAGATGTTTTTCAGAGATCCAGCTCATATAACACATCCACTGCTTTACTGCTCCAAATCGCTCATCAGATCTCCCAATCAGTGTTGTTACAGACAAACCACGTTGTACCATGTAAAATCAAAATGAGACATCCATAGTGCTCTCTGTATAAACCCAGTACATTTTATTTAAATCCAAAAGTAAAACTACTCACAAGTGAAGCACTGTAATCCCAGTGCTAAGAATGAAATCATTTGCTGCAAGCTGCAAGCATGTCTCACAGAGTGGAGGGTGGCTGCTGCTGACGTGTTCAGGTCCTCCCGACTCCCGCACGCGTATCATCCCAGTGGGCGGGACTTTATCAGCGGTGTTTGGAGACACGTACAACAGCCCTATTATAAGCCACCTGATTGCCAGACATGCGCAGCAAGCCAGTCAAAGTAGGGGCAGATCCGGGGGGGGGGGCAACGTGGCAATTGCCCCCTCCCCTAGAAATTAGATGCTGGTGAGAGAACAGGCGGGTGAGATAGCGGGTGGCCCGGTGTTGTGCCGAGATCGGCTTCCCCACCAAAATCTGTTTCCCCTGGCTCTCGGTCTCGGCTGAGGTCGGAACTCCGCCTCTCGAATGCTAATCATCCTTCTACTGTCCTCGTGCATTCGGGGGAGAGTATGAGGAGCAGCGGTGCAGAGGGCTGGAGGCGCGGAGTTCCGATCCCAGCCAAGAGCCAGGAAACAGATTTTGTAGGGAAAACCGACATCATCTCTCACCGCCCGCCCTCACTGTACAGGCAGCCGTGGGCAGCAGAGAGATTACATCATCTCTCTGCTGCCTGACTCTGAGACATAGTAAAAGACAATCCCCCACCTTAGCAGCAAGTGACAATCGGCAAGGAGTGACAGGTGACGTGGCAAATGATAGTCCGCATCTGGTGGCAGACGACAGTGGCAAGTGACAATCCGCAACGTGTGGCAGGTGACGTGGCAAGTGACAATCCGCAACGTGTGGCAGGTGACGGTAGCAAGTGACAATCTGCATCTGGTGGCAGGCGACGGTGGCAAGAGACAATCCGCAATATGTGGCAGGCGACATGGCAAGTAACAATCTGCATCTGGTGGCAGGCGATGGTGGCAAGTGACAGTTCGCAACTTGTGACAGGTGACCTGGCAAGTGACAATCCGCATCTGGTGGCAGGTGATGTGGCAAGTGACAGTCCGCAATGTGTGGAGGTGGTGTGGCAAGTGACAATCCGCATCTGGTGGCAGGTGGCGTGGCAAGTGACAATCCGCATCTGGTGCCAGGCGACGGTGGCAAGTGACATGCTCAGGGATCCCACTGATTCTGCATTATGGTGAATTTCATTTTATATAACAATGTAATAATAAAATAATGCGCTTCAATCATCCTGATACCATAACAACCATGGTGCCAGGATGATTGAAGTGCCAACACCAGCCATTTCCCTGCTAAATTGCCCGCAAAAAACGTATTTTCTGGCAGTGCCCCTCCCGAGACTAGACTCTGGATCCGCCCCTAAGTCAAAGCCCTGTCAGAAGTGGACATACAGGGCAGAAACCAACCCACCAGCCGTGCAGGCTCCATCCCTGGCAGACACACATGAAAAGGGAAAAATATATATCGCGACGGCACAATTTATGATCAACAATATCAGTAGTGCTCAAATTATTACGGATAATATAAAAAACTCAATGTTTGCATAATGTATAAAAAAATAAAACACATTAAAACTAAAAAGCGCCAGAGCAACCAACCTCCACTTTACAGTGCATATTAATATTTAAAATTCTAAAAGATTTAAAAAACACATTTATAGAACCACACAGAGAAAATTTGTTTCTATAATCAGATACTAAATTCATATAGGTATATAAAAATTCACACATTAAAATTCATATATAAAAAATTTCACATATAATAAATTCATATAAATTCATATAAATCATATGAAGAATTCCCATGAAAAATCTTCTGTTATGCAAAAAATTCATTAAAAAATCACATGACCTCAAATTCAACTAGCAATCCGAAATAAAACAATTTAAGTCAAACTCTACATTTAAACCCATAGGCACTGCCACCTTAGTTTCAAATACCCAGTATGATTCTCGACGGCTAAGTTGTTGGATAAAATTACTCCCCCTCCAGTGTTTAACTCTCTCAACACCCCAAAATTCGAGGTGTCTGGGGTCACTATTGTTGAACAATTTAACCACTTCAATACAGGGCATTTTTACCCCCTTCCTGCCCAGACCAATTTTTAGTTTTCAGCGCTGTCGCACTTTGAATGACAATTGCGCGGTCGTGCCATGTTGTACCAAAACAAAATTGACGTCCTTTTTTCCCCACAAATAGAGCTTTCTTTTGGTGGTATTTGATCACCTCTGCAGTTGTTATTTTTTGCGCTATAAACAAAAGAAGAGCGACAATTTTGAAAAAAACACAGCTGCTGGCGTTAAACACGTCTCACAATTCGTAGAAGAATACATATTCCGTAGAAGAATACATATTTTTGGTAAAAAAAAAAAAATCACAATAAGCGTTTATTGATTGGTTTGCGCAAAAGTTATAGCGTCTACAAAATAAGGGATAGGGGATAGATTTATGGCATTTTTTTTTTTTTACTAGTAATGGCGGCGATCTGCGATTTTTTTTTTTTCGTGACTGCAACATTATGGCGGACACATCGGACACTTTTGACACTATTTTGGGACCATTCACATTTATACAGTGATCGGTGCTATAAAATTGCACTGATTACTGTGTAAATGTGACAGGCAGGGAAGGGGTTAACACTAGGTGGTGATCGAGGGGTTAACTGTGTTTGCTAGGGAGTGTTTCTAACTGTAGGAGGCGGGGACTCACAAGGGGAGGAGACCGATCAGTGTTCCCCTGTACTGGGAACACACCATCGGTCTTCTCTCCCCTGACAGGACCGTGGATCTGTGTATTTACACACACAGATCCACAGTCCTGCTCGGTTACCGGGCAATCGCAGGTGCCCGGCACATATCACGGCCGCCGGGCACAAGCACCAGATCCCAAGCAACGCGGCGGGCGTGCGTGCGCCCCCTAGACGGCCGGGAAGCCCAGGACGTCATATGACGCCCACCCAGGATGGGAGATCCCATCTGTGGGCATCATATTACTATGGGCGGGTAGGGAAGTGCTTAACCACTTGCCGACCGCCTCACGCCTATATACGTGAGCAGAGCGGCACGGGCAGGCAAAATCACGTACCTGAAACGTGATTGCCTTCCCGCGGGTGGGGGGTCCGATCGGACCCCCCCCCGGTGCCAGCTGCGGTCGGCATTTGGTTGGGAGCGATGAGAGACGAGGGGGAGACCATCCGATCGTGGCCCCCCCCTCGCGATCGCTCCCAGCCACTGACAAACATCCCCTGCCTCTGTATAGTACACAGAGGCAGAGGATGTGATGTCATCTCTCCTCGGCTGTCAGTTTCCGTTCCAGCGCCGAGGAGAGATGACATGTAAGTAAGTGCACAACACAAACACACACAGTAGAACATGCCAGGCATACATTACACCCCCGATCCCCCCCCGATCGCCCCCCGATCCCCCCCCAATCACCCCCCCCCTGTCACAAACTGACACCAAGCAGGTTTTTTTTTTTTTTTTTTTTTTTTTTTCCTGATTACTGCATAGTGTCAGTTTGTGACAGTTAGCAGTGTTAGGACAGTTACTGTAACCCCCCTGTAGGTCTAGGGTACCCCCCTTACCCCCCCTAATAAAGTTTTAACCCCTTGATCACCCCCCCTCACCAGTGTCGCTAAGAGATCATTTTTCTGATCGCTGTATTAGTGTCGCTGGTGACGGTAGTTAGGGACGTAAATATTTAGGTTCGCCGTCAGTGTTTTATAGCGACAGGGACCCCCATATACTATCTAATAAATGTTTTAACCCCTTGATTGCCCCCTAGTTAACCCTTTCACCACTGATCACCGTATAACCGTTACGGGTGACGCTGGTTAGTTCGTTTATTTTTTATAGTGTCAGGGCACCCGCCGTTTATTACCGAATAAAGGTTTAGCCCCCTAATCGCCCGGCGGTGATATGCGTCGCCCCAGGCAGCGTCAGATTAGCGCCAGTACCCCCCCTAATAAAGTTTTAACCCCTTGATCACCCCCTGTCGCCAGTGTCGCTAAGCGATCATTTTTCTGATCGCTGTATTAGTGTCACTGGTGACGCTAGTTAGGGACGTAAATATTTAGGTTCGCCGTCAGTGTTTTATAGCGACAGGGACCCCCATATACTATCTAATAAATGTTTTAACCCCTTGATTGCCCCCTAGTTAACCCTTTCACCACTGATCACCGTATAACTGTTACGGGTGACGCTGGTTAGTTAGTTTATTTTTTATAGTGTCAGGGCACCCGCCGTTTATTACCGAATAAAGGTTTAGCCCCCTGATCGCCCGGCGGTGATATGCGTTGCCCCAGGCAGCGTCAGATTAGCGCCAGTACCGCGAACACCCACGCACGCACCGTACACGCACCATACACCTCCCTTAGTGGTATAGTATCTGATCGGATCAATATCTGATCCGATCAGATCTATACTAGCGTCCCCAGCAGTTTAGGGTTCCCAAAAACGCAGTGTTAGCGGGATCAGCCCAGATACCTGCTAGCACCTGCGTTTTGCCCCTCCGCCCAGGCGAGCCCAGCCCACCCAAGTGCAGTATCGATCGATCACTGTCACTTACAAAACACTAAACGCATAACTGCAGCGTTCGCAGAGTCAGGCCTGATCCCTGCGATCGCTAACAGTTTTTTTGGTAGCATTTTGGTGAACTGGCAAGCACCAGCCCCAGGCAGCGTCAGATTAGCGCCAGTACCGCTAACACCCACGCACGCAGCATACGCCTCCCTTAGTGGTATAGTATCTGAACAGATCAATATCTGATCCGATCAGATCTATACTAGCGTCCCCAGCAGTTTAGGGTTCCCAAAAACGCAGTGTTAGCGGGATCAGCCCAGATACCTGCTAGCACCTGCGTTTTGCCCCTCCGCCCGGCCCGGCCCAGCCCACCCAAGTGCAGTATCGATCGATCACTGTCACCCCGGTCGTAGTCAAACCAGCACTGCAGTAACACTTGGTGACGTGGCGAGTCCCATAAGTGCAGTTCAAGCTGGTGAGGTGGCAAGCACAAGTAGTGTCCCGCTGCCACCAAAAAGACAAACACAGGCCCGTCATGCCCATAGTGCCCTTCCTGCTGCATTCGCCAATCCTAATTGGGAACCCACCGCTTCTGCAGCGCCCGTACTTCCCCCATTCACATCCCCAACCAAATGCAGTCGGCTGCATGAGAGGCATTTTCTTTATGTCCTCCCGAGTACCCCTACCCAGCGAACCCCCCAAAAAATATGTTGTGTCTGCAGCAAGCGCGGATATAGCCGTGACACCCGCTATTATTGTCCCTCCTGTCCTGACAATCCTGGTCTTTGCATTGGTGAATGTTTTGAACGCTACCATGCACTAGTTGAGTATTAGCGTAGGGTACAACATTGCACAGACTAGGCACACTTTCACAGGGTCTCCCAAGATGCCATCGCATTTTGAGAGACCCGAACCTGGAACCGGTTACAGTTATTATAGTTAGTTACAAAAAAAAGTGTAAAAAAAAAAAAACACAAACAAAAATATAAAATAAAAATAGTTGTCGTTTTATTGTTCTCTCTCTCTCTATTCTCTCTCTATTGTTCTGCTCTTTTTTACTGTATTCTATTCTGCAATGTTTTATTGTTATTGTTATTGTTATTATGTTTTATCATGTTTGCTTTTCAGGTATGCAATTTTTTTATACCTTACCGTTTACTGTGCTTTATTGTTAACCATTTTTTTGTCTTCAGGTATGCCATTCACGACTTTGAGTGGTTATACCAGAATGATGCCTGCAGGTTTAGGTATCATCTTGGTATCATTCTTTTCAGCCAGCGGTCGGCTTTCATGTAAAAGCAATCCTAGTGGCTAATTAGCCTCTAGACTGCTTTTACAAGCAGTGGGAGGGAATGCCCCCCCCCCCCAACATCTTCCGTGTTTTTCTCTGGCTCTCCTGTCTCAACAGGGAACCTGAAAATGCAGCCGGTGATTCAGCCAGCTGACCATAGAGCTGATCAGAGACCAGAGTGGCTCCAAACATCTCTATGACCTAAGAAACCGGAAGCTACGAGCATTTTATGACGTAGATTTCGCCGGATGTAAACAGCGCCATTGGGAAATTGGGAAAGCATTTTATCACACCGATCTTGGTGTGATCAGATGCTTTGAGGGCAGAGGAGAAATCTAGGGTCTAATAGACCCCAATTTTTGCAAAAAAGAGTACCTGTCACTACCTATTGCTATCATAGGGGATATTTACATTCCCTGAGATAACAATAAAAATGATTTAAAAAAAAAAAAAAATGAAAGGAACAGTTTAAAAATAAGATAAAAAAATAATAATAATAAAGAAAAAAAAAAAAAAAAAAAAAAAAGCACCCCTGTCCCCCCTGCTCTCGCGCTAAGGTGAACGCAAGCGTTGGTCTGGCGTCAAATGTAAACAGCAATTGCACCATGCATGTGAGGTATCGCCGCGAAGGTCAGATCGAGGGCAGTAATTTTAGCAGTAGACCTCCTCTGTAAATCTAAAGTGGTAACCTGTAAAGGCTTTTAAAGGCTTTTAAAAATGTATTTAGTTTGTCGCCACTGCACGTTTGTGCGCAATTTTAAAGCATGTCATGTTTGGTATCTATGTACTCGGCCTAAGATCATCTTTTTTATCTCATCAAACATTTGGGCAATATAGTGTGTTTTAGTGCATTAAAATGTAAAAAAGTGTGTTTTTTCCCCAAAAAATGCGTTTGAAAAATCGCTGCGCAAATACTGTGTGAAAAAAAAAAATGAAACACCCACCATTTTAATCTGTAGGACATTTGCTTTAAAAAAAATATATAATGTTTGGGGGTTCAAAGTAATTTTCTTGCAAAAAAAAATTATTTTTTTATGTAAACAATAAGTGTCAGAAAGGGCTTTGTCTTCAAGTGGTTAGAAGAGTGGGTGATGTGTGACATAAGCTTCTAGATGTTGTGCATAAAATGCCAGGACAGTTCAAACCCCCCCCAAATGACCCCATTTTGGAAAGTAGACACCCCAAGCTATTTGCTGAGAGTCATGTTGAGTCCATGGAATAATTTATATTGTGACACAAGTTGCGGGAAAGAGACAATTTTTTATTTTTTTTATTTTTTTTTGCGCAAAGTTGTCACTAAATGATATATTGCTCAAACATGCCATGGGAATATGTGAAATTACACCCCAAAATACATTCTGCTGCTTCTCCTGAGTACGGGGATACCACATGTGTGAGACTTTTTGGGAGCCTAGCCGCGTACGGGACCCCGAAAACCAAGCACCGCCTTCAGGCTTTCTAAGGCCGTAAATTTTTGATTTCACTCTTCACCGCCTATCACAGTTTCGGGGGCCATGGAATGCCCAGGTGGCAAAAAAAAACCCCAAATGACCCCATTTTGGAAAGTAGACACCCCAAGCTATTTGATGAGAGGTATAGTGAGTATTTTGCAGACCTCACTTTTTGTCACAAAGTTTTGAAAATTGAAAAAAGAAAAAAAAAATTTTTTTTTCTCGTCTTTCTTTATTTTCAAAAACAAATGAGAGCTGCAAAATACTCACCATGCCTCTCAGCAAATAGCTTGGGGTGTCTACTTTCCAAAATGGGGTCATTTGGGGGGGGTTTGTGCCACCTGGGCATTCCATGGCCTCCGAAACTGTGATAGGCAGTGAGGAGTAAAATCAAAAATGTACGCCCTTAGAAATCCTGAAGGCAGTGCTTGGTTTTCGGGGTCCCGTACGCGGCTAGGCTCCTAAAAAGTCCCACACATGTGGTATCCCCGTACTCAGGAGAAGCAGCTAAATGTATTTTGGGGTGCAATTCCACATATGCCCATGGCCTGTGTGAGCAATATATCATTTAGTGACAACTTTGTGCAAAAAAAAAAAAAAAAAAAAAAAAATTGTCACTTTCCCGCAACTTGTGTCAAAATATAAAACATTCCATGGACTCAACATGCCTCAAAGCAAATAGCTTGGGGTGTCTACGTTCCAAAATGGGGTCATTTGGGGGGGGTTTATGTCATCTGGGCATTTTATGGCCTTCAAAACCGTGATAGGTAGTGAGGAGTAAAATCAAAAATGTACGCCCTTAGAAATCCTGAAGGCGGTGCTTGGTTTTCGGGGCCCCGTACGCGGCTAGGCTCCCAAAAAGTCCCACACATGTGGTATCCCCGTACTCAGGAGAAGCAGCTAAATGTATTTTGGGGTGCAATTCCACATATGCCCATGGCCTGTGTGAGCAATATATCATTTAGTGACAACTTTTTGTAATTTTTTTTTTTTTTTTTTTTTTTTTGTCATTATTCAATCACTTGGGACAAAAAAAATGAATATTCAATGGGCTCAACATGCCTCTCAGCAAATTCCTTGGGGTGTCTACTTTCCAAAATGGGGTCATTTGTGGGGGTTTTGTACTGCCCTGCCATTTTAGCACCTCAAGAATCGACATAGGCAGTCATAAATTAAAGGCTGTGTAAATTCCAGAAAATGTACCCTAGTTTGTAGACGCTATAACTTTTGCGCAAACCAATAAATATACACTTATTGACATTTTTTTTACCAAAGACATGTGGCCGAATACATTTTGGCCTAAATGTATGACTAAAATTGAGTTTATTGGATTTTTTTTAGAACAAAAAGTAGAAAATATCATTTTTTTTCAAAATTTTCGGTCTTTTTCCGTGTATAGCGCAAAAAATAAAAACGGCAGAGGTGATCAAATACCATCAAAAGAAAGCTCTATTTGTGGGAAGAAAAGGACGCAAATTTCGTTTGGGTACAGCATTGCATGACCGCGCAATTAGCAGTTAAAGCGACGCAGTGCCGAATTGTAAAAAGTGCTCTGGTCAGGAAGGGGGTAAATCCTTCCGGGGCTGAAGTGGTTAAAATGCTTAGAAACGTTATGAGTTATGAGTCCTTTCCTAATATTATTAACATGTTCGCCAATTCTGACTTGTAACAGTCTGGAAGTTCTACCTACGTATTGCAAACCACACTCGCATTCCAACATATATACGACTCCTGTGGTCACACAAGTGATCAACTCTTTAATTTTATAAGTCTTGTTGGTGCCAACTGCCACAAAATCCTTTCTTTTCTTCATATTACCTCTTACTTGTTTACAAGCTGGACATCGCCCACACGCATAGAAGCCAGTCAGAAAGGAAAAGAACCTATTCTCTACTTGTGTAGGGGGGTCAATTACCCCTAGCGCTAATCTGTCCCTAAGCGTGAGTGCCTTCCTGTAGATGAACTGAGTACTTTCGGAGAAGCCTGGACCCAAAATCCTGTCCTGCTTTAATATAGGCATATGCCTCTGGATAATTTTTCAAACTTTTTATATTGGATGTTGTAGTCCAGAACCATCTTTATATTAGTAGAAGTATTTGAATTCTTACGTGATATGTTGGCCTAATCTATCGTACCCTTTCTCCTGGAATCGAGTTGACAAAACCTGAGACTGGCAAATAAAATCTTCCTCTGAGGTGCAGTTCTGTCGTAGATACATAAACTGCCCTCTGGGTATGTTACACAGCCATTTGGTATGATGACAACTCCCTAATGGAATAAAAAAATTCCGGTCTGTCTGCTTAAACTGATCGATCATCTTAAAAATATCATTTTCTTTAAAAAATTCTAAATCAAGAAAGACTGTCCGCTCAGTACTAATATTCCAAGATAAGATAATATTTTTATTGTTGGCATTTAATCTATTAAAAAAAAAAACTCTAAACCAGATCTTTCGCCCTCCCAAATCATAATAAAATCATCAATATACCAATGGATATTATACTAGCTCAGGGGGTCGATTTTGAACACACATTCTTCCTCCAAGTGGGCCATAAATAAATTGGCCACTCGGAGCAAACCGAGCCCCCATCGCAACTCCCTTAGTCTGTAGGAAGAACTGCCTATTGTACCAAAAGTAATTTCTGGACAGGCAAAAACTCAGACGACTCAAAATAAATTTCTTATGTTTCCTCGGGAGGTCAGGTGACAAAAAAGCCCATCTGATCGAAGATAAAGCGTCTTCATGACTAATAATAGTGTACAGTGAACTCACATCCGCTGTGATTAGGAAACTTGCTGGGGAGGCTTTAAGGCTCTCAAGAATCTGAATGATATGTTTTGTATCTTTTAAGAATGCCTCAGTGTTAATCACCATGGGTTGGAGGAAAGTGTCAATGTATAGACCCAGTCTAGATGAGACCGAGTCAATACCATTGACAATCGGTCTCCCTGGTGGATTAACAGTATCCTTATGCATCTTGGGCAAAAAGTAAATTATCAGGGTTCTGCAAAACAGGGGGTCTAAAAATAGAGCCTCCTTTTTTATTGAGCACCCCTACTTGTTTACCCTTTTCGACCAGGACATGCAACTCCTCTTTAAATTCAAACATTGGGTCCTTAGATAATATACTATACGTATTATTATCCACGAGTAAATTTTCCATCTCATTCCTATAGTATGCTTTACTTAGAATGACCAATCCTCCTCCCTTATCCGCTGGTCGGATTACTTGGTCCTTTTGGTTTCCAATAGCTCAATGCCCCTTCTGTTATAAAAGGGGTCAAATAGCCTTTCGGACTACTAGTTTTTCAAGGTCCTTAGCCACCATGTTTTTAAAAACATCCATGTGTTTAGTATCCACATTTGGAGGATTAAAATTTGAACTATTACGGAGAAAACATAAAGAATTCTGCGAGCCACCACTGACCAGGTGCCCATTAAATGTATAGAGAAAGAAAAATCTGCTGGCGTTAAACACGTCTCACAATTCGTGCAAACATAAATGAGTAAATACTGTGCCACGCTATAAATATGATCTCATCAAAAATATAAATATATGTAAAAGGTAATAGGATCAATATAAGAAACAGCAGCTAAAATTGTTAGAAAAGTTTTAAATGTTTATTGTGTGACTATTGGAAAAACTATTAGAAAAACAATAACCCTGAGACTTTTCTTAAGATGACTTCTGAGCACATTGTTGTATTAACTTGCTGTATCGTTTGCTCTAACTAACTCCATAGTAAGTTGTAGGATGATTAGGCTTAACCATATATGGTAGAACAAGAATGTACAGGAAACACTAATTGGCAAATAAAGTACCATTTTGTACCAGGCACGCTATGTGTGTTTCCTCAGCCAATAGAAGCGTTATCTCTATATTATTGTAGGTATTAGGATGGGGGATGTTCATCTCTTTGTATGATTCTTACTGCATCTTTTGACTTGTAAGCATCATCCATTTGTGTGACACATCTGAAATAAATTGTCTGCTTTTCAATACACCTGGAGTTCGACTGATCACAAGAGGAGAGTAATCCTAACATTTTGGTCCTTCCGAGCCTGGAACCAACAAGTGAATTTCGGGTCAGATGGTCCAGACAAAAAACTTTGGTGAGTATTGGACCTCAAAGCTCACTGAGAATTAAAAGTCCCCCCACTCAACGTTAGTGGTGAAATAGGGGCGGGGGCCTGAGACCCAGATCCACTGTCTGGTTTAGAACTTCGTGATCCAGTCCTCCTGGTGTTTGAGAGGTAAGATAATTTAACTTATTCTTAATACTCTCTAAGAGTCTTTTCTTCTCTTTCTGTGTGATTCTGGTTTAATGTGTTGTAATTGCCGACACTGGTATTGATTGTATAATATCTTAATAATACAGTGTGCGATGCCGACACTGGTGTTGATTGTATAATATCTTAATAATACAGTGTGCGATGCCGACACTGGTATTGATTGTATAATATCTTAATAATACAGTGTGCGATGCCGACACTGGTATTGATTGTATAATATCTTAATAATACAGTGTGCGAAGACAGAGACACTTGGGAGCGTTGTCTAAGGTAAAAAATAGCGTTACCCGCTGTCCAGGACAGATAAAAAAAAGATTTGAGGTATACCGAACGTCAGAGGGTGAATGCCTGACGTCATCGTCGGAGGTGGATTGCCCGACGATGTAAGCGCTTAAGTGATCTAGGAAGATCACAAGACTAACTTTCTTTTGTGTGTTTAGTTTCTCCTTTCTCATGGTTAACCTTTCTGTTGATGCTGTAACCTTATTGAAAAGAAAAAAAAAAAAAAACCAACAGTACTGCAGAGACAAGTTAATTATTTTTTGATTCTCCCTATAGTGTGGGGAGTGATGATAGTTTTACACTTCTTGTATTCCTATTGTTACCGTGGGTGGAGGGTCACTATACCAGTGTTTTATAGGTAAATGAGAGACCCGTCTGGCGTTGACAATGGGGAATAGTCTCTGTAAAAGAATGTTTTGTGCCTACTTATGAGGCTGCTGTGTTCCTAATGTGCCAAGTGGGAGACTGGAACTGCTCTTTAAGGACACAGGGCTTTATAGGGAAGTTTGGATTCAATAGTAAACTAACTGTAAAAGTGTCAGGATTTAATGGATAAATTTAAATTGTTAGGACCCAAAGATAAAAAAAGGTATGGGTTGATAATAGGAGTTTAAATAACCAGCAAAAAATCTCTCTTAACACCTCATGGTCTGTGTTTGTAAGATTTGTGTTGTAGCCTGCTTGCCTATCAGTGACAGATTGGGAGCTGGCAGAGAAGCAGGAAACTTTAGAAAAGCTTAAAGAGATACTTGGTTTAATTGTCTTATGGCTTCACTCTGTAAGGCAGCCAACACTTTGCTAGCCAATGTATTAAGCAGATATATGTAAAATACCAGGTGACATTGCACTATATGGCCCATGGGGATTGGACCGGAGCTGGCGTCTTGGATTACAGCACTGTCTTAGGTACCACTGGACAACATTGTCTGGGAGACTGTGCTACATCTGGGCCGTCTGCTCGGGGACAAACCTCGGTCGGACTCATAGAAACCAAACAGTTGGAGCTGCAACTTCAGGTAAAGGTGATCCAATAGCCATATCACTGATGGGTCTAGCAAAAGAGAATTAGACCAGATGCAAGTGTGATCTAAATGTTTAACAAATATTTGAGAAGCAGAAAAATAGCTAAGTATGACTGAGTAAAAAAATAAATAAATAAGTGCGAGAAATCATCACAGGGAGATTAAAGCCTGTAGTTTTTCCTCACCCCCTCCCCTCGTGTGTGAATCTCCTGTATTACAGGAGGGAGTGAATTGCTCCTCCATTTCAAATTCCTGTGTGAGAGATTGTGTCTGTAAAAAAAAGTTAACTCTTGACCAGCTATGACAAAACAGAAGGGTTATATTGTAAATATTGAAACTGAGCATAAAAAAAAAAAAAAAAAAAAAAAAAAAAGTACACTGATAACACCAGGCTGCTTTATTATTTTAGCATGCCATGGTGTTAAAGGAAGCACATGGCAGAAATTGTTGATGGTTTTGAGGAGGTAGATGGGAGCCCAGAGAGAGGAGAGAAGGGAATATGCAGACTTGATGCTTTTTCTCAGAAACAAGAAAATGCAGATTGCCTGACAGACATAGCAGAAGAGCGAGGTAGAGGATGGTGGATGACTAGTAGGGCAGCATTAACCCTTTGAGCACACAGAGGTTAATTTGTGCATCTGTAAAAAATATTAGGATTTTCGGTGGGAAAGAAAGTCCAAATAATAGTCTTAAAGTAAATATTTCTTGGATATGTTACTTTTAGAACTCCCAGATTTTCAACTGTAAAGTGTTAATGATGCAATGCTGTTTATATTTAGGTACATTTATAAAATTAAAAGGCTAAGTTCTGAATTAGAATATGTGTTTGGGTTAAATAAAAAAAAAAAAATATGTTTTGGGACCAGAGAATAAGGGGAACAATACAAAAGGGGATTCATGTTTTATTCAATTCTGCTAAAATATCGGGGTCTGAGAAAAATATTTATATATATATATTAAATATATATGTCAAATAATGTAAATGCCACTAGGAAACATTTTATGTCTGCATACTTGGTGGACTTATGGACTTATATTTGTATAAATGAAAGAATATTGTTTTTAACAACTCCAAAGTAAGGAAAGCTTTCTTTGGTAGTTTGATCTGTGATCCTGCGCTCATTCATGTTAGATAAAGAGTATCTTTTTTCCCAGCCCCAATTCAAGTGCAGATATGACACCCCCCCCCCCCCCTCCTCCTTCTACACAACTGAAGAATGAGGCGAGTTCCTTTTTATGGGGTGGGTGTCTAGTGATTACATTAATGGGTAGAAAATTGAACCTTTAGAGGTATTTTAGAGTTTAGAACATTAAATTAAGGTATGAAATAATATAGATTACACAGTGTCCATTGCTTAGACAAAGAAACAATATTGGAAAACAAAAGGTTGCACAAGTATAGATAACATTTACATGTCACTTGATTGAAAACTGGTATTGCCAAAATCCTTATTTAGGTATGCAGCAGTATTGACACATGGAGTAACACATGTGTCAAACAGGGGGGTGACTGAGATGTTTAATAAGTTATTTACAGCCCATGGCTTCACTAACTACTAAAAAAAACTTTTTGCTCTCAATGGATTATATGTGCAAGATACAATGCTTAGGGAGACATAAGACCACGGAAAGGGAAGTTCCCCGCACCGCAATATCCATTCCAACACATTTGCATGGATTTTATTGAATTGGACAAATGTGAAAGGAAGAAATATTGTTTGCTAATCACAGACACCCTGACCAAAATGGGTGGAGAATTCCCGACAGGATGTGCAGATGCACAGACAGTGATAATGGACCCTTATTTGTAAATAAAACTATACAACATTTGACAGAAGTGATGCGAATTTAAGTGAAATACCATTGTGCCTATCATTCCCAATCAGCTGGATTGGTGGAAAGACATAATGGCATTCTAAAAAGTAAACTGAGGAAAGCTATGGAAGAAACAGGTAAAAATTGGATGTACTGACTACTAGTGGCTGTGACTAGTATGCATATCACACCCACAAAAGAAGGTTTAAGCCCATTTGAGATGATACATGGAAGGCCATATAAGATACCCTTACAACCAAATGAAACACCTACTGAGGAGTCTGAGCACACACTAGCAGAACACATGTCTAGGCTGTTAAGACAAAGAAGTACTAATGATTTTTGTTCTATCCTAGAAGGTCCAATTCGAGAAGATGAAAAGGTGCATGTGGGAGATTGGGTCTTAACAAAAAGTAATAAGAAAAAGCAGTGGTACTCCCCAAGGTGGGATGGTCCTTTCAAAGTCCTCCTAACTACCCCTACTGCGATAAGGATTGCAGAGTGGTCTACCTGGATTCACCAGTCCCATTGCAAAAAGGTTTTACAGGTAGAGTAGGGCCAGTTGGCTACAAGAGGTTCAGAAAGTCCGGCTACAAAGGGAGGTCCTGCACAAGGTGGGACTTGTCTCAAACCGGTGAAGTCTCCCCTACCCTATCCGCTGGAACTCTGTAGCTGGTTAGGATGAAAGGGACAGTAATTATCCTTGGGTTACTGGTGACTCTAGGAGAGGCGTCCATAAGAGGGGGGAGACGTTATGGAAGAGTAGAGGAACCTTTGGATTGGGAAAGAACAGGAAAAGCATTGAATCTAACCTTTATAGAGGGAATAACTAGCACCATACTGGTAGACTTCTGTCAGATTGCAGATTGTGGGGATACAACTGGGGCTAGAGGACTTCTATGGGCAGATAAATACATTTGCTGGCTCTGGGATGGGGCAGGATGTCAAGCATGGGATCAAGCCCTGTGGACCACAGCACATCAAGATTGGGGGTATAATCTACCAGGGCCTAAAAAGAGTGGAATAAATGAAAGATTCAATTACAGAAGCGGCCAACTCTCCCTACACACATAGTAAGAAATGTAAATAATTATTGATAACATTAAAGGAGTCGAGGAAGGAAGATCAGTGGTTGTACTCTATGGGAGCATGGGTGTCAGAAACTGACCCCTCAGGCAAATTTTTCCTCAAGGTATGACCACCTAATAAAACCTGACAACAGGAAAAGGTAGATTATGGGAGTGTAGATGTGGCGCTATTTCCCTTCAAAAAAAAAAAAAAAAAATATATATATATATATATATATATATATATATGTAAAATATTAGGGGAGGTATGCCTCAAATAAAATGAACTGTGATACATCCTCTGTCTGTTGGTCTCAAAATGTGTTTGAAAAAAATAAAAATATATATAAGTGCCAAACATCTAAACAAATGCAACTACTTTATGTATTAAATCTCTGATGCAGTAAACCACTTTTGTGTTGCACCCCCTGGGGGCAAGAATTAAAAATAACCTATACAAGTGATAGTGTTACACCCCCTGTTGATGGATATCAGAGTGTGTGTGTTGAAGGTGCTGAACTTCAGATAGGGTGTCCAACTGGTGTGCTACACCCTCTGGAGTCCGCAAACTAAAATCTATGAACTACAATATCTGGAACTGTAGAAATGTAGTGATCTAATACCTAGTTGGCAAAGTGATAAATATGGATGTCTGCTGTATCAAAAATCTGGTATGTGAATAAAAATCCAATTATGCCAATAGATAAACTTAAAGCAGAAGTAAAAAAAAAGGTAATAATAATAAACAACAAAAATGTAAATGCACAATTCAATATACGTCTCTGTGTTACACCACAGTAAGACCACATTCAAAACCAAAACAAATGATGAAATTATTGCAAACACTAAATTATTAGTAGATAAGTCCATACAAAGTGACGTGCTTAAAAAATAAAAAAAAAAATAAAAATAGTGTGATATTGTTTAAAAAGGCTTTATTTAATAAAAAGTTTAGGAGATATACTCACATGATAAAACAAGAGCCGGCGCTGTATAAACAACAATCGCCGCTCAGACCGGAAGTGACGCCATACTAAAATAGAAGTTCTGAGTAAAACTATAAGATTTACTAACCTAACAGTAGAAGATGCCATAGCTTTGGAGACAGGATACCAGGGAAAAAAATGAGTGGTTAGAATGGTTGAGGTACACGGTTAAAACTTTAAAACTTAAAAAAAAAAGAAAACTGTTTAGTTTGTGCCAGAGCAAGACTACATTTAGCAACTATCCCTTTTCCTCTAGATCACAATACAGATCCAGAAGGTTTAAAATGTATGTTGTGATTGTATAATAAGAGCTATAAACCTGAAACAAATTCCACCTGTCACATGTTGAGTTTGTTGTTTCCCCCAGTACAGAGACCTCAGATACCTCCAGCGGTTACTACTTATCTGGGCAACTTTGCTTGTTTTGCACTTCCAGGGAACTGTACCGGGGTGGATCTTGGGTCGCTACCCGATGACTATTGCAGGGAGAGGATTAACATGGGCAATAGTGACTGGGTTGAACATGACATTCAGAGAGCTGATGTCTGGTGGATGTGTGGGGATACGAAACTGTGAGCTAGGATACTGGCCAATGCCCGAGGGGATTGCGCTA
Organism: Lithobates septentrionalis; assembly: GCA_037952835.1. Taxonomy (NCBI): domain Eukaryota; kingdom Metazoa; phylum Chordata; class Amphibia; order Anura; family Ranidae; genus Lithobates; species Lithobates septentrionalis. Next base: position 684,949 of record JBBDGP010001242.1, read on the forward strand.
TGGTCCAGCTGGCTATGCCCCTGAGGATCCTGTCAGAACACCCGTGGACTAAGAGTCGCCAACGGTATAGGAGGGACACCTCTCCCATAGGGTCATTTGACTGTCGGATCTACATAGATGAGATTGGGGTTCCTCGCGGAGTGCTGGATGAGTTTAGGGCCAGGAATCAGGTGACAGCTGGGTTTGAGTCTCTTCTCTGGTGGGTGACTATAGATAAAAATGTTGACTGGATTATATGTATGTATATATAAATATACACACACACACACACACACGTACACTATAACCAACAACGATTTGTAAACTATACTAGGGAAGCTGTGAAGGGCCTAACAGAACAGTTGGCCACCACATCTCTAATGGCATGGCAGAACCGAATGGCCTTAGATATGGTCCTAGTTGAAAGAGGAGGGGTATACAAAATGTTTGGTAGCATGTGTTGCACCTTTATCCCTAATAATACTACTCCTGGAGGGACCGTGACCAGAGCCTTGGAAGGACTGACTGCTCTATCGAATGAATTGGCGGAAAGCTCAGGTATTAATGATCCATTAACAAACTGGCTTGAAGGATGGTTCGGTAAGTGGAGTGGACTTATCACATCATGTTTGATCTCAATTGATGTGGCTTTGGCCATTTTGGTCACTTGCGGATGCTGCTGCATTCCCTGTATTTGAGGACTTTCACAAAAACTGACTGAAACCGCAGTCTAAAGAACGATGTATCAAGCCCTTCCTACCTCTGAGGAGACCTTTGTGGACATTGAAGCTCAACTTAATGACATACAGACGGAAAGTGTATAACACTGGGACTATCATCGAAATGTGTTGAGATAAAATAGTCACACAAGAGGAGGGAATGTTAGAAAAGTTTTAAATGTTTATTGTGTGACTATTGGAAAAACTATTAGAAAAACAATAACCCTGAGACTTTTCTTAAGATGACTTCTGAGCACATTGTTGTATTAACTTGCTGTATCGTTTGCTCTAACTAACTCCATAGTAAGTTGTAGGATGATTAGGCTTAACCATATATGGTAGAACAAGAATGTACAGGAAACACTAATTGGCAAATAAAGTACCATTTTGTACCAGGCACGCTATGTGTGTTTCCTCAGCCAATAGAAGCGTTATCTCTATATTATTGTAGGTATTAGGATGGGGGATGTTCATCTCTTTGTATGATTCTTACTGCATCTTTTGACTTGTAAGCATCATCCATTTGTGTGACACATCTGAAATAAATTGTCTGCTTTTCAATACACCTGGAGTTCGACTGATCACAAGAGGAGAGTAATCCTAACAAAAATCAGAACAAATTGTAAAATAAACGAATTGAAAAGTGCTGTACTATGTAATATGCACTATACACCCAATGATTGGATACCAAATGTATATATAACATAGAAACACACAAATATTGACCAATGGTGAAGTGCCAGTAAATAATAAATAAATAAATATATAGGGAGTGGAAACTCAAATGCACAGTAAGTATATAGTGCTCATGTGAAAACATATAGATTCGTAAAATTCATAAAGTTCGTAGCAGTCCATAAAATATATGCGAAAAAAAAAATTATATATATATATAGCAAGTAATAAAGTGCTCATGTGCAGACAGAGGGGTTGATTTACTAAAGGCAAATAGACTGTGCACTTTGCACAGTGCAGTTGCCTTCTGCAAGTGCAGTTGCTCCAGAGCTTAAATGAGGTAAGGCTTTACTTTGCAATGAGTACCCAATCACGTGCAAGGAAAATAGAAAAAACAGCATTTTTCCATGCACATGATTGGATGATGGAAGTCAGCAGAGCTTCTGCTTATTTACTAAGCTCTGAAGCAACTGCACATGCAGAGTGCGATTGCACTTTTCGAAGTGCACAGTCTATTTTCATTTAGTAAATCAACCCCAGAGTGTCCTGCTGTGCTTCCAATCAATATGCAGGGTAGTCCATGCAATCACAAAACAGCTTGGTAGGTGTTTAAATGTGCCAAGGTGTCCTCCCTCCAATGATCCCCTAGGTAGTCAACGCTCACCTTAGAGCGTGCGACTTAGCGATTAAGCCAAGTCTAAACACGCATTTGAACCTCCTCTGGGCTCAAAAGGGAAAAACTACATCCAGGGCTCCTCAGTAAAATACCTCAGTTTTTATTGCAAAAATAAAAGCGCTTGATAGTGTAGTAGGTTTAAACAATTTAATGAACACAAGCAAACAAACCCTAATACAGGCTACTAACATTTATAAAGTGTGTCTAGTGCACCACTCTATTGCCAGCAATAACCAATAAGATCAGATACCGGAAAGGTATGGGGATGATGTGCATGAAAATACCACCACCAACAGAAATACAGGCCGCTCACCTTGCACAGTGGACCTACTGAGATAACAGACAGGTCTACAAAAGCCTTCCCCTTACAAGGGGTTAAAGAGGTAGTGATGTTTTCCAGAGCTCATAGTACACATCAACTGCTTTACTGCCAAGCATGTCTCCAGACCTAAATCCTGTTGAGCATCTGTCACAAAGTCTCTAACATCCACCAGCTCTGTGATGTCATCATGGAGGAGTGGAAGAGAACTCCAATGGCAACCTGTGAAGCTCTGGTGAACTCCATGCCCAAGAGGGTTAAGGCAGTGCTGGAAAATAATTGTGGCCACACAAAATATTGACACTTTGGGCCCAATTTGGACATTTTCACTTAGGTGTGTACTCACTTTTGTTGCCAGCGGTTTAGACATTAATGGTTGTGTGTTGAGTTATTTTGAGGGGACAGAAAATTTACACTGTTATACAAGCTGTACACTCACTACTTTACATTGTAGCAAAGTGAAATTTCTTCAGTGTTGTCACATGAAAAGATATAATAAAATATTTACAAAAATGTGAGGGGTGTACTCACTTTTGTGAGATATTGTACGTTTAGTAGCTGTGGCATTAAGGAGGGGGTCACTGGCATCCTTAACAACTAGTGAAATGCTAGTTGTTAAGGAGCGGGACGCCGTGTCCTTAACAACGGATGAGTCAGCTGTGATTATAGACCTGACCAAGGTGTTCATTGTCTCAACAGTTGCTGGTTTTAATGAAGTTCTTCTAAAAGGTAGGCTCAGTAAAACAAAAATATCCTTTGTGTGTAAATAAAAACATATGTGTTGGAAACATTCAATTAAATTAAAAAATGTTGGGTTCCTTTATTTGGTCGGGGAGAAACCCTAGGTTGGCACGTACTACGTTATGTTTACCTGCAGATTTGGGCGGACTTGCCCTCCCAAATTTCCAGTTATATTTTTGGGCGGCCATGTTGGTGACGGTACACTGGTGGTTCCAGGGTTCTAGATCCAATGTGGCAACCTGTCTCGAGGCGAATATTCTGGGTTCCCTGACGGACCTTCGGAATTTTCCCTATAGAGGACCCAAGGCATATTGTGAGATCCCTGGGCCTACTAGAGCAACTTGGAGAGTATGGGAAGCGGCTAGGCGCAGATACTTGAGACCTGGCCAATTGTCTCCAGCTCATCCCCTATGGGGGAACCCACGACTTAAACACTTCCGTATGATACCGGACCCACAGGTGTGGGCTAGATATGGTGTAACCTTGTTGGAACACGTAATGTCTGGGGGTCAACTGCTCCCCTTGCATGAGCTTACGGCTAAATTTGGACTGCCCCGTTGGATGGGGTTCCGGTACCTACAGCTGAGACATGCGGCCAGGGCTCAATTCCCGCAAACTCCCCTGTTACAGACGGACCCCATCGAAGATCTCCTATCTCCTGGAGACTTGTCTAAACCCCTATCCTCAATATATAATGCGTTGCTGGGAAGAGATTCCCCTAAGATTAATGAATTATGGGAAAGATGGCGGGCTGATATCCCGTCGCTGGATAGGGAGGGATGGGAGGACTGTCTAGAGTATGGCCCGAAATTAGTGATAGCATCCAAGGACAAACTGATTCAAGTTAAATTTATACACAGGGTCTACTATACCCCGCAGAGACTCCATCGCATATTTCCTGAGAGAGACCCCATGTGTCCTAAATGCAAAGTCCATATAGGCACATTTATACATATGTTCTGGGAGTGCCCAGTTGTTGCACTATTTTGGACTAAGATTGTAGGTGAAATCAACTCCAGATTGCAGACCTCTATTCCGCTCTTGCCGGCCATGGCGTTGTTGGGGATACATGATGATGAGCAGAGGCCATATCATCTTAAATTACTGATTTCCTTCCTTCTTTTCTATGCCAAAAAAAGAAATACTTATGAAATGGATAGATTCTTCCCCTCCATCCTTTTCAGCCTGGGAGGCACAGATTGAGGCAGTAATCCCCATGTATAAAATGACATATATAAACCGTGGCTGTCCGTGGAAATTTGAAAAAGTTTGGGCTCCGTGGATGGCCTCGTAGAGAAACATTCGGTTCACTACGTTTATTTGCCCCAATAGGGAAGGGTTTTGGAGGGTGGAGGGTGGACGGTACTTGTTGAGAATGGTACTATTAACCTTATGTATTGTTTGCGGGTTTTGCATATTAATTTCCCTATCCTCAAATATGTAATCTACGTATGTAGTGTACTCTACTCTGTTGAATGGTATTCTGTAACTCTGATTATCTATTACAATAATAAAGCACCACTGTTTTTGTTAAAAAAAAAATAAATAAAAAAATGTTCCTTTGTCCTGAGGTTTATCTTTGTAAGCCTAGGTTCACATTGCAGCGATTTGGCATGCGATTTGACATGTCAAATCACATGCCAAATTGGTGGCTGTTGCCGGCAATGGCACCATCCCAATCGGTGCAGCGCCGACTTTGCGGCGCCGCTCCGATTCCCAAAAGTAGTTTCTGTACTACTTTTGGCGACTTCGGGGTGCGATTTGTATAGACATCTGTGCAGGAACCCGCACAGATGTCTCTGAAATTGCCCCTGAAGTCCAAATGACACGCGGGTATGAAGTCGTGCGAGTTCAGCTGAACGATTTAAATCCCGCTGTCAGTGTGAACCTGGGCTGAGGCGGTCATTTGTGGAGCAGTAATTAGTGTTTAGGGTTCAAGTGCTGTGGTATATGTGTATAGTGTATACAGCAGGTGCAGATTCTTTTCAGTCTCACTTTAGGACCCTCGCCATTGGCCATCTTATTTTTCTGTTATATCCCAGGGTGCCTCATGTCTTTCACAATCTTAGACTTGTTTACACTTTTCTTGGAGTACATCACGGGACACAGAGCACCATAGTAATTACTATGTGGGTTATACGCCACCTATAGGTGAATGGACACTGGTACACTCAAAAGACAGGAAGCCCCCCTCCCTATATAACCCCTCCCATACCGGGAGTACCTCCGTTTTTGTAGCACCTCTGTGTCCTGTGATGTACTCCAAGAAACGGATTTTACAGGTAAGCTGTTATAAAAATCCTATTTTCTTAATCGTACATCACCGGACACAGAGCACCAATGTAATTACTATGTGGGATGTCCCAAAGCAATGCCATCTGAGGGGAGAGGGACACAAATAAAAGCAGCCGCCGCCAGGCATGAGGACCTATACTGCTCCCCGCAGCACACTGCGCCCAAAGGCGGCATCCTCCTACCATCTTACCTCCATCTGATAGAATTTTGTGAATGTATGTATTGACGATCAAGTAGCGTCCTTGTAAATCTGGGCCAAAGAGGCCTGGTGATGCACTGCCCATGAAGCACTGACTGCCCTGGTAGAGTGCGCTTTACCCTGAAAAGGCGGAACTTTTCTTTTCAGACCATAAGCCTGACTAATCACCTGACGAATCCACTTAGCAATAGTAGATTTCGATGCTGCCTGGCCCTTTCTGGGGCCTTCTGGCAGTACAAACAAAACGTCAGTTTTCCGTATCTGAGCTGTTGCTTTCAGATAGGCCTTAACTGCTCTTACTACATCGAGAGAATGTAACAATTTTTCTTCTGCAGAACAAGGTTCTGGAAAAAAGGAAGGTAAGGAGACATCCTGATTCAGATGAAAACCTGATACTACCTTGGGCAAAAAGGTCGGGTGAGGACGCAACACCACCTTATCCTTATGGATAATTAAGTATGGCTCTTTACACAAAAAAGCAGCCAATTCTGATACTCTTCTTGCGGAGGTTACGGCAACTAGGAATACCAATTTCCTTGTCAAAAGGAGCAAAGGAATACTACGTATAGGTTCAAAAGGTTGTCTTTGCAACACTGACAAAACCAGATTCAAATCCCATGGGCACAAGGGTGACCTAACTGCTGGAGTTATCAGAGTTACCCCTTGTATAAAAGCCCGGAACAAAGAATGCGAAGCAAGCGGCTTTTGGAAAAATACTGCCAAGGCCGAAGTCTGACCCTTGATCGTACTCAGAGCCAGCTTCATCTCTACTCCTAACTGTAGAAAGGCCAGAATTCTCCCTATGACATACTTTTGAGTAGGGATGAGCTTCGAGTTCGAGTCGAACCCATGTTCGACTCGAACATCGCCTGTTCGATTGTTTGGCGAATTGCGAACGTTACAGGCCATTCGCGCCAAATTCGAGTGGCGCGTCACAGCCCATAATTCATTGTGGCATCGCAGTGCATTGCTGACTGATGATTGGCCAAGCATGCACTATGACCCGCATGCTTGGCTAATCACAGCGCCATCTGTACAGAGAGCCTTAATTGGCCAAAGCCAGGGTGGTTTTGGCCAAATATGGCTCAGGGGGTTTAGTACACGCCCCACACTATATAGGGCCGCCTGCATGGTGGCCTTGTGTAGTGTGTTGTGACGGCGGAGAGAGATAGACAGAGAGACAGTGTCATTTGATTTAAGTTGGATAGAGTAGGCAGGTGAGTCAGTTAGCTGCACTTACAGTGTATTGTGTATATATATATATATATATATATATATATATATATATATATATATATATATATATACACACTGTATTCAGCTTAGCTAGATCCGTTCCTGTTATTCTCTTCCTAATATACTGACAGGCAGGCAGGTGTTTTTACAGTATTTACAGTATTTACAGTTAGTACAGCTAGTGTTAGTGTTTACAGTTAGTGTACTGTGTCCTTTGCACAGTGTGCACCTAAACCTACCTGAAGAAAATTGCTTGTGTTCTTCTTATCCTATTAATACCACAGGCAGGCAGCTGCAGTATTTACAGTTAGTGTACTGTGTCCTCTGCACAGTGTGCACCTAAAGCTACCTGAACACAATTGCTGTTGTTCTGATCCTATTAATACCACAGGCAGGCAGCTGCAGTATTTACAGTTAGTGTATACTGTGTCCTCTGCACAGTGTGCACCTAAAGCTACCTGAAGACAATTGCTGTTGTTCTGATCCTATTAATACCACAGGGAGGCAGCTGCAGTATTTACAGTTAGTGTATACCGTGTCCTCTGCACAGTGTGCACCTAAAGCTACCTGAAGACAATTGCTGTTCTTCTGATCCTATTAGTACCACAGGCGGGCAGCTGCAGTATTTACAGTTAGTGTACTTGTCACGTACCTTACAGCGGAGTCTGAAATGACGAGGGTGGCCTCTTGCATGGTTCCGGTCCTAGCACCCCTGGAGGTTGAGACAGGGCTGCTAGGGCAACAGAAGGGCGCAGGTGCCTGCTGGCAGGATCAGGAACACCGAGCCTAAGAGGAGCTGGTGGGATGCCGATCCTGGATGGGTTCAGGGAAGTCCAACAGGAGTACTTGCAAGGTTGGGGACAGGCAGGAGTCGGCAACGTGCTGGCAGGAAGGTACACAAATCGGCAGGCAGGTTCGTAGTCAGGAGCTGGCGGTGGTTGGCAACGAGCTGGCAGAGAGGTACAAGACCGGAAGACAGAGCCGTAGTCAGAAGTTCAAGCCGAATTCGGTACAGGAAGCAGAGGTAGGCAGAGTTGCAGGGATAATCCGAAAGAGTAGTCAGGAAAGCCAAGGGTTCAGGATCAAGGTTCAATCAAAACAGCAGCAAGGATACAGGAACTAGCTGAGACAATCCAGCAGTGACACTAGTATGCTGATCCCTTAAATAGGGCGCCTCGCGCCGTGATTCGTTGGCGTGCGGATGTGCCCACGCTGACGTGCACTTGTTCGTATGAGAGTGCTATCGTGCGTTCCTGATCCGGGGCACACTCGTTCGTGCGGCACGTCTGGCTAGCGCACGGAAATGAGCATTTGTGATGGTTCTCTGACATTGCCCCCTCCTTACGGGCAGCCTCCGGATGCCCCTCTGGATCCTTCTTTCTGGATGAGAGCGATGAAAGGCTTGTATAAGCCTTGGGGCATGGAGGTTTGCTTCTGGTTCCCAGGAATTTTCTTCTGGACCAAAACCTTTCCACTTAATTAGATATTGATTATGTCCTTACCTTTTCCTGCAATCTACAATTGTCTCGATTTATGATTTATGAAACACAGGATGGATCTTGAATGTGTTGGGAAGTTCAAGTTCATAAGCCACTGGGTTGATTTTTCTCTTGACCGGGAAAGGTCCCAGATATTTAGGTCCCAATTTCCTAGACGGACAGGCCAATTTCAGATTGATTGTCGAAAGGCACACACAGTCACCAACTTTCAAATCCAGTTCTCCTCTCCTCTTCCTGTCAAAGAATCTTTTATCAACCTCCTGTGTCCTAGAAATCGTCTCTCTCAGCACCTGGTTATTAGTAGCAAGGAAATTTAGTCTGTCCTGAACAGCTGGCAACGGAGAGTCTGGAATTAACGTTGGCAAGAAAGAGGGATGAAACCCATAATTTGAGAAGAAGGGAGATTGGTTGGTAGCTGCATGGGCAGAGTTGTTAAATGCGAATTCCGCCAAGGGCAGTAGTGAGGCCCAATCTTCTTGGGTAAAAGAGGTAAAGCAGCGCAGGTATTGTTCTAGCGTTTGGTTGGTATGCTCAGTCTGCCCATTGGACTGGGGATGGTAAGCTGAAGAGAATTTTAGTTTGATGCCCAGTGCTTCGCACAGTGCTTTCCAAAATCTTGAAGTGAACTGCACTCCACGATCTGAGACAATGTCACTAGGGATTCCATGCAATCTCACCACTTCTTTAATGAAAACTTCAGCAGTTTCTGTTGCTGATGGGGTCCCTTTCATGGGGACAAAATGTGACATCCTGGAGAGGCGATCTACCACTACAAAGATGGATGAAAACCCTTCCGATGGAGGGAGCTCTACGATAAAATCCATCACAATTTTATCCCAGGGTCTTTCAGGAATGGGTAGTGGACTAATAATCCCTATGCTTTGCTTTTGCTGTTTTTGTTTCTGAGACAGATTGAGCACGAGCCAACATATTTCCTGCAGTCCCTTGCTAAGCTGGGCCACCAAAAATGTCTCTGGATCAAATCCATGGTCTTGTATCCCCCGAAATGGCCGGCCAGCGGGTAGTCATGGCACACTTGTAAGATGTGTGCAGATTCTGTGGTACGAAAATTTTATTCCCCTGCCAATAGAGCCCATCATTTTCTTGAAGGTTCATATCTGGAGGCAGAGAGATTCCCTTGGATGCTTGACGAACCTGTGTCATTAAATCGGTTTGTGTAAGCAGAAAATTCCCAGCCTGTAAGATGGTATCCGTTTGGGGTGGAACCTCGACTTCCGTTAACATACGTGATAACGCGTCTGGTTTCACATTCTTGGATCCGGGCCGATTAGGTTATATGGAAACTGAAGAGAGAAAGAAAAAGAGCCCATCTTGCTTGTCTGGGTCTGAGACGTTTGGCAGTCCTGAGATACTCTAAATTTTTGTGATCCGTGAAGATCAGTATTGGGTGTGTTGCTCCCTCCAAGAGGTACCGCCACTCTTCCAGGGCCGATTTGATTGCCAACAGTTCCCGGTCTCCCACATCGTAGTTCCTTTCTGAAGGCCCTAATTTCTTTGAGAAAAAGGCCACAGGGTGCATTAGAGCTTTAGGTCCGTGGCGCTGAGACAGGATGGCCCCTACAGCACTCTCTGAGGCATCTACTTCCAGTATGTATGGAAGGGCAGGGTCAGGGTGCTTTAATACCGGGGCAGAGGTGAACAGTCTTTTTAATTTGTCAAAAGCAGCTTGAGCTACCTCTGTCCACTGAAAGCGGTTCTGTTTTTTGGTGAGTTGAGTGATGGGCATGATGATAAAAGAGACGTTTTTAATAAATTTCCTGTAAAAATTGGAGAAACCGATGAACCGCTGTACCCCTTTCTTGTCAACGGGAGGTGGCCGGGACATTATGGCTGCGACCTTTTGAGGATCCATTGTCATCCCTCCTGTAGAGATTACTAGTCCGAGAAAGTGAATGGTCTGCCGTTCGAATTCACATTTCTCGGCCTTGGCATAGAGTCCATTTTGTCTTAACCTAAGAAGGACTTGTTTCACATGGTCACGATGTAGTTCTAGAGAAACCGAGAAAATCAGAATGTCGTCTAGGTAAACGATCATGAATAGGTCTAGGAAGTCTCTTAAGATATTATTTACAAAATGCTGGAAGGTTGCCGGGGCGTTACATAACTCAAAGGGCATAACGAGGTATTCGAAATGGCCAAATCGAGTCCGGAAGGCCGTTTTCCACTCATCACCCTTTCTGATTCTGATCAAGTTTTTAAGCACCTCGTAAATCCAACTTGGTGAAAATCCTTGCAGAGTGGAGTCTCTGGAGCAATTCTGGAATTAGAGGCAGGGGGTAGCGATTTTTAACAGTAATCCGATTTAGTTCCCTGTAATCCACACATGGTCGGAGTGAGTGGTCTTTCTTTTCGACAAAGAATATTCCTGCCCCGGCTGGAGAAGTAGAGTGTCGGATGAACCCCTTCTTGAGGTTCTCGTTGACATAGTCTTTCAGGACCAAGAGTTCAGGTTCCGAGAGGGGGAAAATTCTGCCAAAGGGAATTTCTGCCCCTGGTAAAAGTTCAATCTGGCAATCGTAGGCCCGGTGGGGAGGAAGAGTGTCTGCTTTCTGTTTATCGAAGACATCCAGTAAATCGTGGTACACGGATGGAACAAGATCTTGGGATTCGGATGCTGGTTTGAGACAGCCAACAACTGGGACTGAGTAGTGGAGGGTCTGAAGACAGTTATGGAGGCAATAGGCTGACTGGAAAACCACCTTGCCGGTAGTCCAATCGATCTGTGGGTTGTGTGCTTGCAACCATGGCATTCCCAGAATGATTGGAAAGAGCGGTGAGAATATCACGTCTAGGCACAACAGTTCTTGGTGGGTGGGTGAGATGTCAGCGGGCAAAGGACACATGTTGGCGTAATGACCGGCTCCTCCGCAGTAGAGACAGAGATTATTCATACGGCAGCGCTGCTTCTCTTCTGGTGTCAATGGTGCACGAAGCAGGCCTATTTGCATTGGCTCTGGAGATTCAGTGACTGGAGCAGGTAGTGGGGTTGCAGGAATAGGTGGGTGGCTGGGTACCCTGGGTAGCATCCACATGGGCCGCTACTGGCTGGTTCTTTCAGATCTTCGCTCCCTCAACCGGCGATCGATCTGAATAGATAGCTGAATCAGCTCTTCTAGAGAATTGGGGACCCCCCACCCGAGCTAGTTCATCTTTAAGTGCCTCTGAAAGTCCTAAGCAGAACTGAAAACGGAGAGCGGCGTCGTTCCATTGTGTGTCAGAACTCCACCGTTTAAAGTCTGTGACATAGTCCTCCATGGGCCTACGACCCTGCTGGAGGGCGTGGAGACTGGCCTCAGCTGTGGTGGTACATTGAGGGTCATCATAAAGCTTAGCCATTTCATCCAGAAAAAGAGTCCATAGTATTCAGCAAGTAACTAGCTTGTTCTAATAGATGGTGAGCCCAGGTCTGGGGTTCTCCCTGTAGTAATGAGATGATGAATCCCACCTTGGTACTTTCCAAGGAGAAAGTGCGAGGCTGAAGCAGGAAATACAGATGGCAGGCATTTCTGAAAGCGCGGAATTTGCTGCGGTCTCCCATGAATCTTTCTGGAGCAGGAACTCGTGGCTCTGGGGGTGGCACCACTACTGTGGGAGTAGAAGTTGAAATCGATGATGCAGGTTCTGCGGCTGTCTGGTGTGTTGAGGTGCTTGGGGAGAGAGACTCCACTTGTTGCTCAAGTCGCTGATAGCCATCCTGCAGGCCCTGGACTGCTTGAGTGAGGTTTGCAATCTGTTGGCACAGAGCATCCATAGCTGAGGCCCCCCTTTCAGACTCCATGTGGCTGGATTGTACTGTCACGTACCTTACAGCGGAGTCTGAAATGACGAGGGTGGCCTCTTGCACGGTTCCGGTCCTAGCACCCCTGGAGGTTGAGACAGGGCTGCTAGGGCAACGGAAGGGCACAGGTGCCTGCTGGCAGGATCAGGAACACCGAGCCTAAGAGGAGCTGGTGGGATGCCGATCCTGGATAGGTTCAGGGAAGTCCAACAGGAGTACTTGCAAGGTCGGGGACAGGCAGGAGTCGGCAACGTGCTGGCAGGAAGGTACAAAAATTGGCAGGCAGGTTCGTAGTCAGGAGCTGGCGGTGGTTGGCAACGAGCTGGCAGAGAGGTACAAGACCGGAAGACAGAGCCGTAGTCAGAAGTTCAAGCCGGGTTCGGTACAGGAAGCAGAGGTAGGCAGAGTTGCAGGGATAATCCGAAAGAGTACTCAGGAAAGCCAAGGGTTCAGGATCAAGGTTCAATCAAAACAGCAGCAAGGATACAGGAACTAGCTGAGACAATCCAGCACTGACACTAGTATGCTGATCCTTTAAATGGGGCGCCTTGCGCCGAGATTCGTTGGCGTGCGGACGTGCCCACGCTGACGTGCACTCGTTCGTATGAGAGTGCTAACGTGCGTGCCTGATCCGGGGCACACTCGTTCGTGCCGCACGTCTGGCTGGCGCACGGAAACGAGCATTTGTGATGGTTCTCTGACAGTACTGTGTCCTCTGCACAGTGTGCACCTAAAGCTACCTGAAGACAATTGCTGTTCTTCTGATCCTATAAGTACCACAGGCGGGCAGCTGCAGTATTTACAGTTAGTGTACTGTGTCCTCTGCACAGTGTGCACCTAAAGCTACCTGAAGACAATTGCTGTTGTTTTGATACTATTAATACCACAGGCAGGCAGCTGCAGTATTTACAGTTAGTGTACTGAGTCCTCTGCACAGTGTGCACCTAAAGCTACCTGAAGACAATTGCTGGTGTTCTTCTGATCCTATTAGTACCACAGGCAGGCAGCTGCAGTATTTACAGTTAGTGTACTGTGTCCTCTGCACAGTGTGCACCTGAAGCTACCTGAAGACAATTGCTGGTGTTCTCATACTAATAATACTACAGGCATACAGTTGATCCTGCTAGCTGCAGTATAAATATACATCCCAGCTTTGTGCAGCTACATCTCACTACAGGCCATTAGTATGTCTGGAAGGCCAACAAGGAGAAGCAGACAGTCACAAGCCAATAGAAGAGGGCAAGCAGGCTCTGTGTCTAGAGGCAACAGTGCTGGTCGTGGACACGGTGCATCCTCATCAGCACGTGGCCGTGGGACACGCTTGTCCTTTTTTTCCAGCAGCTGGCCATGTTGAGCCGCAACATGCCGAAGACTTGGTAGAGTGGATGACCAAGCCGTCCTCATCCGCCTAATCCTCTCTCACCCAGGCTCAGGGTACTTTGTCTGGCAAAGCAGCTGCCAACGTGACCTCTTCCCTCGGCTCAATGGCATCAGTCACTCCTTCCCTAGCCCCACCATGTCTTCCTGAGGAGTCCCCCAAACTATTTGACCACAGCGTTGGGTACATGCTCCAGGAGGATGCCCAGCATTTTGAAGGCTTCGATGATGGTATCCAGCTAGAGGAAGGCAGTAACGTGAGCCCAGAGAGAGGACCAAAATTTGTATACCGTATATACTCGAGTATAAGTCGTTCCGAGTATAAGTCGAGGCCCTAATTTACCACAAATAAAATGGGAAAAACGTATTGACCCGAGTATAAGACGAGGGTGAAAAATGCACAGCTACTGTAAGTGGAAAAGAGGGTCAACAATGCCAATTTGCAGCATCACTGTTCCCATTTGCATGCCTCACTGTGCCCATTTGCAGCCATAGGTCCCCAAAACTTCATACTCGGTAGTTAAGGGTTCCTAGATGCCCCCTAGCTGCATCCAAAATTTGGGGTCTCTGAACCCAAAGGGTCCCAAAATGACATTGCTGCAGATGGACAGAGTTGACCGAATTTGGGGCCCCGTATCTCGGGGCCACTTAGTGCTAAGAACCCCAAATTTGGCATGCAAACCCAGTTGAACTAGCACCATAACATTTTCAAAGCTGGGGTTTCTAGCTTCAAGTGGCCCCGAGATACAGGGCCTCAAAAATCAGTTCAGAAAATGTCAAGCACTTTTTTGCAGCAGAGAATGACATTTTCTGAACCGGTTTTGGGGCCCCGTATCTCAGGGCCACTTTATGCTAGGAACCCCAACTTTGGCTATGTTATGAAACCAGCTCCATTGGGGTTGCATACCTAATCTGGGGTTCCTAGCACTAGGTGGCCCTGAGATATGGGGCCCCAAACTCGGTTCAGAAAATGTCAAGCACTTTTCTGCAGCATAGAATGACATTTTCCGAACCGATTTTGGGGCCCCGTATCTTGGGGCCACTTAGTGCTAGGAACTTCAGCTTTGGAGATGTTGTGGTACCAGTTCCACTGGGTTTGCATACCAAATTTGGGGTTCCTAGCACTAAGTGGCCCTGAGATACGGGGCCCCAAATTCGGTTCAGAAAATGAAATTTTTTGCTGCAGAAAAGTGCTTGACTCGAGTATAAGTCGAGGGTGGCACTTTCAGCACAAAAAAAGGTGCTGAAAAATTCGACTTATACTCGAGTATATACGGTATGTCCCAAAGGGGATATTATGGGCAGTATATCACCAGGAAAGACTTTAGGTGCAAATGGAGTACAATAGAATTATTTTTTTTTAAATTATCAAAAAGGTTTTATTGTTACAAGTATACAAAATACATACAACATAGAATGACTAAAAGATCAAAAAAATGAAGGAGACAATGATTGATTACAGTGCAACTGCTGTGGTGTTGCGATAGACCACCCCAGCGGACTCAAGGGTCAACCAGCTAAAGTGAAAATAAAGCAACACAAAGCACCCTACATGTTTTGGAATGACATAGAAAGACTCAGTTCTTTCTATAGTGTACACTTCCTTCCTCAGGGGTTTCAAAAAGGCAGTTTGATGTGTTTCTAAAAAGGAAAAGATATATATACATGTGTGTAAGTAAACATATTTGACACCTACATATAACATAAAGAAGGTTAAATTAGAAGTTATAGAGACTGTTAACTTCCAACAAGGCACACGGACATCATAAAATCCCAATCTGAACAAATATATATATATATATATATATATACCGTATTTATCGGTGTATAACACGCACTTTTTTCCCCTTAAAATCAGGGGAAAATAGTGGGTGCGTGTTATACGCCGATCCCCGCTAATTGTGAGCTATCGGTGGCGATCGCCGCCGACATTCACATAGCGAGTCGTTTTAAATATGGCACCGCGGAGTTCGGAGGGACTCGGCGCAGCTGAACGAGCGCCGCCGAAATCACAGAGCCGAGATACACATAGTTGAGTGTATTCGGCTCTTTCCGGCACCGCTCACAGTCACGCCCAGTCCCGCCATTGGACCTGTGTTATGTCCATCATAGGGCGGGACTGGGTGGGACTGTGAGCGGCGCCGGAAAGAGCCGAGTACACTCGACTATGTGTATCTCGGCGGCGTTCGTTCAGTTCCGCCGGCGCTGAGTCCCTCCGAACTCCGCGGCGCCATATTTAAAACTACAACTACATGCAGCTATGTGTATGTCGGCGGCGGCGCCGGCGGTAGGCATGGACACTGAGGGCAAGGCTGCACTGACCACTGGGGCAAAGCTGCACTGGGGCAAAGCTGCACTGGGGCAAGGCTGCACTGGGGCAAGGCTGCACTGGAGCAAAGCTGCACTAACAAGACTGCACTGGGGCAAAGCTGCACTGACAAGGTTGCACTGGGGCAAAGCTGCACTGACAAGGCTGCAATGGACACTGGGTCAAGGCTGCAATGACACTAACAAGGCTGCAGATGAACACTGATGAGGCTGCAATGATGGGCATTTTAATGTAAGTTTCTTTTCCTTAAAATTCCCTCCTAAAAGTTTTTGTCCTTAAAATTCTCTCCTAAACTTTGGGTGCGTGTTATACGCCGGCGCGTGTTATACGCCGATAAATACGGTGTATACTCACAAAGCATTCGTCTCCTCCTTATAAGTGCTGTACATAGGGATGTTGAGAGATGAGCTCCCATGTCCTTGGGTCCAAGGGGTTAATTGGTTTTCACAAATCAATACCTGTATATAAAGATATTAAAGGACACTGTCCTCCCCACCAATAATATCTCCACCGCGCCTGCTAAAATAAAGACTGAAGGTCACAATACCATATATGTGTATATATAGTAAAATAAAAATAGCGTGGTGAACCAGTTCCCCACAATTAGTGCGAAGCTGCCCCTTTAAAACAAAAAATTGTCCAAAAAAATATTAATTCCAGTATGCCTATACTGTCACAAATTTCCTACAGGCACTCAGAGAAAAAATAAGAGGCGCTACAGATCAATGAAAATATTCATGTGCTTCAAACCAGTGATGGTGTGACCCCCCAAAGGAGTCCTAATGACTTAGTGCATTCAAAGCTGTGAACATAAATGCAAAATTGAAAAAACAAAAAGATTATAAGTGCAAGAAACCATATATTAATAACACACTCAATAAACTATGGGTGAAGCTTCAATCCAGTGATGGTGTGACTCTCTCACTATATAATGCTCCCAAATACTAAATAATAATGATAATGATAATAGTAATGCAACTCCAGTGATAAAGGTGCAATACATTTATGCCAAGCATGCATTAGCATAAATCAAATACAATAACATCCCTTTCAAAAATCAGTCCAAAAAACGACATGACATCACACGTGATAGATAGTGTCCTGAGAAGTGAACAATCTTGATGCAACAGGGTGATAATGTGAATCTTCCACCTCTCCCTTAGTGCACGGTGCTTCCACTCCCTCAAGAATAACACTCACCGACTAATATTGCCAGCACTCTCATGCACGGCAACAATCGCTTGTTTACCACACCAGGGTAATAGGATCAATGGTTGTTCCCACGGTGATAGTTTGAACATGAGGTCCACATGAAAGAAACAAATGAGTGCTCCAATAGTGTAAACCAGTTTCACTCTTTATTAAAACCACTGCAATCTTCTAACATCACACTCACATTAAAAATGATAAAACAAGCCAAAGTGCGGTGCAGATCACATCAAACTGTATATGGTGGAACCAAATGCAACAAATGGTCACGGCGGACCCGAGGTGTGCCGGCGCAAAGCTTTCAATCTCACCGCCTCCCTGGCTCCCTGGACGATCCTCCGTGCCTCCGTGTAATTACAACTCCTCTCCCTCAGTATGGATAGCAGCGCTGTGCGTCACGTCTCACAGCCACGCCCCCGACATGTTTCGTCACAAGTTGACTTACTCATGGGATAGGCCGTGCTCCCTGTCACTCATCCCTTATATGCATATTCCGCCTACGTCCATTACGACGCGCTTCGCGCCTGCGCACATCTCGGGTCCCCGCTGTATGAATTGAGCTGAGATCTCCACAGCGGCGCACATTAGGGATCGAATGTTTCGATGATATGGACTGATATTACCAATCGAACATATATTCTTTACGGCATATTGCACACATGGTAAAGGTTAAATCACATTCTCTAAACATTGCTAGCGCAGCATACTGACAACATCTGTCTGTACCGCTCTCATGTTCAATGCTGGGTCACCCATGATTTACATGAATGGCACATAGAGGTATGGATAAACATGGCTAAACATATACCATTATAATAAGTCACATATAAAACAATATATATGAATAAATAAAAAAATCTCTTTCTGTACATATATACCTTCCTACTACATGTGTATATATCTAGCCTAAGAACCAGTTATACATATGTATAGACATGTATCAGATGATGGATACACCATAATAATCCAATATTAAACTATTAAAATATTAAAATATTAAAATCAATCTACCTAAAAAATGAATTAAATTCCATGTGTGATTGTTAATTAATGTGCATGTTGAATGAATGCGAGCTTAGATAAAAGTTCCAAAGCCGACTATATCTATTACAATATATACTGGGTGATATACAAAGAATCACTGATTAAATAAAAGGTTACATGTTAAAAACCAGGGGAATCTGCCTATAGATCCAGCTCCACCTAGCTATCTAGTTCAGATTAGATGACTCCATGCTTATACATGATAATAATCTATATATGTATCTACTATCTCAGCTAGTGACTCCTTCACTTAAGCGTTTGTATCCTATGGATATTCCTTAACCAGCATTGAGACTCATCTCCCCTCAAGGGATTCCGAATAGGATTCCACTAAAAATCATTAATAAAACAATTTACGTCTAGCTCAATATTCAATCCCCTCGGAGCAAGGCTCTTCAATAAAAATATCCACCTAGTTTCCCTTTGGGACAGGTTCCTAACTCTATTGGACCCCCTCCATGATGGGTGAACTACATCTATCCCACAAAACTGTAGTAAGGAGGGGTCCTGTTGATGCTTTTCTTTAAAGTGTAGAGAAACGCTATGGTATTTGTACCCATTCTTTATGTTCGTTAGGTGTTCTGAGATTCTGATCCTTAGAAGTCTCTTGGTCCTCCCCACATATAATAGGCCACAAGGGCACCACATCAGATATACTACATGTGAGGAGTTGCAAGTACTAAACTCCTTAATGTCAAAGGATTCTCCATCCCTATTAGTCACACTTTTTATCCCTCTGTGTTTTATTTTGACCGTCCTGCAACAAATGCACCTCCTACAGCAGTAGAAACCCTTGAAGTCAAATCTCAGGTCATTCTGCCCTGGTGGGTTCAAAATTTTCTTAACCACCAGATCCCCAAAATTTGGGGCCCTTCTATATATAAACTTGGGGTGGCTGGGTAGTACCTCTCCCAAGTGTCTATCTCTGCATAAAATGTGCCAATGCCTTATGAAGATCTCTTCAATATCCTTGTATTGGCAGTGAAAGTCAGATATAAATCCGAACTGGTGTTGATTATTTTTTACTGTAGTGTCCTTTTTAATCAGGCACTGCTCCCTAGGCATCTCCGCCACTTCCTGAATGACCCCATCCAATATTTCTTCTTCATAGCCTTTTTGTATGAACCTATTTTTCAAGGTACCAGCCTGCTCAAAAAAGTCATCCAACTCAGTACAATTCCGACGTACTCGCAACATCTGTCCCTTCGGGATATTTCTTATCCATGTCGGGTGGTGACCGCTTCTTATTGATAAGTAACTGTTGCGATCAGTTGGTTTGAAATATACCTTTGTTTTCAGACCATTCCCTTCTCTCATTATCGTGACATCCAGAAAATTTACTGAATGATTACTAATTTGGTGCTCCAATTCAATATTGTTGTTATTGGTATTCAATTCTTGTATAAAATCCATAGCAGATTCCTCTGTGCCCTCCCAAATAAACAGGAGGTCATCAATGAATCTCCGATAAAATAATAACTGGGGCCTTCCTTGGCTAAAAACTTTTCTATCTTCCCATTCCGCCATGAACAGGTTGGCGAGGCTAGGAGCAAATTTAGCTCCCATAGCCACGCCAACCTGCTGGGAATAAAATTGGTTATTACACCAAAAATAGTTATGGGACATGCAAAAATCTAATACATGTCCCAAAAACCGTTTCTGGACCACCGGGATATCCTCCCTTTTGCTCAATGCCCAATTAAGGGCCAATGCGGCGTCCTCATGTTGTATAATAGTATATAAGGAGGCTACATCAGCCGTTACCAAATACACCATCGAAGAAGCCTCCAATTGTACATCATTGAGCAAGGATAATAAATCTCCAGTGTCCCTCAAGTACGCTCTGGTGGCTTTCACACTTGGCTGCAGGAATTTGTCCAAGTATTCCCCTAACCTGGCAGAGACAGATCCAATCCCATTAACTATGGGGCGTGGGGGAGGGCATTGTGCATTTTTATGCACCTTCGGCAAGGTGTAAATAACTGGGATCCTGCAGGCGCTCGGAACCAAATATCTTTTTTCTTTCAGACTTAATGCATCTGTCCTATAGCCCCATTCCACCAAGGTTGTTAATTGTGATCTATATGCTTCAGTAGGGTCAGAGGGTAACTTTTTATAGGTGGAACTATCCCCAAGTAACTCCAACAGTTGATTAAGATAGAATGATTTATCCAACAATACCACCCCACCACCCTTGTCAGCAGGGCGTATTATAAGATCCTTCTTATCTTCCAAGGATTTAATCCCTTCCCTGATATACTGGGGATTTACTCCTTTACGCGGGGCCAATATTTCAATGTCGTTCAACACTAAATTTTTGAATACTTCTATGAAGTGATTACTTGGGTTCTGAGGATTAAAGATAGATTTATTCCTCAACCCCGTATCTACCTTATTAGTTGGTACCACAGCTTTCATTGTGGAGACCACCGGATGGTTCAGGAAATATTTTTTGATGTTCATGGATCTAATAAATTTATGTGTGTCTATATAGACATCAAACTTCTTCATTTCCTTGTTCGGAGCACATTTGAGACCTAAGTTCAATATGTTGAGTTCCTTATGATTGAGCTCAACACTGCTAAGGTTATAGATACCCGTATTTATGCATCTCTCTGCCTTTTTCTTGGATTTTTTGGATCTTCCGGCCCTACAGCCCCTCCTTCTTCCCGGGGGTACGTGTTCTCTTTGTTGTGTCCTCGGGGGGGCAACTGTCTCCCTCCTCCCTTCTGATAGGCCCCACTGGGATTCCTCCTCGGTGTTCCTCCTCCCCTCCCCCGTTGTCCTAAAAAAGGAACATACTCTGGTTGTTGTTGCCTATCTAACGGTGAGAACCTATTATAGAGAGGCACATCTCCATACCCATCTGAGTATTGATGAGGAGGGGGATATGGCTGCCATTGTCTATAATCTTGGGGTGTATTGCTTCTATAATTCTGAGGTGATGGATAGTCATAATACCCACGTGGGTGTCCTCCTCTTCCCCGTGATGGTGGTCTCGGGGATTGGTGGTAACTATTTCCTCCTCTCCCCCTTGAGGGGGGTCTGGGTGAATGATAACGGCCCCCTGTATGGTGGTCCTCCACCGCATAATGATCCCTCTCTTTTGCTCTTGATTCCATTACAGCCCCTCCCCTATTAACCCCTTTTTTGTTATTATTTGTAACCTCTGGTTTTTGTAGGGGATTACTGGACCCCCCTGCCAAACTGTTATTGGTAGCCGGATCTCCAGTAACACCATTTACTGTTGTTTGCCAAGCATAAATTTTGTTGGTTTTAAAATCATTAGAATCTCTGTTGAACTTTTTTACCTTCTTTTTCTGCGTTTCTCTATCAATTTTATCCAGTTTCTTCCTTATGTTAACATTAAACTCATTCATCTGGTTGGTGTCCTTAATGGGCTCCAATTTATCCTGTAATCCTTTGATTTTTTCATTCAACATGCTTAATTTAATTTGTTTCCTTTTCAGGACCAATCCCTGTAATTCTCTGCCTGCCTTATTGAAGAAATCCAGCCATTCATTCATGAATGACTGGTCATTCAATCCATCCTGAGGTGGGACTTCCCACCTCAGGCTCCTGAATATGAGGTTCTCTCTACGGTAGTGTTCAAATGTGAACACATCCCACCATGTTTTTACCTGTTTTTCAAGCAGGTTTTCAAGTGTTTTTAAAACTGTTGAAAAGTCTTCTTCACATTCAGCCATAGGCTGGTCTGCAGAAAACACTGACTCGGGGTTAAGTTGTCTGTTGGTCAGAAAACTAAACGCATCCATGGCTGCGAGTGGTAAAATGAAAATACGTGTATATAAAGATATTAAAGGACACTGTCCTCCCCACCAATAATATCTCCACCGCGCCTGCTAAAATAAAGACTGAAGGTCACAATACCATATATGTGTATATATAGTAAAATAAAAATAGCGTGGTGAACCAGTTCCCCACAATTAGTGCGAAGCTGCCCCTTTAAAACAAAGCTGAGATAGTAGATACATATATAGATTATTATCATGTATAAGCATTGAGTCATCTAATCTGAACTAGATAGCTAGGTGGAGCTGGATCTATAGGCAGATTCCCCTGGTTTTTAACATGTAACCTTTTATTTAATCAGTGATTCTTTGTATATCACCCAGTATATATTGTAATAGATATAGTCGGCTTTGGAACTTTAATCTAAGCTCGCATTCATTCAACATGCACATTAATTAACAATCACACATGGAATTTAATTCATTTTTTAGGTAGATTGATTTTAATATTTTAATATTTTAATAGTTTAATATTGGATTATTATGGTGTATCCATCATCTGATACATGTCTATACATATGTATAACTGGTTCTTAGGCTAGATATATACACATGTAGTAGGAAGGTATATATGTACAGAAAGAGATTTTTTTATTTATTCATATATATTGTTTTATATGTGACTTATTATAATGGTATATGTTTAGCCATGTTTATCCATACCTCTATGTGCCATTCATGTAAATCATGGGTGACCCAGCATTGAACATGAGAGCGGTACAGACAGATGTTGTCAGTATGCTGCGCTAGCAATGTTTAGAGAATGTGATTTAACCTTTACCATGTGTGCAATATGCCGTAAAGAATATATGTTCGATTGGTAATATCAGTCCATATCATCGAAACATTCGATCCCTAATGTGCGCCGCTGTGGAGATCTCAGCTCAATTCATACAGCGGGGACCCGAGATGTGCGCAGGCGCGAAGCGCGTCGTAATGGACGTAGGCGGAATATGCATATAAGGGATGAGTGACAGGGAGCACGGCCTATCCCATGAGTAAGTCAACTTGTGACGAAACATGTCGGGGGCGTGGCTGTGAGACGTGACGCACAGCGCTGCTATCCATACTGAGGGAGAGGAGTTGTAATTACACGGAGGCACGGAGGATCGTCCAGGGAGCCAGGGAGGCGGTGAGATTGAAAGCTTTGCGCCGGCACACCTCGGGTCCGCCGTGACCATTTGTTGCATTTGGTTCCACCATATACAGTTTGATGTGATCTGCACCGCACTTTGGCTTGTTTTATCATTTTTAATGTGAGTGTGATGTTAGAAGATTGCAGTGGTTTTAATAAAGAGTGAAACTGGTTTACACTATTGGAGCACTCATTTGTTTCTTTCATGTGGACCTCATGTTCAAACTATCACCGTGGGAACAACCATTGATCCTATTACCCTGGTGTGGTAAACAAGCGATTGTTGCCGTGCATGAGAGTGCTGGCAATATTAGTCGGTGAGTGTTATTCTTGAGGGAGTGGAAGCACCGTGCACTAAGGGAGAGGTGGAAGATTCACATTATCACCCTGTTGCATCAAGATTGTTCACTTCTCAGGACACTATCTATCACGTGTGATGTCATGTCGTTTTTTGGACTGATTTTTGAAAGGGATGTTATTGTATTTGATTTATGCTAATGCATGCTTGGCATAAATGTATTGCACCTTTATCACTGGAGTTGCATTACTATTATCATTATCATTATTATTTAGTATTTGGGAGCATTATATAGTGAGAGAGTCACACCATCACTGGATTGAAGCTTCACCCATAGTTTATTGAGTGTGTTATTAATATATGGTTTCTTGCACTTATAATCTTTTTGTTTTTTCAATTTTGCATTTATGTTCACAGCTTTGAATGCACTAAGTCATTAGGACTCCTTTGGGGGGTCACACCATCACTGGTTTGAAGCACATGAATATTTTCATTGATCTGTAGCGCCTCTTATTTTTTCTCTGAGTGCCTGTAGGAAATTTGTGACAGTATAGGCACACTGGAATTAATATTTTTTTGCACAAATCAATACCACCAGAGAAAATGGTTGTTCTCAAGGGGATGGAGGGAAAATCTTGGGTACTGCGCAGGGTAGGCTTTAATGTTACCACCAAAAGGGATAGCAGGCCAGGGCTCACAAGTGCTACCACTGTTAGGCAAACTTGGCGTGTGTCTAAAAAGCAGTAAGAGAAAATAACTAATAAGGAAACTGAGCTCTGAAAAATCCTTCCTTTGTATCTTAGTACAGAGTCTAGTATACAAGGCCAATGTACTGTCAAAAATGCAGGCATATACCACAATTAAAAAAATTTAATGTGGAAAAAGCATAGATGGAAAAAAAAAAGGGGGGGATTGAGTTCCATAACTGACCTTGATTGGTTGGTTGCGCTGAAACACCCTGCAGGAAGGATAGGCTCCTCTCAGCTATGTAGCCGAGGAGTGTGTGTACTGGGTTGAAATTATATACCTGATGTTTAAAGGGTGAAGGTGCTGTGCAGCCAATCATTAGCAGGGGGAGTGAGTGTGAGCTCAGGAGAAAGTAGTCAACTTTGAATTAGAGCAGGCAGAGAGTTCCTACAAACAATCAGCTGTGTATGTAAACATAGTGATGCCAGCCCATCGTGGCTCCTCGGCCTGAGCGGCGTCCAACGTCAGCACGTCCGAGAGCGCGGTGACCTCAGACGTCTACGGAGGCCGCCGACACAGAAAGAGGGCAGCCTGGCAAAATGGGAATAAGAAGGCTCCCATTGTGCCGGCGCGAGACACGGGGTCGGGCGCATGCGCACCAGTGCTGCTGGTGCTGCCAGAGAGAGGGGGTGCCCAAGAAGGACAGCAATCTGGCAGTCATGTTCCCCCAGCTGCAGCATACTGCCAGGTTTGCTCCAGTGATGAGGAGGGAGGGGATGATGAGGAAGTCACTGACTCCACGTGGGTGCCTGATAGGAGAGAGGGGGAGGTGGAGGAGGAGGAGGGGGAGGAGGAGGCACATCTCCAACGAGGCAGGATGCCCTCCGGGAACTAGTTTAAGGGCAGCACACCGACTGCATCACACCGCAGAGCTCTGCATGTGCAGGGCGCTGCTGTCTCTGCACCTTATTCCAAAAGTTCTTTCGTGTGGGCCTTTTTAGAGACGAGTGCATCAGATCGCACCAATGCTATTTGCAACATACCCTGTTTCCCCGAAAATAAGACAGTGTCTTATATTAATTTTTGCTCCCAAAGATGCACTAGGTCTTACCAGTATTACAGCACTGTTTACCAGTAATTTTTGTACTTTAGACCCTTCAGCAGAAAAGCAGTCACCCCCTAAAGTGACACACTGTATCAGAGGGGGGGATCACTTAAAATGACACAGGGGGGATCAGAGGGGGGGAATCAAAAAAATGGCACAGGAGGATCAGAGGGGGGGTTTACCATTTTAGTACCTCCTGTGCCATTTTGATTCCCCCCCTTCTGATCCTCCTGTGCCGATTTGATTCCCCCCACTCAAATCCACCATGTGTCATTTTAAGTCCCCCTCCCCCCACCCCTATGCCAGTGGACAGTTTAGTCTTTCCCACCTTCACCAGACATCCCCCCTCACCTCAGTCACCCCTGTGGCGGTGAGATTCCACACAATGTGCCCGACTCCTGTGTCTGGCAGCGGCGGCGCGGGCTCTCTGAGGGGCAACGTTCCCCTGCGCAACAACAGGGACATCACTCGTCATCCAGAGAGCCCGCCGCAGCTAACTGATTTAAAGAGACCTCGCACTGTCTGAACAGCTGCGGCCAATCAGTGAGCTGCACGGGGGCGCCTGCCGCTACAGTCCAGAGTCAGACGCCTTTTTATCATGTGGATGCCTTATGTTCGGGGGATGCCTTTTGTTCGGGGGATGCCTTATTATTGGTGGATGCCTTATTATCAGGGGATGCCTTATTATCGTATTATCGGGGAGGTCTTATTATCAGGGTGATGCCTTATATTACAACGAGAGGCAAAACTGGAAGTAGGCCTTATTTTTGGAGGATGTCTTACTTTCGGGGAAACACGGTATGTCTCAAGCATATCTCGCGTGGCCAAAACATCACCAGTTTGGGCACCACATGCTTGACCAGACATATGTCAACCTGCCATGCAGTTCGTTGGCAAGAGTACCCAAAAGACCCACACCCATGAACAAAGCTGACCTCTCCTTGCTCCTCTACAGCTGGGCTCTCCAACCCTACTATACCTTCAGTCCTCTCTGAAACCTGCACTGAGAGGAATGAAGGTGTAGAATTAGGTGTATCACAGCCAAGTACTTGCGGGCAATGTGCTATCGGTGGCTCTGTGGCTTACGCATGCGTTTGCAAATGCGTGCGGACTGAACCCCTGTTTTTAACGCATACTGTTAGACAGGTCAATTGGTTGTCTGCGAGTTGGTGGTAAGTAGGCTTGGAATTTTTTCCTGGGCATTCCCCAGGTTTTTTTGGTATCTGTTTGTGGCCTTCCAATGCCTCTTACTGCAATAGCCAGCTATAAGTGAGGATGGTGGCAAG
Organism: Lithobates septentrionalis; assembly: GCA_037952835.1. Classification (NCBI taxonomy): domain Eukaryota; kingdom Metazoa; phylum Chordata; class Amphibia; order Anura; family Ranidae; genus Lithobates; species Lithobates septentrionalis. The sequence goes on from JBBDGP010001242.1 coordinate 711,368, forward strand.
TTTTTTGCAATCACGTGGGTGTGTGTACTGGTCCAGCAACGCACCAGCACCTTTGCAGCCATTGTGCTACCTGCTGGGTGTTTGGTGTGCCCTGTACCTTTAAGAAGGGGTGGGCTCCCTTCAGTCCACCTGCCCTCACTTATCCATTAGAATGCATGTGCCTCCACTGTGGGGACACCCAAATTTTAGTGTTAGGACCACAGATTACAGGGTGCCGTGACGTGGCTCTGTGGCTTACGCATGCGTTTGCAAATGCGTGCGGACTGAACCCCTGTTTTTAACGCATACTGTTAGACAGGTCAATTGGTTGTCTGCGAGTTGGTGGTAAGTAGGCTTGGAATTTTTTCCTGGGCATTCCCCAGGTTTTTTTGGTATCAATGTGCTATCGGTACACTGACGCCAGATTGTACCAGGCAAATTTCCCTGCCCCAGCTGCTGCACGGCTGAAAGAAATTCACTCCCAGCCATCCACATGCCCAGCAGTTGAATGCTAGCTTGGCTAAATTGCTAGCACTTCAACCGCTGCCTTTTCAGTTGGTTGACTCTACCCCCTTCCGTGAGTTTGTGGAATGTGCGGTTCCTCAGTGGCAGGTTCCCAACCGCCACTTTTTCTCATGGAAGGCGATTCCAGCTCTCTACCGGCATGTGGAAGGCAATGTCTTGGCCTCGCTGGACAGGGCGGTCAGCGGTAAGGTGCATATTACCGCTGACTCATGGTGCAGCATGCATGGACAGGGACGTTACCTATCTTTCACCGAGCACTGGGTGACTCTTCTGGCAGCTGGGAAGGATGCAGGACAGGGTGCAGTAGTGTTGGAGGTTGTTCCGCCACCACGCCTCCAAAATTCTACTAGTGGTGATTCTGTCACACCTCTCTCCTCCACCCCCTCCTCTTCTTCTTCCTCCATGGCCTCTTCCTGTGCTGATTTGTCCTCAGAACCAGCGGTGCTCCGTAGGCGTTCAAGGGGCTACGCAAGCATGCAGGCAAAAAGATGCAAATAATGTGTGGAAATATACCGCCTCTACCTCACATTACTCTGCGCCTAGGACTACTCCGAAATCAAGTGTAGTAAACCAGAGCAGCTACTTAAAATGATAAACATATATGCATAAGCAATAAAGCATAAATAAACAATGCCAAGTCTCTGATTCCTTATTGCAGCAGCGCTATGTGTCAGATGTCAATACACATATGAATAAGACCAATGGTTAAAGAAGATTTTTAGGAAAGTTCAAAAAGATTGTAGTCTGTGGGTATGAAGAGTTTCTTTCACCAAGAGTAATCACAGCGTGAGGGGGTAACCCCCAGTGAGATTGCACTCACCACAATTCCAGCAAACACAAGCCTTTATGCTGTTATCTTTGATAGCTTTCCATGTTCTCTATCCAACCACCAGATGTCGCTAACACTCTCGATTAATGTTGTGTCATATAAGGGGAGAAAATAACATGCCCATATAGCGTAATATTGCTAAAGAAATTTTATTTATTGACATGCAAAATAACTCCCCCCTTATCAACTGCGTACCAGATAAAATAAACAGTAAAGCATTTGTAAAGTGCACTGTGCCTGAATTCCCGTCTCCCGGGAGGTGTTTCCAGAGCGCTCGCTGTATACAGCTGGTTTAACTCGCTTCCTGGTTCCTTCCGGTGCGTGGAACACACACATCACTTCCGGTGGATTACGACCCTGACGCGTTTCGTCACTTCCGGACGTCATCTGAGGGCGTAATCCACCTATCATTCAGACAGTATTTATACCGGTGACAGGTCCAGCAGCCAATGGGGAAGGACCATTGGTAAACTCCTCCCCCATAGCACTGAAGACTTGCAGAGCTGTCAGCAATGGGAAACACAGTCCCCAATGCCGACAGACTGCTTTAAACCTGCCACCACCGACTTCACAAGGAAACTGTGACATATATGTCTATTGCATGACCATATCTTATAAACATTTATCGCTACATAAATACAACAATGTCGTGCATATATTATTCTATACCTTCTGTACACATAAGATAAATCAGGACATATATAATATTCTGATGGGATGCATCCATCCTCCCATGTATTCACCTCTCCTGTTTAAACTTCCTGTTAACATATGAAGCAACAGTCCTCAGTGTGAATATAAATATCAGGATAGAAGATTGAATATTAGAAAAAAAATCAAATATCAAGATAAACTCAAATATCGGGATAAAAAATTATTACTATACATGGAGGATGCAGTGCGATGGCATTATACACACATTAGCAGTATAAAAAAAAGATAAAAAGAGGTACACTGTCTGTTTAAAATAATATGTAACCAATATAATAAAATATATTGCGTGACCAATATAATAAAATGCATAAAAAATTGATCAAAATCTACAAACTATATCTACAATTTTAAGATAATCCTTGTCCAAAAGATTAAATATATATATGTATATAGAGGCGCAAGTCTTTGTGTGATAAGAAAATAAATCTAAAATTATATAATTATGATTCTAAATCTTAGTGTAAAAATCATTAAATGGAGTGTATCTGACAGGGACTATTTAGGATTTGATTAAAATCACAAATAGAATAAAATGAATTTTATGTGTCGCTGATAAAACAATTTATATCAAGCTCTATATTGAGGCCTCTGGGAGAAAGTACGTCCACGGAATAAATCCACTGAGTTTCATGTTTGGATAATTCCCGGATGCGATTCAAACCTCTCCAATGAGTTTGGAGATGTTCGACCCCCCAGAATTCCAACCCCCTGGGGTCCCTATTATGCTTCAACTTAAAATGTAGAGATACATTATGGTCTTTATAACCAATTTTAATGTTGTTGATATGCTCCGCAATTCTAATTCGTAACAATCTCTTGGTGCGGCCTATAAAAAGATGCCATGGGGTGCTTGAGCTGGTGTGCTTGGGGGAAAGGAGCCACACTGGGGCAGAGATTCTGTCAGCTGTGCAGGGGCAGGTCCAGAGGTGGTTGACGCCACGCCAGCTTAAGCCAGGAAAGGTGGTTTGCGACAATGGCACCAATCCTCCACTCCGCCCTCCGACAGGGACAACTGACCCATGTGCCCTGTTTGGCTCACGTCCTTAACTTGGTGGTGCAGCAGTTCTTGGGCAGGTATCCGGGCTTACAGGATGTACTGAGGCAGGCCAGGAAAGTCTGTGTGCATTTCCGCAGGTCATATAATGCCAGTGCTCGGCTGGCTGACCTCCAAAAGGAATTTAACCTGCCCAAGAACCACCTAATCTGTGACATGCCCACCAGGTGGAATTTAACGTTGCAGCGGTTGCACACGCAGCAGAGGGCCATCAATAAGTACCTATGGGACTATGGCACCAGGACAGGGTCAGGGGACCTTGGTTTTTTTCCCCCATGCCAGTGGGCTATGATCAGGGATGCATGCACTGTCCTGTCCCCGTTTGAGGAGGCCACGAGGATGGTGAGCAGTGACATTGCATGCATCAGTGACACTGTCCCTCTTGTCCACCTGTTGGAGCACACGCTGCGTGGCATAATGGACAGGGCACTTGAGGCAGAACAGAGGGAGGAAGAAGAGGACTTCCTTACCTCTCAAGGCCCCCTTTATCCAGAAAGTGTTCCTGCATGCCCGCCGATCACACAGGAAGAGGACGAGGAAGAGGAGGAGGAGGATTGTGCCTGCATGGAGGTGGAGCCTGGCACTCAGCATCAGCAGCAGTCTTCAAGGGATTATTTACAGTCCCAAGAAACCCATGGACTTGTACGTGACTGGGAGGAGGTGGCTGCGGATCATGTCGTCCTTAGTGACCCAGAGGACTCTGGACTGAATGCCTCAGCAAACCTACACTGCATGGCCTCCCTGATCCTGCAAAGCCTGCAGAAGGATCCTCGTATTCGTGGTATCAAGGGGGGAGATCATTACTGGCTGGCAACCCTCCTTGATCCACGTTACAAGCATAAGGTTGCGGACCTTATCTTGCCGTCGCAGAGGGAGCAGAGGATGAAACATCTTCGAGAGGCCTTGCAGAAAGGTTTGTGCAACGCGTTTCCAGAGCCTGGGAGGTTACAATTTCCTGGTCCTCCTGGACAACGTGTTGCTGAGGCTTCGGTCATTCACAGAAGGAGCGGTGGAAAAGGTGGCCATCTGACCGATGCGTTTAGACAATTTTTTTAGTCTGCAGCCCCAAGGTATGATCGTATGATGGTGCAGGAATACTTAGGGGCAAGATCAGACTTGGACACCTTTTCCACCGAAAATCCTCTTGGTTACTGGGTCTTGAGGATGGATCACTGGCCAGAGCTTGCACAGTATGCAATTGAGATACTAGCCTGTCCTGCATCCAGCGTTCTTTCGTTGTGAACACCACCACCACAACCAAAGGCCCAATTTTTCTGACCCTGTTCAACAGGTGCATGTAATTACAATTCTTGATATAATATTTCACTTCAGGGCCCGTTCCTGCACCCACCAAGAGTAACTGTGAGGGCTTACAGTGTTGTGGCAACACCAACACCTAAGGCCCCAATTTCTGCAGAGTATATACGGTAGGCCCCTACTTTCAAACATCCAACTTACAAACGACTCCTACTTGCAACAGGAAGTAAGATGAAATCTACCCCAGGACCATCTTTTCGCATGGGCATGCTGGGCAGTTGCCCGGGGGCCCCACTTGCCTGGGGGGCCCCACCTGCCCAGCGATCCCAGCCAAGCATCATTCAGATGTCACAAAGTTCACTGCCGCATTGTGCCAGTGTTGTGCGGTGCGGCTCCCTCACAGAGACAGAGTGGGGGGCGCGTGATCAGTCCCGATATCAGTCAGCGACTCAGCGGCGGGCAGTGCAAGTCAGCTGCACTGTGAAGAATGCAGCTGATGCTTTCTGTGTGGTTCCGGCTCTTCACAGGCGGAGTGATATGATATGCACTCTGCCTGTGACAGATACAGGAAGCATCGGCTCTGCTATCTACTGCAGCTGCATGCTGCAGCTTCCTGTCACACTTCCGCGTCTCAGAGGAGCCAGGCAGCAGTACACACGCCAGCATTAATACCCACCCACACCAGCAGTAACCAAGCCAGTATTAATACCCACCAGGCAGCACCAGCAGCACCAGAGTGTGAACATTTATATATTTAGTTTTTTTTAGTTGTATGATTTAGTGGTCAAAGTTATTAGTGCCCGGGCCCCCCCAAGTTTTGACTGTAATATCTTATGTGTCCCCCTTATAAATCAATATTAGAGTTGCCACTAGTTCGAGGAAGTCTAAGAAAGGTGAGGAAAAAAACTTTATTAGGCGTTGGTGAAAATAAGCTTTAGAGCAGAAATGAAACGTAATGTTTTGAGTGGAGCACAGAAGAGGAAAAAGGCTGCAGAGGAGAAAGAGAAAATGTGCAAACTTTGTGCAATCATGCGTGATTGTGTAGACAGGGCCCCAGTGCAATGTATTGCCCGGGGGAATATATTGCTCTTAAGATGGCACTGATCTACTACTAGGAAGGGAAATTCTCTCCTGTAAGAGTTAATATGGGAAAAACGTGCCTCCTCTCCACTGATGCTTTATCACCAATCCTTGTTTCACTAAAAACCCCAAATTTTCAAAAAACATTTATCATTGCGACAGAAAGTGAGGTGAAATCTTCTGAAGAGGTGCACAGACAGCAAAACAAATGTTACAGGGGTGATAACCCTTCCTTATGTTTTCCAAAAAGCTTAAAAATAGATTTTTTGGCTGGTGCTACACTTTAAAAACGTACCAGTTCAAAATTACAAACAGATTCTAGTTAACAACAAACCTACAGTCCCTGTCTTGTTTGCACCGCCTGTATACTGCTGTTCAGAGTATATAGGGCCTGGGGGCCCACGCCTTTCCTTTTTTTAATTTGGGTGCGGGGTTCCCATTAATATCCATACAAGACCCAAAGAGCCTGGTAATGGACTGGGGGGGGGGGGGGGGGGGTACCCATGCCGTTTGTCTCACTGATTTTCATCCATATTGCCGGGACCCGACATTACATTAAAGCCGCAAGCAGTTTTAAGTGACTTTTATTCCTTTACAAATGTCATTTTGTGCAGGGACTGTTCTAAGCACGGGAAACACGCGCCACTTTACAGGCATACTATAGACACCCCCCAGGTACGATATTTAAAGAAATATTTCACTTTTTTTTCACTTTAAGCATCATTAAAATTACTGCTCCCGAAAAAACTGCAGTTTTTAAAACTTTTTTTGCATTGATACATGTCCCCTGGGGATACATGTCCCGGGGACCCGGGTCCCCAAACCCTTTTTAGGACAATAACTTGCATATTAGCCTTTAAAATTAGCACTTTTGATTTCAAACGCTCAAGTCCCATAGACTTTAACAGGGTTCTAAAGTTCGTGCAAACTTTCGGTCCGTTCGCAGGTTCTTGTGCGAACCAAACCGGGGGGGGGGGTGTTCGGCTCATCCCTACTTTTGAGGATGCCAACCCTTGGTTTCATACCAGGAGAAATAGGCCCTTCAGACCCTATAATAAATGGTCCTGCAGGCCAGCTTTCTGGCTTTAATCAGGGTGGTTACTACTTAACCTGAAAGCCCCTTATTTTTTAGAATGTGGGCTTCAATAGCCACACCATTAAATTTAGCGACTGTATGGCAGGATGGAATACCAGCCCATGTGACAACAGGTCTGGGCGAGATGGAAGAGTCCATGAATCCCCTACTGTCATCCTCATGATCTCTGCATACCAGGATCTCCTGGGCCATGCAGGGGCTACTAGGATTACCGGCTTCCCTAATCCTGTGAAGAAGCCGCGGTAGCAGCTGAACTGGAGGGAATGCATGAATCAGTGAAAACGGATCCCACGGGGTCACTAACCATCTGTCCCGAGTGCGAGTGGATCTCTTGTTCTTGCCACAAAGTTGTCCAGCTTCTTGTTGAACCTGGACGCAAATAGATCTACATCCGGGGTACCCCATCTTTGGCATATGGCCAGAAAGACGTCGGGGTGTAGAGACCATTCTCCTGGGAACAACTGTTGGCGGCTCAAGAAATCTGCCTGCCAATTTTCCACTCCTGGAATGTAGACTGCAGATAGGCAAGGAACATGTTTCTCTGCCCAAGACAGAATATGGTCCACCTCCCTCTGGGCTGTGTGACTTCTGGTGCCCCCTTGGTGATTGATAGAGAATACTGCTGTGGCATTGTTGGATTGTATCCTGACGGGAGAATTCCGCAACCTGAACGTCCAGGCTATTAGAGCCAGACGTACTGGCCGAATCTCTAGGATATTGATCGGTAAGGTCTTCTCGGACTCCCCTTGAACAGTGGTCTCTTCTAGAACTGCTCCCCAGCCCCATAGGCTGGCATCCGTTGTTACTATTTTCCAGGAAACTGGAATGAAGGATTTTTCTTTCTGTAAATTCCTGGTTATCAACCACCACCTGAGACTCTGGCGCACCTTTGGGGCCAGATTCATTGGATAATCCAAGGCTTGGATCGGCTTGTTCCAAGCAGGCAGAATACTGTGTTGCAACAGTCTTGAATGAAACTGGGTATAGGGAACCGCTTCAAAGGAAGCTACCATCTTCCCTAGCAATCTCATGCAAAGGCTAATGGAAGCACCCTTCCTTGCCTTGACCACCTGGACCAGCTCTCTTAGAGCGTTGACTTTTGCCTGAGGCAAAAAAAACCTTTCCTGGGTTGCGTCTATGACCAGGCCCAAATACTCCAGTCTCCTTACTGGTCGTAAGAATGATTTCTCTAGATTGAGAATCCAACCCAGGTGTTCCAGATAACTGACCATTCTGGAGACCCGTTGGTTTAACCGTGCTACTGACTGATCTACCAGTAGTAGGTCGTCTAGGTAGTCCTTAGTCTTGCTAGTACTGGGGACAGAAATCTTGTAAATACCCGGGGAGCGGTGGCTAACCTGAAAGGCAAGGCCACGGACTAAAAGTGGCACTGTTCTACTGCAAACTGCAGAAACTTCTGGTGAGCAGGAAAAATTGGCACATGCAGATACGCATCTTTGATGTCTATTGATGCTAGAACTTCTCCTCCCTGTAGGGTGCATACGACTGACCGGATTGACTCCATGCGAAAGGAGCGGATGTTTAGGAAGTGATTCAGATCTTTGAGATCTAGAATGGCTCTGACATCTCCATTTGGTTTTGGTACCGTAAAGAGATTTGAATAAAACCCCATGCCCCTCTCTTCTGAGGGGACCTCTATTATTACTCCCTGAGACATTAACCGGTTCAGTGCCAGAAATAAGGACTTTTTCTTTACTGGGTCCTTGGGAACGTTTGATCTTAGAAAAGGAAACAGTGGAAACTCTAGTTTGTAGCCTAGGGCTACCACAGAGAGGACCCATTTGTCTTAGATTTCCTCTTGCCAAGCTTCTGAAAACCACTGAAGTCTTCCCCCACTTGATCGAGCGGGGGCGCCCCTTCATAAGGAAGCCTTGGGACTCTGTTTTGTGGACTTCTGACCCCAGGGCTTTTTCTGGCCCTGTGTTTCGCCATGAGGCTTACTTTTTGCTTCTGACGGCGGAGGCCATCGTGACTGCCTGGAGGCTGTTGCCCCTGGCAACGGAGGGAAGCATGTTTGAATGAAGGACGTCTACTCCTTCTCTTAACCGGCAGAAGGGTACTCTTACCCCCAGAAATCTTTTGGATGTACTTATCCAAATCTTCTCCAAACAACCTTTCCCCATGAAAGAGAAACCCAGCCAAGAGCTTCTTGCATGGTAACTCGGCTGACCAGTTCTTTAGCCACAGAATCCTACGCATATGTACCAACATGAGCGCTAGGCGTGATGCCTGATGGATAGAATCCTTGATAGCGTCCACTGCAAAGCATAAGGCCCTAGGTAGCTCAGCTAAAACTTGGGCCTCTTCAGCTTGAGCGGGCACCCACTTGATAACCTGCTTCAATTTGCCCCTAAGGGACTGACAAATGCCTATTGCTGCTACTGCAGGTTGTGCTACCGCACCAGCTACAGCAAATGAGGCTTTACGCAAAGTTTCCAACTTTTTATCAGCTGGATCTCTAAACACTTGGACATTGTCCACCGGACAAGTCAAACTCCTGCTTACAGAGGAGATAGCAGCATCTATTGCTGGCAAATCCCACCTCTTTGTAAACTTTTTCTCCATGGGATAAAGAACAGAAAACTTCTTAGGAGGAGAAAAATGCTTAACTGGGTGGTCCCAGTCAGCAAAAATCAGTTGCTCCAGCAATGGGTGCATAGGGAAAGCAAGCAAACCCTGTGGGGGTTTTAGCGAACCCAAAGAGGAGAAGGAAACATCATCCACCTCTGCAGGGGGCAACTTCTATCCAGAACGGACCAACTCCGTAAGGGATTGAATTAACAATCTGAGATTGTGAGGTTGAGAAAGGTTCTTCCGGTGCTGAACCCTCAAAAGAGGAGTCATCCGAACTCTTTTCTGCCTGATCCCCCAAAGGTACCTCAGTAGCTCCTGCCCATTCTGGTTCCAGTACTGGAAAGTCAAGGACAGGAGAAGGGGATCTGCCACGTTTTCTCCCCACCTGGGGGGAAGATGCAAGCATATCAGCTATTTTCTCCTCCAAACCAGCCAGCGCTGAAGCCAAATTGTCCTTAGTGACGTATGCAGAGGCTTAAATGTTGGAGGCAGCTACAATACCTCAGAGTCTAGGTGGCTCATATTGGCCAGATGCTCCAGGTCTTTCAGGGGTGGATTGAACTGCGGACATGCGACTAGGAGCCTCAGACCCTGACCGCAGCGACCTTGCGCTCCCCCCTGTTGCATTCCCCTTTTTACAGGAAGACATAGTCCTAAGCACAAAAAGCAGAGGTACTAACACAGTGCATCTACTGCCGAGCTTTAGTCCAGCAAATGAATATTATGCCGCTATAAATGCTCAGTCTAATTGCTGAGTAGACATGCCTTCTTAAAATGCCTGTATCCAAACACCCATATAGCTTACATGCCCTTGTGTGTTCTGTGTCCCTCCGTCAGCCAACCAGACACTTCCAGAGTGAAAAGCTTATAAAGCCAGTAAGCCTTGCACCTGCACCGCGTATCACGTGCACGCCGTTTCCACGTGCACGCCGGTGGCGTCTAAGTCACGCCCCCCACGTTCTAGGAAGCTCCCGCACCCTTTTTTTTTCAAAAAAGGCCGGTCCCATGGTGGGGACAGCTTGGAGGGGGGGGCGAGTGGTACTCACCAGGGGGATTCTAACCGCTGTGCTGAAGGGGGATGGTCCCCCCAAACCCCTACTGAATAGTAGTAGTAGAGAAGGAGCAATGCTGTCCGCAAAAGCGTTTGCTGACACTTGAGCATAAACACAGAGGAAGCATGAAATGTTGGACGCCAGGTATGTTGTTTTTACACCCTCTAGTGGCAAAACACAGGCAAGGCATCGCCTACTCAAAAAAGAAAGTCCAAAAGTGAATCATTTATACATTTCTTAGGATCTTTTTGACTTACCAGTCCGGCCGCAGGATACTGCTGGAGATATCACAGAGAGATCCAGCATTCACCCATCACGGTGGGCCGTGTCATGACAGACCTTCAAGGACCGGGTCCCCCTTGTATATGGGGTCCACTCCCTTGGACCTGTATAGCACCCTGCCGGAGAACTCTTTGGTATAGTATAAACATGACCAAGGTGCCTGTCAGATTAAGGTACTCACCGAGGCCAAGATGCAGAGAGCGGTTCGCTCTTGCGACTAAGCGCACTCCACCCCCTGGAGATGGTACAGAGGATGAATTGCACGAAGAGGCACAAGCTACCAGCAGGATGGGCAGATCTTGCATGAAGGTCAGCGAGGAATTGGTTAGCTGTGCAGGTGCTGGCAGGTGAAGGACCCAGCGGGTCAAACAGGAGAACAGAGACCAGAACAGGCTGGAAGCCCGGATACAAGGCTGAGAGCAAAATCCAACAGCAGGCTGAGGGTCAAACACAGGAGACAACAGCAAAGTTCCAAAACAGGCAGAGGTTCAAGGTGCAGGAGACTGAAGATAAATCAGGCTGAGGGTCAAGGCAGGAGAAGGCAATCCGAGTACAGGCTGAGGGTCAAACACCAGAGGTAAACAAGTCCGTTAAACAAGCCAGGGGGTCAAATCCAGGAGAGAAGCAGAGTAGGTCAAGGCAATCCGGGTCACAACAGGTAATCGATAAGCAGGTAACAGGAACAAGATCACAGGGAAGCTGAGAGAAAAACCAGCAATTTGTTAAACAGCAAGTCAGCTTTTTATAGGCAGGCAGACGACTCACGTTATGCGTGCGCTATTGCGCATGCGCGCGCCGTTCAGCCGGACCGCAAACGCACATGCACCGAAGCGCCGCATGCGCGCAGGGAAACGGCGATGCTGACAGGATTGATTTTGGTTTTTACCCTGACAGTGCCCCCCCCAAGGGGCGGCCTCTGGACGCCCAAACTTGCCATTAACTCTGGATGTTCCTGGTGAAAGGCTTTGATCAACCGTGGAGCATGTAGGTTTCCGGAGGGTTCCCAAGAGTTATCTTCGAGGAGATACCCCTTCCATTTAATCAAATATTGATTTTGTCTACCCGTCTTTCTGCAGTTTAGTATGGCTTCTACTTCAAATTCATTCTCTCCATCAACCTCAACTGGAGGAGGAGGAAGTTCCTCTCTTCCAAGAAATGGACTGGGGACCACTGGTTTTAGAAGGGATACATGGAATACTGGGTGTATCCTATAGGAGCTAGGTATTGCTAGCTCGAAGGCTACGGGATTCACCATTCTTTTGATCTTAAATGGCCCTATGAATTTAGGGCCCAATTTTTGTGAAGGGTAAGGTAACCTGAGATTGGTGGCGGATAGCCAAACTTTCTCACCTATCTTGAAGTCAGGGTTTCTTCTTCTTTTGTCATAATACTTCCTGTAGCTGTCTTGAGCCTTTTGCATGGTCTCCTGGATCCTTTGAAAATTTGTTTGAATAGAGGTTACTCGATCTTGGACGGCAGGGACTGAGGTTTCAGGAACGGAATCTGGAAGAAAAGGAGGGTGAAAACCGAAATTTGACCAAAAAGGTGTTTGGTTAGTAGCTGTATGTATGGAATTATTGTAAGCAAATTCTGCGTAGGGAAGAAGAATAGACCAATCATCCTGGGAGCTGGAACAAAAACAACGGAGATACTGTTCTAAGGTTTGGTTTGTTCTCTCAGTCTGTCCATTGCTCTGGGGATGATATGCGGAAGAGAGACAAACCTTAATTTCAAATGACTTGCAGAGCTCCTTCCAAAACTTGGAGGTAAATTGGACGCCTCTGTCTGAGACGATACTAACAGGTACCCCATGTAGCCTTACTATTTCTTTAATAAAGATGTTGGTTGTGTCCAGAGCAGAAGGAGTGCCTATCATGGGTAAAAAATGTGCCATCTTTGAGAGACGGTCAACAACGACCAGAATGGTGGTAAATTCTTCTGAGGCTGGCAAATCGACAATAAAGTCCATAGAAACCTCTGCCCATGGCCGTTCTGGAATAGGTAAGGGCCTCAGCAGCCCCCAAGACTTGGCCTTAGACCCCTTACTGTGCTGGCAAGTAATGCATGAGGAGACATATTCTTTACATTCCCGCCTCCAACCAGGCCACCAAAAGGAACGGGAAATTAATTCCGAGGTCTTCTGCGTTCCAAAATGACCGGCCAGTTTATGATCATGAAATGTTCCTAAAATTAAAGGTCTTACTTCCAGTGGAACAAAAACCTTATTCAGGCCCCAAAGCAAGTTGTCGTGTCTCTCCAAGGAGGGTACCTCTGGATCAGTACAGTGACTGGATGCTGTCTTGATGGCAGCTGTCAAATCAGACTGGGTAAGAAGACAAAAATTTTGTGGTGACAAAATGGTACTAGGCTCTGTTAACTGGAGAGGTTCTGGAAACATCCGGGAGAGTGCGTCCGCTTTCCCATTCTTGGAACCAGGTCTATATGAAATATGGAAGTTGAACCTGGAGAAAAAGAGTGCCCATCGTGCCTGTCGGGATGTCAAGCGTTTGGCTGTCCTAAGGTACTCCAGGTTCTTCTGATCCTGGAATGGCTCCAGTGGCGTTTTCGGAGGCATCAACCTCCAACACAAATGGCAGAGCTGGGTCTGGATGCTGCAGAATTGGTGCAGAGATGAATAAAGTCTTTAAATTGACAAAGGCTTCCTGAGCCTCTTGGGACCACTGAAAACGACTGTGTTGACGAGTTAGTTGAGTGATGGGTGAGACAATGGAAGAAAAACCTACAATGAATCTTCGATAGAAGTTAGCGAAACCAATAAACCATTGAACTCCTTTCTTGTCTACTGTAGCAGGCCATTCCTGGATCGCCTTGACCTTTTGTGGGTCCATAGCGACCCCTTCGGTAGAGATGACAAATCCTAGAAATTGGACAATAGTTTTCTCAAACTTGCATTTTTCAGCCTTGAGGTACAGTCTATGTCTCCTGAGGATGGTGAGAACTTTTTTCACATGGGTTCGGTGTTACTCAATAGTGGCAGAGAAAATGAGGATGTCATCCAAGTAAACAACTACAAAGTTGTCAAGATAGTCTCGAAAAATATTGTTTACCAGATGTTGGAAAGTGGCCGGGGGCATTGCACAGCCCAAAAGGCATCACTAAGTATTCGTAATGCCCAAATCGGGACCTAAAGGCGGTTTTCCATTTATCACCAGCACGGATTCTATTAAGGTTATATATATCCAGTAAATCTAACTTGGAGAATATTCGGGCAGTCGGGAAACGCTGGAATAATTCTGGGATGAGTGGAAGTGGGTATCGGTTCTTAATAGTTATTTTGTTGAGTTCCCTGTAGTCGATGCAAGGTTTTAGAGAGCCATCTTTTTTCCAACGAAGAAATTACCGGCTCCAGCCGGAGAAGAGGAAGGGCGAATGAAGCCTTTAACCAGGTTCTCATAAATATAGTTTTTAAGGGCCTCCAATTCTGCTTTAGACAGGGGGAATATGCGTCCGAAAGGAATCTCAGAACCAGGTAACAGTTCAATGGGGCAATCATATGATCGGTGAGGTGGTAGACAGTCAGCTTTTTTCTTATCGAAGACGTCTTTGAATTCGAGGTATACTGGAGGAATGTGTTGGAGATTATCAGATACCCGAACCACTGTCAAGCAGGAAGCTGGGGCTGGAGTAAGACAATGCTGGAAGCAGTAGGTAGAGGAAAATAATTATACAGAAATGTGTAGCGCTAAAATGGCAAGATACCTTAAAACTAATAAGTATAAAAGGCCTATACCTAAAGTATAGTGTACATATAAACATACATGCAGAGTATGACTAAAAATCAAAAAGAACAGTCACTAAGTTGGAATAGAGTGGGTTGCTACCCCAAACGTGAAGTGAGGAGCACCTTCACCAACATATAACAGTTTCAAAAGGTAACGTTCTGTAGTTAATTAAAAGTCTCATCAATACATTAGATAATCCATCTTGAAGCCAAACTCATATCAAACACCACTGTGTCTTCAAAACATGCAGTGCACTTGAATAATATAGATGGAGGCTTACCGGAGGGTTTGAACCCAAGACAGTATATACTGTGAGGGTCAAACCAGCTTTTATTGCACCCTGGCAATGGTGGGAAGATCTTTGTGGCCTGAGGATAGTGAGAAGGTCTATTCTAAAGATGTATCTTCTCCACACGCAATGCTGGATCTCTCCACGCAGGGTTCATAGAGGGCACAAAAGGGACTACATAGCGTGATACCGTAGACACCGTAATTTATTAAATAAAAGAAATACACTTACATGATAAAGTTGATAAAAAGCGCTTGTACATAAAAGGGGGCGGCAGTGGAGTCCTCCCGATGCGTTTCGTCTGAGTAGACTTCGTCCTGGGGTGCCCTCCACTGCAGCCCGACTCCCTAATATAGGAACTGTAATCATCCTGATATGAATCCAGCCCAATCGATTCCAAAAAGCAGCACTTCCGGGTTGCCCAAGATGGCGGACCCGCGTGCGTTCCAGACCTCGTTTTAGTGGGTGTGTCCATGCGTTCCACCCTCCAAAACGGAAGTCAGATGTTCCCCATATGTCTAAAATAAAGAACTGTCATCTTATTGTAATAAAACAAGTCTTAGGTTGCAGTGTAGCTGGTTATTAGAGCTGATTGGTAATGTTTCTTATCGTCGTTCGAATATCAGCGAGATCCCGCCGTATCTCGCGATGTGATGCTATAGCGTCACGACGCTGAGGGAAAAGTGTCCACAAGAAGCATCACGACGCTGAGGCGGAAGTGTTCACACGAAACACTTCCCCTGCGTTCCACTGATGGTTAACCGGAAGTTCGCGGGTCTCAGCTAATCTCGCGATATCGCGCTGTGACACCACAGCGCAAAAAGTGGAATTGGTTGTATAGGTCAACCATTTGCGTTCCACCTGTGATTAATCAAAGGTGGAACGACTGGTTGAAACTAGCTTCACTTAGATGGCTTATCAGTCAATTGCTAAGTAAAGAACTGGGGACCCATAGTTACTCGCATAATGTGCACCACAAGAAGGCGATGTGGCGACAGCGTAAGCAACTTGGTGTCACCCAGTTACAATACAACTGGAAAAAAACAAAAAATAATTTGTATAACTGTGAACCCATATGCTTTAGTTTCTTAACAGAATCAAGTGGGCTGGATACACATAGGTGTGCCCATTTTATAGCATATATGACATATATGGCCTTACAGAGGGTAACAGCCGCATATAGATACATCCAAAATACAGACATAGAAATAGAAAATGTACAGGAATGCATACTTGGGAATGGATATTGTATCCCTTATGACTCGTCCAGAAAGGCATTAACATCAACCTCTACGTTGAGCCCCAACGGGGCAAAAGTTTTTAGCTCGTATGCCCAGAACATTTCGAGGCGTGACACACCCCTTATTCTAGCACCTCCTCTCCAGGGTGGTGTGTATTTATCAATAATAACAAACTGTGATCCCTCTGGATTTCCACCATGGAATTCCTTGTAGTGCCTAGGGACCGTATGTTTGGGGTCTCTGCTTTTAATTAGGGCGATGTGTTCACCCACCCTAATCGAAAATGTTCTGGTAGTGCGGCCAATGTACTGTTTAAGGCATGGGCAAGTAATGAGATACACTACAAATCTCGTGCTGCAAGTGCAGAATGGTTTTATCGTGTATCTCCTTCCAGTCACTGTAGAGGCAAATTCAGAAACTTTACGTGTTCTAATGTTATTATGCTGACACACCGTACATTTCCTACACGGAAAGAAACCTGTCCAATCATGAAAGAACAGGGGACGGATGGGAGGGTTTATAATATTGGGGGCTATCTGTCCTTTTAGGGAGGGTACACCCCTGAAGATAACATTGGCTTCCTCTGGGATAAGTGGGCCCAGAATACTGTCTTGCTTCAGGACGCCCCAATGTTTCCTCATGATGTTTTTAATTTGTCTGTGCTGTGTTGAGAAAGAGGTTAGCAGGGCCCATCTGAACCTCCCGTCAGATTCTCTTTTAGGTTTCACTTCCAGTAAAGATTTCCTGTCAATATTGACAGCTTTTTGAATCTCCAGGTTCAAGTCATCGGTGTTGTACCCCTTATCCTCAAACCTGTACAAGCGCTTTTTATCAACTTTATCATGTAAGTGTATTTCTTTTATTTAATAAATTACGGTGTCTACGGTATCACGCTATGTAGTCCCTTTTGTGCCCTCTATGAACCCTGCGTGGAGAGATCCAGCATTGCGTGTGGAGAAGATACATCTTTAGAATAGACCTTCTCACTATCCTCAGGCCACAAAGATCTTCCCACCATTGCCAATAAAATAAAAGCTGGTTTGACCCTCACAGTATATACTGTCTTGGGTTCAAACCCTCCGGTAAGCCTCCATCTATATTATTCAAGTGCACTGCATGTTTTGAAGACACAGTGGTGTTTGATATGAGTTTGGCTTCAAGATGGATTATCTAATGTATTGATGAGACTTTTAATTAACTACAGAACGTTACCTTTTGAAACTGTTATATGTTGGTGAAGGTGCTCCTCACTTCACGTTTGGGGTAGCAACCCACTCTATTCCAACTTAGTGACTGTTCTTTTTGATTTTTAGTCATACTCTGCATGTATGTTTATATGTACACTATACTTTAGGTATAGGCCTTTTATACTTATTAGTTTTAAGGTATCTTGCCATTTTAGCGCTACACATTTCTGTATAATTATTTATCTGTTGGGCAACGATTCTAGTTGTTGTGTTAGCTGCTTATAATTTTTAGACTCTTTTCAGAGTAAGCGCAAATCTACCAGTAGTGTGAATTTAGGTAGAGGAAAAGGCAATCTCTTTCTTATTCCAGTTAATTTGGGGGTCATGAGCTTGTAGCCAGGGGAGTCCCAATATAACAGGAAATAAAGGAGAACTGATGAGGTCAAAGCGTAAGAACTCTCGGTGACCGGAGTTTGTGGTGGTAAGTATGGGTTGAGTTTCCTGTGAGACTGGTCCGGAACAAAGAAGGGATCCGTCAGCCAAACGGACCAGAAGGTTCTGTTTCTTATTCTGGAACGGAACGTGTATTTTTTGGGCTAAGGAAATGTCCAGAAAACAACTGCATGCTCGTGAGTCAATGATGGCCGGTAGTTGAATCTCCTTTTCTGGCAACTGTAAGGAGACAGAAAGAGTGACGTAAGACTGAGCAGAACCTGTGGCCTGGTAATTCATAATAGACTGTGGAAAAAACTTACTAGGTCTCACAGGGCAGTTGCGTAGGTAATGTCTGGACCCTCCGCAGTATAGGCATAGGTTGGCTTGGCGTCTCCGTTGCCTTTCATCGGGGGTGAGAGGAGATCGGACCAGTCCTAATTGCATGGGTTCTCCTTCCGGAGCATAAGTGGCTGAAGGAACTGGGAGTGGTGGATAAGCAGCAGAGGCCTTAGGGAGCATCCAGCTTGGTCGGGGAGCCTGGAAACGCTCGGGGCGCAGCTCCCGCATGCGCCTGTCAAGCTTAGTAGCTAATTGAATTAATCCCTCCAGAGAAGCAGGGGTCTCAACCCGAGCTAGCTCATCTTTAAGATCTTCCGAGAGTCCTTGGCAGTATTGATATCTAAGGGCGGCCTCTTTCCACCCAGTGTCAGTTGACCATTTACGGAATTCAACGGTGTAGTCTTCAACCGGTCTCCTTCCTTGACATAAGGTATGTAAAGTGGCTTCGGCTGTGGCGGTGTGCTGAGGCTCGTCATATAGTTGACCCATAGCTTCAAAAAAGGTATCCATAGACTTTAGTATAGTACTTCTCTGTTCCATGAAGCTGTGAGCCCAGGCCTGTGGCTCCTCGGATAGTAGGGAAATGATGAACCCAACCTTCACAATTTCAGAGGAGAAAGTCCTGGGTTGAAGGGCTAAGTACAAGGAACGGACACCCATGAAGCGCTCTGGTGTGGGGACACTAGGTTCGGGAACAGCCATCATTACAGCAGGGATAGACTGGGCCTGGGAAGAGGAGGCCCCACTGGAGGGTGCTGGAGCTGCGGATGCTGGTGCAGGTGTTGCAGCAAGTTGCTGAAGGCGACCGTCGATCTGGACGTAACCCTCTTGTAATTTCTGGACTGCTTCTGTGAGAGCTGTGACCCGCTGGCATAGCGCTTCAAGAGGAGAACACGCTCTGTTGGCCTCTGACATGGCTGGTTTGTACTGTCAGATTAAGGTACTCACTGAGGCCAAGATGCAGAGAGCGGTTCGCTCTTGCGACTAAGCGCACTCCACCCCCTGGAGATGGTACAGAGGGTGAATTGCATGAAGAGGCACAAGCTACCAGCAGGATAGGCAGATCTTGCGTGAAGGTCAGCGAGGAGCTGGTTAGCTGTGCAGGTGCTGGCAGGTGAAGCACCCAGCGGGTCAAACAGGAGAACAGAGACCAGGACAGGCTGGAAGCCCGGATACAAGGCTGAGAGCAAAATCCAAGAGCAGGCTGAGGGTCAAACACAGGAGACAACAGCAAAGTTCCAAAACAGGCAGAGGTTCAAGGTACAGGAGACTGAAGATAAATCCGGGTCACAGGCTGAGGGTCAAGGCAGGAGAAAGCAATCCGAGTGCAGGCTTAGGGTCAAACACCAGAGGTAATCAAGTCCGTTAAACAAGCCAGGGGGTCAAATCCAGGGGAGAAGCAGAGTAGGTCAAGGCAATCCGGGTCACAACAGGTAATTGATAAGCAGGTAACAGGAACAAGATCACAGGGAAGCTGAGAGACAAACCAGCAATTTGTTAAACAGCAAGTCAGCTTTTTATAGGCAGGCAGACGACTCACGTTATGCGAGCGCTATTGTGCATGCGCTCGCGCAGTTCAGCCGGGCCGCGAACGCGCATGCGCCGAAGTGCCGTTCCGTTGCGCATGCGCGCAGGGAAACGGCGATGCTGACAGGATTGATTTTGGTTTTTACCCTGACAGTGCCGGCTCCCAGGGTCCAGCTCTCAAAAGAGAAGCATTACAAGCAGAAACCTCACTCTTCTTCCACGAGGCTCGTGAACCATTCATTTTGGCTCTATCAGGCACTTTAGATGGATGCGATGGCATAGGCTCCTTGATCCGGTCAGGGATTTCTTAGCAGAGCTCTTCTTAGCACTTCATTAATCGTGACCAACACCTTAGACACTGCTGAAATAACTGAGGTACTCCCGGTATGGGAGAGGTTATATAGGGAGGGGGACTTCCTGTCTTTTGAGTGTACCAGTGTCCATTCATCTATAGGTGGCGTATAACCCACATAGTAATTACTATGGTGCTCTGTGTCCCGTAATGTATGATAAAGAAATATAGTGGCACCAATTGCCTTCAGAAGTCACCTAATTAGTAAATAGAGTAAATTTAATCTCAGTATAAATACAACTGTTGAAGCTCTCAGAGGTTTGTTAGAGAACCTTCATGAACAATCAGCATCCTGAAGGCCAATGAACACACTAGACAGGTCAGGGATAAAGTTTAAAGCAGGGTTAGGTTATAAAAAAAATATAACATCTCAGGGAGCACTGTTCAATCCATCATCCAAAAATGGAAAGAATATGGCACAACTGCAAACCTACCAAGACATGGCCGTCCACCTAAACTGACAGGCCAGGCAAGGAGAGCATTAATCAGAGAAGCAGCCAAGAGGCCCATGGTAACTCTGGAGGAGCTGCAGAGATCCACAGCTAAGGTGGGAGACTGTCCACAGGACAACTATTAGTCGTACGCTCCACAAATCTGACCTTTATGGAAGAGTGGCAAGAAAAAAGCCATTGTTGAAAGAAAGCCATAAGAAGTTCCGTTTGCAGTTTGCAAGAAGCCATGTGGGGCATACAGCAAACATGTGGAAGAAGATGCTCTGGTCAGATGAGACAAAAATTGAACCTTTTGGCCTAAAAGCAAAAGCTATATGTGGCGGAAAACTAATACTGCACATGACCCTGAACACACCATCCCCACTGTGAAACATGGTGGTGGCAGCATCATGTTGTGGGGATGCTTTTCCTTTTCCACAGCTGGAGCCAGCTCCCTGAATCTGTCCCACTGGAACCGAGACAAGGAGTCAGCCAACGTATTGTCAATGCCCGGGATATGAACATCATATAGAAAAACATTCAACTGTAAACACTGCAACACGAGATGGCGCAGCAAACGTATTACCGACTGTGATGAGGCTGATAACCGATTAACTACCTGCACCACCCCCATGTTGTCGCAGTTCAACTGTATCTTTAAGTTCCGCCATGCCGTACCCCACAACTCCATTGCCAGTACCACCGGGAACAATTCCAACAGTACCAGGTTACGAGTAAAACCTGCCTCCACCCAAAAATCCGGCCACGCCTCCGCGCTCCACTGCCCTTGGAAGAAAGCCCCGTAACCCGTTGATCCCGCCGCGTCCGTAACCAATTCCAGATCGAAATTACTTACCGGCCCCTCCATCCAAACCGATCGACCATTGTACGTCTCCAGGAACGTGTGCCAAACTTTCAAGTCCTCCCTATGTTCCCTGCTAAGCCTAATGAAATGGGTTGGAGACTGTATCCCCGCTGTAGCTGCCGACAGCCGTCGGCAAAAAACCCTACCCATCGGAATAATGCGACACGCAAAATTCAACTTACCTAACAGGGATTGCAACCGCCGGAGCTGTACTTTCTTTTTCTCCATCATCTCCCTGATGTCCATCTTAAGCCCTTCCACCTTATCCCCTGGCAACCTACACTCCATGTCTCTGGTATCGATCTCGATGCCCAGGAAACTCACACACATTAGATGAATGCGGACCCACGCATAGGAAGTTGTCTAAGTAATGTATCACGGAATCTAACCCTGACACATCCCGAATCACCCATTCTAGGAATGAGCTGAATAATTCAAACTTGACACAAGAAGTGGAGCAACCCATTGGCAAACACTGATCAACGTAGAATTCCCCCTGCCAACAGCAACCCAACAGCCAAAAACTGGTAGCAAACGGAATGCCGACTCAATGTCTGATTTTGCCATGAGTGCCCCCTGACCATAGTGCCTAACCCATGCCATGGCCGCATCGAACGATGTATAAGACACCGTACAATCTTCAGGATTTATACCATCGTTCACAGAACCCCCTTTTGGAAACGAGAGGTGGTGAATAAGGCAAAACTTATTTGGTTACTTAGGCACCACTCCCAACAGTGACACCACCAAATCCCGCAGTGGCTTTGTTGCAAACGGCCCACTCATGCGCCCCAACGCCACCTCCTTGGCCAATTTCTCGGAAACCACCCCAGGGTTCTGCAGTGCCGACCGTAAATTCTTTGCCATAGGAGGTATCGTCGCCATGGAGCATGGAATCCTAAAATCCACCGAAAACCCCTCTGCCAACACCCTCGCTGCCTCCCTATCTGGGTACCTATTTAGGAAAGGCCGCATCCTTACCTCCTTCACTGGTGTTGTCCCTCTTCTGAGTAGGCTCCCCTGTCTGCTTTCCTTTTTTGAAGCAACGGGACAAGGGGTGATTCCCCCCACATCCTGAGCATTCATGTTTAAATAGACAGGACCCCCCAAACTTGCAGGATCCTTCGTTAAACTGCCAACACACCCCCCATTTCTTTCCGGCCGGCAGTCCAGAGGTGGGTGATCCCCCGGCCCCCCCTTGAAAAAACTGATTTGGGGCCCTGGCGGAAGACATCAAACGCATCCATAGGCTGATATCCTTATGATCCCACCTAAGGGATGGCCTAACTGCCCTCCTCTGCCGAAACTGCTCGTCATACCGAAGCCACACGTTCCCCCCCATACACCCTATGGGCCTCCCCTATGGCGTCCATGTAGCAAAACAGCGCTGAGCAATGTTCTGGGTTTTTCTCACCTATGACTCTGGCCATGATGGCGAACGCCTGTAGCCAATTCACGAAGGTCCGGGGAATCAACCTATACCTCCGCTTCTCCTCATCCTCCTTTTTGGAATCGCCCGGCTTTACTAAATTGAACTTCTCCAGTGGTAACAGTGAAAAAGTTTCAACATACTCACCTTTAACAATCTTATCCCTAACCTCTTGTTTCAAATGTGCTCCCAACGGCCCCTTGTAGCAGACATATACCTCACATTTTGCACATCCGCTATCCTGACCACGTCCGTCCTAGCCACTACCGTGGGCTCCCCCGCTTTTTCTTCCGCAGAGGTACTCCCCGTCGCACCTGGGTCCGACGTACCAGCGGACTACCGCACTGCCCCAGGGGTCCCCCATTACCCGTCTTCTCAGCTTGTCCCCCAACCCGCGGTGCCACCTGTGCTGGCCCCACCTGGCTGCCAGCAAAGCGTTGTACCAAATCCCTTAACCCCCCCCAGCAATTCCTGCAGTGGCTCCCGTGTCCCAGAGGCGACGGGTGAGTTGCCCGCCACCCTCAGGCCAGGTGGCCCCCCCGCCGTGGCCTCTAATGCAACCCCTGTTAACCTCTGGGCCCGCCCACCATACCTAGCAACCTGCACAGATCAACATTAACATCAACAGCAGATATAACATGTGACTCACCGGGCTGACTGGGCCTGCTCCCCATCGCCGCTGCTCTGGTCCCTCCTGACGGCACAATCTCCTGGCACACCTCTTTATCCAATCCCGACAGCTCCCCTTCCGACCGTACCTCCGTGGCTGGGAGCATCGGTGTGACCAGCCCCCCAGGCGAAGCAGGCCTGGAGGCCGTGGGTTCCGTCCTTGTTGCCAATTGCCCCCTCTCCATGTATCCTCCACCTGATGCTGCACTGTGCAGGCCGGTACTTGTGGCTCCTCTGCTAGGCCCTGCACGTCTCCCTCTGTCCTCTCCTGCATCCCTACATCTGTATGGTGCCGAGGGACTGCCAGCAGCGTCAGGTAGCTGACCCACAGCCGTGGCACCGCTCTTCCTTTGCCGAATCTCCCCCCTGGCAGAGCCCTGTGAAGAGGGGGGATCGCTCCATCCCTGGTCTGGGTCCTGGATGGCGAGGCGCGGGCGCCATTACGGCCCGTAGCTCCGCCGATGGCGACGATTCCGCTCGTTTTGCCGGGGGAGCCGACGGGTCCGCTACCAGGCTCCTAGTGGGGCGCTGAGCTCTGCTGGAGGGGCCTGGAGAAAAGGGCTCAGGCGGCCGGGACCGCCTAGCGCGGGGCGTCATCTCACCTCCCGCAGCTGACCCCCCTGCTTCATCCAGAATAAGGGCAGCTACCTGGGCTTGTAGCCATTCTGGCCCCCTCGTCGCCGCCGCCGTCCTCAAGCGTGCTAGGATCAAATCAATATCAGCCATGCTGCTGCAGCGTGTGTCCCAACTTCTTCCTCACTTCTGTCTCTCCCCCACTGCTCCTGAAAAACCCTGCCTCCTTCTTTTATACCAGTCCACCCCTTTAGTTAATTTCTGCCTCCTCCCCTTTACTTCCTTCTCCCATTAACCCCCTGTTGTCTCACTGCTCCACACTTGTCATGCCCAGCCCTTGATTATTTTCCATTCTTCCATGCCATTCCAGGCCTCACTTTACAGAGGAATCACTATTTTTTTTTTTTTTTTTAAATTCTTTTTATTAGTTTTATAAACAAACATACATTCACAAACAATCTTCGATTGGCAACATACCAATCAAGCCGACCACACAGGGCCGATATAAAACCTCTAACCAGCCTTACATCCCTCCCCTCCCCTTACCCCTCCCCCCTCCCACTACCACCCATACAGCAGTCATATAGCAGCACATAGCAGAATGAAACTATGCATCATACGTTTACGTTTAAACAACCCATCCTCTCTCAGCTCCCCATGTATATGATTACAGTGCATTGTAGAACATAGAATCTTAGATGGAATTTACATATAATAGCGACCAACAACCAGCATGGAACGTTATTCCATATCACTCCCTACCTCCTACCCTTGCGTATTTTTCTAACTCACTGTAGCTGTAGAGTCCAACCACGCCTGCCAAACCTTCAAGAATTTCTTAGGACAACCTCTGGCGTGATAAGCTGCTCTGTATAAAGGGATAACTGAATTCATCAGCTTTTTCCAAAATAATACAGTAGGGGCATTAGTTTTTTTCCAGTTCAGTAATATAGCTTTTCTACCATAAAATAATCCTATATTCAGTAGGGTGCGATGCGCCCGAGTCGGGACCACCTCCTCTACCAGTCCTATCAGACATACTCTAGGTGTTAATGGAATTGGTATACACAACACCTCTGCTAGACACTCTGTTACTTCTGACCAGAATCTTTGAATGTGTGCACAGCTCCAGAAGACGTGTTCTGCGCCCGCTGGGGCATGTGAGCATCGCCAGCATTGACTACTCACTGATGGGTAAATACGGGACAACCTATCCGGAGTGAGATATATCCTATGCAGGAATTTGAAGTGAATTAGGCGATCCCTGGCTGAAACTAGGTGTTTGAATGGATGGTCCCACATGTCATCCCAGTCTTCCCCCTGGATATCCGCAATCTCTCCTTCCCATCTCTCCCTACACCTAGTAATTCCTGGGGGAGTTTTATTAAATAGGGATTTGTACACCGTGGACAACGGTTTAGCCAGATCCTCTTCAGTTAACATGGACTCCAATGATGAAGGTAGATATTCGACCTTTTGCTCTCTGGTTTGTTCCTTAAAAGCATGTCTCAGTTGTAAGTAACGAAAAAAGAAGGAATTCGGAAGGTCATGCCTAGCCTTTAGCTGATCAAATGTGCATAATTCCCCCTCACATGTAATGTCCTGCACAGTCTTAATGCCTTTACACGCCCAAATCATAGGGTCAGGGAGTGAGAGAAAGTGCGGAAGCCTCGGGTTCATCCATATTGGAGCTGAGGGTGTAATTCCTATGTAACTAGAAGACATTAATGTAGTGGCTACTTCCCAGGCCTTAATTGTTGTTTTCATAGACTCTGTCAGAGGAAGACATGATCTCGGGCCTCTATACAAAGCCAACTTTAAACTTTCGTATGAACCTAGATGTGCAGCCTCCACTACTGTGGCAGAATCACCAGAGTCCGCCGTCAACCATCTCCTAGCAACTACCATCTGGAGGAATCACTATTTAACTGTGTGAAGGCTGCTTTGCCAGCCGCAGCCATCTGGTAAGAGCATACTACACCTGGTGTGTGGAGGAGGCACTTACCTCTGATTATATGAGGTAGACACTGCCACGGTTTTTTGCACAATAGATCCAGTGGTAATTGGGAGTTTGTCCAGGCAACATTCTTTTTAGTTATGTGCTTTATTGTATATGGACTATTGCTATTTCCTACTGTTAAAGCATTTTATTGCTAATTATTCTTGGACTTACTATTCTCATAGTGAGCTAGTCTATTGCTAAACATTGTAAATTTTATCGGATAACAGACAAGAAGGCAACTTACCAAAAAGAATACACCAGACACAGAGTTTTTTGAATAACAGCTGGCCACGGCCATTTATTGTTGGTTTAAAATGATATACTTCGAATAAATAATAATGTTGTAAGCATTTTGTACACTGAAAAACAGCTTAGCCACCATGGCTCAAGCTGTAACTTAAATAACTTTTCACTTCCCGAAACACTCAACTTCACCTTAACACTTTTTAAGACCCAGTCATAAAAACTTGAGTCCACTTTTATATAATACACTGTTCCCCTTGATTTCAAGGTGACACCACCACACAATATTGGCCGCAACAAATGCAATTTTTTATTTATTTTTTGGGTGGGAGGGTGGGGAGCACCACGGCTATGTCTTCTGGGGCTAATGAGCTCCCCTTCACGGAACCCCCTTTTATAGGCAGGCTCAGGGGGTTTCTGGAATGTTCTGAGGTAAATTTCACATGGCCTAATCCTAGTCTGCCATGTGACCTTACCTCAAATTAGCCAATCCTAGCCCAGCATTCTCCCTGCCTGTATACACTCTGACATGACTCACATGGCCTAACCAATATAGGCCATGTGACTTCACCTCAGTGCACTTGACCTAACAAGGCACCTGTGTGACTTAGACCCCTTTCACACTGGAGCGTTTTGCAGGAGCTATAGCGTTAAAAATAGCGCCTGCAAACTGCCCTAAAACAGCTGCTCCATTCACACTGGAGTGGTGCGCTGGCAGGACGTCATAAAAAGTCCTGCCAGCAGTTCTTTGGAGCGGTGAAGGAGCGGTGAACTCACCGCTCCTCCCCATTGAAATCAATAGGGCAGCGATGCGATACCACCGGCAAAACGCCATTCTGGCTGCCTTTTGCAGGCGGATTTAACCCCTTTTCGACCACCGCGCTAGCGGGCGAATTGCGCCGCTAAAACGATGGTAAAGCGGCGCTAAAAATAGCGTTGCTTAACCGCTGACGCCAGTGGCGGCACAGTGTAAAAGAAGTCTTAGTCACACGGTTGCGGGGGGGGGACCTTGAAATTGCCTCCTGCTGTAATCCCATGAGGAAAGGGGGGTTCCTAGAAACCTCTTCCCCTTTCCTTTCATGGGATAACAGACAGGAAGGCAACTTACCAAAAAGAATACACCAGACACAGAGTTTTTTGAATAATAGTTGGCCACGGCCATTTATTGTTGATTTAAAATAATATACTTTGAATAAATAATAACGTTGTAAGTATTTTGTACACTCAAAAACAGTTTAGCCACCACGGCTCAAGCTGTAACTTAAATAACTTAAACTTTTCACTTCCCAGACGACAGGTGGGACTAAACCCACTTGTCACAACAACCCCGTACCGTGGCCTGCTCAATACAACTCTGTAGATGCATATTAAAAATATCCAACCCTATGTCATTCAGGTGTATTCCATCATCTCTGTATAAACCGGAACAACCACCCTCCAGGTCTCTGTGCCTGAAAGAAATTTCTCCAATAGAATTCAGAAATTTTTCAGTTGCCCTGTTCACCCTTCTTCTAATTTTCTCTAGTGGCCTCAGCGAAGGTGATTCTAACGACCTTAGCCTTGGAACTATTTTGGAAAAAACGATTAAGAACTGTGGAAAAGATGCCTTAAAACGAATAGTATCATTTTGAATACTAAATATCAAAACTAGCGTTTTTTTGCCATATGTCATTCCCCCCAAATGAATAATCAAAATATTAGGAGGGGGGAAAAATTGATTCAAATGAACCAATTCAAAGAATAAATCTGCCCACACCATACCTCTCCTCCCACTCCAAAAAACTTTAAAACTGGCTGGATCCAAACCTAAATTTTCATCGCCTCTGTGCCATATACAATGCGATTTTTTCTTCAACCTTTGTGAGTAGATTTTATCTTGTTTTTAATCAATAAATCTGTCAAGGATAATGCACTAGGCTGGTGCGCTCTTTTTTTCTTTATTTTCATTTAATATTAGGACAATCCCATCCTTAAGAGCAGCAAGGCCGAAATCCACAGTCCTTCCTGAACCCTTAATCACACTACTGGTAAATTTGCGCTTACTCTGAAACAAGTCTAAAAAATATAAGCAGCTAACACAACAACTAGAATCGTTGCCCAACAGATAAATAATTATACAAAAAATGTGTAGCGCTAAAATGGCAAGATGCCTTAAAACTGGTGAGTATAAAAGGCCTATACTTGAAGTATAGTGTATATATAAACATACATACAGAGTATGACTAAAGATGAAAAATCAAAAAATCAAAATAGAACAGTCACTATGTTGGAATTGAGTGGGTTACTACCCCAAACGTGAAGTGAGGAGCGCCTTCACCAACATATAGCAGTTTCAAAGGTTAACGTTCTCTAATAAATTAAAAAGTCTCGTCAATGCATGGGATAGTCCATCTAGAAACCAAACTCTTAACGAACACCACTGTGTCTTCAAAACATGCAGTGCACTTGAATATTTAAAAATGGAGGCTTACCGGAGGGTTTGAACCCAAAACAGCATATACTGTGAGGGTCAAACCAGCTTTTATTGCACCCTGGCAATGGTGGGAAGATCTTTGTGGCCTGAGGATAGTGAGAAGGTCTTTTCTAAAGATGTATCTTCTCCACACGTAATGCTGGATCTCTCCAACCAGGGTTCATAGAGGGCACAAAAAGGGACTACATAGCGTGATACCGTAGACACCGTAATTTATTAAATAAAGGAATACACTTACATGATAAAGTTGTTAAAAAGCGCTTGTACATAAAAAGGGGGCGGCAGTGGGGTCCTCCCGACGCGTTTCGTCTGAGTAGACTTCGTCCTGGGGTCACCCCAGGACGAAGTCTACTCAGACGAAACGCGTCGGGAGGACCCCACTGCCGCCCCCTTTTTATGTACAAGCGCTTTTTAACAACTTTATCATGTAAGTGTATTCCTTTATTTAATAAATTACGGTGTCTACGGTATCACGCTATGTAGTCCCTTTTTGTGCCCTCTATGAACCCTGGTTGGAGAGATCCAGCATTACGTGTGGAGAAGATACATCTTTAGAAAAGACCTTCTCACTATCCTCAGGCCACAAAGATCTTCCCACCATTGCCAGGGTGCAATAAAAGCTGGTTTGACCCTCACAGTATATGCTGTTTTGGGTTCAAACCCTCCGGTAAGCCTCCATTTTTAAATATTCAAGTGCACTGCATGTTTTGAAGACACAGTGGTGTTCGTTAAGAGTTTGGTTTCTAGATGGACTATCCCATGCATTGACGAGACTTTTTAATTTATTAGAGAACGTTAACCTTTGAAACTGCTATATGTTGGTGAAGGCGCTCCTCACTTCACGTTTGGGGTAGTAACCCACTCAATTCCAACATAGTGACTGTTCTATTTTGATTTTTTGATTTTTCATCTTTAGTCATACTCTGTATGTATGTTTATATATACACTATACTTCAAGTATAGGCCTTTTATACTCACCAGTTTTAAGGCATCTTGCCATTTTAGCGCTACACATTTTTTGTATAATTATCTTCCTGAACCCTTGGGATCTTTTAGCTAAAACACCTGTGCGCAAGAGTATTTTTGCATCTTTATTATACTAACTCAGATACCCTGAGTGCCGCAAAAAAAATTATTGCAAAGACTGCCTTAAACATTACCGCTTCAAAATCTGAAAAACACACTCGAGGAGTTGAATCACACAGCATTCTTAAAATATCTGGAGCAATAGGCCTCCGCCTATCCACACTAAAATGACCTTTCTTATAACCCTTCAGGGCTTGCTTAACCGAGGAAAAACTTTAACAAGAAGGCAAGTTCTGTAATTTTAAAAAGAAAGAGATTCTGGACATAACTTTATTCACATGAGACCATGAATAATTCTGTAGAAATAGATGATTTAAAAATAAAAGTATCAATTTCTCAGAAAAAGCACAATATTTTTCGCTTAATGAGTCCAGAAAGGCTAACCATAGAAACCAGGCTGACCGATATCCTGCCATGGTAGCCGGCACCACCAAATTTGTGATATTATCCGCAACTATACTTAGATCAAGTCCCAAAGATGGGATGGGCACTCCACTCCCACTGCATCCGCTGTTGGTAATAAGCCGAAAAAACGGTCCATCTGTAATCGAGATAATGAATCCGCCAAATCATTATCTTTCCCCACCACATGTTTAGCCTTGATCCATATGTTCAAGCTTAAACACTTAAAGGTTAAGTAGCAAAGAAAAATAATGACAGGCGGAGACATGGATGACAAGCATTTAATAGCGTATACTACCCCACTATTATCTGTACTGACCATAATTCTTCTGTTCTTAAACGCAGAGCCCCAGACTTCAAGGGCAACAACTATAGGAAAGAGCTCTAATAAGACTATGTTTTTCAAGTAACCTTTTACCTGCCATTGAGAATTCCAACTTCCTGAGCACCAGTGATTTTGCCAGATGGCTGCAAAACCAATGGAGCCTGCAGCATCCGTAAAGAGGTTAAAATCTGAGTCAAGCACAAAATCAGGTTGCCACACTGCTTTACCATTAAAGTTCTCAAGAAATTGTACCCAAACTAAAAGATCTTCCCTCATGTCACGTGTGACTCCAACATGTGAAAATAGTGATTTTAAGCCAGGGATGGCCAAATATAATCTCCTGGAAAAAATCCTACTCACTGGCATAACTCGTGTAGCAA
Organism: Lithobates septentrionalis; assembly: GCA_037952835.1. Taxonomy (NCBI): domain Eukaryota; kingdom Metazoa; phylum Chordata; class Amphibia; order Anura; family Ranidae; genus Lithobates; species Lithobates septentrionalis. The sequence continues at coordinate 741,822 of JBBDGP010001242.1, forward strand.
AAGATAATAATCCTAAAAGGGATCGCATGTTCTTCAAACAAACCTTTTTTTCTGATTATATACAGCAATATTTTAATTCTTTCTATTTTTGACTCTGGAAACCTAAACTCCATTCTCGCTGTATCTAGTGTTATACCTAAAAAAATCCAGACCAAGAAGTTTTTTCCGCTGCTAATGGAACTCCAAATTGTTTACAAACCTCAAAAAATGATTGTAACAGGAAAAGACAATCCGAAATACTGGGTGGGCCTAAAAATAAAAAATCATCTAAGTAATGAATCATTAAGGAAGAACCGGTTACTGAAAAAACTACCCATTGTAAAAAGGTGGCAAAACTTTCAAAATTAAAACACGATAGAGAACAGCCCATTGGCAAACATTTGTCGAAATAAAACTTATTATCAAAGAAAAAACCCAGAGAACAAAAACAGTCTGGATGGATTGGGAGGAGCCGAAATGCAGATTTTATATCTGCTTTCACTAACATAGCTCCTGAACCCAAAAGCCTAAGTTTACTAAGAGCATCTTCAAAAGACACGTAAGTAACCGTAGACATTGTTTTCAAAATTTGATCCTTTAAAGAATCACCTGCTGGATATGAAAGATGATGAATCAATCTAAACGAATTTGGCTCTTTCTGTGGAACAATACCTAAAGGCGAAATTCTGAAATTAACAAAAGGCGGTAAAGAAAGGGGGCCCTCGAACCGTCCTTCTAGCAATTCCTTATAAATCTTATCCTTAACCACTTCTTTAATATTTACATAGTTAGTCAGGTTGAAAAAAGACACAAGTCCATCCAGTTCAACCATGAAAAATAAATAAATAAAAAAAATATCATACAATCCCATATACACAATCCTATACCCACAGTTGATCCAGAGGAAGGCGAAAAAAAACTCCAGAAAAGCCGGATCCAATTTGCTACAGCAGGGGAAAAAATTCCTTCCTGATCCCAGAGAGGCAATCGGATTTTCCCTGGATCAACTTTACCTATAAGTGTTAGTACCCAATTATATTATGTACATTTAGGAAAGAATCCAGGCCTTTCTTAAAACAATCTACTGAGCTGGCCAGAACCACCTCTGGAGAGAGTGTATTCCACATTTTCACAGCTCTTACTATGAAGAAACCTTTTTATATTTGGAGATAAAATCTCTTTTCCTCTAGACGTAAAGAGTGCCCCCTTGTCCTCAGTGTTGACCATAAAGTGAATAACTCAACACCAAGTTCACAATATGAACCCCTTATATATTTATACATGGTGAACATATCCCCCATTACAGTTTTTCTCCATTGTTTTGGCTCATTTCTTGAAACAGAAATGACATTCTCAAAACAACATGGACAAATCTCCAAACCACTTGGCAATTGTTCACAACTGAATTGAATTTCTCACTCATTTCATCAAAATTGCAAATGTCTCAGTACATGTCTCAATGTCTCAGTACATCTTTCAAATGATTAAATACAAGTAGCCTACATTTAGCACAATTTCCAAGTGAATAGATCTTGTTGATCTAAACTGATTGTCAATTCTCAGTCTAATGGTTGTTCTCTCCAAAACGTGTCAGCGTCATTTCATTGTTTAAGTCATCACATGCACAATAGTCTGTTCAATTGTCAAAATTATTCAGGAACATACAGTTTTTCTCCATTGTTTTGGCTCATTTCTTGAAACAGAAATGAAATTCTCAAAACAACATGGACAAATCTCCAAACCACTTGGCAATTGTTCACAACTGAATTGAATTTCTCATTCATTTCATCAAAATTGCAAATGTCTATGTACATGTCTCAATGTCTCAGTACATTTCTCAAATGATTAAGTACAAGTAGCCTACATTTAGCACAATTTCCAAGTGAATATATTTTGTTGATCTAAACTGATTGGCAATTCTCAGTCTAATGGTTGTTCTCTCCAAAACCTGTCAGCGTCATTTCATTGTTTAAGTCATCACATGCACAATAGTCTGTTCAATGGTCAAAATTATTCAGGAACATAATACCATGAATAACATATGTGAATCTCTTGGAACATTTGATAAAATGATTACAGAAATTGACAGTCAGGTGCAACTAGAACTTGACTAACAAAGGATGAGTCGTAGTTGGTCTCAGATGACCAATCAAACAGTATGTTTAGTTACCTGACAGGTGCTGTCCATGATTGTAAATGCTGCCAAACATGTATATATAGAGCTTGACCATGCAGGACCAGTACAATTTCTGAACATGGAGGCACCTGGCCAAGTAAATAAACAAGGGAAACTGCCTGCTCGAGGAAGAGGAAGAAGAAGAGGAAGAAAAAGAGGAAGAAGAGTAAGGGTTAGTGGTGGTGGAATAGGGGGAAGAGGCAGAGGAGCACGAAGACACTATGCTGTCCCTGATGAAATTCGGGCCACAATTATAGATCATATCATCAACCAAGGACACACAATGGCGGAGGCAGGTCGCCGAGTGCAGCCTAATGTGCCTCGCTCTACAGTCTTCTCTATCATCCAAACCTTTCGCAGGGAAAACAGGTATCTAGTCAGTCAATGATGGAATTATATAATGTATAGGACAGGACACTGTGCATATAGCAACAAATATGTTTATTTACGTATTCATTTAGTGTGTGTGTATGTGTGTGTGTGTGTGTGTGTGTGTGATAGGCCTACAGTATTACAGTATCTTACCTCAGTGGAATGTTACGTATGATACTAACAATGACAAGAAAAATATTATAGAAAATAAACGATGGAATAGTATGGAATAGTTTATTTTCTACAATATTGATGATACAGTTTACAGTAGTATTCCAGTCACTGTGCAGTGATGCATTGGAATTGTGGTAAAGTTACTGTAAGTAAAACAACAATACGATTACATTGGTAACTCATTCTGTATGGAATACATAAGGTATAAATAACGAATGGAGTGTTGTCCTTTGAATTCTATGTCTAGGATTGGACGACAACCTGGCACGGTTGGCCGAGGAAAACTTCTCAATGAACAACAAGAACAAGAGATCTGTAACATGGTGTTTGCAAATAATGCCATCACATTGAGACAAATCTGCACTGCAAGACAATGTCATATTCCAAAATGTCATCTCTATAAGCATCTCCACAATAGCCCGCATATTGAAGAAGCATCAGATGACAATGAAGCAAAATTTACAGGGTACCATTTGAGAGGAACTCTGACAGAGTGAAAGAGCTGCGGTACCAGTATGTACATGTAAGTCAGTCACTGGTTGTCAATCAAGATAACCTTTTCACAATTACCATAAGCAGTGGTTCCCGAAATATATTAGTTTCAGTACCCACTGTACCTGATTTCTGAATCTAGGTAATCCAGGTATGAAAGTATTTGATTTACATATCTGATTTATAAACATTTTGTCTAAAAACTGCAGCTTACTGTATGATGCAATTATCATTATAATCCTTATTTTGAAGAACATAACATACAATACAGTAAGAAAAAGGGTCAAAGAGCTGCAATTACAGTAGTGCCTCCCATGTAAATCTATCTAATGCTGTGGGATTTACTGTAACATTTCAGCAAGTCTACTCATTGATAATTTTTCCCCTCCCCTTTCTGTCAAATATCCCCTGTAGTGCCTCTGCATAGGGTACATGTACCCCAGGTTTGGAACCACTGGAATACTGGCCAGTAATATATTGAACTTATGTAGAATATTCCTATGTAACTGTCTGTAACTGTAGTGTATGACTCTTCTGTATGACTGATTTGATGTTTTCTTTTTTTTATTCTATTGTAGAGAATAATGGCATTGGAAGGAAATGAGACCTCTCACATACTCGTGTATGTGGATGAGGCTGGCTTCAACCTGGCCAAGGGCTGAAGACGTGGCCGAAATTTTATTGGCCACCGGGCCACGGTGGATGTCCCAGGCCAGCGAGGGGGCAATATGACTATGTGTGCTGCCATTTCTGAGAATGGTGTGGCCACTCACATCCCCAGTCTTGGCCCATACAATACACAGAAGATCCTCATCTTCTTGGACCGCCTTCATTTGGATTTGATCCCTGAAAATAAGAGAGGTCTCATAGGGCCTCACCTACCACAATATATAATTGTATGGGACAATGTGAATTTCCACCATGGCCTGCTTATCAGGGCCTGGTTCACTGCTCATCCAAAGATGGATATGGTGTTCCTACCACCTTACTCTCCTTTCCTCAACCCTATTGAGGTGGAGAGTGTATGAGCATCGGGCTCAAGATCAGAGGTCTCTGCTCCATGCAATGGATGCTGCCTGTGAGGATATTACAGGAGATCAGTGTAGGGGATGGTTGCAACATGCACACCGTTTCTTCCCTCGTTGCATCGCAAGGGAGGATATACGCTGCAATGTTGATGAGAATCTGTGGCCTTACAGACAGCAGCGTGTGGATGGGCAGGAGGGTGAGGACGGTGGCCAGTGAAGAGATGTTACAGTAGTTGTGAAACTCCGGCTTTATTTACAGCATTGTAGGCTAAATGTGATTTTCCTTGTTTTTTGTTTGTGTGTTTATATTTCCGTATATTATGCTGTATACATTTTCTTTTTACTCTGATGTATGGAAGTTACTTTGTGTGTGAATGATAATGGTTACAATACTGTAAAGTAATTTTTCCTTGGCAGTATGAGTGCAATGTGTGATGTCAAACCTTGGAGGCTACTCTTACCCTAAAATCTTTTCTTTTTTTTCAGTTTTATACACAGTTGTATTCAGTTAGCTATACAAAAACTGTACAGTAACCATTGTCAATGAAGGACTGGGCTAAGACTGAAAAGTGGACATAAGGGATATTTCAATGGTCCTCTGCCTTAGAGACAAAACATCTAAACATTTTGACTTGCAGTGCTTACACAATGCCAAAAGGACTAAGCTTTTTGGAGGCACTGACTATTTGAATGAGAAAGAAATTTATTTTTGACACATGAGTGAACTGTTTTGGGAAAGATATGAGCTTTTGAAGGTGAACCATGGTGTTGTGCTGAACCATCCAGGTTATTTTGGCAAAAGCACCAAGAGAGTTGAGAACGTCTGGTCTGTTTCAAGAAATGAGCCAAAGCAATTGAGAAGAATCTTTGCCATTTTGGTAGCACTGACTCTTTATATGGGAAAGGAATATGGTTTTGAAGCATGAGTGAACAGTTTTGGGAGAGATATGAGCTTTTGCACGTGAGTTATAGAGTTGTGCAGAACTGTAAGACTGTTTTGCCAAATGAACTTAGAGTTTTGAGAATGTCATTTCTGTTTCAAGAAATGAGCCAAAACAATGGAGAAAAACTGTAATACCATGAATACCATATATGAATCTCTTGGAACATTTGATAAAATGATTACAGCAATTGACAGTCAGGTGCAACTAGAACTTGACTAAGGGTCCTTTCACACTGGGGCGGTTTGCAGGCGCTATTGCGCTAATAATAGCGCCTGCAAACCGACCCGAAAGTGCCGCTGCTTTCATTCCAGTGTGAAAGCCCCGAGGGCTTTCACACTGGAGCGATGCGCTGGCAGGACGGTAAAAAAAGTTCTGCCAGCAGCATCTTCGGAGCGGTGAAGGAGCAGTGTGTATACCGCTCCTTTACCGCTCCTGCCCATTGAAATCAATGGGACGGCGCAGCTATACCGCCGGCAAAGCGCCTCTGCAGAGGCGCTTTGCGGTGGTTTTAACCCTTTCTCGGCCACTAGCAGGGGGGTAAAACCCGCCCCGCTAGCGGCCGCAAACCGACGGTAAATCGCCGCTTACAATAGCGGCACTTTACCGCCGACAATGCCCCCGCCCCAGTGTGAAAGGAGCCTAACAAAGGAGGAGTCGTAGTTGGTCTCAGATGACCAATCAAACAGTATGTTTAGTTACCTGACAGGTGCTGTCCATGATTGTAAATGCTGCCAAACATGTATATATAGAGCTTGACCATGCAGGACCAGTACAATTTCTGAACATGGAGGCACCTGGCCAAGTAAATGAACAAGGGAAACTGCCTGCTCGAGGAAGAGGAAGAAGAAGAGAAAGAGGAGTAAGGGTGAGTGGTGGTGGAATAGGGGGAAGAGGCAGAGGAGCACGAAGACACTATGCTGTCCCTAATGAAATTCGGGCCACAATTATAGATCATGTCATCAACCATGGCCTCACAATGGCGGAGGCAGGTCGCCGAGTGCAGCCTAATGTGCCTCGCTCTACAGTCTTCTCTATCATCCAAACCTTTCGCAGGGAAAACAGGTATGTAGTCAATCAATGATGGAATTATATAATGTATAGGACAGGACACTGTGCATAGAGCAACAAATATGTTTATTTACTCATTTACGTATTCATTTAGTGTGTATGTGTGTGTGATAGGCCTACAGTATTACAGTATCTTACCTCAGTGGGATGTTACGTATGATACTAACAATGACAAGAAAAATATTGTAGAAAATAAACTATGGAATAGTATGGAATAGTTTATTTTCTACAATATTGATGATACAGTTTACAGCAGTATTCCAGTCACTGTGCAGTGATGCATTGGAATTGTGGTAAAGTTACTGTAAGTAAAACAACAATACGATTACATTGGTAACTCATTCTGTACGGAATACATAAGGTATAAATTACGAATGGAGTGTTGTCCTTTGAATTCTATGTCTAGGATTGGATGACAACCTGGCACGGGTGGCTGAGGAAAACTTCTCAATGAACAACAAGAACAAGAGATCTGTAACATGGTGTTAGCAAATAATGCCATCACATTGAGACAGATCTGCACTGCAATCCTACAAGACAAAGCCATATTCCAAAATGTCACTCTATAAGTATCTCCACAATAGCCCGCATATTGAAGAAGCATCAGATGACAATGAAGCAAATTTACAGGGTACCATTTGAGAGGAAATCTGACAGAGTGAAAGAGCTGCGGTACCAGTATGTACATGTAAGTCAGTCACTGGTTGTCCATCAAGATAACCTTTTTACAACTATCATAAGCAGTGGTTCCCAAAATGTATTGTTTTCAGTACCCACTTTACCTGATTTCTGAATCTAGGTAATCCAGGTATGAAAGTATTTGATTTACGTATCTGATTTATAAACATTTTGTCTAAAAACTGCAGCTTACTGTATGATGCAATTATCATTATAATCCTTATTTTGAAGAATATAACATACAATACAGTAAGAAAAAGGGTCAAAGAGCTGCAATTACAGTAGTGCCTCCCATGTAAATCTATCTAATACTGTGGGTTTTACTGTAACATTTCAGTAAGTCTACTCATTGATAATTTTTCCCCTCCCCTTTCTGTCAAATACCCCCTGTAGTACCTCTGCATAGGGTACATGTACCCCAGGTTTGGAACCACTGGAATACTGGCCAGTAATATATTGAACTTGTTTAGAACATTCCTATGTAACTGTCTGTAACTGTAGTGTATGACTCTTCTGTATAACTGATTTGATGTTTTCTTTTTTTACTCTATTGTAGAGAATAATGGCATTGGAAGGAAATGAGACCTCTCACATACTCGTGTATGTGGATGAGGCTGGCTTCAACCTGGCCAAGGGCTGAAGACGTGGCCGAAATTTTATTGGCCACCGGGCCACGGTGGATGTCCCAGGCCAGCGAGGGGGCAATATAACTATGTGTGCTGCCATTTCTGAGAATGGTGTGGCCACTCACATCCCCAGTCTTGGCCCATAGAATACACAGAAGCTCCTTATCTTCTTGGACCGCCTTCATTTGGATTTGATCCCTGAAAATAAGAGAGGTCTCATAGGTCCTCACCTACCACAATATATAATTGTATGGGACTATGTGAATTTCCACCGTGGCCTGCTTATGAGGGCCTGGTTCACTGCTCATCCAAGGATGGATATGGTGTTCCTAACACCTTACTCTCCTTTCCTCAACCCTATTGAGGAGTTTTTCTCCGCTTGGAGGTGGAGAGTGTATGAGCATCGAGCTCAAGATCAGAGGTCCCTGCTCCATGCAATGGATGCTGCCTGTAAGGATATTACAGGAGATCAGTGTAGGGGATGCTCTGATGAAATCCGATTGGCGGATGAAACGCGTCAGCATGATGCCATCACGCTACCCATAGCGTTCCCACAGACCTCCAGATCCACCCACCAGCCCAGGCATCACTGGCCTGTAATTACAGTAACATGGCCGTTTGAAACTTCCCGGGAAACGGAACGAGCAGAGGACTGAACGCTTTAGAAAACCCTGCTTTATTCACCGCATCTCCCTGGGCGTACACCTTCTACTTACCCTCAGTACGCCATCAAAGGATATGCACAGCTGAGGACCCGGCGGAGGACGGGAGACAACTCAACTAGCCAGCTGGAGACGGCATGAGCCTGAACTCGGTCCGGTGATGTGTCCTGATGCACCACAGAGTCAACACTGGGTGAGATCTAATCTGTTTGTGTCCTGGACAGGGGACAGTTGTCTCAATCAGTGCATCCACCCAGTATGTATGATTCACTAAATGAGTTACACTGCTCAGCCTGATTCAATCCGCTACGGCTCACCATATCCTGCAAACAGGAACTCCCATTCCCTGTCATCAGCGCTGCAAAATATTGATGGCCCAGGGTGATCTTACAGTAACTGACCAGGACTGCAGTATCCAGTGACCACGCTACTGTTGAGTCAGTACAGGGTCTTCCCATTTCCATTCCCCCCATCTTCCCCTCCTATCCCCCCCGGTTCTTCTTGTTCCTACATCTATGAGGACATGATATCTAGGGCTACTACAGTACCATCCACAACTCCACATATCTCTCCTTTCACTTACCATCTGCTGTTATCATTTGATTTACCAGGACTATCAGTTATCCAGCAGATGAAAATTTAGTATCTAATCTGAATTCATTCTTGTATATCTATCTTGAATGAATTCACATGAGGTGTGTGTGCAGGGGCGGACTGACCATTGAGCCACTCGGGCACTGCCCAAAGGCCCTGGGCCACTAGGGGGCCCCATCAGGGTTGCCAGCCTCAGTAAAACCAGGGACAGTATGTATAAATCTGTGTTTTTTTTACATCTGTCTGTGTATACTGTGTGTACATGTATGTGTATACTGTGTGGCCCCATAATCTCTGATTGCTTGGGGGCCCCATAATCTCCTATTGCCCGGGGGGCCCCATGAGTTATCAGTCCGCCCCTGTGTGTGTGGTATATGTGAGTGGTGGCCATCTGTGTCTGTCAATGACAACGTTGTCATTTTTATATTGGTGATGGTACCTGTTTTTACAGTATATTATTGGATTGGTGTTTATAGTGTATTTTCAATAAAAAGCATTTCATATACGTTTTGACCATTGCATGTTCCTCCTTGATGAATTACCTTTCCCTTTGTTTTTTGTAGGGGATGGTTGCGACATGCACGCAGCTTCTTCCCTCGTTGCATCGCAAGGGAGGATATACGCTGCAATGTTGATGAGAATCTGTGGCCAGACAGACAGCAGCGTGTGGATGGGCAGGAGGGTGAGGACGGTGAGGAGGGTGAGGACGGTGGCCAGTGAAGAGATGTTACAGTAGTTGTGAAACTCCAGCTTTATGGGCTAAATGTAATTTTCCTTGTTTTTTGTTTGTGTGTTTATATTTCCATATATTATGCTGTATACATTTTCTTTTTACTCTGATGTATGGAAGTTACTTTGTGTGTGAATGATAATGGTTACAATACTGTAAAGTAATTTTTCCTTGGCAGTATGAGTGCAATGTGTGATGTCAAACCTTGGAGGCTACTCTTACCCTAAAATCTTTTCTTTTTTTTCAGTTTTATACACAATTGTATTCAGTTAGCTAGACAAAAACTGTACAATAACCATTGTCAATGAAGGACTGGGCTAAGACTGAAAGGGGGACATGAGGGATATTTCAATGGTCCTCTGCCTTAGAAACAAAACATCTAAACATTTTGACTTGCAGTGCTTACACAATGCCAAAGGGATGAAGCATTTTGGGGGCACTGACTATTTGAATGAGAAAGAAATTTATTTTTGACACATGAGTGAACTGTTTTGGGAAAGATATGAGCTTTTGAAGGTGAACCATGGTGTTGTGCTGAACCATCCAGGTTATTTTGGCAAAAGCACCAAGAGAGTTGAGAACGTCCGGTCTGTTTCAAAAAATGAGCCAAAGCAATTGAGAAGAATCTTTGCCATTTGGTAGCACTGACTCTTTATATGGGAAACGAATATGGTTTTGAAGCATGAGTGAACAGTTTTGGGAGAGATATGAGCTTTTGCATGTGAGTTATAGAGTTGTGCTGAACTGTAAGACTGTTTTGCCAAATGAACTTAGAGTTTTGAGAATGTCATTTCTGTTTCAAGAAATGAGCCAAAACAATGGAGAAAAACTGTAATACAAGAAAGGACTTTGCTCGCTCTGGAAACTGCAGCTTGGCATTGCATGCTATTATTGAGCTTATGATCTACTAAAACCCCCAGATCCTTCTCCACTATTGATTCCCCCAGTTGTACTCCCCCTAGCATGTATGATGCATGCATATTCTTAGCCCCCAAGTGCATAACTTTACATTTATCAACATTAAACCTCATCTGCCACATAGTCGCCCAATTAGACAGTGGATTGAGGTCGGCTTGTAAATTGGAGACATCCTGTAAGGAAGTTATACCACTGCATAGCTTGGTGTCATCTGCAAAGACAGAAATGTTACTTTTAATCCCAGACCCTATATCATTTATAAAGGTATTAAAAAGTAAGGGTCCCAGCACTGAACTTTGGGGTACACCACTGATAACCTTACCAGAGTAAGAATCATTAACCACCACTCTCTGAATTCTGACTTTTAGACAGTTTTCTATCCATTTACAAACTGATATTTCCAAGCCTGTAGACTTTACCTTACACATGAGCCGTGTGTGGGGAACTGTGTCAAACGCTTTTGCAAAATCCAAGTATACCACGTCCACAGCCACTCCTCTGTCCAAAGTTTTACTTACCTCCTCATAAAAAGAAATCAGGTTTGTTTGACAACTTCTGTCTTTCATGAAACCATGCTGTCTGTTGCTGTAAATTTTTTACTAATGTACACCCTTATCCTAAAAATTTCGGCAAACTAAAACCATTCTTAAAACCACTAATTAGCATGGTAGCCTTCTGCCTGTCTGGATAAATCAGAAGCTTTTGTAAAATGCCTCTCTGTTATGTTGAGTTTTGGCTGAAGACATTTTTTTGAAACACTTGCTAACTGGGTGGCCTCCTGCACAGAAGGCACATTCGTGTTGAAATTTGCAGGAATTCAGCCATTTGCAGAGTCCTTCGTTGAAGTTAAAGCATATACCTTTTCTATAGCCTGCTGTTGACCAGGGTATCACATTAGAAAGAAGCTCTTTGGGGGAGAAAAAGGTTTAGCCATAGGCCGACATCCTTTGTTCCCCATTTCAGAAGAGGATGGACAGTGAGTTTTTGACGGAAAGGCTGGCCATACATTATACAATTTTCTTATTCAATTTTCCTTTAGATTTACCAAAACCATGTAATATGAGGTCAAACCTAAACACTTTCAATGTGCATGCAGTCAGACAGGCCCTTGCACTACAAAGTTGAAGGTAAATCTAAAGAAAATTAAATAAGACAATTGTATAGTGTATAGCCAGCCAAAGACTCGTCATACAAAAACCACTCTGTCCCTCCAAAGTTTTTATATGCTTCTAGTATTATTTCAATGTGCTGGAAAAGACCAGGGCTCTTTTCTGGGCATTTTTCACATAACACACTGCTAAAAATGCAAAACACCTGTAACCAATTATTAAAAGATCTAGCTACTGGTCGTTTCCTGTCCTGCCTGCTCTATCATCCCTTTTCTCAGCCTTAGACAAAAATAACTTAAAAGACGGTATAATAGGGCGTACACACGGTCGGACTTTGTTCGGACATTCCGACAACAAAATCCTAGGATTTTTTCCGACGGATGTTGGCTCAAACTTGTTTTGTCTACACACGGTCGCACAAAGTTGTCGGAAAATCCGATCGTTCTAAACGCGGTGACGTAAAACACGTACGTCGGGACTATAAACAGGGCAGTGGCCAATAGCTTTCATCTCTTTATTTATTCTGAGCATGCGTGGCACTTTGTCCGTCGGATTTGTGTACACACGATTGGAATTTCCGACAACGGATTTTGTTGTCGGAAAATTTTATCTCCTGCTCTCCAACTTTGTGTGTCGGAAAATCCGATGGAAAATGTCCGATGGAGCCCACACACGGTCGGAATTTCTGACAACACGCTCCGATCGGACATTTTCCATCGGAAAATCCGACCGCGTGTACGGGGCATAAGAGTTAACACATCAATAAACTCACCTCTCCAATTTTTTCTTTAATGATGAGAGTGAGGTGATAACCCAGCGGAGATACTTCACAAGGTAATGATTCTTCAAGACATATTTCTGGTAAATTCTGTAATCTAGCATTGTTTATATTAGTAGTTCATGAACAAACTAAATCAGAGTTTAATAAAGACGATTGGGAGCAATTAACTACAGGAACAGTAGGTGGCGCCCAAACTGAAGCAATAGGATTATCTGTATTTAACAACTTGATGTCCGGGCCATAGCCGAATGACGGCTACAGCGTGGACTTGAATTTCCGGGAGGTGATTAAATAGCACCAAAAGAAAGCTCTATTTGTGGGTAAAAAATAATAAAAAACTTAATTTGGGTACAGTGTTGTATGACTGCGCAATTGTCATTCAAAGTGCGACAGTGCTGAAAGCTGAAAATTGGTCTGGGCAGGAGGGGGGTTTAAGTGCCCAGTAAGCAAGTGGTTAAATTAAACCTTGACTCACTAACTTTGTGTCTGTTATCTAAATCCTGAGCAAGCTTGAACACTAAACTAGTCAGGTTAGTTAATAATTGCACAGAGGTTAACTCACCATCTCCTATATCTACTTAAAGACCAGGCCTCTTTTTCAGACTCGGTGTTTACAAGTTAAAAACAAGTTTTTTTACTAGAAAATTACTTAGTACCCCCAAACATTATACATTATTTTCTAACACCCTAGAGAATAAAATGGCGGTAATTGCAATACTTTTTGTCACACCGTATTTGCGCAGGGGTCTTACAAGCGCACTTTTTTTGGAAAACATTCACTTTTTTGAATAAAAAAATAAGACCACAGTAGAGTTAGCACAATTTTTTTTATATTGTGAAAGATAATGTTATGCCGAGTAAATTGATACCCAACATGTCACGCTTCAAAATTGCACCCGCTCGTGGAATGGCGTCAAACTTTTACCCTTAAAAATCTCCATAGGCGACTTTTAAAAAATTCTACAGGTTGCATGTTTTGAGTTACAGAGGAGGTCTAAGGCTAAAATTATTGCTCTCGCTCTAACAATTGCGGCGATACATTACATGTGTGGTTTGACCACCATTTTCATATGCGGGCTCTACTCACGAGCTCGTCTGAACGGGGTGCTTTAAAAAAAATGTTTTTTTTTAACTTATTTATTTTACTTGATTTTATTTATTTTTTCACTGTTTTTTTTTTTAAAAATGGGGTCACTTTTTTTCCTATTACAAGGAATGTAAACATTCCTTGTAATAGAAAAAAAGCATGACAGGTCCTCTTAAATATGAGATCTGGGGGCAAAAAGTCCTCAGATCTCATATTTGGACTTAAATGCAATAAATAAAAAAAAGACGTCACTTCCGCCCTGCTATAGTATGGAGATGGGTGGCCATCTTACCCTCACTCGTCTCCATACCCAGCCACGGACAGGTCCCGATCGCCTCCGCCGCTGCAGACGGCTCCGGTAAGTGGCAGAGGGCGCGGGAGAGCGGCGGGTGGGGGGGTGGCCCCTCTCCCGCCGCCGATAACGGTGATCTCGAGGTGAATCCACCGTAGAGACCACTATTATCGTAAACAGAACCGCCGGCTCAAAAGATGGATACCTCGGTTGTGGCAGCAGCTGCTGCCGTTACCGAGATATCCATCTTTAAACTGCTGATGTATATGTACAGGAGTCGGTAGGCAAGTGGATATTCACAGGCACGTTTTCAGCCTGTTGCTGTTGATGGGCACAGACCACAGGAATGCTGTGACCCCTTCGCTAGTCCTCTTGTGCTGTGGGTGTCGGGGTCTGGATGGACCAGCGACCGCTCTGCTGCTAATGCCGGCATCTTCAGGCATCGCTGGTTGCCTAGGAAACTCCTCTTCTGGTCTTCGGCAAGATGACCGCTGTGACGCGGCTCTTGCCTCTGGCTCTTCCTCCCATGGCCTGGCATCTGCGAGGCTTCGATCGCCCAGCTTTTCCCTCCGCTGACCTGTGAGGCGGGGATGGGGAGTGTCTTCTGCGTGGAATGCGCCTCCTCTTCGCCAGCCCTTCAGCTACGCCAGAGATGACGCTGTGCTGCTCTCTGCTCTCCGGATCTGCTTGCCAAGGGTCTTCCTCCTCTTCCTCTTGCCGCACCGAGATGATCCATTCTCCCTCTCTGGTCCGTGATCTTCCTCCGGCGACAGCGGTAGCAGCGATATCCCCTTCCTCTGGAGCTTCTTGACCCGGAGATCTCGGTAGGTCCAGACAACGGCGGACCCAGTCTTCTCCGCCTTCTTCGTCTGCTCTCTCAATAAGCTGCCTCAGAAGGCTCATTCTTTTGGCCTCAGAAAGTGCCGTTTGCCCAATGGAGAGAACTCCTAGAGCACCACGGCTATGCCTTCTGAGGCAAATGAGCTCCCCTTCATGGAACCCCCTTTTATAGGCAGGCTCAGGGGGTTTCTGGAATGTTCTGAGGTAAAATTCACATGGCCTAATCCTAGTCTGTAATGTGACCTTACCTCAAATTATCCAATCCTAGCCCAGCATTCTCCCTGCCTGTATACACTCTGACATGACTCACATGGCCTAACCTCTATAGGCCATGTGACCTCACCTCAGTGCTCTTGACCTAGCAAGGTACATGTGTGACTAAGCCCCGGTTCACACAGGGGCGGCACGACTTGCAGGTCGCCTCACAGAGGCGACCTGCACACGACTTCCACGGCGACTTGCAAAACTTCTTCTGTATAGAAGTCTATGCAAGTTGCCTCAAGTCGCCCCCAAAGCAGTACAGAAACCTTTTTCTAAGTCGGAGCGACTTGCGTCGCTCCTATAAGAACGGTTCCATTGTACAGAACGGGAGTCGCCTGACAAGTCGCCCCTGTGTGAACCGGCACTTAGTTACACGGGGGGGGAGCCTTGAAACTGCCTCCTGCCGTAATCCCATGAGGAGAGGGGGGTTCCTAGAAACCTCTTCCCCTTTCCTTTCATTCCATTGGAGTGTTTTTACATCCATCCATTTATGCATAACAGAGTTGATCTACATTATTGTGAAGTTATACTGGCCATAAACTATACGAAAAATCGGACGAAATTCGGTCATTTAGACAGTTAGTTTGTTTTTCAGCCAGTTAATAGGCACAAAATAGATAATCGTTGGGATGTTTTTGAGCCAAAAAAACGAAGGACAAGTTTGGAAATTTTCTGCCGAACGAACGATAAATTGAAAGGTTAATGTGTTTCCCATCCGAACTGTCTGCACTAGGTATATGTAAAAAACGAACAAAAAATGCATTCATTTATGTGCACTGAATGATTTATCGGTCATTGCATGATGGCACTATCGTTTGCACTCACGGCCAAATGTTCGTTTTCGCAAATGGGTTCAGCCGATTTTTCGTATACTGTATGGCCAGCATTAGTTATTTTACATTATTGCTAGGTGCACTAGGCACCAGTGGCAGCTCGTGAGTTATTCTTTTGGGGGGCGGCAAACAAGCACCCCCCCTGGGTGGCCGGCGGCACGGCACTGACAGCACCCCCTCTTCTCTCCCCCCGGGTGGCCCGCGGCGCAGCACTTCACCACCCCCCGCTCCAGAAGGCCGGCAGAGCGGCACTGACACCAAACCCCCCCACTGTGGGCCGACGGTCAGGCATTTACCCGATCTAGGGCTGGCAGGCTGTGGTGTCCTCTCCTGGGGTGCGGGCAGCGACTCTGGTGTCCGCTCCCCCACAGCTTCCTCCTCCATGTGTCTCCTATCTGTTCCTCCTAAGCGCTAGGTAGAGGCGGCTCTCTAATTAGGCAAATTATGCGTTCGCCTAACGCCTCGCGCTACCAGGGGCCTCGCAGCCGCCGCCTAATTTGCCTAAGTTGTGTGTGGAAATGGGACGGAATGTCCCCCAGTCGGTGTCCCCGTACCGTCTTTAATGCAGGACAAAAGCCTGTGGTTCCCGCAATTACTTTTTCCTAGCCACGGGCGGGTGGGCGGACTGAACACTTGAGAACTGCTCAAGGTCCTCGGGTCAGTGGGTGGCTGTATGTATTCGCCTCCCCCGGCAATTCCCCTTCTGCCTCACTCTGTGAATCACTTTATGCAGTGGCTGAGCAGCTCCCTGCTCTACTCTCCACAATGGACGGCCTGTAATGGAGGACTTGCCAGAGCTGCCGTGTCATCGAGGAGCCAGTCTGCCACAGCCTCAAGGTACTATCCGACACTGACAGGCTGACAGCATCCCGTAATGTCACCTCCTGACTGAGGGCACCCCGAAAATCACTGCTGCCAGCAGCCCGTGACCTCACAGCCCTGAGAGACATGATGTATGCCATCTGGCATATGACCCCCTGCCATAATCATAATCCTCCACATCATCCCCCTGTTCCTGGCATCCCACCACCCTACTTCCCTATCTCCTTTTATCATATTTCCCACTGTCAACTTCCAACCAACTTATCCCCTGTCATCATCTCTATCATCATAATCCCCCTGTGCCTGGCATCCTACTACCCCACCCCATCATCTTCATCCCCCCTGTGCCCCACTGCCAGCTTCCTACCACCCCACCCCCGTCATCTTTATCCCCCTGTGCCCCACTGCCAGCTTCCTACCACCCCACTCCCGTCATCTTCATCCCCCCTGTGCCCCACTACCAGCTTCCTACCACCCCACCCCGTCATCTTCATCCTCCCTGCGGCCCACTGCCAGCTTCCTACCACCCCACCCCTTTCATCGTCATCCCCCCTGTGCCCCACTGCCAGCTTCCTACCACCCCAACCTCATCATCTTCATCCCCTCTGCACCCCACTGCCCGCTTCCTACCACCCCAACCCAGTCATCTTCAACCCCCTGTACCCCACTGCCAGTTTCTTACCACCCCACCCCCATCATCATCCCCCCTGTGCCCCACTGCCAGCTTCCTACCACCCCACTCCCGTCATCTTCATCCCCCCTGTGCCCCACTACCAGCTTCCTACCACCCCACCCCGTCATCTTCATCCTCCCTGCGGCCCACTGCCAGCTTCCTACCACCCCACCCCTTTCATCATCATCCCCCCTGTGCCCCACTGCCAGCTTCCTACCACCCCAACCTCATCATCTTCATCCCCTCTGCACCCCACTGCCCGCTTCCTACCACCCCAACCCAGTCATCTCCAACCCCCTGTACCCCACTGCCAGTTTCTTACCACCCCACCCCCATCATCATCCCCCCTGTGCCCCACTGCCAGCTTCCTACCACCCCAACCTCATCATCTTCATCCCCTCTGTACCCCACTGCCCGCTTCCTACCACCCCAACCCAGTCATCTTCAACCCCCTGTACCCCACTGCCAGTTTCTTACCACCCCACCCCCATCATCATCCCACCTGTACCCCACTGCCAGCTTCTTACCACCCCAACCTCATCATCTTCATCCCCTCTGCACCCCACTGCCCGCTTTCTACCACCCCAACCCAGTCATCTTCAACCCCCTGTACCCCACTGCCAGTTTCTAACCACCCCACCCCCATCATCATCCCTCCTGTACCCCACTGCCAGCTTCCTACCACCCCCCGTCATCATCCCACCTGTACCCCATTGTCAGTTTCCTACCACCCCACCCCCAGTAATCTTCATCCCCCTTTACCCCACTGCCAGCTTTCTATTACTCCACACAAAATCATCATCATCGCCCCCATACCCCACCTCTGACATCCTACCACCCTGCCCCCTGTCATCAACATTCCCATTATTCCCCTGTACCCCACCTCTAGCATCCAACCATCCTACCCCCATCATCATCATCACCATCCCCCCTGTACCCCACTGCCAGCTTCCTACCCACCCACTGTCATCATTATGCCCCTTTGCTGACCTCCTACCACCCCACCCATTGTCATTAACATCCCCATCATCCCTCTCTACCCCATCTCTGGCATCCTACCGCCCCACCCCCTGTCATTTTTATCCCCATCATCCCCCTGTACCCCACCTCTGGCATCCTGTCACCCTACCCCCTATCATTATAGGGAAGATATGATCTCAGCCTCTCACCCCAATGCTGCCACCATCATTCCAAACTGCATCCTGTTATCCAACCAACTGTACTCCAACAGTTGCATCACACACCACAATACTGCCCTGCCACCCAGTGAGAGGTAATGATGTGCTTTAACCTCTAGCAAACAAGCAGTGAGTGATAATGATGATCTGTAATCTATAGCAACCAATCATTGAGTGGTAATATTGTGCAGTAACCTCTAGCAACCAAATCAGTGAGCAGTAATGATGTGCACTAACCTCTAGCAACCAAACAGTGAGCTTTGAGCAATCAGTGAGTGTGAACCAGATTTTTATGTATACATTATTAAAGTTTTTTTTTGATAAGTCTATGTGTATGTTTGTTTTGTGGGATGTTGGGGTGGAGAGCGAAATTGCTAGGGGTCTATCGCTTGAATTATTTTTCCCATTATGGGAGTTAATAGGGCCTCATGTCTAGGATTTGCCTAAGGCCTCACAAAGCCCAGATCCTCCTCTGGTGCTAGGCATCCAATAGGATCGCCTGATGCTTTGGCCAATCGGGAAACAGGTCTCACGACCTGCCTCCTGATTGGCGGGGAAGAACTTTAGTTTGAAAATAGCAAATATTAATTCGCTATCGTCGCACAACTAGCAATAAGGTGCTTCAAAAAAAAAAAACAACAACACTCCCCCCCCCCCCATTGGAATCCATAGTCCAGCGCCCTGATATGTAGATTAAGGCGCCGGATGCATGGACAGGGGTGGCAGCGCCCGTGCGCCTTCTATGGACGGGCCGCTATTACTAGGCACACTGTTGTATTTCATCTAACTCTAGGAGGGGTGGAATACCTCCATATTGGGTATCATACAATATATGTAAAGCGCCCTTCTTTTCTGTTTTTTACTGTTTATCAAAGGGTGTTGTTACACCTTAAAGGGGCAGCTGGTAGGCATTAATACCATTATTTTATTCACTGAGGCTTTTCAGCCCACTTTATATCAGGGCAGCGCTGTCTTCTTTTTCACACCTTTCATATATTTATTTGTAAAAAAATTTGAAAAGCATTACGTTTTTGGTTGTAACATCACAAAATGATTGAATATTTAGTGGCAAGGAAATTTCACGGATGGACTTATTGCACAAGTGGCAACTTATCACAGTACCAAGCTTGAATTCACTGAGTTCCTGAGAGCGACCCATTCTTTCACAATCGTTTGTAGAAGCAGTCTGCATGCCTAAGTACTTGATTTTATACACCTGTGGCCATGGAGGTGATTGGAACACCTGAATCCAATGATTTGGAGGGGTGTTCCAGTACTTTTGGCAATATATTGTGTGTACATTTATTATGTTTTCTTTAACCACTTAAGGACCGGTCCTATTTTTCGGACTGTGTTTACAAGTTAAAATCATTTTTTTTTTGCTAGAAAATTACTTAAAACCCCCAAACATTATATATATTTTTTTTCAGACACCCTACAGAATAAAATGGCGGTCGTTACAATACTTTCTGTCACACCGTATTTGCGCAACAGTCTTACAAGCGCACTTTTTTGGGAAAAATACATGTTTTTGAGTTAAAAAATAAGACAACAGTAAAGTTAGCCCAATTTCTTTTTATATTGTGAAAGATAATGTTACACAGAGTAAATTGATACCCAACATGTCACACTTAAAAATTGTGCCCGCTTGTGGAATGGCGACAAAGTTTTACCCTTAAATCTCCATAGACAACGTTTAAAAATTTCTACAGGTTACCACTTCTGAGTTAAAGAGGAGGTCTAGGGCTAGAATTATTGCTTTCGCTCTAATGACCGTGGCGATACTTCACATATGTGGTTTCAACACAGTTTTCATATGCGGGCGCGACTTACGTATGTGTTCGCTTCTGCGTGCGAGCTCGTCGGGACGGGGCGCTTTAAAAAACTTTTTTTTTTCTTATTTATTTTACTTTTTATTTTGACACTGTCCTTTTAAAAAAAAATTTGGGTCACTTTTATTCCTATTACAAGGAATGTAAAAATCCCTTACAATAGAAAAAAAAGCATGACAGGGCCTCTAGAATATGAGATCTGGGATCAAAAAGACCTCAGATCTCATATTTACACTAAAATGCAATAAGAGAAAAAAAAATATCATTTGAAAAAAAAGATTTCCCTTTAACCACTTCAATACAGGGCATTTATACACCCTTCCTTCCCAGACCAATTTTTAGCTTTCAGCGCTCTCACACTTTGAATGCCAATTACTCAGTCATGCAACACTGTACCCAAACAAAATTTTTATCATTTCTTCATACAAATAGAGCTTCCTTTTGGTGGTATTTAATCACCACTGGGTTTTTTTTCTTTGCGACATGAGTGAAAAAAAAGCGAAAATTTTGAAAAAAAATTTTTTTTTTTTGTTTCTATGATAAAATTTTGCAAATAAGTCATTTTTGTTCATAAATTTGGGCCAAAATTTATACTGCTACATCTCATTGGTAAAAATAAGCCAAATTAGTGGATATTATTTAGTCTCTTTGAAAGTTATAGAGTCTACAAGCTATGGTGCAAATCATTGAAAATTGATCACATCTGATCACACCTGATGCACTGACGACTGATTTCATTTCTTGAGGCTCTGAAATGTCAGGAAAGTACAAATCCCCCCCAAATGACCCCTTTTTGAAATGTAGACAGTCCAAGGTATTTAGTAAGAGGCATGGTGAGTTTTTGAAGTTGTAATTTTTTCCCACAATTCTTGGGAAAATGAAGAATTTTTTTTTTCCACAAAATTGTCATAATAACAAGTTATTTCTCACACACAGCATATGCATACTTCCAATTACACCCCAAAATACATTCTGCTACCCCTCCCGAGTATGGCAATACCACATGTGTGGGACTTTTACACAGCCTGGCCACGCAGAGAGGTCCAACATGCAGGGAGTAGGGATGAGCTTCGTGTTCGAGTCGAACCCATGTTCGACTCGAACATCGGCTGTTCGACCGTCCGTCGAATTGCGAACGTTATGGGCCGTTCGCGCCAAATTCGTGTGGCGCGTCACGGCCCATAATTCACTGCGGCATCGCAGTGCATTGCTGGCTGATGATTGGCCAAGCATGCACTATGACCCGCATGCTTGGCCAATCACAGCGCCGTCAGTAGAGAGAGCTGTAATTGGCCAAAGCCAGGGTGGCTTTGGCCAATTATGGCTCAGGGGATTTAGTACACGCCCCACACTATATAAGGCCGCCTGCACGGCGGCCCTGTGTAGTGTGTTCCGGTGTGCTGATAGAGAGAGAGACAGACAGTGTCATTTGATTTGAGAGCTAGATTAGGCTAGATCTGTTCCTGCTCTTTACATTTAGTGCAGTGCGTCCTGCTCACAGTGTTCAGCTAGATCTGTTCCTGCTCTTTACATTTAGTGCAGTGCGTCCTGCTCACAGTGTTCAGCTAGATCCGTTCCTGCTCTTTACATTTAGTGCAGTGCGTCCTGCTCACAGTGTTCAGCTAGATCTGTTCCTGCTATTTACATTTAGTGCAGTCAGTGCGTCCTGCTCACAGTGTTCAGCTAGATCCGTTCCTGCTATTTACATTTAGTGCAGTCAGTGCGTCCTGCTCACAGTGTTCAGCTAGATCCGTTCCTGCTATTTACATTTAGTGCAGTGCGTCCTGCTCACAGTGTTCAGCTAGATCCGTTCCTGCTATTTACATTTAGTGCAGTGCGTCCTGCTCACAGTGTTCAGCTAGATCCGTTCCTGCTATTTACATTTAGTGCAGTGCGTCCTGCTCACAGTGTTCAGCTAGATCCGTTCCTGCTATTTACATTTAGTGCAGTGCGTCCTGCTCACAGTGTTCTGCTAGATCCGTTCCTGCTATTTACATTTAGTGCAGTCAGTGCGTCCTGCTCACAGTGTTCAGCTAGATCCGTTCCTGCTATTTACATTTAGTGCAGTGCGTCCTGCTCACAGTGTTCAGCTAGATCCGTTCCTGCTATTTACATTTAGTGCAGTGCGTCCTGCTCACAGTGTTCAGCTAGATCCGTTCCTGCTATTTACATTTAGTGCAGTGCGTCCTGCTCACAGTGTTCAGCTAGATCCGTTCCTGCTATTTACATTTAGTGCAGTGCGTCCTGCTCACAGTGTTCAGCTAGATCCGTTCTTGCTATTTACATTTAGTGCAGTGCGTCCTGCTCACAGTGTTCAGCTAGATCCGTTCCTGCTATTTACATTTAGTGCAGTGCGTCCTGCTCACAGTGTTCAGCTAGATCCGTTCCTGCTATTTACATTTAGTGCAGTGCGTCCTGCTCACAGTGTTCAGCTAGATCCGTTCCTGCTATTTACATTTAGTGCAGTGCGTCCTGCTCACAGTGTTC
The DNA here is from genome assembly GCA_037952835.1 of Lithobates septentrionalis. Taxonomy (NCBI): domain Eukaryota; kingdom Metazoa; phylum Chordata; class Amphibia; order Anura; family Ranidae; genus Lithobates; species Lithobates septentrionalis. Next base: position 764,458 of record JBBDGP010001242.1, read on the forward strand.
AGCTAGATCCGTTCCTGCTATTTACATTTAGTGCAGTCAGTGCGTCCTGCTCACAGTGTTCAGCTAGATCCGTTCCTGCTATTTACATTTAGTGCAGTGCGTCCTGCTCACAGTGTTCAGCTAGATCTGTTCCTGCTATTTACATTTAGTGCAGTCAGTGCGTCCTGCTCACAGTGTTCAGCTAGATCTGTTCCTGCTATTTACATTTAGTGCAGTCAGTGCGTCCTGCTCACAGTGTTCAGCTAGATCCGTTCCTGCTATTTACATTTAGTGCAGTGCGTCCTGCTCACAGTGTTCAGCTAGATCTGTTCCTGCTATTTACATTTAGTGCAGTGCGTCCTGCTCACAGTGTTCAGCTAGATCTGTTCCTGCTATTTACATTTAGTGCAGTCAGTGCGTCCTGCTCACAGTGTTCAGCTAGATCCGTTCCTGCTATTTACATTTAGTGCAGTGCGTCCTGCTCACAGTGTTCAGCTAGATCTGTTCCTGCTATTTACATTTAGTGCAGTCAGTGCGTCCTGCTCACAGTGTTCAGCTAGATCCGTTCCTGCTATTTACATTTAGTGCAGTGCGTCCTGCTCACAGTGTTCAGCTAGATCTGTTCCTGCTATTTACATTTAGTGCAGTGCGTCCTGCTCACAGTGTTCAGCTAGATCCGTTCCTGCTATTTACATTTAGTGCAGTCAGTGCGTCCTGCTCACAGTGTTCAGCTAGATCCGTTCCTGCTATTTACATTTAGTGCAGTGCGTCCTGCTCACAGTGTTCAGCTAGATCCGTTCCTGTTATCTTCCTACTGACAGGCAGGCTTGTCTGGTTACAGTATATAAAGCTACCTGAAGAAAATTACAGGTGTTCTATCCCAGCTTAGTGCAGCTACAGGCCATTAGTATGTCTGGAAGGCCAAGAAGGAGAGGCAGACAGTCACAAGCCAATAAGAGAGGGCAAGCAGGCTCTGTGTCTAGTGCTGGTCGTGGAGACGGTGCATCCTCATCAGCACGTGGCCATGGGACACGCTTGGCCTTTTTTTCGGCAGCTGGCCGTGTTGAGCCGCAACATGCGGAAAACTTGGTCGAGTGGATGACCAAGCCGTCCTCATCCTCCTCATCCTCTCTCACCCATGCCCAGGGTGCTTTGTCTGGCAAAGCAGCGGCCTCTTCCCTCAGCTCAATGTCATCAGTGACTCCTTCCCTAGCTCCACCATGTCCTCATGAGGATTCCCTCGAACTGTTTGACCACAGTGTTGGGTACATGCTCCAGGAGGATGCCCAGCGTTTGGAAGGCTCTGATGATGATACTGAGCTCGATGAAGGCAGTAACATGAGCACGGACAGAGGGGGTGCCCAAGAAGGACAGCAATCTGGCAGTCATGCTCCCCCTGCTGCAGCATACTGCCAGGTTTGCTCCAGTGATGAGGAGGGAGGGGATGATGAGGTCACTGACTCAACGTGGGTGCCTGATAGGAGAGAGGAGGAGGAGGAGGAGGAGGAGGCGGCACATCACCAACGAGGCAGGATGCCCTCCAGGGGCCAGCCTAAGGGCAGCACATTGACTGCATCACACCCCAAAGCTCCACATGTGCAGGGCGCTGCAGTCTCTGCGCGTTATTCAAAAAGTTCTTTGGTGTGGGCCTTTTTTGAGACGAGTGCATCAGATCGCACCGCTGCTATTTGCAACATATGTCTCAAGCGTATCTCGCGTGGCCAAAACATCTCCCGCTTGGGTACCACATGCTTGACCAGACATATGTTGACCTGCCATGCAGTTCGTTGGCAAGCATATCTAAAAGACCCACACCAAAGAACAAAGAGGATCTCTCCTTGCTCCTCATCAGCTGAGATTTCCAACCCCACTAGACCTTCAGTCCTCTCTGAGACCTGCAGTGAGAGGAATGAAGGTGTAGAATTAGGTGTGTCACAGCCAAGTACTTGTGGGCAATCTGCTTTTGGTACACCGACGCCAGATTGTACCAGGCAAATTTCCCTGCCCCAGCTGCTGCACCGCCGAAAGAAGTTTGCTCCCAGCCATCCACATGCCCAGCGGTTGAATGCTAGCTTGGCAAAATTGCTAGCACTTCAACTGCTGCCTTTTCAGTTGGTAGACTCTGCCCCCTTCCGTGAGTTTGTGGAATGTGCGGTTCCTCAGTGGCAGGTACCCAAACGCCACTTTTTCTCACGGAAGGCGATTCCAGCTCTCTACCGGCATGTGGAAGGCAATGTCCATGCCTCGCTGGACAGGGCGGTCAGCGGTAAGGTGCATATTACCGCTGACTCATGGTCCAGCAGGCATGGACAGGGACGTTACTTAAGTTTCACGGCGCATTGGGTGACTCTGCTGGCAGCTGGGAAGGATGCAGGACAAGGTGCAGTAGTGTTGGAGGTTGTTCCGCCACCACGCCTCCAAAATGCTGATTGTGACACACCTCTCTCCTCCACCCCCTCCTCTTCTTCTTCCTCCATGGCCTCTTCCTCGGAACCAGCGGTGCTCCGTAGGCGTTCAAGGGGCTACGCAAGTACGCAGGCCAAAAGATGCCATGCGGTGCTTGAGCTGGTGTGCTTGGGGGACAGGAGCCACACTGGGGCAGAGGTTCTGTCAGCTCTGCAGGGGCAGGTTCAGAGGTGGTTGACGCCATGCCAACTTAAGGCAGGAATGGTGGTTTGCGACAATGGCACCAACCTCCTCTCTGCCCTCCGACAGGGACAACTGACCCATGTGCCCTGTTTGGCTCACGTCCTTAACTTGGTGGTGCAGCGGTTCTTGGGCAGGTACCCGGGCTTACAGGATGTCCTGAGGCAGGCCAGGAAAGTCTGTGTGCATTTCCGCCGGTCATATAATGCCAGTGCTCGGCTGACGGACCTCCAAAAGGAGTTTAACCTGCCCAAGAACCGCCTAATCTGTGACATGCCCACCAGGTGGAACTCGACATTGGCCATGCTGCAGCGGCTGCACACGCAGCAGAGGGCCATAAATGAGTACCTGTGCGACTATGGCACCAGGACAGGGTCAGGGGAGCTTGGTTTTTTTTCCCCACGCCAGTGGGCCATGATCAGGGATGCATGCACTGTCCTGTCACCATTTGAGGAGGCCACGAGGATGGTGAGCACTGACAGTGCATGCATCAGTGACACTGTCCCCCTTGTCCACCTGTTGGAGCACACGCTGCGTGGAATAATGGACAGGGCACTTGAGGCAGAACAGAGGCAGGAAGAGGAGGACTTCCTTAGCTCTCAAGGCCCCCTTTATCCAGACAGTGTTCCTGCGTGCCCGCCGATCACACAGGAAGAGGAGGAGGAGGAGGAGGAGGAGGAAGATTGTGTCAGTATGGAGGTGGAGCCTGGCACTCAGCATCAGCAGTCTTTAAGGGATCAGTCCCAAGGAACACATGGACTTGTACGTGGCTGGGAGGAGGTGGCTGCGGACGTTGTTGTCCTTAGTGACCCAGAGGACTCCGGACCGAATGCCTCAGCAAACCTACGCTGCATGGCCTCCCTGATCCTGCAAAGCCTGCGTAAGGATCCTCGTATTCGTGGTATCAAGGAGAAGGACCAATACTGGCTGGCAACCCTCCTTGATCCACGTTACAAGGGTAAGGTTGCGGACCTTATCTTGCCATCGCAGAGGGAGCAGAGGATGAAACATCTTCGGGAGGCCTTGCAGAAAGGTCTGTGCAACGCGTTCCCAGAGACTGGGAGGTTACAAACTCCTGTTTCTGGACAACGTGTTGCTGAGGCTTCGGTCAGTCAAAGAAGGAGCGGTGGAGAAGGTGGCCGTCTGACCGATGCGTTCAGACAATTTTTTGGTCCGCAGCCCCAAGGTATGATCGGTTCCAGCAACCATCGCCAGCGTCTGTTTTACATGGTGCAGGAATACCTAGGGGCAAGATCAGACTTGGACACCTTTCCCACCTAAAATCCTCTGGGTTACTGGGTCTTGAGGATGGATCACTGGCCAGAGCTTGCACAGTATGCAATTGAGCTACTGGCCTGTCCTGCATCCAGCGTTCTTTCGGAACGCACATTCAGTGCTGCTGGAGGCGTGGTAACCGATCACAGGGTGCGTCTGTCCACCGACTCGGTCGATCGGCTGACCTTCATAAAAATGAATCAGTCTTGGATCACCACCAGCTACCAAGCACCTGATGCTGATGTAACCGAATAATTTTTTTTGAAATCTCAGATCCCTTCAAAGACTGCCTATGCTGATGCTGAGTGACTATCCCTGAGTAATTATCCTCTTCCTCCTCAATCATCACGCTGATAGCTTGTAAGAACATTTTTGGTTCTGGGCGCCACCACCAGTGCCTAAGGCACAATTTTTCAGCCCCTGTATAACAGGGGCGTGTAATTACAATTTTTGATGTAATACTTTGCAGCACGGCTCGTTCCTGCATTCCAACTAGAGTGTCTGTGAGGGGTTGCAGTGTTGTGGCACCAGCACCAGTGCCTAAGGCCCAATTTTTCTGCCCCTGTCTAACAGGGGCGTGTAATTACAATTTTTGATGCAATACTTTGCAGCAGGGCTCGTTCCTGCGTTCCAACTAGAGTGTCTGTGAGGGGTTGCAGTGTTGTGGCACCAGCACCAGTGCCTAAGGCCCAATTTTTCTGCCCCTGTCTAACAGGGGCGTGTAATTACAATTTTTGATGCAATACTTTGCAGCAGGGCTCGTTCCTGCGTTCCAACTAGAGTGTCTGTGAGGGGTTGCAGTGTTGTGGCACCAGCACCAGTGCCTAAGGCCTAATTTTTCAGCTCCTGTTCAACAGGGGCATGTAATTACAATTCTTGATCTAATATTTCACAGCAGGGCCCTGTGAGGGCTTACAGTGTTTTGGCCACAGCAACACCTAAGGCCCAAATTTCTGCTGAGTATATAGGGCAGGACCCTACTTTCAAACATCTAACTTACAAACGACTCCTACTTGCAAACGGAAGGAGACAACAGGAAGTGAGATGAAATCTACCCATAGGAAGGGAAATTCTCTCCTGTAAGAGTTAATATGGGAAAACAATTTCTCCTTTCCACTGATGCTTTCCAATCCTTGTTCCACAAAAAAACCCAAATTTTCAAAAAACATTTTTCATTGGGACAAAAAAGTGAGGTGAAATCTTCTGAAGAGGAGGAAAGACGCAAAACAAATGTCACAGGGGTGATAACCCTTCCCTATGTTTTCCAAAAAGCTTAGAAAAGATTTTTTGGCTGGAGCTAAACACGTTAAAAATGTTCAAAATTACAAACAGATTCTACTTAACAACAAACCTACAGTCCCTGTCTTGTTTGCACCGCCTGTATACTGCTGTTCAGAGTATATAGGGACCTTTCCTTATTTTAATTTGGGTGCGGGGTTCCCCTTAATATCCATACAAGACCCAAAGGGCCTGGTAATGGACTGGGGGGTACCCATGCCGTTTGTCTCACTGATTTTCATCCATATTGGCAGGACCCGACATGACATTAAACCCGCAAGCAGTTTTAAATGAGATTTTTTCCTTTAAAAATGACATTTGGTGCAGGGACTGTTCTAAACATGGGAAACACGCGTCACTTTACAGGCATACTATAGACACCCCCAGGTACGATATTTAAAGGAATATTTCACTTTTTTTTTTTTACTTTAAGCATCATTAAAATCACTGCTCCCGAAAAAGCGGCCGTTTTTAAAAGTTTTTTTTGCATTGATACATGTCCCCTGGGGTAGGACCCGGGTCCCCACACCCTTTTTAGGACAATACCATGCAAATTAGCCTTTAAAATGAGCACTTTTGATTTCGAACGTTCGAGTCCCATAGACGTCAATGGGGTTCTAACGTTCGTGCGAACTTGCGGTCCGTTCGCGGGTTCTGGTGCGAACCGAACCGGGGGGTGTTCGGCTCATCCCTAGCAGGGAGCACCATCAGGGGTTCTAGGAGCATAAATTACACCTCTAATTTACTAACGATCTATTACATTTGTGAAGGCCCTGGAGCACCAGGACAATGGAATTACCCACAAAATGACCCCATTTTGGAAAGCAAACACCCCAACGTCTATTCTATGAGGCATAATGAGTCTTTTGAACAGTTCATTTTCTTCCACAAGTCTTCAGAAAACGTGGAAAGAAAATGAAAACTTATTTTTTTTTTTTACGCAAAGTGGTCAGTTTATAAGATATTTCTAACTCAAAGCATGTACATAGCAAAAATGACACCCCAAAATACATTCTGCTACTCATCCTAAGTATGGCGATACCACATGTGTTTTGACTTTTACATAGCCTGGCCGCATACAAAGGCCCAACATGCAGGGAGCACCATCAGGCGTTCTAGGAGCATAAATTACACCTCTAATTTCCTAACGACCTATCACACTTTTGAAGGCCCTGGAGCACCAGGACAATGGAATTACCCACAAAATGACTCCATTTTGGAAAACAAACACCCCAAAGTATATTCTATGAAGCATTATGAGTCTTTTGAATGGTTAATTTTTTTTACACAAGTCTTCAGAAAGTCTTCAGTAGCGCCAACAGTGCTGTGCTGCTCGCTCTTGGCACAGTGACTGGCGGCTCACGGAAAGTTCCCGATCGCCGTTTGTAATCGGGACTTTTCTGATCATGTGACCACCGTGACAGCCAATCACAGCGGCCATAAGCCCCACCTCCCGGCATAGTGGTTTCCTTAAAAGGGCCAAGAGGTTAAAGTGATTGTAAATGAATGGGTGTAAAAACAACCTATTCAGTTTAAAATAGAACTGAAAGGCAAAACATTTTTTGTATAGATATAAAAATGCATTATAAATACCTATTTTTATAAGTAATCACATTTCCTCTGTTCTCAGCTGCATAAGACCTGGGGGGAGGAGAAGCAGCAGCACACTGAGCTTCCCAGTGAATGGTTGTGCAGCAGAGTCATGTCAGGACAAGTCTGCTCATTGGAGGAGAGCAGGTTGAATTCCCAGCATAGCTAGAAAACTTACTACGGTGTGCACTAATGCCTAGGTTGGTCAGTTTTTAATAGGAGGCAAGCAAGGGGACTGACAGGGGGACTGGCAGGAACATCAGTGATTTCACACAAAGGAAGCAAAACAAAGAGAACAGGATACTTTCTCATAGTTACATGGTACAACAGGCACATATCAGGAATAAGAAGTGTTGAGGTAAAGAATGCTTTAAGTTTCACTTCTTAAGAAATGAAAGTTGGGTTGTGGACATTGTCACTGAACAGGTTTCTATGCTTATAAATAGCAAAGTGTTGCGCTGTCATGTACGGTATATGTGATACAATGCCTTATCTAGGATTAGGCAAACAAAAGTCTATCTTTATCTCTATCCCTAAAGTCCAAAAGGGCAGCACAGTGGTGTAGTGGTTAGCACTTTCACCTAGCAGCAAAATGGTTGCTGGTTTGAATCCTGACCACGACACCATCTGCCTGGAGTTTGCATGTTTTCCCTGTACCTGCGAGGGTTTCCTCCAGGTACTCTGGTTTCCTCCCACACGCTAAAGACGCGCTGATAAGTTAATTGGCTCCTGTCTAAATTGGCCCTAGTCAAGCACGTCGGGACCCTTCGGGATAAGACTGTGCTATATGAAGATACCGCTCAACTCAAAACCAATTGCAGATCCACAAAGTGAAAGTGAAAAAAGTGTCCTTCCAATTTTGATCAGTGCAGACACCCAGTGCTCCACACAGGATGGATAGTGCAAATATATCTGCTTACCAAACCTTAAAGCGGAGTTCCGCCCAAAAAAATAAAAATTAAAAGCCAGCAGCTACACATACTGCAGCTGCTGGCTTTTAACAATAGGACACTTACCTGTCCTGGAGTCCCACAATGTCGGCACCGCAGCTGATGTACATCAGCTGTCGGGTGCTGCCGCCACCATTGCGGGTAAGGGTACCCGGCAGTGTAGCCTTTGCGCCGGGAACCCTACTGCGCATGCGCGAGGCCCCCGCTCCTCTCTCCTACTGGCCCGGCGACAGGGAGGGGAGGAGGAGGGAGCCCAGCAGTGATGTCATGGACCATAGCCCGGACTCCCGGGAGTGGGGAACAGGATACCTGTCAAAGACCCGTATGGTCATGGAGATACGGGGCTCTTTGCGCAGCCTGTCAGAAGCTACATACAGAGCAGCCAGTTTAAATACAAGCTAGTACACTCTATTTGCAACAGTCTGAGAGGATGAGCTCACAGTGCCTCTCGCTTCTTGTCAGAGGCACTGAGCTCAATGGACAGCTTGGAGCCTTCAGAGTTTGACAGGCAGCACCGCTTGTCAAACTTGCTTGCAGTAGCAGCATAGTCCAACAATGTAAAACTTCCATTCAGCATGTAAAAAAAAAAAGGAGGCGGCAGTAGCGCCTCATGAACACCTGTCAGCTGCTGCTATACCACTCGCTGAAAAGCAATACACCACAGATCACTTTTCAGAGGGCAGTAAGCATTACTGCAAATGTGAAAGAAACGTGAAACACATCATCCATTTCACACTCACACCACCAACCAGGTCACTCCCCAGCCACTTCCCATGTTACCCATCTCCCTTTAACTTATACCACAGGTGACCATTTCCCAACCTGCAGATGACAGACCCTACTCCAAAAGATATCACTCCCAGTTACTCCCCCCACCTGCTGATTGATATCTCTCCATGACCACCTCACACCCCCCTGCTGACAGACATCTCTCCCCAGCCTGTCCCCACACACACCCTCTCACCTGCTGACCTGTGGATGGGAGAATCACTCCCGCAGTGTTATTGTGTTCTGCCAGTGGGGAGCCTTTCCTACCCACACAATACAATGATCAGTGTTGCTAACTATAGCTGGCAGCACTGACTGTTTTGGGAAAAACCTGACAGGCTGGTTGTACTCAAGTCGATTAATAGATTGACTTGTGTACAACCAGCTAGCTCATACATAGATCCACTATGGCTGGTCTCTGCTCAATTGGCTTAATTTCAATTCATGTATTGCCCGCTTAACCACTACGCAGTCCCTAAACATCCTTCCACAAACCTTTAAATTTTTCCTTCCCAGATTTCTTCATCCTCCTCACCTGTACATACTGCCCGCTGTCATACCCTCCACACTCCTCTCCTGTACATACTGCTCACTGTCATACCCTCCACACTCCTCTCCTGTACATACTGCTCACTGTCATACCCTCCACGCTCCTCTCCTGTACATACTGCTCACTGTCATAACCTCCACACTCTTCTCCTGTACATACTGCCCACTGTCATACCCTCCACATTTCTCTTCTGTACATACTGCTCACTGTCATACCCTCCACTCTCCTCTCCTGTACATACTGCTCACTGTCATACCCTCCACGCTCCTCTCCTGTACATACTGCTCACTGTCATAACCTCCACACTCCTCTCCTGTACATACTGCCCACTGTCATACCCTCCACACTTCTCTCCTGTACATACTGCTCACTGTCATACCCTCCACACTCCTCTCCTGTACATACTGCTCACTGTCATAACCTCCACACTCCTCTCCTGTACATACTGCCCACTGTCATACCCTCCACACTCCTCTCCTGTACATACTGCTCACTGTCATACCCTCCACGCTCCTCTCCTGTACATACTGCTCACTGTCATAACCTCCCCACTCCTCTCCTGTACATAGTGCCCACTGTCATACCCTCCACACTTCTCTCCTATACATAGTGCCCACTGCCATACTCTCCACACTCCTCTTCTATACATACTGCTCACTGTCATACCCTCCACACTCCTCTCCTGTACATAGTGCCCACTGTCATACCCTCCGCACTCCTCTCCTATACATACTGCTCACTGTCATACCCTCCACACTCCTCTCCTGTACATACTGCTCACTGTCATACCCTCCGCACTTCTCTCCTGTACATACTGCTCACTATCATACCCTCCACACTCCTCTCCTATACATAGTGCCCACTGTCATACCCTCAACACTCCTCTTCTATACATACTGCTCACTGTCATACCCTCCACACTCCTCTCCTATACATAGTGTCCACTGTCATACCCTCCACACTCCTCTCCTATACATAGTGCCTACTATCATACCCACCACAATTCTCTCCTATACATAGTGCCCACTGCCATACCCTCCACACTCCTCTCCTGTACATACTGCTCACTGTCATACCCTCCACACTCCTCTCCTGTACATACTGCCCACAGCCATATCCTCCACACTCCTCTCCTGTACATACTGTCCACTGTCATACCTTCCACACTCCTCTCCTGTACATACATTCTTTGCATACTGCTCACTGTTATACCCTCCACATTCCTCTTCTGCACATACTGACAACTGTCATACCCTCCACACTCCTCTCCTGTACATACTGCCAACTGTCATACCCTCCACACTCCTCTCCTGTACATACCACCCTCATAATACCTTCCACACTCCTCTCCTGTACATACTGCCCCTATCATACCCTCCACACTCCTCTCCTGTACATACTGCCCCCATCATACCCTCCACACTCCTCTCCTGTACATACTGCCCCCATCATACCCTCCATACTCCTCTCCTGTACATACTGCCTACTGGCATACCCTCCACACTCCTCTCCTGTACATACTGCCCACTGGCATATCCTCCACACTCCTCTCCTGTACATAGTGCCCACTGTTATACCCTCCACATTTTTTTTCCTCACCTGCACATACTTTCCACTTTTATATCATCCATATTCCTCCCCTATGCCTATAAAAACAGTTCTTTAAAATTATATTGAATATCCTCAAAGTTACCAGCTCTAGAATGGGCACACTTTTGTTCCATCTTCACCCTGTCTTCCTTCCGGGTTCTGTGCCTTCGGTCACTTGCCTTGGCTGGGCTGTGTTGCTGTCACTTCCACGCATGCGCATGTGCATCCCCTCTCTCTCTCTCTCTCATCCCCCCTTTCTCTCTCATCCTCCCTCCCTTACCCCTCACCCCTCTCTCATCCCCTTTCTCTCTCTCTCATCCTCCCGTTCTCTATTTAATTTAATTTACTCACATTGCTCTGAGCTAGGTAAAAGAACAAAGAATTCTTGTATAACAAGATGACAAGGTACTGGCAGGAAATGCATGGACTTTGTAGAGTATTACAATAAAACAACATACACCAGAAGCCACACTCTATTCAACACTTTAAAGTGGTAGTAAAGTCCACTTTTTTGATTTATACCTACAGGCGGGGGCGTCGCTGAGGGGTGGCTATTGGGGTTATAGCCCTGAATCTGGGGCCCATAGCCCCGAGTCTCTTGCCGCGGGGTCCCTGCCTAACCAGCGGGACGCTGTGCGGCTACTTGGGCAGGTGGGCTGGCTGCATGAGATAGGCGGAGGAGAGGAGAGGAGTTAGTGGGCGGACAAGCAGAGATGACATCTCTCTCCGCCTGTTCCACATCAGAGCTCTTCACAGCCGGGCCTCTTCAATGTGGGAGCAAGGTGTGGTGGGGAGCAGAGAGATGACATCATCTCTCACTGCCCGCCACACATCAGCGCTCTTCTGCTGTCACAGCGCTGTGGAGTGGGGATCACGTGCTTCCTGTCATCGGTGGAGCTCCATTATGCAGCCAGACCCTCTTGCTTCAATGTCAGAGGTGCAGCGGGGAGCAGCGAGATGACATAATCTCTCACTGCGCGCCCCACATCACCACTCTTCTGCCTTCACTAAATGGACCAGTGCTGCCAGCTTGCCACCAATGCAGTGTCAATGCACATTTGGTGGCACTGGCTGGCATGGCAAGTGACAATCCACATCAGTTGGCAAGTGACAACCCACATCTGATGGCCGGTGACGTGGCAAGTGACAATCTACAAATGGTGGCAGGAGATGTGACAAGTGACAATCTGCAAATGGTGGCAGGAGGCGTGGCAATCTGCAAATGGTGGCGGGAGATGTGGCAAGTGACAATCTGCAAATGGTGGCAGGTGACGTGGCAATCTGCAAATGGTGGCAGGTGACGTGGCAAGTGACAATCTGCAAATGGTGGCAGGTGACATGGCAAGTGACAATCCACATCTGCTGCCAGGTGAAAGTGGCAAGCGACAATCCACATCTGGGGGGAGGTGGTCTTGGCACGTAACACACGGCATCTGGTGACAGGTGACGGTGGCAAGTGACACGCTGCATCTTGTGGCAGGAGATAGGGCAAGTGACACGCCCAGGGCTCCCATTGATTCTGCATTATGGTGAGTTAAACCACTTCATTATATATTAGAATGTAACAATAGAAACAATGCGTTTCAATCACCCTGACACCATATCAACCATGGTGCCATGATGACTGAAGCGCCAACACCAGCCATTGCCCGCAAAATATGGCTTACCACCAGCGTCCCCCCGTGGGCCTGCAAAAAGGTTGGTGACTGCTGCTATGGGCTCTAGCCCCAGATCTTTTGCAGATCTAGCAACGCCTCTGCCTACAGGAAAGGCTATAATAAAGATCACCTGTAGGTACAGTAAATATCTCCCAAACATGCACCATTTAGGAGATATTTACTTTAGTAGCAGCCGGTGACATCACCCGTGCATGCGCACTGCGCTCTAAATGGACTATGCCATCCAGTCAGAGATCTGTGTGGTTGGCCATGACTCTTGTGATGAAGTCTGCAAACCCAGAAGGAAGACCAGGTGAAGACGAAAGCCCCGGCAGCAGTGACAGTGCACTGCTGGAGGTCTTATTTTTAAGGTACACTATATTACCAAAAGTATTGTGACACCTGCCTTTACACGCACATGAACTTTACTGACATCCCAGTCTTAGTCCGTAGGGCCTAATATTGACTTGACCCACCCTTTGCAGCTATAACAGCTTCAGCTTTCCTGGGGAGGCTGTCCACAAGGTTTAGTAGTGTGTCTATGGGAATGTTTGACCATTCTTCCAGAAGCGCATTTGTAATGTCAGGCACTGATGTTGGACGAGAAGGCCTGGCTCGCATTCTCCACTCTAATTCATCCCAAAGGTGTTCTATCAGGTTGAGGTCAGGACTATGTGCAAGCCAGTCAAGTTCCTTCATCCCAAACTCGCTCATCCATGTCTTTATGGACCTTGCTTTGTGCACTGGTGCGCAATCATGTTGGAACAGGAAGGGGCCATCCCCAAACTGTTCCCACAAAGTTGGGAGCATGAAACTGTCCAAAATGTCTTGGTGTGCTGATACCTTAAGAGTTCCCTTCACTGGAACTAAGTGGCCAAGCCCAACCCCTGAAAAACAACCCCACACCATAATCCTCCCTCCACCAAATGATTTGGACCGGTGTACAAAGCAAGGTCCATAAAGACATTGATGAGTGAGTTTGAGGTGGAGGAAATTGACTGGCCTGCACAGTGTCCTGACCTCAACCCGATAGAACACCTTTCGGATGAATTAGAGTTAAGTCTGCAAGCCAGGCCTTCTCGTCCAACATCAGTGCCTGACCTCACAAATGCGCTTCTAGAAGAAAGGTCAAACATTCCCATAGACACACTCCCAAACCTTGTGGACAGCCTTCCCAGAAGAGTTGAAGCTGTTATAGCTGTAAAGGGTGGGCCAACTCAATATTGAACCTTACAGACTTAAGCCTCGTACACATGATCGGACATTCCGAAGGGAAATGTTCGATGACAGGCTGTTGGCGGTAAATCTGACCGTTTGTACGCTCCATCGGACAATTGTTGTCGGATTTTCCACGGACAAATGTTGGCTAGCAGGTTTTCAAATTTTCCGCAAACAAATGTCTGTTGTCGGATTATCCGAGCGTGTGTAGACAAGTCCGTCGGACGAAAGTCCAAAGTACAAACACGCATGCTCAGAAGCAAGGACGAGCCAGAAGCGGTCAGTCTTGTAAACTAGCGTTCGTAATGGAGAATTAACATTCGTGACGTGGCAAATTATGAAATCTCGAAATGCAACGCACAATTCTCTTCTTCTTTAATGGGATAATAATGAAGCTGCTTTGCTGGTGATACTGATGGAGTTATTGCAAACTAATTTTCAAAGGATTTTTTTTTTTTATAGTGATATCAAGAATAATATTATTATGCTTTTTTTTTTTTATTATTTGGGCAAGTTACCACAACACCATTATTCTGTAGTTTTTAAGATCAAAGATACAACTATGTTGGTGTCCCTTGTCAATTTTACATGTACATGTATTTTTTTAAATGTAACTGCCTACTCCCAAACTGTCATTTGAAGTAAAACACATAGCCAAGTATTATTCTACACAATTTTTGTTATTGTAGATTAAAAAAAGAAAATAAATAAAATTAGACATGCTATCTGCCGATAGAACTTAACCAAAAAGAGCATTCTATGCATCCAAAAATATAGAAAATATACCAAATCAAATCATTATTCCACCAAAAAATAATGTCAAAGCAATAACTCCAAGGCCAAAAATAAATAAAACGTTATCTCCTCCAATTCCGCAACATGTCTGGTTGACGAACGGCCGTTCAGACACGAACTGAGAAGCGCGAAATGAAAAGCGCGAATCAACACTCACCAAACTTCTACTAACACGAAATTAGCCGAAGGAGCCCAAAGGGTGGCACTAAAGAGCTGAAAAACAAGGTAGTACGTCACTATGTTCGTAATTGTTGGCCAACAATTGTGTGGCCGTGTGTATGCAAGACAAGTTTGGGCCAACGCCCTTTGGACAAAATTCCAAGGTTTTGTTGGCCAACAATCCGATCGTGTGTATGAGGCTTAAGACTGGGACTCCATTAAAGTTCATGTGCGTGGAAAGGCAGGCGTCCCAATACTTTCCGCAATATAGTGTATGTAATGTATTTACTTCCACTGACTACCAAACCTTTTTTATTTCTAGAATCCAGAATACTCTCCAGCCACAATCTGGCCCCCCTAAAATCTGAAGGCAAGTAAACAGGCCCGTCTGTTTAGAAAGTTTGGAGACCCCTGTTGTAGACAATAGGTAACCAAGACTGACTGGCTACAAGATTCCTTTTTTTTTTGCTGTTTCCATTCATCTTCTTTTACAGTATGTGCTATCTATTCAAAGATAACCAAGCAATTTATTACTGTGTTTTCTTTAGGAGAAGAAAAAAAAAGGTGCTTTTAACACTGACAGATGTAAAAACGGAAACTGAAACTAATCAGAGACCTTATAAAAGTCAGAGACATCTGGAAAGTATGCATACGCTAGATTCTTCAACCGCCTGGTAAGTTCCTACTTGGAGCAACCTGAGTTTATTTCTACTTAGAGACTTTTTGAGAATCATTTTTTTCAGAATGTGTGACTGTGAGAAAATATGTTATCCCATTGTATACATTACTTTCTGTTATTTAGCAGTTTACAGATTTGCTCTTGCCGTAATTTTCATATACAATGGAGTTTATCCTGTTAATTATGAATGTACCATGGATGTCCTACAGAAGTTACCTGGTAGGCACATGCCCATGGCTAGAAATGCAGGGATCTCTGTGAAAGAGAACCATTGCCTGCATATTTTTTTTTGCAATGATTGCTGTAATGATGTAACAGTGTTACAAAAAAGGTTACATTGTAGTTAGTGACACCTAAGTGAACTATTTTTTACTCAGTTCGTATAGTATATCATATATTTCAAGCATAGTATAATAACTTCTTTAGTACATTTGGGGGAAATTGGATGCAGTAATACTAAATAATCTGATTTCACTCCATTTGGAATTTTCTTTGTGTGTCCTGTTTCACTGTTCATTCTTTTTCTTTTGATCATGTATTCTAGCTTTGTACCAAAGGAGGGAGCTGTTGTAGTGAAGAACAGTGCTGTCATAACGTGATATCTACTCCAAATTCTAAGTAAAGTCATTTTCAGAATTCATCTTTTATCAAAATATTTTAATTACTCTCTTTTGTGAAATAAGCACAGAAGGAAGGAGCGTTCTATGATTTTCAACTGTGAACTATTTTGTGGAATATTAATCGGAGTACAAAGAACAGGTAGTCAGGCAATACTCCTTCTGGGTAATTCCATAGCTTACATGGAAGGTGTGCAAGTGAACACCTCACCCACAGGTAGGTGTCCTTGTTCAGGGGTGACTTAAAAGCCCCATACACACTATCAGATTTCCTGCTGAGTTTTTCCTTCAGATTTACCAAAACCATGTAGTGCAAGGGCCTGCCTGATTGCATACACATTGAAACTTCTAAGGTTTGACCTCATATTACATGGTTTTGGTAAATCTGATGGAAAAACTCAGCAGAAAATCTGATAGTGTGTATGGGGCTTAAGGACAACTGTACTTTTGGTACAAGTTGTTCTTTATTATATACAGTCCTACAGTTGGCGCTAGGCTCACCTTCTTCCCCAATCCAGTGATATTTTCATTCCTACGGGAAGCGGTACTCATGGTGGTCTCCAGCTGTCCTGCAGAGTGCAGCTCTTCCCATAGGAATGAACATCACACATGTCCAGACTGAAATGGACCCAGAGAGGGCATTTTAAGAAGCAAAGCCATGCAGTGCTTCTGGGATCCACACAGTGAGGATTGCTAGATAGAGGATGAAGGTGAGTATAGAACCAGGTTGACTACACTCCAGAAGATACACTATATTATCAGAAGTATTGTGATGCCTGCCTTTACACACACACACACACACACACACACACACACAAATTTTACTGGCATTCCAGTCTTAGTCCGTAGGGTTCAATATTGTGTTGGCCCACCCTTTGCAGCTATAACAGCTTCAACTCTTCTGGGAAGGCTGTCCACAAGGTTTAGGAGTGTGTCTATGGGAATGTTTGCCCATTCTTCCAGAAGCGCATTTGTGAAGTCAGGCACTGATGTTGGACGAGAAAGCGACCCCAAACTCGCTCATCCATATCTTTACAGACCTTACTTGTGTACCTTACCTACACTGTCCTGTTGTTCAGCCATCAGGTGTGAGCAGAAAGCCCCATGTAAGCTGAATGTTGCCAGTAGCTCAGACAAAGCATTACCTTCCCAATGAGAGCACCGACTGGTCCGTCATAGGGCACATGCGTATGCCACATACCTGGAAGTACCAGGTGTCTCCATGTTTGCTCTAAGGTGGACCTAAACTATCGTAAAACCCTTATGTCCGTACACACGATCGGAATTTCCGATAGAAAAAGTCCGATGGGAGCTTTTAGTCGGATAGTCTGACCGTAGTGTATGCCCCATCAGACTTTTTCTGTCGGCATCTCCAACGGACTTAGATAGAGAACATGTTCTAAATTTTTCCGTCGGAAATGCCGATGGAGGTTATCCCGTTGGCAAGTCCGACCGTGTGTACGCGGTATTAGTTATTCTATGTCCTTCCGCCTGCTTCTCTTTAACCTAAACAAACCCAAATACCACAATACTTCCCATTTTGGAGCTTCAGTCTTCTCTGGCGTTTTTAAGACACAACCATGGTGAAGTGGTGAGATCTGTTTTGAGCCAAAGGCAAAGATTTGCTGCCCCTGCTTGACCAGCCATTAAGTACCTCTGCTTGCATACTGATTTTGCTCTTCTGTGGTTGTAGCCCTGAACCTGGCCTACAAACACCTGAAGGAAGACTACTCAGAAAAGGTAAGTATTACAATGGTGTTCAGGTTAGTTTATGATAAGGAGAAACAGGTATGTGAAAAATAGATAATGTTTAGATGACAGTTTATGGATGCTTTAAAGCCCAACTCCAGCCATTTGTTTTCATTTTGGATCTGTTGGGAAAGGTCTAGGAACTCTATCTTGCTTTTATTACTGTGTGCCTTTTGGGAACATTAATCCTGTTATCTTGTCCCAGTGATGCTTTGTCACAACCTTACAATAAGGATGTCACCATTAGTGTACAGTGAAAGTATATTAGTAACAAATTACGTGGAAAACAGATGTTGGCAGAAAAATACAATACTATGAAAATAGTACCTGGTGTGGAAAATGCAGTTAGTTTTTTTTTTTCATTTTCAAATTTAAAGGAGAAATACAGGAATGAAAAAATAAACATACATACTCACCTGTATGGCTGCAGAATCAATCAGATGCTGCAAGCTGTCCCCTGCTGGCTCTAAGCCGGAGAATTATGTGACCGCTGATTTCTCAGTTCTTGGGTCCGCTCTAAGCAGAAAGCGATGACTGATAATCACCGCTCTCTGCTCTGCCCTCCAGTGCTCACTGGAGCACCAGGCTGTGGAATGGGCAGGAGTGGCTGGCTCAGGCTTTCAGCAGCGCACTCACTGAGATGATTATGTGCAGTATTTAATCCTGACTAGGGATGGGCGAACGGTTCGGCCCGAGCATAAGTTCGGGCCGAACTTTGGTTGTTCGGACGTTCGGCGAACAACAAACATTATGCGGTGTTCGCGGCAAATTCGAAAGCCATGGAACACCATTAAAGTCTATGGGACACTAACATGAAAAACCAAAAGTGCTAATTTTAAAGGCTTATATGCAAGTTATTGTCATAAAGTGTTTGGGGACCCGGGTCCTGCCCCAGGGGACATGGATCAATGCAAAAAAAAGTTTTAAAAACGGCTGTTTTTTCGGGAGCAGTGATTTTAATAATGCTTAAAGTGAAACAATAAAAATGAAATATTCCTTTAAATATCGTGCCAGAGGGGTGTCTATAGTATGCCTGTAAAGTGGCACAGTTTTCCCGTGTTTAGAACAGTACCACAGCAAAATTACATTTCTAAAGGAACTTATGCTCGGGCCGAACTTGTGCTCGGGCTGAACCGTTCGCCCATCACTAGTCAGGATTAAGTACTGCACATAATCATCTCAGTGAGTACGCTGCTGAAAGCCTAAGCCAGTCACTCCTGCCCATTTTTCATGTTCGTGTCCCATAGACTTTAATGGTGTTCACATGTTCATCCAATTTTTTTGCCTGTTCGGATGTTCTGGTGCGAACCGAACCGTTTGGCACATCCTTAATTCTGACTTCTAAAGTACATTACTTACTCTGACCCCTGAACCCTGTACATTACTTAATGCTGACCCCAGAACTCCCTGTGTTACTTAATCATGTCCTCTGAACACTGAGCATTGCTTTTTCCTGACCCCCAAACACTGTACACCACCTAATCTAAACCTCTAGACATGTGCAATTCGTTCAAATTGGGACAAACTTTTGGTTATTCGGAGATTCGGAAGTATCCGAATCTCCAAATGAAATATTAACAAATAGTAACGAATTTTGTTGAAACCTGTTAAAATTAGTTTTGTTTATTCGTTTTCTAACGAATTCCAAATTTTTAGAACAATTAGAATTCAGATTAGTCGAAAAATAATCGACTGATCTGAATTCTGTGTAAAGAATAGCTGGTTGTTAAGCAGTAGCCGGGAATCCGGCCGCGGCATCCTTAACAACCAATGACTCAACAGGTGTCAGCGGGCTTCCCCACTTACAGCTAAAACAAAACAATGCAGGCGAAACAAACATTTAAAAAAAATGTTGTAGGTTCCCTCCCAAAATCCATACCAGACCCTTATCCGAGCATGTAAGTTTTTTTTATTGCTGCTTGTGTCCCTTTTAAGCTCGGTTCACATATATGCAAATTGGATGCCTTTTGAACCGTATCCGATTCGCATGACGTGAACCGAACAGGCTTTCTATGGAGCTGGTTCACATACAGTATGTCCGGGTTGGCCACAGTCTATTTTTAAAAAGAGTTCTGTACATTTTTCAGCCCGGTTTAGGTACAAATTCAAGTGTCATACAATGTAAAAAAATTTGCACCTGAATCGGTGAATGAAATTGCATCAAACTCCATTATAAAAACACAAGGAAAACATACACGGACATACCTGTATGTGAACCGAGCCTTAGTGAGATTTCCTCATACTCACTATCCCAATGACAGGGTGACGGCAACTGAGAGGAAATCTACCCAACATGGACTCATAAAGCAATACAATTCAGGCAGATGTTCTCACTCTATCCATACTCTATCCAAAACTGTAAAATACGTTTTTACTGGAATATGTTTAATAGATCCTAAATGACACCCTATTTGTATTATAAGTAGGTATTATCTAAAGACATGCTAAAAAAATAGATTCAGCATTTTATGTAAGAGAAACCAATGACATAAAGAGCATCAACATCCTACTTGATGACAATGTAATTGCTTTAAAAAAAACATGGTTTTATTTATTTTTCTTCCAGTAGCAATGGCCCATGTGTATGGATATAGGACTGTGGATTTCTGGGCGGAGGAGAGATTACCCGACTTTCATGAAATAATTCTCCAAGAATCTCATCCGCCAGCTGATAATAATATCTATGTCATGTACCATGGTACTACATCTTCTAATGCTAAGGAGATCATCGTGAAGGGATTTCATCAGTCATCAGATGGCATGCTCGGAAGAGGTGTCTACGTCAGTAGAGCTATAGAAAAAGCTAAACGTTACCCGCTAGACGATAAAAGTGATCAGGTTGTTTTGAAACTCAGGGTTAATGTAGGGAAGGTTATAAAAATTGACAGACAATATCACCCTATGCAAAAGACATGGCATGATCATGGCTATGATACCGCATGGGTGCCTCCATATTGTGGTATGGTTAAAAGTGACTTGGAGGAAGATTGTGTTTGGGATCCCAAGAGGATCAAGGTTGTTGGTATAGCCTATGCCACTAATCCGTATGTACAGCAATCTCTTCAGAGGTTGGTTGAACAGTCTGCAAAATTAAAATGAAATCTTCCAGATTATATACAGCATATACAATTGTAATGGCTTCATTTTGTAATTGCCATTAAAATGTACCTTTCAATTTCAATCAGCATCCTTTGTGGTTTTCTTTGATCTGTCAAAAAATTAAAATCTCTCTCCTATGTATAAACTATATGCACTACAGATTTTCCACAAAAAACACTTTTTTTAAATGTCTGTGATGAACTACAAATACAGTTACAGGGATCTCCTGCAATAGGAACGTTATTTTTTATATACATTATAAGGTTTATCCAAGCCTAAAAGGAATGTAGACACTGCAGTTTTTCTTATTACAACACTTGTAAGCGGGGTGCAATTTAGTAAGTTAGGTGCTGCCCCAGACGGGAGGGTAATGCCCCATACACACGGTAGGATTTTCAGACGGAAAATGTTTGATGGGAGCTTCTTGTCGGAAATTCCGACCGTGTGTAGGCTCCATCGGACATTTTTCATCGGAATTTCCGCCACACAAAATTTGAGAGCTGGTTCTCAAATTTTCCGACAACAAAATTCGTTGTCGGAAATTTCCGATCGTGTGTACACAATTCCGACGCACAAATTTCCATGCATGCTCGGAATCAAGCAGAAGAGCCGCACTGGCTATTGAACTTCATTTTTCTAGAGAAGTTTGAGCCAACATCCGTCGAAAAAAAACATGGATTTTGTTGTCGGAATGTGCGATCGTGTGTACGGGGCATTAGTGTTAATGTTTTTCCTGGGGGCTTGGTTTGGCGGGTTTTTCTTGGGTCCGACCCACTGATCTTGTGCTGTAAAAGAGGGACAGTGGTCCAGAGCCAGGGCTCTTGCTCTTGCCTTGGTCTAAAAGAGAATGGTGTTGTACCTTTCTGTCATTATGAAAACTGTCATAATGTAGGAGGTCATCAAAACTTGAGGTTTTGGCTGAAGACACCAGCCACTGGGGAATGCCGGGGCAGCACATAGCCTGAGTTAGGATTAGGAAAGTAAGGACAAGAATTATTTTATTATGGACTTTGCATGTTCTGAGTCTTTGTAAGTAAAGCATTGAAACTTTGCCTTCTGTCTGGTCTGAAGTAATTGAAAGGAGTGTAATGAAAGCATGTACAAACAAACAAAAAGAGCGCACACTAAGTGCAGTAGAGATAAAAGTTTTAATGTAAAAATAAATGCAGACTGGCCACAAAATTAAAATAGAAAAAGCATGTACTCAACACTTCCAGCATGGATCCCTCTCTGTGTTCACACTTGTAGTCCTGGATTGCAGTGCTGTCAGACGTGGGAATAGCTGCAGGTGGGAGACAGACACAGGCGCAGTGTGTTGCAGGGGATCTCCTGGATAATGTCACATGCAGGTGGATCAGTGGGCGTGGCTACGCATTTTAAAAGACCTCCTTCTTTGTCACGTCTCTGGCCAATTTGCATTTGATTTTAACATTAAAGATTTTATTGTTAAAATAGGCGGTGTCCACTCTGTTACTAGGAACAGTAGTGGAAGACGTTGGACAGGTGGATGTGGACAAAGCTCAGCGTGTCCCTCCTAACTGCAAATTACAGTGGAAGAATGTACATTTACACTGGGACCTGAGAATTAACTGAAGAACAGTTATGGTTCATGTGTACATGGTGTATGAGTAGAGGCCTGCCTTAAGGTTGAGTTTTCCACATGGCAGCCTCAGTCTTGTCCCAGGGCTATGATGAAAATGGCACACAAGTGAAGGTACCTGTGTATATGTGTAGTAAAGTGATTCTGTTACAGCTGCCTAGCATTGCCCAGAAGAACCCACCCCGGGATAGGCCTTTCATGTGACCCATACTTGGCGCCCAACGAGGAGAGAAAAAAGGAGGATGTGGTGACCAACCACCCCACCTACCCTACGCACTGATAATGTTCAGTTTGTTATTCTTATGGGAGCAGGACTGCTGTTAGAAACCACGGGGCCCCATACAGACAACCTGAGATGGGGCCCCATACAGCCAATGTTTAAGTTATGAATGAACACAGTGAGTGATCAATACCGATGACTCATTGTGTTCATTCAGGAAAGGAAGGGGCTGGTAATTATGACATATTTACCAGACCCTTCCCCCCACTCTCAATCTTGAAGGATCCTACTATGTGCCTGCAGCTGCCGGCGGAAAGGAAAGGATGGAAGCAGTCAGCACTGTGGGGCTGGGGGGGCACACAGGGGAGCCTGGGCAGCAGGAGGAAACATATGATGCACAGGGAGAGTGATTGGTGTGGTGTGAGGGGAGGCAATTACTGGAACCGATCCTTTTTATGGCTCTCTCTGCAGCAGGTGAATGCCAACAGGAGAGAGAAGAAGCCAGCTTTCAGCTGCTGCAGAGAGAGCCATACAGGGGATTGGTTCCAGTAATTGCCCCCCCCCCCGCCACACCAATCACCCTCATTGCCCATATCCGATTCACTCTGCTGCCTGAGCCCCCTTCCTGTCCCGGGCCCCGTACAGGAGGACTGATGGTACCCCCTTATCTATGGTCCTGTTCCTTTAAAGCCTATTATACAGCACAGTGCTTGTGCTGTGTCATTTGGCCCCCCCGTATCATCTGTAATACCTATCTGATCCTGCCAGTTTCTACCCTCCCCTCTCTGCGTTGACTCTCTTATTTTAGGGCTACAGAGCCCTGACACCAGAGTCAGCGTACGTGTCTACACCAGCCGCAGCTCTCCTCTGGGTCTCTTGTGTCCTCTCCCCCCCCTCTCCCCCCTTCCCTCTCTGAGTGTCAGCTCCGTGTCCGCGCCGCCCCCTCCCCTCTTGCTGCTCAAATTTTTGTTTATTTTTCATATAATCCTCTCTTTATTAATGCAATGTCCCCCTGTGACTGTGCTTTATGAAAATAATGCTGTATATCTGCTTCAGCCCCGGAAGAATTTACCCCCTTCCTGACCAGTGCGTTTTTTGCGATTCGGCACTGCGTCGCTTTAACTGACAATTGCGCGGCCGTGCGACATGGCTCCCAAACAAAATTGACGTCCTTTTTTCCCACAAATAGAGCTTTCTTTTGGTGGTATTTGATCACCTCTGCAGTTTTTATTTTTTGCGCTATAAACAAAAAAATAGCGACAATTTTGAAAAAAACGCATTATTTTTTACTTTTTGCTATAATAGATATCCCAAAAAAATATAAAAAAAACATTTTTTTCCTCAGTTTAGGCCGATATGTATTCTTCTACATATTTTTGGTAAAAAAAATTTGCAATAAGCGTTTATTGATTGGTTTGTGCAAAAGTTAAAGCGTCTACAAAATAGGGGATAGTTTTATGGCATTTTTATTGATTTTTTTTTTTATTAGTAATGGCGGCGATCAGCGATTTTTATTGTGACTGCGACATTATGGCGGACACATCGGACATTTTTGACACATTTTTGGGACCATTGTCATTTATACAGCAATCAGTGCTATACAAATGCACTGATTCCTGTGTAAATGACACTGGTAGTGAAGAAGTTAACCACTAGGGGGCAGTGTAAGGGTTAGGTATGTCCTGGGGAGTGTTTCTAACTGTGGGGGGGGGGCGTGGCTATATGTGACACGTCACTGATCTCTGCTCCCGATCACAGTCAGCAGAGATCAGTGACACTGTCACTAGGCAGAACTGGGAGATGCTTTTTTACATTAGCATCTCCCCGTTCTTCCTCTCTGTGAGGTGATCGCGGGTATGCCCGCGGCGATCGAGCCCGCGGGACCCACGACCCGACTCACGGAGCTCCCGGCCGGCGCGCACATGCCACCGGCGGCGCACATGCAATGGCATGGTGGAAAATTTAAAGGGACATACGGGTACGCCCATTTGCCCAGCCGTGCCATTCTGCCGATGTACAACGGCATGTGCCAGTCGGGAACCGGATATACCTTGTTTACAGAGCGCTGATCAGCGCTCATCTGACACACTGCTTCTCTCCTCTCTCGCATGACAGATTCAGTGGGCGGGGCCGCCTCTCCTCTCTTCTTCTCCTCTCCTCCTGACTGACACCAGCGGAGGATCCCCGGCCCCGCCCACTGCATTTTCGGTAAAGAGGGGAGAGAGACAGCGTATCAGATCAGCGCTGATCAACGCTCTGTAAACAGGGTATATACAGCATTATTTTCGTAAATCACAGTCCCAGGGGGCCATTACATTAACCACTTAAGCCACGGAAGATTTGGCCCCTTAATGACCAGGCCATTTTTCGCAATGTGGCACTGTGTTGCTTTAACTGACAATTGCGTGGTCGTGTGACGTTGTACAAAAACAAAATTGATGTCCTTTTTTCCCACAATTAGAGCTTTCTTTTGGTGGTATTTGATCACCTCTGCGATTTTTATTTTTTGTACTATAATAAAAAAAAGCAACAATTTTGAGAAAAAAACTATATTTTTTACTTTTTGCTATAATAAATATCCCCAAATTTAAAAAAAAAAAAACACATTTCTTCCTCAGTTTAGGCTGATATGTATTCTTCTACATATTTTTGGTAAAAAAAAATCACAATAAGCGTATATTAATTGGTTTGCGCAAAAGTTATAGTGTATACGAAATAGGGGATAGATTTATGGCATTTTTATTATTAATTTTTTTTCACTAGTAATGGCAGTGATCTGCGACATTGCGCCGGACAGATTGGACACTTTTGACACTTTTTTGGGACCATTCACATTTATACAGCAATCAGAGCTAACAATAGCCACTGATTACTGTATAAATGTCATTGGCAGGGAAGGTTAACACTAGGGGGCGATCAAGGGGTTAAATGTGTGTCCTAGGGAGTGATTTTAACTGTGGGGGGGATAGGACTGCCTGGGGGAGGAGACCGATTGTTGTTCCTAAACCTCCGTGCTGTCTCTTTGTGAAGCGACCGCCGGGCATGCGCATCGGCTTGTTCGTCACGCCACAGGCGCGCCCCCCTAGTGGCCTTAAAGCGGCCGACGTACAGCTACGACGGCTCGCCCAGGGGAGCCAACCTTTATTAACTTTATTAACTGCGGCGGCTGGCCGGGAAGCAGTTAATAAAGAGAGAGGATTATGTAAAGATACATTGGTGGGTTAACAACCACTTTAAGCCTTATAAATATACAGTACTTGTACTGTCACCTTACCTAATTAGAGTCCACTCTAAGCACTTTATAGTCACCTCTTCCAGTGCCCCCTGTTGCTTTTTCTTCTGCACCTGCCAGTGTATAATACCCCATACTTCCAGCAATGAAAGCGCATGTGACCTTACATAGTTACATAGTAGGTGAGGATGAAAAAACACACCAGTCATCAAGTCCAACCCATGTGTGTGATTATATGTCAGTATTACATTGTATATCCCTGTATGTTGCGGTCGTTCAGGTGCTTATCTAATAGTTTCTTGAAACTATCGATGCTCCCCGCTGAGACCACCGCCTGTGGAAGGGAATTCCACATCCTTGCCGCTCTTACAGTAAAGAACGCTCTACGTAGTTTAAGGGTAAACCTCTTTTCCTCTAATTTTAATGAGTGGCCACGAGTCTTGTTAAACTCCCTTCTGCGAAAAAGTTTTATCCCTATTGTGGGGTCACCAGTGTGGTATTTGTATATTGAAATCATATCCCCTCTCAAGCGTCTCTTCTCCAGAGAGAATAAGTTCAGTGCTCACAACCTTTCCTCATAACTAATAACCACCAGACCCTTTATTAGCTTTGTTGCCCTTCTTTGTACTCGCTCCATTTCCAGTACATCCTTCCTGAGGACTGGTGCCCAGAACTGGACAGCATACTCTAGGTGCGGCCGGACCAGAGTCTTGTAGAGCAGGAGAATTATCGTTTTATCTCTGGAGTTGATCCCCTTTTTAATGCATGCCAATATTCTTTTTGCTTTGTTAGCAGCAGCTTGGCATTGCATGTCATTGCTGAGCCTATCATCTACTAGGACCCCCAGGTCCTTTTCCATCCTAGATTCCCCCAGAGGTTCTCCCCTAGTGAGTAGATTGCATTCATATTTTTGCCACCCAAATGCATTATTTTACATTTTTCTACATTGAACCCCATTTGCCATGTAGTTGCCCACCCCATTAATTTGTTCAGATCTTTTTTGTAAGGTTTCCACATCCTGCGGAGAAGTTATTGCCCTGCTTAGCTTAGTATCGTCTGCAAATACAGAGATTGAACTGTTTATCCCATCCTCCAGGTCGTTTATGAACAAATTAAATAGGATTGGTCCTAGCACAGAACCCTGGGGGACCCCACCCCTGACCATTCCTAGTAATCCCCATTAATCACCACCCTCTGAACTCGCCCTTGTAGCCAGTTTTCAATCCATGTACTCACCCTATGGTCCATGTCAACGGACCTTATTTTGTACAGTAAACGTTTATGGAGAACTGTGTCAAATGCTTTTGCAAAATCCAGATACACCACGTCTACGGGCCTTCCTTTATCTAGATGGCAATTCACCTCCTCATAGGTTAATAGATTGGTTTGGCAAGATTGATTCTTCATGAATCCATGCTGATTACTGCTAATGATACCATTCTCATTACTAAAATCTTGTATATAGTCCCTTATCATCCCCTCCAAGAGTTTACATACTATTGATGTTAGGCTAACTGGTCTGTAATTCCCAGGGATGTATTTTGGGCCCTTTTTAAATATTGCTACATTGGCTTTTCTCCAATCAGCTGGTACCATTCCAGTCAGTAGACTGTCAGTAAAAATTAGGAACAATGGTCTGGCAATTACTTGACTGAGTTACCCTCGGGTGCAAGCCATCTAGCACCGGTGATTTATTAATGTTAAGTTTCCCAAGTCTAATTTTAATTCTGTCCTCTGTTAACCATGGAGGTGCTTCCTGTGACCTTCTCCCATGCTCCCATGCTAGGCCCAAGCATTGTCACGTGAACACTCGCTCTGAGCTTTGACAGCAGGT
This sequence comes from Lithobates septentrionalis, assembly GCA_037952835.1. Lineage (NCBI taxonomy): Eukaryota > Metazoa > Chordata > Amphibia > Anura > Ranidae > Lithobates > Lithobates septentrionalis. The sequence goes on from JBBDGP010001242.1 coordinate 791,944, forward strand.
AATGGTATTATGCCCTCACCATCTCAAATTGATATTATCCCAATGTTACGCTATCAATTTATGTTCCCTGTGTGCATTGAAATGTAGCATCAAAAGTAGAATAAAGCTCTCCTAAAGTAAAAAGTAACCTCTCACTTTGAGCTATACCATTTCACAACATTACATAAAAAGCACTCTTATGTGATAATACTTTATAATTGGCAGGTTTTGTTGGTTCTATTTTGTGTTAAATATCTGGGGAAGTACAAATTAAATACGGTATATGCTGTGTTGGGAAAAAATACAGGTAATGAATCGTCTCCTAATTTCAATTTTTCTTTTGAAAACAAACTAGAAAAAAATAAATATATCCAATTCTGCTACCAAATGAAAGCCCTATCTGTATGGAAATATATACAGTGAGGACAGAAAGTATTCAGACCCTCTTAAATTTTTCACTCTTTGTTATATTGCAGCCATTTGCTAAAATCATTTAAGTTCATTTTTTTCCTCATTATTGTATACACAGCACCCCATATTGACAGAAAAACACAGAATTGTTGACATTTTTGCAGATTTATTAAAAAAGAAAAACTGAAATATCACATGGTCCTAAGTATTCAGACCCTTTGCTCTGTATTTAGTAGAAGCACCCTTTTGATCTAATACAGCCATGGTTCTTTTTGGGAAAGATGCAACAAGTTTTTCACACCTGGATTTGAGGATCCTCTGCCATTCCTCCTTGCAGATCCTCTCCAGTTCTGTCAGTAAAAACGGATTGGCGTTTCTAGCCACTAATCTTCAGGGGTAGAGTTATGCTACAGGATATGCATATTCATTCATCTATATGCCTTAGCCCCGCTGTACCTCACAAATCTTTGAACATTCCAGTCCAGCTGTTTGTTACATTTGCTGTATTCCTGCTTATCCACAATGTTGGTCTGCGGTCCTACATCTGACAGACCCTGATGAACTGCTACATTTTATTAATTATCATCATTACACTCCATTCATCCATTCACTTACTCAGTATACCATGCTGATGGCCAACGATTGAAGAGAATTTATTATTAGGAGCTTGTCTTAATATTTTTTAGGCTTAGTCTTCATTCCTTAATCCAATCCTTTCTTCAATTATTAGAGTCTGCATGTGGTGACTGTTGAATGTTTGAGTGATGTGCAGCCGCGGCTCCCTATGTTTTTAATAACCGACAACGTTGTCTTTATTTTAATTGGTTTATGTTAACCACCTATCTGTGCCTTTCGCTTTTTCTTTAATTACGTTCATTAGTGTGGTGTATTTTTTGTATCAATAAAGCAAGTGTTTTGTAATTTCCACAGTGTTCGGTGTTTTGCCCTCTTAAGAGAACTTTATTCTCTTAGTTTTTCTTGTATGCTCATAGGGCGACCTGAACTGCATCCTACGTGACTCGTTTGGATGAATGGTTACATACACTTGCTAATATTTTTTTTATACACTCTAATTAACTATGGAGGTTGATCCAGGCAATGAATCACCACCTGGGCATGTCAGAAATCAGGCGGTTTACGGGCAGGTGGAATTCCCGCTGAATTTCAGCCAACCGAGCACTGGCTGTGTAGGCCAGAAGACTCTTCTGGCCTGTTTTAGTACATCTTACAACCCTGGGTACGTACTTAGGAAATGCTGCACCACCAAATTGAGGACATGTGCCAGGCATGGCAAATGTGTCAACTTTCCTTGTCTAAGGGCGGACAGGAGGTTTGAGCCATTATCAGACACCACCTAGCTCACACTACGCCTGGCTCCAGCTGGCGTAGTGTGAACCACCTCTGGGCCTGTCCCTGCAGAGCTGCAAGAATCAGCTGGTATAGGGATATAGGGATACAGGTAGTCATATTCCTTAGCAACTTTCTTAATGATTAAGCGCTGTGTTTTGGACAGCCTGGGCAGTGTTTTAGGATCTCCATACCTGATTAGGACCCGTGCATCTGGTGCACATTGAACTGGGTATTCTGCAATAATGTCTGATTTACAATCAAACTTGATCAACTGGATTGGCTTAGTTAATGCAAATTTAGGAACCCATCTTGGGGGCTGCACTGGCAGACAATTCAATTTTGACACTGGCACAGAGGGAATTTCATCCTTCTCTAGGTCACACAATAGCTCCTCGTCACTATCACCCCACTTTCCAGTCCATGACAAATTGTCTGACAGTTCAGAGAGTCGATTGGCTGAGATATCTCAATCGGAAATAGTGGAACACTCTTCGGCCGGGAGTAGGTTGTGCTTGGAACTAGCAGCAACTGGTACAACAACCTTGTCTCCCCCACTGGCCACAGGTATCACCCCCCCACTGGCCCACTACTTTCACCCTTTGCAGGCTTACCTGACTCCTGCATCTTTTTCCCCAGTGGTTCCACCTTCACGGAACGCAGGTGGGCCCGACCATGACCTTGAGGGATAAACAGAGCGTTGGGTCCTGGAGCAGCCACAGAGATGAGAGAGCAGCTTCTCGCACAAGCCAAATGACAGCAGGGGGACTCTTCATGCCGTTAAAACTTTAAGCCAAAAACAGATAAAATTATCTAAAACCCTGACTGTAAACTAACCTAATCCCTAATCTCCACGCTAACTGATTTCTTATGATCCTCTAAATAACCCCCTTGAGTGGTTGTTCTTATCTGGCATAAGGAGGTCCTCGATGACGCCCTGTGGGAGAGCGAAATGCGTTGACATAATTTCCAGGTCCGAGTCCAACAGACGTCACTTCCGGTTATCGGTGGAATGCACGCTAACAGTGACGTTTCCTATTGCAATCTCCTGACACTATATGCCTATTTTTACTCTGCATTTTGTAAGTATTCACTCTATTTGAGCAATAAAGATATTGCCAAACAGTACTTCACTATAATTCCCTCCTTTTATCTAATTTTAGGTACTATTATCTATGGGTGATTATCATGAGCATATGAGACCTGCCTTGTGAACTGATGTAAAGCTGCCATCCCTGGCTACCATTTTAAGCCTGAAACGACCCCTAGACTGAAAAGCTAGGGGTCCATTCCATCCGGTGAGTGGGGATACAGGAGAGGGTGTTGCGCACCTCAAATTTTTGGAGCACTTTGCACTTTATGGATTAGAGAACATCGTTCACTAATATATGGATATTCACTTACTAATGAATTGTATTATATGATTTTTTAGGTTATTGTTTATTATTGCGAGCGCGGTAATTTATATATGTTTTTGTTAAAGACTGTTGCCATAGGAGACAGCATTCCTGCACGTGCGGATGTGGCTTTTTGCTGGAGGCTTTTCCCTGCATGGCTGTCCTCCTGTTGAGGTCTCGGAGTCTGCTAATTGAACTTGCAACTACTCAAGGGTGTCCTGGCCCTAACCCTCTCCCCCCCCCCCATAAAAGTTTGTAAGAGAAATAAACATCTTTTGCATTCAAGAAGTGTCAATAACTTTCACTTTGCAACCACTATGCCTCACCCCACCACAGAAGGATGTCAGCTATCTCTGGCCCTGGAGGTCCTCATTAGACTGCAGGAGGCCGGAGACCTTGCTACACATAGATTCAACAAAGTGTTGGAAACATTCCTCAGAGATTTTGGTCCATAGTGACATGATAGCATCACGCAGTTGCTGCAGATTTGTTGGTTGCACATCCATGATGCGCCTCTCCTATTCCACCACATCCCAAAGGTGCTCTATTGCAGTGGTTCTCAACCTCAGTTCTCAAGTACCCCCAACAGACCATTTGTTGGGAACTTCTCTTAGATAAAATAGCTATCCAAAATACCAAGCCATTGACTCTGATTTAAAGCATCTGTGCAAGATAAAAGATAAACCTTCAAACAAGGCCTGTTGGGGGTACTTGAGGACTGAGGTTGAGAACCACTGCTCTGAGATCTGGTGACCGTGAAGGCCATTGGAGTACAGTGAACTCACTGTCATGTTCAAGAAACCAGTTTGAGATGATTTGAGCTTTGTGACATGGAGCATTATCCTGCTGGAAGTAGCCATTAGAAGATGGGTACACTCAGGGGCGGACTGATAACTCATGGGGCCCCCGGGCAATAGAAGATTATGGGGCCCCCAGGCAATCAGAGATTATGGGGCCACACAGTATACACACACACAGTATACAATCACACAGTATACACATACATGTACACACAGTATACACAGACAGATGTAAAAAAAACACAGATTTACACATACTGTCCCTGGTTATACTGAGGCTGGCAACCCTGATGGGGCCCCCTAGTGGCCCAGGGCCCTCGGGCAGTGCTCGAGTGGCTCAATGGTTAGTCCGCCCCTGGGTACACTGTAGTCATAAAGGGATGGACATGGTTTGCAACAATATTTAGGTAGGCTGTGGCTTTTAACCACTTCCTGCTTGTAGGACATCATATGATGTCCTTGGACTTTTTTCAGCAGGCAATTTCCTGAAAAGTAAAAGCCATCATAGTGGCTGTTAAGCTGCTTGATTGCTTTTACACCCCCCTGCCAGATGGTCCCCGGCCATCTCTTTGACCCTCGGAAGCCGGAAGTGATGACATGACATCACTTCTGACCATAGGCGTGCGCAGCCTATTGCATTAGGGTGTGCACCCAAAAGCTCAAGCACACATACATATATATATATATTGTCAAAAGTATTGGGACACCTGCCTTTACACGCACATGAACTTTAATGCCGTCTTAGTCCATAGGGTTCAATATTGAGTTGGCTCTGCCCTTTGCAGCTATAAAAGCTTCAACTCTTCTAGGAAGGCTGTCCACAAGGTTTAGGAGTGTGTATATGGGAATGTTTGATCATTCTTCCAGAAGGGCATTTGTGAGGTCAGGCACTGATGTTGGATGAGAAGGCCTGGCTCGCAGTCTCCACTCGAATTCATCCCAAAGGTGTTCTATCGGGTTGAGGTCAGGACTCTGTGCAGGTCAGTCAAGTTCCTCCACCCCAAACTCGCTCATCCATGTCTTTATGGACCTTGCTTTGTGCACTGGTCCAAATCATTTGGTGGAGGGGGGATTATGGTGTGGAGTTGTTTTTCAGGGGTTGGGCTCGGCCCCTTAGTTCCAGTAAAGGGAGCTCTTAAGGCGTCAGCATACCAAGACATTTTGGACAATTTCATGCTCTCAACTTTGAGGGAACAGTTTGGGGATGACCCCTTCCAACATGACTGCTCCCCAGTGCACAAAGCAAGGTCCATAAAGACATGGACTTAGCAGGGGTGGTGGGAAATTAACTTCAAGTGCAATAATTCATATTATAACTGTAACTAAAACATATACAATTAAGTGTAACACTCTAAAAAATAAAAAATCCAAAGTGCTATAATTGTGTGAACCTCCCAACTAAAAAGTTGTTGCACTCGAAGGTAATTTGTATTGCAATTATCTGTAGAGGGGTTTCCACCATCCCTGCTAAGGCAGCACTGATGGGCACTAATAGGCTGCACTGATTGGCAGCGTTGATGGGCACTAATTGGTAGCACTGATGTGCACTGATAGGTGGCACTGATAGGCAGCACTGATTGGCACTAATGGGCACTGATTGGCACTGATAGGTGGCACTGATGGGCACTTATATGCATCACTGATGGGCTCTTATTGGTAGCACTTATGGGCACTGATAGACTCTGATTCGCAGCACTGATTGGCAGCACTGATCTACACTGATTGGCACTGATAGGTAGCACTGATTGGAAGCACTGATGGGCACTGATAGGCTGCACTGATAGGCAGCACTGATGGGCACTGACTGGCAGCACTGATGGGCACTGGTAGGTGGCACTGATAGGCAGCACTGATGGGCACTGATTGTCAGCACTGATTGGTACTGATAGGCAGCACTGATTGGTACTGATGGGCACTGATATACAGCACTGCTGTGCACTGATTGGCAGCACTGATGGGCAGCACTTATGGGCACTGATAAGCAGCACAGATGGGCACTGATATGCAGCACTGATAGGCAGCATTGGTTGGCACTGATTTACAGCATTGGTTGGCACTGATAGGCAGCACTGGTTGGCAGTGATAGGCAGCACTGGTTTGCACTGATAGGCAGAATTGGTTGGCACTGATAAGCAGCACTGGCACAGATAGGCAGTACTGGTTGGCACTGATAGGCAGCACTGGCACTGATAGGCAGCATTGGTTGGCATTGATAAGCAGCACTGGTTTGCACTGATAGGCAGCACTGGTTTGAATTGGTTGGCACTGATAGGCAGAATTGGTTGGCACTGATAAGCAGCACTGGCACGGATAGGCAGTACTGGTTGGCACTGATAGGCAGCATTGGTTTGCACTGATTGGCAGCATTTGTTGGCACTGATAGGCAGCATTGGTTGGCACTGATTGGCAGCACTGATGGGCACTGACTGGCAGCACTGATGGGCACTAATTGTCAGCACTGATTGGCACTGATAGGCAGCACTGATGGGCACTGATATGCAGCACTGATGGGCACTGATTGGCAGCACTGATAGGCAGCATTGGTTGGCACTGATTGACAGCATTGGTTGGCACTGATTTACAGCATTGGTTGGCACTGATAGGCAGCACTGGTTTGCACTGATAGGCAGCACTGGTTGGCACTGATAGGCAGAATTGGTTGGCACTGATAAGCAGCACTGGCACAGATAGGCAGAACTGGTTGGCATTGATAGGCAACATTGGTTTGCACTGATAAGCAGCACTGGCACAGATAGGCAGCATTGGTTGGCACTGATAAGCAGCAGTGGCACTGATAGGCAACAGTGGTTGGCATTGATAGGCGGCACTGGTTTGCACTGATAGGCAGTACTGTTTGGCACTGATAGGCAGCATTGGTTGGCACTGATTGGCAGCATTGGTTGGCACTGATTGGCAGCATTGGTTGGCACTGATAGGCAGCATTGGTTGGCACTGATTGGCAGAATTGATTGGCACTGATTGGCAGCATTGGGTGGCATAGATAGGGGAGAGGAGGAGTTTCACATTCAGCAGATGGTGAGAATTGCCAGAGCTGTTCAGTGTATGAAACTGTCAGATAATGACACTGCATGTAGGGAGAGACACAGCTGTTAAAAGTCAGCGGTGATGCTGGTGGTGGGCGGGACTGAACAGTTACCAAACACCATCCAATAGGATGGGTCTGGGCGGGCCGCTACATTTCTCTGGCTCCGCCCCCTCTCTGAAGCAGCCCAATCATTGGCTGGTGTTGCCGCTTGATCCCGCCCACCCCCGACATCGCGGCTGAGTTGTGATGACTTACAACTCAGCCACGATGTCGGGAGTGGGCGGGACCAAGCGCTATAAACACAAGCCAATGTTTGAGCTGCTTCAGAGAGGGGGCGGGGCCACATACATGTAGCAGCCCGCCCAGACCCCATCCCATTGGCTGGTATTTGATGGCCGTTCTGTCCCGCCCACCCCGACATCACCCTGACATTAAGACAGCTGGTCTCACTTCCTGCATGCAGTGTCATTATCTGACAGTTCCATACACTGATCAGCTCTGGCAATTCTCACGCTCTGCTGCCTGTGAAACTGTTTCACAGGCAGCGCGGGCCACACACTCTCTTAGATGCAGCATTTTGGGGCAAATCTCTGGACACAGCAGGGGTGATTAGGGTGTGCCCAGGCACACCTGGCACACCCTGTGCGCACGCCTATGCTTCTGACACTGGCAGATGTAAACAATGAGTTTTTTTGCTGGAAAAGCCTGAGATCGTTTTTTTAAACCTCAGGCTTTCCAGCATAGAGCAGAGATCTGGAGACTTATAGACCCCAGATCTCCTCATAAAGAGGACCTGTCATGCCCTATTCCTATTACAAGGGTTGTTTACATTACGACCGGCTTCTGTTGAATGGGCATGCTGGAAAACCAGAATCTGACCAGCATCCAATCAGTGCTGATAGCCAATGGCTACAAGTGCTGATCAGTGTGTTCTGGTGGAGTGGGGAGTCAGAACACAAAGGTATATTGGGGGAGATCGCCACACTAACATCTCTTGTGTTAGTAAAGCAATCTCTCAGTTTTTTTCATTCAGCCTGCTTGGTTGCATAAAAAAAAAACAACTTATAGTGTGTACCCAGCTTTAAATGGGTAACTATTATAAAAAAGAAATGTGGTAATTGCGCAGGTGACAAATTGCGATAAATGATCAAAGAAAGCAGCTGGCAATCACACAACAGAACATTTGTGTAAAAGCATAAGATTGCCGCGCTAGTGTCTGATAAACAAAAACTGAATAATAATAGTAATTAGTCCAAAAACTGTCCATAAAGTATCCAAACACTCCTCGTGACTCTTGGGATAAAGGATGACAGAAACACCAAAGTGCACCTTCCACCATGAAATATAAAAGATATAAACATAAATAATAAGTGCTGCGCTCGTCCAATAATGTGTAGCTGTGTGATAGTGTGTAATAATACCGGGTATACGGGTAATGTGTTTGTATGCATAGTATCCTGTGATAAATCCAACGGTATTCAAAAGTGAATACCTATCCTATAACCGATATCAGCCTATATAAGAACTAGAATGGCACAATGTGTGTAGGGAACCAGTGTAGATAATCCTCGTACACACCTAGTGCTAATGTAGCATGTGCGAATAAACCTTAAAGTGCTATGGTGTCATTGTGCAACCCGTATAGATAAAATTGTATATAAAAGCCAATAAAATCCTCACAACAAATTATAAATATCACAAAAATAACATGTGCAAAAATATGGACAAGAGAGTGCAAACTATGCAAAATGAATATATATACACAAAAAAAGTGCAAACTATGCAAAATAAATATTGTGCACAAAACGCATCAGTGCAAAACAAGTGTGTGGCATCTGTCTATAAAACCCAAAAGAATTGCCACTAAAGGATGTATTATTGCGTGGAGTCCAAACCAAATCGGTAAAATACATCAAACATATGTGCCGGTGAATATTCAAAAAAAATGTTCAGTGATCCATTAATAATCCAAATGTGCAACAGGTAACCAGTGGGGTGCCAAAAGAGAGAGGGTATATATCCTCTTCGTGCTCAAACACACACAAATGGGTAATGGCCCCTTACCTTGCGGCAATGGGACAACCGCATAGAAAGTAAATGGAGGAGACAAGCTCTCTTTGGGGGTCCCTGGACAGCATAAGAAAGAACAGAAGGATGCCAAATAGTGTAGTATTTTTGAACAGAGCGATGTCTTTATTAAGGTTAAAAGCATGTACTCACATGAAGTAAATGCGCCTCATATACATATCCTACGAGCGGCAAGCTCGTCAATCCAGATCTGTGTCAGTGCCTATCCCGTCCCAAAAAGTGGGAATTAAAAAATAAAAGACATACCCTTACTGGATAACTAGACTCCACGTTATAGGAGCCTAGTAAAGCATGGATTCACACACACACCATTGAAGATCCATCCATTGAAAACAAACGAGAATGGCATTGAAGTCAGCCTTGCTGGTATCTTCTTTCCTTTTCTGATTCTCTGTTCCACTGGCACGTGGCACTCCCCCGCAATCTATGAAGCCTGCTCTGGGCTTGATGATGTCACGAGCAGTCCACCGCTCAAGACTCACACTGTAGTGGTCTTGGGCGGTGGACTGTTCGTAACATATTAAATTCTATTTTATACTTTTTGGAAATTGGAAAACTATTTGAATTGAAAACTATTTGAATTCGAAAAACTTTTTCAAAAAACTTTTCGAATTCGAAAACTATTCGAAACTGATTCGAAAACTTTTCGAAACGATTCTAAAACGAATAAACGAAATGAATCCCGAAAATGAATTAAACGAATGAAATTAATTTATGTAAATAACGAATCGAAACGAAACTAAACAAATTTTTCTGCACATGTCTACACAGGAATGTTAGGCATTGAACTTTGGTATAAGGGCTAAGGCCGTTCCGAGTCATGCTGGAACCCAATCCTCCTTCCGCACCCTCTGCAAGGGACTTATCCTGCCGACTGAGTGGTCCCAAACTGTCTCAGGGCATGAAAAATGACAGAACCGAGACTGTGTGCAGGAGAACAGTCCCAAACACATCTCTGAACAAATAAACTGAAAGAACTGAGGCTAATGCTGGCCATACACTATACAATTTTCTTATTCAATTTCCTTTAGATTTACCTTCAACTATGTAGTACAAGGGCCTGCTTGATTGCATACAAATTGAAAGGGCTTAGGTGTGACCTCATATTATATGGTTTTTGTAAATCTAAAGGAAAGTTGAACAAGAAAATTGTATAGTGTATGGCCAGCCTTAGAATGTGGAAACTGGTCCCAAACACAGCATCAGGTCATGTAAAATGGCAGAATTGAGGCTGTGTGCAGGATAGTGGTTCCAAATACAGCCTCAGAGAATTAAAAAAATAGAAGGGCATTTTCAAGCAACTTCCATTGTGCTTTCATGTTTTGAAACAGAATAACTTGTAAACAGGCCCGGACTGGGACAAAAAATAGGCCTGGGCATTTTAGACTGAGCAGCCAACTTTTCCAGGGACCCGGGGGGGGGGGGGGGGGGGGCTTGGGTGTCAGTAGACAATCGCAGGGGTGTAATGTGCAGGGACACTGTGATATAAAGGGGGCTTCACTGTAGAGGGGCACTGCAATGATTACAGTGCCACTTTACAGTGCAGTCCCCTTTATATTACAGTGCCCCAGTCCTATTGTGGCCATACAATGCTAGTACTGTCTGTCTCCTATTGTGCACACACAGCCCAGTGACACTGACCTGCTCTCTATCTCTGGTGGTGCTGGACAGCATGGCACTCTCTCTCTGGTGGTGATGAGCAGCATGGCACTCTTTTTCTAGTGGTGCTGGACAGCATGGCACTATCTCTCTCTGGTGGTGCTGGACAGCATGGCGCTCTGTTTCTGATGGTGCTGGACAGCATGGCGCTCTCTCTCTGGTGGTGCTGGACATTGTGGCGCTCTCTTTCTGGTGGTGCTGGACAGCGTGGTGCTCTCTTTCTGGTGGTGCTGGACAGCATGGTGCTCTCTTTCTGGTGGTGCTGGACAGCGTGGCGCTCTCTTTCTGGTGGTGCTGGACAGCATGGCGCTCTCTCTCTGGTGGTGCTGGACAGCGTGGCGCTCTCTCGCTGGTGGTGCTGGACAGCGTGGCGCTCTCTCTCTGGTGGTGCTGGACAGCATGGCGCTCTCTCTCTGGTGGTGATGAGCAGCATGGCACTCTCTTTCTAGTGGTGCTGGACAGCATGGCACTATCTCTCTCTGGTGGTGCTGGACAGCATGGCGCTCTGTTTCTGATGGTGCTAGACAGCATGGCGCTCTCTCTCTGGTGGTGCTGGACAGTGTGGTGCTCTCTTTCTGGTGGTGATGGACAGCGTGGCGCTCTCTTTCTGGTGGTGCTGGACAGCATGGCGCTCTCTCTCTGGTGGTGCTGGACAGCGTGGCGCTCTCTCTCTGGTGGTGCTGGACAGCATGGCCCTCTCTCTCTGGTGGTGCTGAACAGCGTGGCGCTCTCTTTCTGGTGGAGTGGGTACAGGGTGGCTCTCTCTGGTGGTGTGGGTACAGCGTGGCTCTCTCTGGTGGTACGGGTACAGCGTGGCTCTCCTGGCTCTCCCTGGTGGTGTGGGTACAGCGTGGCTCTCTCTCCCTGGTGGTGTGGTACAGCGTGGCTCTCTCGGGTGGTGTGGGTACAGCGTGGCTCTCTCTCTCTGGTGGTGCGGGTACAGTGTGGCTCTCACTCTCTGGTGGTGCGGGTACAAAGTGACTCTTGTGCCCCTCTGGTGGTGCGGTACAGCATATCTCTCTCTCTCTCTCGGGTGGTGCGGATACAGCATGGCTCTCTCTGGTGGTGTGGGTACAGCATGGCTCTCTCTCTCTGGTGGTGCGGTACAGCGTGGGTCTCTCTGGTGATGTGGATACAGTGTGGCTCTTTCTCTCTAGTGGTGCGGGTACGGTGTGACGCTCTCTCTCTCTCTCGTGGTGTGGGTACAGCATGGCCCTATCTGGTGGTGCTGGGGCTATTAGTTCCCCCAGCACAGTCCTCTTTCTTTTTCCATGTCTCCTGTAGTAGCCGCTACAGTGTAGCACTCAGCTTGTTTCCAGGTTTTCTCTTCTCCCCCCTCTCCCCTGCAGAGTGCATGCTGGGGACTGTAGCCTGTTTCCTACTGAGAACAATTGGGCCCCCAATCTCTAGGACTACATTTCCCATGATGCCCCTCTAGTTTCTTCTGATTGACCCTCCGCTGTGGCGAATGGAGAGGGAAGAAGAATAGACAGGAAGCTTTCTCATCTCCTGTGTTTCCGACATGAGAAGGGGAGGGGGGGGGAGAGGGGGAAACATCCTGACAACGGCCCGCAGCTCTCCCCCCCTTGCCCCACCGTGCGGACGCCCATGGCCGGAGGAGGAGGAGCAGTCCGTAGGAGCGGAGAGCGGAACTGTCAGCATCGGCTCTGAGGCTGAGCCGTGTGTGTGAGAGAGACACACAGCTCAGCCCATGCAGCCGCTAGTTCCGCCATAGAAGACGCATAGCGGTATGCGAGTGGCGGCCGCGGCCTGTGTTAACCCTGTCCAGGCAGCGGTCGCCGCTCACCTCCCGCTGTGCGGCCTGATCATCAACATGTCACAGAGCGGGCGGCCAGTCCGGGCCTGCTTGTAAAATTAAAATAGAATGTACACTATGAAAGGCATCTTGCTGTGTCACTGTTTGCTACATGTTATGTGACATGCAGTATTTCACATGAAAAATATTCTGCTTTGGATGTAGTACATTAAAAAAATCACAGCAGTTTTCTGAAGTTTCTATTTCCAGGGAAAGGGCATAGTCTAGAAATACATATCAGAACAAACAAAAGAGTGCGTGGAAAGAGGACAGGAAACTAAAAGTGCTGGATGACGTCCACTCCACATATCTGACCTGCAGATAACTGAAGATTGCATACATAGTTGCATAGTTGGTAAGGTTATATAAAGACATCTGTTTTCCATATTCCATACCAGGGGTAGGCAAACTTTCAGGGGTGAAATTCTACCTGGACAACATCGAAGAGATTGAAGATCACTGGGGTGCGATGTCCCCCTTTTTTTTAAAATAAATACATTTACTAGCAAGTCCTCAATAAGAAGTAAAGCCGGCAAGAAGAAATCTTAGGAAAATCGAATAAAACAAATGTTAATGTAAAAATATAAACTAATGCCGTGTGCACACCAGTGGACTTTTGGACGGACTGAACTCCGAAGGACTTTTCAACGGATTCCGACAGAGTTCCAACGAAACGGACTTGCCTACACACGATCACACAAAAGTCCGACTGATTCGAACGTGATGACATAGGACCGGACTAGAATAAGGAAGTTCATAGCCAGTAGCCAATAGCTGCCCTAGCATCCTTTTTGGTCCGTCGGACTATCATACAGACAAACTGATTTTTCGATAGGCCTCAAGTCCATCGGAAAGATTTAAAACATGTTCTATTTGTAAAGTCCGTCAGATTTTTCGACAGAAAAGGTCTGCTGAAGCCCACACACGATCGAATTGTCTGACAGATTCATTCCGTTGGACCTTTGCTGTCGAAAAGTCCGGTCGTGTTTACACAGCATTAGCCTACCTTAAATGATAGCTTTAGCAAGAAACTCTACATTCACTTTGATTCACAAAATTTTTCATGTCTGGGGAGTTATTTGTCACCCCCACAAGACTGATACAGGTGTATAGGCAGAACCACTGGAACCACTTGAACTGCAGGTTGACTTTCTTGACTAATTTCAGGCCTGCTGTGTGCTCCTAGCTCTTGCCAGTGTAAGTAGTAGGTAGGACAGTGTTCAAGGGTCAATAGTATGTAGGGTAGTGTACAGAGGTCAGTAGTATGTAGGGCAGTTTGCAGAGGTCAGTAGGATGTAGGGCAGTGTACAGAGGTCAGTAAGATGTAGGGCAGTTTACAGAGGTCTGTAAGATGTAGGGCAGTGCACACAATTCAGTAGGATGTAGGGCAGTTTACAGAGGTCAGTAAGATGTAGGGCAGTGTACAGAGGTCAGTAAGATGTAGGGCAGTGCACACACGTCAGTAGGATGTAGGGCAGTTTACAGAAGTCAGTAAGATGTAGGGCACTGTACAGAGGTCAGTAAGATGTAGAGCAGTGTACAGAGGTCAGTAGTAGGTAGGGCAGTGTACAGGGGTCATTAGAATGTAGGGCAATGTACAGAGGTCAATAGGATGCAGGGCAGTGTACAGAGGTCAGTAGTAGTTAGGGCAGTGTACAGAGGTCATTAGAATGTAGAGCAGTACACAGAGGTCAGTAGGATATAGGGCAGTGTACAGAGGTCATTAGGATGTAGAGCAGTGTACAGAGGTCAGTAGTAGGTAGGGCAGTGTATAGGGGTCATTAGAATGTAGGGCAGTGTACAGAGGTCAGTAGGATGTAGGGCAGTGTACAGAGGTCATTAGGATGTAGAGCAGTGTACAGAGGTCAGTAGTATGTAGGGCAGTGTACAGTAGTAAGTAGTAGTTAAGGCAGTGTACAGAGGTCAGTAGTATGTAGGGCAGTGTGCAGAGGTCAGTAGAATGTAGGGCAGTGTACAGGGGTCAGTAGGATGTAGGGCAGTGTACAGAGGTCAGTAAGATGTAGGGCAGTGTACAGAGGTCAGTAAGATGTAGGGCAGTGTACAGAGGTCAGTAAGATGTAGGGCAGTGTACAGAGGTTAGTAGTAGTTAGGGAAGTGTATAGAGGTCAGTAGGATATAGGGCAGTGTACAGAGGTCATTAGGATGTAGGGCAGTGTACAGAGGTCAGTAGTAGGTAGGGCAGTGTACAGGGGTCATTAGAATGTAGGACAGTGTACAGGGGTCAATAGGATGTAGGGCAGTGTACAGAGGTCAGTAGGATGTAGGGCAGTGTACAGAGGTCAGCAGGATGTAGGGCAGTGTACAGAGGTCAGTAGGATGTAGGGCAGTGTACAGAGGTCAGTAAGATGTAGGGCAGTGTACAGAGGTCAGTAAGATGTAGGGCAGTGTACAGAGGTCATTAGGATGTAGGGAAGTGTACAGAGGTCATTAGGATGTAGGGCAGTGTACAGAGGTCAGTAGTAGGTAGGGCAGTGTACAGGGGTCATTAGAATGTAGGGCAATGTACAGAGGTCAATAGGATGCAGGGCAGTGTACAGAGGTCAGTAGTAGTTAGGGCAGTGTACAGAGGTCATTAGAATGTAGAGCAGTATACAGAGGTCAGTAGGATATAGGGCAGTGTACAGAGGTCATTAGGATGTAGAGCAGTGTACAGAGGTCAGTAGTAGGTAGGGCAGTGTACAGGGGTCATTAGAATGTAGGGCAGTGTACAGAGGTCAGTAGGATGTAGGGCAGTGTACAGAGGTCATTAGGATGTAGAGCAGTGTACAGAGGTCAGTAGTATGTAGGGCAGTGTACAGTAGTAAGTAGTAGTTAAGGCAGTGTAAAGAGGTCAGTAGTATGTAGGGCAGTGTGCAGAGGTCAGTAGAATGTAGGGCAGTGTACAGGGGTCAGTAGAATGTAGGGCAGTGTACAGAGGTCAGTAAGATGTAGGGCAGTGTACAGAGGTCAGTAAGATGTAGGGCAGTGTACAGAGGTTAGTAGTAGTTAGGGAAGTGTATAGAGGTCAGTAGGATATAGGGCAGTGTACAGAGGTCAGTAGGATGTAGGGCAGTGTACAGAGGTCAGTAGTAGGTAGGGCAGTGTACAGGGGTCATTAGAATGTAGGACAATGTACAGAGGTCAATAGGATGTAGGGCAGTGTACAGGGGTCAATAGGATGTAGGGCAGTGTACAGAGGTCAGTAGGATGTAGGGCAGTGTACAGAGGTCAGTAAGATGTAGGGCAGTGTACAGAGGTCAGTAAGATGTAGGGCAGTGTACAGAGGTCATTAGGATGTAGGGCAGTGTACAGAGGTCAGTAGTAGGTAGGGCAGTGTACAGGGGTCATTAGAATGTAGGGCAATGTACAGAGGTCAATAGGATGTAGGGCAGTGTACAGGGGTCATTAGGATGTAGGGCAGTGTACAGAGGTCAGTAGTAGTTAGGGCAGTGTACAGAGGTCATTAGGATGTAAAGCAGTGTACAGAGGTCATTAGGATGTAGAGCAGTGTACAGAAGTCAGCAGGATGTAGGGCAGTGTACAGAGGTCAGTAAGATGTAGGGCAGTGTACAGAGGTCAGTAAGATGTAGGGCAGTGTACAGAGGTCAGTAAGATGTAGGGCAGTGTACAGAGGTCAGTAGTATGTAGGGCAGTGTACAGAGGTTAGTAGTAGTTAGGGAAGTGTATAGAGGTCAGTAGGATATAGGGCAGTGTACAGAGGTCAGTAGGATGTAGGGCAGTGTACAGAGGTCAGTAGTAGGTAGGGCAGTGTACAGGGGTCATTAGAATGTAGGACAATGTCCAGAGGTCAATAGGATGTAGGGCAGTGTACAGAGGTCAGTAGGATGTAGGGCAGTGTACAGAGGTCAGTAGGATGTAGGGCAGTGTACAGAGGTCAGTAGGATGTAGGGCAGTGTACAGAGGTCAGTAGTAGGTAGGGCAGTGTACAGGGGTCATTAGAATGTAGGGCAATGTACAGAGGTCAATAGGATGTAGGGCAGTGTACAGGGGTCATTAGGATGTAGGGCAGTGTACAGAGGTCAGTAGTAGTTAGGGCAGTGTACAGAGGTCATTAGGATGTAAAGCAGTGCACAGAGGTCATTAGGATGTAGAGCAGTGTACAGAAGTCAGTAGGATGTAGGGCAGTGTACAGAGGTCAGTAAGATGTAGGGCAGTGTACAGAGGTCAGTAAGATGTAGGGCAGTGTACAGAGGTCAGTAAGATGTAGGGCAGTGTATAGAGGTCAGTAGGATATAGGGCAGTGTACAGAGGTCAGTAGGATGTAGGGCAGTGTACAGAGGTCAGTAGTAGGTAGGGCAGTGTACAGGGGTCATTAGAATGTAGGGCAATATACAGAGGTCAATAGGATGTAGGGCAATGTACAGGGGTCATTAGGATGTAGGGCAGTGTACAGAGGTCAGTAGTAGTTAGGACAGTGTACAGAGGTCATTAGGATGTAAAGCAGTGTACAGAAGTCAGTAGGATGTAGGGCAGTGTACAGAGGTCAGTAGTATGTAGGGCAGTGTACAGAGATCATTAGGATGTAGAGCAGTGTACAGAAGTCAGTAGGATGTAGGGCAGTGTACAGAGGTCAGTAGTATGTAGGGCAGTGTACAGAGGTCATTAGGATGTAGAGCAGTGTACAGAGGTCATTAGGATGTAGAGTAGAGCAGTGTACAGAGGTCATTAGGATGTAGAGCAGTGTACAGAGGTCAATAGTAGGTAGGGCAGTGTACAGGGGTCATTAGAATGTAGGGCAGTGTACAGAGGTCAGTAGGATGTAGGACAGTGTACAGAGGTCATTAGGATGTAGAGCAGTGTACAGAGGTCAATAGTATGTAGGGCAGTGTACAGTGGTAAGTAGTAGTTAGGGCAGTGTACAGAGATCAGTAGTATGTAGGGCAGTGTACAGAGGTCAGTAGTATGTAGGGCGGTGTACAGAGGTCAGTAGGCTGTAGGGCAGTGTACAGAGGTTGAATGAATGAAGGATTTGTAGAGCGCTGCAAATGCGAACTAAATCGCCTCAAGGCGCTAATAGGTTAGTAGGATGAAGGGCAGTGTACAGAGGTCAGTAGGATGTAGGGCAGTGTACAGAGGTCAGTAGTCTGTAGGGCAGTTTGCAGAGGTAAGTGGGGTGTAGGGCAGTGTACAGGGGTCAGTAGGATGTAGGGAAGTGTACAGAGGTCAGTAGGATGCAAGGCAGTGTAGACAAGTCAGTAGGATGTAGGGCAGTGTACAGAGGTCAGTAGTAGGTAGTACAGTGTACAGAGGTCAGTAGGATGTAGGGCAGTGTACAGAGGTCAGTAGTATGTAGGGCAGTGTGCAGAGGTCAGTAGTGTGTAGGGCAGTGTACAGGGGTAAGTAGGATGTAGGGCAGTGTACAGAGGTCAGTAGGATGTAGGGCAGTGTACAGAGTTTAGTAAGATGTAGGGCAGTGTACAGAGGTCAGTAGTATGTAGGGCAGTGTACAGAGGTTAGTAGTAGTTAGGGAAGTGTATAGAGGTCAGTAGGATGTAGGGCAGTGTACAGAGGTCAATAGGATGTAGGGCAGTGTACAGGGGTCATCAGGATGTAGGGCAGTGTACAGAAGTCAGTAGTAGTTAGGGCAGTGTACAGAGGTCATTAGGATGTAAAGCAGTGTACAGAGGTCATTAGGATGTAGAGCAGTGTACAGAAGTCAGTAGGATGTAGGGCAGTGTACAGAGGTCAGTAAGATGTAGGGCAGTGTACAGAGGTCAGTAAGATGTAGGGCAGTGTACAGAGGTCAGTAAGATGTAGGGCAGCGTACAGAGGTCAGTAGTATGTAGGGCAGTGTACAGAGGTTAGTAGTAGTTAGGGAAGTGTATAGAGGTCAGTAGGATATAGGGCAGTGTACAGAGGTCAGTAGGATGTAGGGCAGTGTACAGAGGTCAGTAGTAGGTAGGGCAGTGTACAGGGGTCATTAGAATGTAGGGCAATATACAGAGGTCAATAGGATGTAGGGCAGTGTACAGGGGTCATTAGGATGTAGGGCAGTGTACAGAGGTCAGTAGTAGTTAGGGCAGTGTACAGAGGTCATTAGGATGTAAAGCAGTGTACAGAAGTCAGTAGGATGTAGGGCAGTGTACAGAGGTCAGTAGTATGTAGGGCAGTGTACAGAGGTCATTAGGATGTAGAGCAGTGTACAGAAGTCAGTAGGATGTAGGGCAGTGTACAGAGGTCAGTAGTATGTAGGGCAGTGTACAGAGGTCATTAGGATGTAGAGCATTGTACAGAGGTCATTAGGATGTAGAGCAGTGTACAGAGGTCAATAGTAGGTAGGGCAGTGTACAGGGGTCATTACAATGTAGGGCAGTGTACAGAGGTCAGTAGGATGTAGGACAGTGTACAGAGGTCATTAGGATGTAGAGCAGTGTACAGAGGTCAATAGTATGTAGGGCAGTGTACAGTGGTAAGTAGTAGTTAGGGCAGTGTACAGAGGTCAGTAGTATGTAGGGCAGTGTACAGAGGTCAGTAGTATGTAGGGCGGTGTACAGAGGTCAGTAGGCTGTAGGGCAGTGTACAGAGGTTGAATGAATGAATGAATGAATGAAGGATTTGTAGAGCGCTGCAAATGCGAACTAAATCGCCTCAAGGCGCTAGTAGGTTAGTAGGATGAAGGGCAGTGTACAGAGGTCAGTAGGATGTAGGGCAGTGTACAGAGGTCAGTAGTCTGTAGGGCAGTTTGCAGAGGTAAGTGGGATGTAGGGCAGTGTACAGGGGTCAGTAGGATGTAGGGAAGTTTACAGAGGTCAGTAGGATGCAAGGCAGTGTAGACAAGTCAGTAGGATGTAGGGCAGTGTACAGAGGTCAGTAGTAGGTAGTACAGTGTACAGAGGTCAGTAGGATGTAGGGCAGTGTACAGAGGTCAGTAGTATGTAGGGCAGTGTGCAGAGGTCAGTAGTATGTAGGGCAGTGTACAGGGGTAAGTAGGATGTAGGGCAGTGTACAGAGGTCAGTAGGATGTAGGGCAGTGTACAGAGTTTAGTAAGATGTAGGGCAGTGTACAGAGGTCAGTAGTATGTAGGGCAGTGTACAGAGGTTAGTAGTAGTTAGGGAAGTGTATAGAGGTCAGTAGGATGTAGGGCAGTGTACAGAGGTCAGTAGTAGGTAGGGCAGTGTACAGGGGTCATTAGAATGTAGGACAATGTACAGAGGTCAATAGGATGTAGGGCAGTGTACAGGGGTCAATAGGATGTAGGGCAGTGTACAGAGGTCAGTAGGATGTAGGGCAGTGTACAGAGGTCAGTAGGATGTAGGGCAGTATACAGAGGTCAGTAGGATATAGGGCAGTGTACACAGGTCAGTAGTATGTAGGGCAGTGTGCAGAGGTCAGTAGGATGTAGGACAGTGTACAGGGGTCAGTAGGATGTAGGGCAGTGTATAGAGGTCAGTAAGATGTAGGGCAGTTTACAGAGGTCAGTAAGATGTAGGGCAGTGTACAGAGGTCAGTAGTATGTAGGGCAGTGTACAGAGGTTAGTAGTAGTAGTTAGGGAAGTGTACAGAGGTCATTAGGATGTAGGGCAGTGTACAGAGGTCAGTAGTAGATAGGGCAGTGTACAGGGGTCATTAGAATGTAGGGCAATGTACAGAGGTCAATAGGATGTAGGGCAGTGTACAGGGGTCATTAGGATGTAGGGCAGTGTACAGAGGTCATTAGGATGTAAAGCAGTGTACAGAGGTCATTAGGATGTAGAGCAGTGTGCAGAGGTCAGTAGGATGTAGGGCAGTGTACAGAGGTCATTAGGATGTAGGGCAGTGTACAGAGGTCATTAGGATGTAGAGCAGTGTACAGAGGTCAATAGCATGTAGGGCAGTATACAGTGGTAAGTAGTAGTTAGGGCAGTGCACAGAGGTCAGTAGTATGTAGGGTGGTGTACAGAGGTCAGTAGGCTGTAGGGTGGTGTACAGTGGTCAGTAGGATGTAGGGCAGTGTACAGAGGTCAGTAAGATGTAGGGCAGTGTACAGAGGTCAGTAAGATGTAGGGCAGTGTACAGAGGTCAGTAGTATGTAGGGCAGTGTACAGAGGTTAGTAGTAGTTAGGGAAGTGTACAGAGGTCAGTAGGATGTAGGGCAGTGTACAGAGGTCAGTAGGATGTAGGTTCAGTGTACAGGGATCATTAGGATGTAGGGCAGAGGTCAGTAGTAGGTAGGGCAGTGTGCAGAGGCTAGTAGTAGGTAGGGCAGTGTACAGAGGTAATTAGGATGTAGGGCAGTGTATAGGGTTCATTAGGATGTAGGGCAGTGTACAGAGGTCAGTAGGATGCAGGACAGTGTAGACAAGTCAGTAGGATGTAGGGCAGTGTACAGAGGTCAGTAGGGCAGAGGAAAGGGGTGAACAGGGCAGAGGACAGGACATCAGCAGGGTAGAGTACAGGGAGTCAGCAGTGCAGTGTACAGAGGACAAATTATAGTATGGTTATGAGGGCACAATACTAGGGTACAGGAGGGCATGGTACTGGAGGTCAGGACGGCATGGTACACAGAGATCAGGAGGGCATGGTACTGAAGGTCAAGAAGCCATGGTACACAGAGGTCAGGAGGATATGGTACTGGAAGTCAGGAGGCCACGGTACACTGAGGTCAGGAGGGAGTGGCACTGGAGGTCAGGAGGGCATGGTACACAGAGGTCAGGAGGGCATGGTACTGGAGGTCAGGAGGGCACAGTAGATGGAGGTTAGGAAGGCATGGTAGATGGAGGTCAGGAGGGCATGGTACTGGGGGGGCAGGAGGGCATGGTAGACAGAGATCAGAAGGGCATGGTACTGGGGGGCAGGAGGGCACAGTGACGGAGGTCAGGGTACACAAAGGTCAGGAGGGCATGGTACTGCGGGTTAGGAGGGTATGGTACAGGGAAATCAGGAGAGGACTGATGCAGAGTGGCAGAGGGAAGCTGCTGTGGCTGATCTACCTGATGTGGTATGCTGATCACCACTGGTCCCTCCCTCTCATCCATCACATGTGATAACAAAGGCAAGCACTTTGGATGGACTGGAGAGGAGGGCTGGCGGGGATCAGCATACCCTATGTAAAAGAGCCCGGACTTGCTCCAACAGTGCTTTTGAGTCAGACTCGCCACACAAATCCAGGGCTCGCAGCTCGCAGCACTGATGTCCAAGCCGACAGAGCATCCTAGGAGGTGCAGGCATTCCCCGCCCCACAGTCGCATGTTTGCAAGGTGCGTGCCGCAGCCTTGGCTGCGCTCTGACTGTTTCCCGGCTGAAGAGCTCAGGCGACGAAAACCAGAGCTGTTTGTTTCCTGTGCTGCTATGCCGCTAGAACACGAGAGTGGGAAAGGCAGAGACCTGATCGTGATCTACTTGTCACCTACACGTGGTCGACCGGTAGATCACGATCAACACGTTGCCAACCCCCGCTGTATACTGTGTTTCCTAAGGAAAACATTTGTAGCACTACCCCGTAGGAGCCACTTGGTAATTTGTTCGCCGTGCTGCGCCTTGACTCCAAGAACAACCTGGTTGGATGAAAGTCGCTGCAAGCACTTAACCTCCCTGGTGGTATGATTATTTCAGATTTTTGGTGCTGAAAGTGGTACCATTATTTTGCATGGAAATTTGGCGTTTTATATTGTAGGCCTGTAATTCTTATGCAGCTTACACATGGTCGGACTTTTCGACCGACCTGGTCCGACGGACGCCGACGGACCAAATCCGGCGGACAATCCGATCATGTGTGGGCTTCACCGGACCTTCAGCGGATTTTTCCAGTCGCAAATCTGATGGACTTTAGATTTGGAACATGCTTTAAATCTTTACGTCGTAACTCCACCGGACCCAGAAATCCGCTCGTCTGTATGCTAGTCCGACGGACAAAAACTGACGCTAGGGCAGCTATTGGCTACGAACTTCCTTATTTTAGTCCGGTGTACGTCATCACACAGGGCCGGTCCCAGACGGGGTGCACGGGGTGCAGTGCACCCCAGCGCCAGAGAGGTGGGGGCGCTGTAGCGCCAGAGTGCTCCCTTCCCTCCTCCTCCTCCTCCTCTTGTTTGTGTCCTGCGGCGCCTCTCCGCTGGTGTTCTAAGAAAAAAGGCGCTACTCTATTCAGTGCTCAAGCCCCTCCCTCCTTCAGCCAGCCAAAGATGAGAAGGGAGGCAGAGCGGCTGGTCTCTGTGTGGAGAGAGACCAGCCGTGCAGTGAGTGATGTCGCGTGCGGGGGGGGGGGGGGGGAGTGGAGCGGTCCTGTCCGTGCTGACACATTCTCCTCCTCCTCTCTGTGTCTCTCAATCCTGCTGTGTACTCTTCTGTTCTCCACCCGGGCGGCGCGGCTGCACACTCTCCTCTCCAGCTGCCGCCCTGGTGTTTTTATGTACTGTACCCTAATGGAGGGGGGGGTCTGTGGTAATGGAGGGGGGTCCTGCCCTGGGGGGTCTGTAGTAATGGATGGGGCTCTGTCCTGGAGGGTCTGTAGTAATGGAGGGGGCTCTGTCCTGGGGGTCTGTAGTAATGGAGGGGGGGGCTCTGTCCTGGGGGGTCTGTACTAATGGAGGGGGGTCCTGCCCTGGGGGGTCTGTAGTAATGGAGGGGGGCTCTATCCTGGGGGGTCTGTAGTAATGGAGGGGGCTCTGTAGTAATGGAGGGGGGCTCTGTCCTGGGGGGGTCCGTACTAATGGAGGGGGGTCCTGCCCTGGGGGGTCTGTAGTAATGGAGGCGGCTCTGTCCTGGGGGGTCTGTAGTAATGGAGGGGGCTCTATCCTGGGGGGTCTGTAGTAATGGAGGGGGCTCTGTCCTGGGGGGTCTGTAGTAATAGAGGGGGGCTCTATCCTGGGGGGTCTGTAGTAATGGAGGGGGGCTCTATCCTGGGGGGTCTGTAGTAATGGAGATGGCTCTGTCCTGGGGGGGTCTGTACTAATGGAGGGGGGTCCTGTCCTGGGGGGTCTGTAGTAATGGAGGAGGGTCTGTAGTAATGGAGGGGGGTCTGTCCTGGGGGGTCTGTAGTAATGGAGGGGGGCTCTGTCCTGGGGGGTCTAGTAATGGAGGGGGGCTCTGTAGTAATGGAGGGGGGTCTGTCCTGGGGGGTCTGTAGTAATGGAGGAGGGGTTTGTCCTGGGGGGTCTGTAGTAATGGAGGGGGCTCTGTCCTGGGGGGTCTGTAGTAATGGAGGGGGGTCTGTCCTGGGGGGTCTGTAGTAATGGAGGGGGGCTCTGTCCTGGCGGGGTCTGTACTAATGGAGGGGGGGGTCCTGCCCTGGGGGGTCTGTAGTAATGGAGGGGGGCTCTGTCCTGGGGGGTCTGTAGTAATGGAGGGGGGTCTGTCCTGGGGGGTCTGTAGTAATGGAGGGGGCTCTGTCCTGGGGGGTCTGTAGTAATGGAGGGGGCTCTGTCCTGGGGGGTCTGTAGTAATGGAGGGGGGCTCTGTCCTGGGGGATCTGTAGTAATGGAGGGGGGCTCTGTCCTGGGGGGTCTGTACTAATGGAGGGGGCTCTGTCCTGGGGGGTCTGTACTAATGGAGGGGGGCTCTGTCCTGGGGGTGTCTGTACTATTGGAGGGGGGGTCTGTCCTGGGGGGTCTGTACTAATGGAGGGGGTCTGTCCTGGGGGGTCTGTACTAATGAAGGGGGCTCTGTCCTGGGGGGTCTGTACTAATGGAGGGGGGGCTCTGTCCTGGGGGCGTCTGTACTATTGGAGGGGGGTCTGTCCTGGGGGGTCTGTAGTAATGGAGGGGGGCTCTGTCCTGGGGGGTCTGTACTAATGGAGGGGGGTCTGTCCTGGGGGGTCTGTACTAATGGAGGGGGGTCTGTCTTGGGGGGGTCTACACTAATGGAGGGGGGTCTGTCCTGGGGGTCGTTACTAATGGAGGGGGGTCTGTCCTGGGGGGTCTGTACTAATGGAGGGTGGGGTCTGTCCTGGGGGGGTCTGTACTAATGGAGGGGGGTTTTCCTGGGGGGTCTGCTCTGAGTAAGGTCTGTACTGAGGGAGGGGTTTATACTTAGTGCGGGTTCTGCACTGATGGAGGGGGTCTATAGTTAGTGGAGGGGGGTCTGTACTGAGGGGCGACTATAGTTGGTGGAAGGGGGGGTGACCCCAACCCTAGTGATGCCAATGCAGCTGCGGGCTCTTCTTTCCCCCTTCCCTCTCCCCCCTCCCTCTCCCTCTTGCGCACGCTGCTGTACTAGTGAGCAGCGCTTGCCAGCACAGCTGCCCACTATGTATCTTCCCCTGGCTTCATATACCCAGGGAAGAAACAGAATAGAAAAAGGAGCAGAGAAGAGGATTGTGAGACATGTAGTCCCGAGGACTGGCAGCCCCACTGTAACACGGAAACTGCAGCTCACACAGCATGCTCAGCTAAATGGGGGAGAGAGAGAGAGAGAAAGAGAGCCAGGAGCCGGGAAAGCTTTTAGGGAAGTACACCCAGGACTCCAGAGGGAGAGGACAGTGCTGAGGGAACACCATCAGAGAGAGAACCCTGCTGACCTGCGCCACCAGAGGGAAAGCCACACAGCCTAGCGCCATCCCTGGCAGAGAAAGGAATGGAGTCACTGCCGGAATATAGATCTGGGCTCTACCCAGCGGAGTCGCCACGGGCAATTCAGAGTGAGCTGACTCCTGATCAGAGGAACCATCGCTGTATCGCTGGGTCAGGTGAGAGGGCCGATCGGCCATTATCTACTAACGTTCATAGGAAATGCAGTCTCTGATCATCTCCTGTATTATGTCTGCAGTCTCTGATCATCTCCTGTACTATGTCTGCAGTCTCTGATCATCTCCTGTGTTATGTCTGCAGTCTCTGACCATCTCCTGCATTATGTCTGCATTCTCTGATCATCTCCTGTATTATGTCTGCAGTCTCTGATCATCTCCTGTATTATGTCTGCAGTCTCTGATCATCTCCTGTATTATGTCTGCAGTCTCTGATCATCTCCTGTACTATGTCTGCAGTCTCTGACCATCTCCTGTACTATGTCTGCAGTCTCTGATCATCTCCTGTATTATGTCTGCAGTCTCTGATCATCTCCTGTACTATGTCTGCAGTCTCTGATCATCTCCTGTATTATGTCTGCAGTCTCTGATCATCTCCTGTACTATGTCTGCAGTCTCTGATCATCTCCTCTATTATGTCTGCAGTCTCTGATCATCTCCTGTATTATGTCTGCAGTCTCTGATCATCTCCTGTACTATGTCTGCAGTCTCTGATCATCTCCTGTACTATGTCTGCAGTCTCTGATCATCTCCTGTACTATGTCTGCAGTCTCTGATCTTCTCCTGTACCATGTCTGCAGTCTCTGATCATCTCCTGTACCATGTCTGCAGTCTCTGATCATCTCCTGTACTATGTCTGCAGTCTCTGATCATCTCCTGTACTATGTCTGCAGTCTCTGATCATCTCCTGTATTATGTCTGCAGTCTCTGATCATCTCCTGTACTGTGTCTGCAGTCTCTGATCATCTCCTGTACTGTGTCTGCAGTCTCCGACCATCTCCTGTACTGTGTCTGCAGTCTCTGACCATCTCCTGTACTGTGTCTGCAGTCTCCGATCATCTCCTGTACTATGTCTGCAGTCTCTGACCATCTCCTGTACTATGTCTGCAGTCTCTGATCATCTCCTGTATTATGTCTGCAGTCTCTGACCATCTCCTGTATTATGTCTGCATTCTCTGATCCTCTCCTGTATTATGTCTGCAGTCTCTGATCATCTCCTGTATTATGTCTGCAGTCTCTGATCATCTCCTGTACTATGTCTGCAGTCTCTGACCATCTCCTGTACTATGTCTGCAGTCTCTGATCACCTCCTCTATTATGTCTGCAGTCTCTGATCATCTCCTGTACTATGTCTGCAGTCTCTGACCATCTCCTGTACTATGTCTGCAGTCTCTGATCATCTCCTGTATTATGTCTGCAGTCTCTGACCATCTCTTGTATTATGTCTGCATTCTCTGATCATCTCCTGTATTATGTCTGCAGTCTCTGATCATCTCCTGTATTATGTCTGCAGTCTCTGATCATCTCCTGTACTATGTCTGCAGTCTCTGACCATCTCCTGTATTATGTCTGCAGTCTCTGATCATCTCCTGTACTGTGTCTGCAGTCTCTGATCATCTCCTGTACTATGTCTGCAGTCTCTGACCATCTCCTGTACTGTGTCTGCAGTCTCTGATCATCTCCTGTACTGTGTCTGCAGTCTCTGATCATCTCCTGTATTATGTCTGCAGTCTCTGATCATCTCCTGTACTATGTCTGCAGTCTCTGATCATCTCCTGTATTATGTCTGCAGTCTCTGATCATCTCCTGTATTATGTCTGCAGTCTCTGATCATCTCCTGTAGTATGTCTGCAGTCTCTGATCATCTCCTGTATTATGTCTGCAGTCTCTGACCATCTCCTGTACTATGTCTGCAGTCTCTGATCATCTCCTGTATTATGTCTGCAGTCTCTGATCATCTCCTGTACTATGTCTGCAGTCTCTGATCATCTCCTGTACTATGTCTGCAGTCTCTGATCATCTCCTGTACTATGTCTGCAGTCTCTGATCATCTCCTGTACTATGTCTGCAGTCTCTGATCATCTCCTGTACTATGTCTGCAGTCTCTGATCATCTCCTGTATTATGTCTGCAGTCTCTGATCATCTCCTGTACTATGTCTGCAGTCTCTGATCATCTCCTCTATTATGTCTGCAGTCTCTGATCATCTCCTCTATTATGTCTGCAGTCTCTGATCATCTCCTGTACTATGTCTGCAGTCTCTGATCATCTCCTGTACTATGCAGTCTCTGATCATCTCCTGTACCATGTCTGCAGTCTCTGATCATCTCCTGTACTATGTCTGCAGTCTCTGATCATCTCCTGTACTATGTCTGCAGTCTCTGATCATCTCCTGTATTATGTCTGCAGTCTCTGATCATCTCCTGTACTGTGTCTGCAGTCTCTGATCATCTCCTGTACTGTGTCTGCAGTCTCCGACCATCTCCTGTACTGTGTCTGCAGTCTCTGACCATCTCCTGTAATATGTCTGCAGTCTCTGATCATCTCCTGTACTATGTCTGCAGTCTCTGATCATCTCCTGTACTATGTCTGCAGTCTCTGATCATCTCCTGTACTATGTCTGCAGTCTCTGATCATCTCCTGTACTATGTCTGCAGTCTCTGATCATCTCCTGTACTATGTCTGCAGTCTCTGATCATCTCCTGTATTATGTCTGCAGTCTCTGACCATCTCCTGTACTATGTCTGCAGTCTCTGATCATCTCCTGTACTATGTCTGCAGTCTCTGATCATCTCCTGTATTATGTCTGCAGTCTCTGATCATCTCCTGTATTATGTCTGCAGTCTCTGATCATCTCCTGTACTATGTCTGCAGTCTCTGATCATCTCCTCTATTATGTCTGCAGTCTCTGATCATCTCCTGTATTATGTCTGCAGTCTCTGATCATCTCCTGTACTATGTCTGCAGTCTCTGATCATCTCCTGTACTATGTCTGCAGTCTCTGATCATCTCCTGTACCATGTCTGCAGTCTCTGATCATCTCCTGTACTATGTCTGCAGTCTCTGATCATCTCCTGTACTATGTCTGCAGTCTCTGATCATCTCCTGTATTATGTCTGCAGTCTCTGATCATCTCCTGTACTATGTCTGCAGTCTCTGATCATCTCCTGTACTGTGTCTGCAGTCTCCGACCATCTCCTGTACTGTGTCTTCAGTCTCTGATCATCTCCTGTACTGTGTCTGCAGTCTCTGACCATCTCCTGTAATATGTCTGCAGTCTCTGATCATCTCCTGTACTATGTCTGCAGTCTCTGATCATCTCCTGTACTATGTCTGCAGTCTCTGATCATCTCCTGTACTATGTCTGCAGTCTCTGATCATCTCCTGTACTATGTCTGCAGTCTCTGATCATCTCCTGTACTATGTCTGCAGTCTCTGATCATCTCCTGTACTATGTCTGCAGTCTCTGATCATCTCCTGTACTATGTCTGCAGTCTCTGATCATCTCCTGTATTATGTCTGCAGTCTCTGACCATCTCCTGTACTATGTCTGCAGTCTCTGACCATCTCCTGTACTATGTCTGGGGGCTCTTTCTAACAGACTCTCTAACAGAAGCCCTCTCTGTGTGCATCAGAGAGACTCCCCTCCAGGTCTCATTAGTGTACCCTCTTCCTGTATTTTCTTTATTAAAAGATCACAGGAGGATCCCAGGGTAACAAAGACTTCTTAGGGGAGCATCTCTGTGTTTGGGTCGTTGCCATAGAAACATTTGTAAAGGGGAGGAGTTGGTAAGATGACCACGCCCATGTGGGGGCGCCAGAAATATTTCTGCACCCAGGCGCCGGTGACCCTAGGATCGGCCCTGTCATCACGTACGAATCCGTCTGACTTTTGTGTGATCGTTTGTAGGCAAGTCCGATTCGTTAAAAAGTCTGTCGGAAGTCTGCCAAAAGTTTGTCGAAAGTCTGTCAGACAGGCTGTCGGACTTGTGTTGCTGAAAAGTCCGACCGTTTACACGGCATTAGGAATAACACACTTAAATCTGTCCGAACAAGAGTCTAGTAGACATCCCAGGTATGATAAAGTTTGAAACACTAAATCATAAATTATAATATAATAAATAACTATAAATAATTATAAGAAATAATAATATAATAATAATAAAAATGATTCAATAATGTAATCAAATCAAAAACACAGAAATTTGCTCATTTGCAGAATTGTCGCTGTCATTACTTTCAGTGTTTGATGACGGATCTCCCCACAAATCACTATCGCTCAATGATGCAAGTGATTCTAATTTATTATCACTGTTTTCTAGCTGGTCTAAACCTGCTTTTGATGTAAAGGGACGGTTTTGGTTGCTATGGACAATCTCCAGTTTCCAGGCAAAAAGAACAGTTTTTATAATATAAAACTGCATGCAGGGCACTGGAGAAACCACTAGGGACAAAAGGGAGTTGATATAAATTGATACAGTAATGTAATCTGTAAGATTACAGTGTACTGTATGTGTATTGTGTGTTTTACTTTTTGAATTTGGCACCGTTCTCCGTCCCTGTGCGTCGCAACGCTCGTAGGGAACGGAGCCCGGGCACAGTGGTAGATCGAGCGGAGGACGACTCGCTCACACTGTGGGGAGACGTCGCAGGATCCTGGGGACAAGGTAAGTACGCTGTACCTGGATCCTGCGATGCGATTCTGAGTCTGGCTCGGGGTTACCGCTTTTGGTACTGAAAATCCACCCCAAGCCAGACTCGGGAATACCGCCAGGGAGGTTAAAGAACACAAATATAGATACCTTTAACTCAGCTGTGAATTAGCATCAGGAAATAGACACATCACCGTTTAGTGGTAAATTAACTCATAAACCTGTAAAGTCAGCAATAAAAAGTGCATGCAAGACCTAACTGCAAATGTGAATAATAGTACTATAACTAGTTTAGAATGCAATCTAGGAGAATGGCTGGGACAGTGTAATGTCCCCTAAAAGGTACTTTTTAGCAAAAACAATAGGTGATGGTCCCTGTGTAGCAGCTGTAAATGGACAGTTTTTAGTCCTAACTCTTCAGACAGCTAGCGTTGGGGCCCAGTAGTACCATTGGTGCACATGATTTTATTGGTAACTTTATTGTTTGCAAAGGTAAAAAAAAGTACAAACAAAAGCAAACAGTGCTCACATATAAATGGTATACAATGCAAGAACAAAATGTCCATTCAGTATACTGTTAGCTTATATGGAAGGACCATATACAGGATAAGGACATATCAGAGCATAACTCATGCAGAATTCAAAGTTCAAACTCAATGAAACTTCTATCATCCAAGTGAAAATATAATACATATAATACATGTCAGAAAAAAATAAAAAAACAGAATCACTGAGTTAGAAAAAGGATCGAGGTGCGTTTTGGCAAAGCTCAGTCGTGACTGCATGTGACCTTTCTTGAGGAGGGGCTTTTTTCTTGCCACCCTTGCATACAGGCCATATTTGTGGAGAATTTGTGATATTGTTGTCACATGCACACAATGACCACTCTTTGTCATAAATTCCTGCAACTGTTTCAGAGTTGTTTTAGGCCTCTTGGTAGCCTTTCTGACCAGTTTCCTCCTGGATCTTTTATCCAGTTTGGAGCGACGTCCTGCTCCAGGGAGGGTCTGTGTTGTACCAAATATCTTTCACTTCTTATTAATAATAATAATAATAATAATAATAGTAATAGACTTCACTGTGCTTCTAGGGATTGATAAAGAGATCATGCGTTCAATTAAATAAATTGAGTCATTTCCCCCTCACTTCCCTTCTTGGAGCTTTCTCTCACTTCACACATTTATAAATCAGGCCCACAGATAACGATTAAAATCTGATAGTGATTCTTACCCTACCCTCATAAAAACGTTTTGGATAGACCACTACTTTAAAGAGAATGTACAGTATATCTCCTTCTCCTGAAATGCTGGCAGATTAGCAATATGCCAGAAGGGAATTATATCTATACTACCAGAGGTTTACTCATACCTCTATGCGACATACTATACAGCACATTTTTGAAAAGGGAGACAAAGTGGGCGATTGCTGGCTCTCTTGACAGCTGATACTCATCCCCAACAGTCATTCCTTGCATTTCCTCCACATCTGATGCATTATTAACCTCCCTAGAGGAGACTCTTATGCCCCGTACACACGGTCGGATTTTCCGACGGAAAATGTGTGATAGGACCTTGTTGTCGGAAATTCCGACCGTGTGTGGGCTCCATCACACATTTTCCATCGGATTTTCCGACACACAAAGTTTGGGAGCAGGATATAAAATTTTCCGACAACAAAATTCGTTGTCGGAAATTCCGATCGTGTGTACACAAATCCAACGGACAAAGTGCCACGCATGCTCAGAATAAATAAAGAGATGAAAGCTATTGGCCACTGCCCCAATTATAGTCCAGACGTACGTGTTTTACGTCACCGTGTTCAGAACGATCGGATTTTCCGACAACTTTGTGTGACCGTGTGTATGCAAGACAAGTTTGAGCCAACATCTGTCGGAAAAAATCCTAGGATTTTGTTGTCGGAATGTCCGAACAAAGTCCGACCGTGTGTACGGGGCATTACTGTGAATCTTTTGTCTCCTATTATACAGATTTATATTCTGCAATACCACCATACTCCCAAGAGGACCTGTTGGCATTATTGGAGCCGCTAAATTTACTCACTTTGGCGGTAGGGGCCTGTGATTTGCTGTATGCCCCCTTTAAGGTAGAGATGATAACCACAGGAAGGCACGTGGTCCTGACGGGCTACCGATTGAATGGTATAAACGTTATGTGGACTTGTTATCAAGGCACCTTCTATCACTATTTCATGATTGCTTCCAATGTGAATGTCTCCCCTCCTCCTTCTATGAGGCCCATGTAGTACTCATAGCAAACCCGGACAAAGATCATCTCCCGTCCGCATTGTATAGGCCCATCTCCCTACTAAATATGGATTTTAAAATTCTCACAAAAACATTGGCTAGTAGGCTTATGTTGGTCATCCACCACATTATTTCACCAGATCAAACAGGTTTTATGCCTGGTATGGCCACTGATATAAACCTCCTGAGGGTATATACCAGTGATGGCTAACCTTGGCACCCCAGATGTTTTGGAACTACATTTCCCATGATGCTCAACTACACTGCAGAGTGCATGAGCATCATGGGAAAGATAGTTCCAAAACATCTGGAGTGCCAAGGTTCGCCATCACTGGTATATACCCAAATACAACTGGGCCCCAGAAATATCTACTGGGGGGGTCCTTGTGTTTTTAGACTTGGAAAAGGCCTTTGATTCAGTGGATTGGCAGTATATGAGAGAGGTCCTGTCTGTATTTGGTTTTGGCCTAATTTTTCAACATTGGATTTCCCTCCTTTATATATATATATTTTTATTTAAGTCAAGGAGGACGATACATAGGTACGTTGAAAAAAATATCATATTTATAAAAATCCAACAGTAAAACCTTTTGCTTTCTAAGTGGTGCTACAATTTCTAAAGAACTGGAGCAACATTTTTTCAGATATACAAGTGCCCAGTGGCGTCGCTAGGGGGTGGCTTTTGGGGCTATAGCCCCCAATCTGGGGCCCATAGCCCCGAGTCTCTGCAGGGGTCCCCAAGCGGAAGGGAGGCTCTCTGGGGACCCTGATGCAAGGGGGAAGCTCTCTGGGGACCCTGATTTAAGGGAGAGGCTCTCTGGGGACCCTGATTTAGGGGGGGCTCTCTGGGAACCCTGATGTAAGTGGGGGGGCTCTCTGGGGACTCTGATGTAAGGAGGGGCTCTCTGGGGACCCTGATGTAAGGGGGGGGGGCTCTCTGGGGACCCTGATGTAAGTGGGGGGCTCTCTGGGGATATACACACACACACAAATATTACTGTATATACATGTGTATGCCTGCCCAAGCGTATGACTTTCTTTACTACGCTGCTATGGGCTCTAGCCCCAGATCTTTTGTAGACCTAGCAATGCCCCTGCAAGTGCCATGCTTGGATAGAAATAATGTGATTCATTCTTGGGTTCTCCAGCTCTGATATATCATATGTTTCATCTAGGCATGATGAATCAGCTGTACACATAAGGCTACTTTCACACTGAGGCGCTTTACAGGCATTTTAGCTCTCAAAATAGCGCCTGCAAAGCGCCTGTAAAGCACCTCTCCTGTCACTCCAGTGTGAAAGCCTTAGTGCTTTCACACTGGAGCGGTGCACTCGCGGGATGTTAAAAAAAGTCCTGCAAGCAGCATCTTTGGGGCGGTTTAGGAGCGGTGTATACGCCGCTCCTAAACCGCCCCTGACCATTGATATGAATGGGCACTGCTGCCAAAGCACCTGCTAAGCGCTTTGGCAGCGGCAATTTGCAGGCACTATTAACCCCTTCTGCTAGCGGGGGTTAAAAGCTAGTGGCCGAAAAGCACCGCTAAAACGCTTCCACCGCCCCAGTGTGAAAGTGCCCTAAGGGCTGCTATAACAGTGGCTTAGCACTTTTATATTATCACTCTACTATAGGTGTGCATTTAGGTTATATAAATTATTTTTATTTCTCTAGACCAGTGGTGTACAAACTGTGGCCCGCGAACTGGATGCGGCCCTTTGCTAGCCTTTATTTGGCCTTGGGGTATTATTCCTCCCACTGACACTAACAGTGGGGCACTATTCCTGCCCCTGACACCAACAATGGGGCACTATTCCTCACAATGATACCAATCATGGGCACTATTTCTTCTCCTACTGACCACCATGTAATTATTTATTCCTATTGAATCCAGGACATTTTCTACCTTCACTGGCCACAATCTGGCCCCCCTAAAGTCTGAAGGACAATAAAACTTTGTGGAGACCCCTGTTGCAGACAATAGATAATCTTGATTGACTGGTGGCTACAAAATTAATTTTTTGCTGTTTCCATTCATCTTCTTATATATGCTATTTATTAACAGATAACCAAATACCGCATTACTGTGTTTCCTTTAAGGAAAAAAAAAAAGATGCTTTAAAAACATATAACACGACAGATGTGAAAATGGAAACTGAAACTAATCAGAGAACTTATAAAAGCCAGAGAAATCTGGAAAGTATGCATACGCTAGATTCATCAACCGCCTGGTAAGTTTCTACTTCTAGCAACCCGAGTTTATTTTTACTTTTTTGACTTTTTGAGAATCAATCTTTTCGGACTTGTGTGACTATGAGAAAATCACATATTCCATTGTTGTGTCTATTTATTTCTGTTTAGAGATTTGCTTATAATTTCCATGTACAATGGAGTTTATCCTGTTAATTCAGAATGCAGAATGGATGTCCTACAGTCCTATCCTGGCAGGCACATGCCCATGAAATAAATGCGGGGATCTCTGTGAAGCAGAACCATTGCCCGTATTTTTTTTTATTTTGCCAATGATTGTTGTATTGGTGTACGTGTTTTTTTTTTTTTTAAATGACATTGTCATTAGTGGCACCTACCTGAACAATTTTCTTACTTTCAGCCACGGCGCTGAAAGAAACAGTGTGTACATCCATCTTCAGTAGAGTTGAGTTGCGGTTATGTTGTTTTGAATTTGTTTTTTTTTCATCCGTTTTTTAGGTTGAATGTATATATTTATTACCAAGTTTTCAAAGAAATACAAAAGATGAATGGGAAGAATTAACAAATTCACATAAAAATTAGGAATACAACTTGAG
Source organism: Lithobates septentrionalis (assembly GCA_037952835.1). Classification (NCBI taxonomy): domain Eukaryota; kingdom Metazoa; phylum Chordata; class Amphibia; order Anura; family Ranidae; genus Lithobates; species Lithobates septentrionalis. The sequence continues at coordinate 826,663 of JBBDGP010001242.1, forward strand.
ATTGAGCATACAAACATGGTTGTCAGTCAGCATAAACATCTAGATAGAAGGACATTAATCCCTATCAATTACTGATTTGGAGATAGGGATGTCTTCAGGTATTTACCCAGAACTAGAATCAAAGGCATGGGTGGTATTGATAACATCAGGTCAGTTATGTATATAGCTAGCTTATGCAACGCCATATAACACAGAATATTCAAAGAACATATTCAGGAGAGAAAATAAAGCAAAGGGGGGAAGACAGAAGAAAGAGGGAAAAGGAGAGAGGTGGTAGAGGAAGGGAACAGTATGTAGTGGATACGAGTCCTACTATTTGCTGTGTCTCAGCCAATCAGGAGGGAGAGTCCTGGACAGCCGAGACTCTCGTGCAACATTGCTGGATCGAGAGGAGGCTCTGGTAAGTATTAGGGGGGCTCAGGGGGGCTGCTACACCCCAGAATGTTTTTTATCTCAATGCATAGAATGCATTAGGATAAAAAACCTTCTGCCTTTAGAACCACTTTAATTACAGATCTTAATGCAGCTGCATTGTTTTCAACAGAGCCATTCATAAAGATGCGTAAACATGCACTGCGTTAAGATTCTGCTGTTATGGATCTGAATGCATTGCATGTTTACTGTGGATGGCTCCATTAAAAGCAATGCAGCTGCGTTCAGATCCATGATTAAAAAATGCTTGTATATGCGTTTTTTTTTTTTGTTTTTTTTTTTTTTACAGTCATGTAAATAAGGTCTTATTTGTAGAAGAAACTAGTTATAGATGAAGTATAAACAAAAAATATGTTTTTTGCCTAAAAATGGACTTAAATGGAACAGCCATTTATGTTTAAAAAAATGGAAAAGGACACAGACTTTTTCCATTTTCTTTCTGTGGACATAAACTGACTCTGATGTAAGCAGATGTCAATGAATTTACATCCACCCACCCATAGAAATACATTGTGGTTCAGTCTGAAAAACTAACAGACGGATTCAGATTGAGTGCCCATGCTAAAGGGCCCTAATTCTTGATGAAAGGATATCAGGGTTTTCCACTGATTAACCCATCTTATGCCGCATACACACGGGCGGACTTTTCGACCGGACTGGTCCGACAAACTTTCCAGCGGACTTTCGACGGACTTTTGACGGACTTCCGACGGACTTTCTAACGAACGGACTTGCCTACACATGATCACACCAAAGTCCGACGGATTCGTACATGATGACGTACACCGGACTAAAATAAGGAAGTTGATAGCCAGTAGCCCTAGCGTCGGTTTTTGTCCGCCGGACTAGCATACAGACGAGTGGATTTCTGGGTCCGGCGGAGTTACGACGTAAAGATTTGAAGCATGTTCCAAATCTAAAGTCCGTCAGATTTGCGACTGGAAAAGTCCGCTGAAGGTCCGGTGAAGCCCACACATGATCAGATTGTCCGCCGGATTTGGTCCGTTGGCGTCCGTCAGACCAGTCCGGTCGAAAAGTCCGACCGTGTGTACGCCCCATTAGACTTAACTAGACCTAAATTATTCCTCCTTCTCTGTTTCCTCTCTAGTTACCCAATGTATTTTATTCATACCATTTGAACATTTATTTTTGTTATGTTTTTGTTAATTTATTTGCAGTGTTATGCGTTCTCTTTAATTTTGGTAAAAATGAACTAAGGAATATTTCATATAACTATTACAAAACAATTCAATAGATTCTTCTCCACAGAACTACTGTATATTTACTGACAAATCCACTTATGATACAGCGCTACAGTAGTAGAAAATGTTAGATTAGTCTAACTTTCTAATTAAAGTGTCACTTCACCCAGTAGTGATTAGAAATGGGTCAAATATCCCCCAGTTCGGTTCACGCCAGAACTTTCGAACATCGCAAAAGTTTGAAGCCGAGCAACGAACCCCATTAAAATAGTGGCGCTAAGAGTCCTTTCACACTGGCGCATTGGGGCGTTGCTTTACCGTAGTTTTAGCGGTGCATATGGCTGCTAGCGGGGCACTATTAACCCCTGCTAGCGGCCAAAAAGGGTTAAAAGTGGCAATTTGCCAGCTCTGCCCATTGATTTCAATGGGCAGGGGGCGCTTTAAGAGCGGTGTATACACCAGGGCTTGACAAATTTGCTTGGAATCTAGGAGCCAGCTAAAAAAGTTAGGAGCCAGGTTTTTTTTTTTTTTTTTTAAAAAACGACCGACCGCTTTATTTTCAATATAAGAATTAACCAATCTTAAATTTACACAGAGACGACTAGAACGAATGTGACTGCTTTTATTTCCTGCCATGCAGGGACACAAGACCGCCATATTCCCGCTAAGGATCCAATCAGGTCCGCCTGAAAAACTGACAGGCGAACCTGATCAGACAGCCGTGTGAAAGGGGCCAAGCAGGGAGATGACAAATAATAAATTCATTTTAATTAACCACTTCCTTCCCGCAGGACGACTATATACGTCCTGTCTTTGAAGAGAAATACCGTTGTTATGGTAGCAGCTAGCTACCATAACCCCGGTATCTTCTTCAAGAGCCGGCGGTTCTCTTTCAGATAAAAGTGGTCTCTGCAGCAGATTCGCAGCAAGATCACTTTTATCGGCGGCAGGAGAGGGCCCCCCCTACCGCCGCTCTCCGGTGCCCTTCACCGCTTACCGTGGCCGTTGGTAACGGCAGAGGCGATCCGGATCTGTCCCTGGCCTGACATGGAGACGAGTGAGGGGAAGATGGGCCCCCCCCCCGCCCGTCTCCAAGTCATTGCAGGGCGGAAGCGACGTCAAAGCTCTTGAAGGGACATTTTATTTTTTTTTCAAATGACAATTTTTATTTTTTTTTAATGCATTTTAGTGTAAATATGAGATCTGAGGTCTTTTTGACCCCAGATCTCATATTTAAGAGGTCCTGTCATGCTTTTTTTCTATTACAAGGGATGTTTACATTCCTTGTAATAGGAATAAAAGTGACTTTTTTTTTTTTTTTTTAAAGAACAGTGAAAAAATAAAAGTTAAAATAAATAAGAAAAAAAAAAAAAAATTTTTAAATATGCCCCATCCCTTGTAATAGAAATAAAAGTGACACCATTTTTATTTTTTTTAAAAAACAGTGTAAAAATAAAAAGTAAAATATATAAGAAAAAATAATAATTTTTTAAAATGCGCCCCATCCCGCCGAGCTCGCTTGCAGAAGCGAACGCATATGTGAGTAGCACCCGCACATGAAAACGGTGTTCAAACCACACATGTGAGGTATCGCCACGATCGGTAGAGCGAGAGCAATAATTCTAGCCTTAGACCTCCTCTGTAACTTAAAACAAGCAACCTGTAGAATTTTTTAAACGTCGCCTATGGAGATTTTGAAGGGTAAAAGTTTGTCGCCATTCCACGAGCGGACGAAATTTTGAAGCGTGACATGTTGGGAATCAATTTACTCGGCGTAACATTATCTTTCACAATATAAAAAAAATTGGGCTAACTTTACTGTTTTCTTATTTTTTAAATTAAAAAAAGTATTTTTTTCCCAACAAAAGTGCGCTTGTAAGTCCGCTGCGCAAATACGGTGTGACAGAAAGTATTTTAATGACCGCCATTTTATTCTCTAGGGTGTTAGAATAAAAAATATATATAATGTTTGGGGGTTCTAAGTAAAGGGAAGGAGATGAACGGGCAGTGAAAACAGGCAGGGGAAGCTCCATTAGCATTGATGGATGTCTTGTCATACCAACGGCCACCACCAGAGGGCGCCCGATTGCAGAAGGAACCATAGGACTGCAGTAGGCCGCAAAGCCGGGGCCTCAATTACCGGCGCGGCCCAACGCGATCGCGCCGGGAGGGGGGGGGGGTGTCGAACGGACACAGGATACTCCAGCTGTGCTGCCCCAGGCGCCAGGTCGCTAATTCTAGTCGCAAATGCGACCTGGCGCCCGGGGTTTGTCGAGCCCTGGTATACACCGTTCCTAAAGCGCCTCAAAGAAGCTGCTTGCAGGACTTTTTTTGACGTCCTGCCAGCGCCTGCTCCAGTGTGAAAGCCCTCGGGCTTTCACATTGGAGTGACAGGAGAGGAGCTTTACATGCGCTTTGCAGGCGCCATTTTTAGCGCTATAGCGCCTGTCAAGTGCCTCAGTGTGAAAGGGGTCTAAATATACCAACCATACATGCTTTTAAATTAAACATAATTATCATAAAGTGCTGTATGCATGTGCTAAATCCCCCTGAGGAAGACACGTGACTATTTCCTGTGTCGACATGTGATGGGGAGGGGACAGGACGGTGTAGGAGGCAGCTGGCTCTGGTTGCTGCAGAGGGACATGACATTTCACTTGATTTGATATTATCTGCTATAGAGAAGTGCGCTTTAGCACCTACAGCATGTGAGTATCCTGAATGATCTTATTTTAATAAAGAAGTTTTAAAAGGTAAAACACTATACAGACCTTATATTTTATATGTATGGAGGAACACAATACTGGACATCATAGGATCCCATTGAGTCCATATACGCAGAACCCAAGGGTGGTTCACAAGCATGTACTGACCAAACTTAAGTGTGCAGACACACGCCCTGAGGTGGGCAGATTCTCACAGGGGGAGCACAAGTTTGACTCACACGCCTGGAGCACCATCATAAGAAATATTTGCAGCATGTGAACTCTATTATGAATTCACTATGCGCATTTATATTAAGTCACTGTGCACAGATTTTCAGTGACCATCAGTGCCTGCTCATCAGTGCCACCCATCAGTGCCCCCAATTGGTGCTCATCAGTGCCTCCCATCAGTGCCCATCGGTGTCTCTGATCAGTGCCGCCTATCAGTGCCCATAGGTCTCGCCTATCAGTGCCCATCAGTGCTGCCTATCAGAGCCTATCAGTGCAGCATATCAGTGCCTCCTCATCAGTGCCCTTCAGTGCCATCTCATCAGTGCCCATAAGTGCTGCCTCATCAGTGCCCATCAGTGCAACCTCATCAGCGCACATCAGTGAAGGAGAAAAATTACTTATTTACAAAATTTTCTGACAGAAACTAAAAAAACCTTTTTTAAAAAAAAATCAGTCTTTCTTCATTTTTTTAGCAAAAAATAAAAAACCCAGCGGTCATAGGCGTGTGCAGGGGGTGTGCCAAGTGTGCCTGGGCACACCCTAATTACCCCAAGCGCATTAGCATTATCATATTATGCCGGTGGGGAGATGGGAAATATCTCTGACCAGGTCTGCCATTAATAAAGTGCTACCATACCTTTCTTTCACTGCATCGGCTCTGCCATAAGAGTGTGTGTGTGTGTGTGTGTATATATATAATATATATACACATACATACATACATACATACACGCGCATGTGTGTTTGAGCTTTGGGGTACACACCCTAATGCAATAGGCTGCGCACACCTATGCCAGCGGTGATTAAATACCACCAAAAGAAAGCTCTATTTGTGTGAAAAAATGGTCTTCTAGTATTAAATTGTTGTAAACCACACTTTTTTCATTAGCTTGTTGCTCTATTTTTTCCCAATTGTAAAAATAGACAGACTAAAGGATAACTGTTATCAGGTCAGCCAGAAAGACGCCACCGGTGGCGGGGCCGGGCCTGTTGAGGCAGAGGTGTGCAGTTTACACAACCCTGAACATAGGGACCTGATGTCACAAGCAACGTTCTATAGAGATTTCTGCCCATCTCCTCTAGTCTTGATAATAAGCACTACTCATTTCCTGGAGAAGAGGATGTGGCAGAGGATATGAAGTTGTTAGGGCCGAGGCTTTTTATATGCAATGTATCAGTACAGTTAGGCGGGTTATTGTTAAAGGGGAAAAATTAACAGAAAAAAAAAGATGTAAAAGTATTTATTGTACAGCATTTCTTTTTAAAATAATAGGTGTTGCCTTAACATTCATCACACATCCAAGAGGATTATTTCTCAATTACAAAGGGACTTTGGTCCAAAGATTTTCAATAAAGTGTTTGAAGTGTGACAGGGGTCATTTAAAATATGGGCTGTTGGGCTTTTGCATTCTATTTTTTTTAGCGGTGCTTTGCCGTAGTTTTAGCAGTGCTTATGGCTGCTAGCGGGGCACTATTAACACCCGCTAGCGGCCAAAAAAGGGTTAAAAGCAGCAATTTGCCAGCGCTGCCCATTGATTTCAATGGGCAGGGGGCGCTTTAGGAGCAGTGTATACACCGTTCCTAAAGCGCCTCAAAGAAGCTGCTTGCAGGACTTTTTTTGACGTCCTGCCAGCGCACCACTCCAGTGTGAAAGCCCTTGGGCTTTCACATTGGAGTGACAGGAGAGGCGCTTTACATGCGCTTTGCAGGCGCCATTTTTAGCGCTATAGCACCTGTCAAGCGCCTCAGTGTGAAAGGGGTCTAAATATACCAACCATACATGCTTTTAAATTAAACATAATTATCATAAAGTGCTGTATGCATGTGCTAAATCCCCCTGAGGAAGACACGTGACTATTTCCTGTGTCGACATGTGATGGGGAGGGGACAGGACGGTGTAGGAGGCAGCTGGCTCTGGTTGCTGCAGAGGGACATGACATTTCACTTGATTTGATATTATCTGCTATAGAGAAGTGCGCTTTAGCACCTACAGCATGTGAGTATCCTGAATGATCTTATTTTAATAAAGAAGTTTTAAAAGGTAAAACACTATACAGACCTTATATTTTATATGTATGGAGGAACACAATACTGGACATCATAGGATCCCATTGAGTCCATATACGCAGAACCCAAGGGTGGTTCACAAGCATGTACTGACCAAACTTAAGTGTGCAGACACACGCCCTGAGGTGGGCAGATTCTCACAGGGGGAGCACAAGTTTGACTCACACGCCTGGAGCACCATCATAAGAAATATTTGCAGCATGTGAACTCTATTATGAATTCACTATGCGCATTTATATTAAGTCACTGTGCACAGATTTTCAGTGACCATCAGTGCCTGCTCATCAGTGCCACCCATCAGTGCCCCCAATTGGTGCTCATCAGTGCCTCCCATCAGTGCCCATCGGTGTCTCTGATCAGTGCCGCCTATCAGTGCCCATAGGTCTCGCCTATCAGTGCCCATCAGTGCTGCCTATCAGAGCCTATCAGTGCAGCATATCAGTGCCTCCTCATCAGTGCCCTTCAGTGCCATCTCATCAGTGCCCATAAGTGCTGCCTCATCAGTGCCCATCAGTGCAACCTCATCAGCGCACATCAGTGAAGGAGAAAAATTACTTATTTACAAAATTTTCTGACAGAAACTAAAAAAACCTTTTTTAAAAAAAAATCAGTCTTTCTTCATTTTTTTAGCAAAAAATAAAAAACCCAGCGGTCATAGGCGTGTGCAGGGGGTGTGCCAAGTGTGCCTGGGCACACCCTAATTACCCCAAGCGCATTAGCATTATCATATTATGCCGGTGGGGAGATGGGAAATATCTCTGACCAGGTCTGCCATTAATAAAGTGCTACCATACCTTTCTTTCACTGCATCGGCTCTGCCATAAGAGTGTGTGTGTGTGTGTGTGTATATATATAATATATATACACATACATACATACATACATACACGCGCATGTGTGTTTGAGCTTTGGGGTACACACCCTAATGCAATAGGCTGCGCACACCTATGCCAGCGGTGATTAAATACCACCAAAAGAAAGCTCTATTTGTGTGAAAAAATGGTCTTCTAGTATTAAATTGTTGTAAACCACACTTTTTTCATTAGCTTGTTGCTCTATTTGTTCCCAATTGTAAAAATAGACAGACTAAAGGATAACTGTTATCAGGTCAGCCAGAAAGACGCCACCGGTGGCGGGGCCGGGCCTGTTGAGGCAGAGGTGTGCAGTTTACACAACCCTGAACATAGGGACCTGATGTCACAAGCAACGTTCTATAGAGATTTCTGCCCATCTCCTCTAGTCTTGATAATAAGCACTACTCATTTCCTGGAGAAGAGGATGTGGCAGAGGATATGAAGTTGTTAGGGCCGAGGCTTTTTATATGCAATGTATCAGTACAGTTAGGCGGGTTATTGTTAAAGGGGAAAAATTAACAGAAAAAAAAAGATGTAAAAGTATTTATTGTACAGCATTTCTTTTTAAAATAATAGGTGTTGCCTTAACATTCATCACACATCCAAGAGGATTATTTCTCAATTACAAAGGGACTTTGGTCCAAAGATTTTCAATAAAGTGTTTGAAGTGTGACAGGGGTCATTTAAAATATGGGCTGTTGGGCTTTTGCATTCTATTTTTTTTAGCGGTGCTTTGCCGTAGTTTTAGCAGTGCTTATGGCTGCTAGCGGGGCACTATTAACACCCGCTAGCGGCCAAAAAAGGGTTAAAAGCAGCAATTTGCCAGCGCTGCCCATTGATTTCAATGGGCAGGGGGCGCTTTAGGAGCAGTGTATACACCGTTCCTAAAGCGCCTCAAAGAAGCTGCTTGCAGGACTTTTTTTGACGTCCTGCCAGCGCACCACTCCAGTGTGAAAGCCCTTGGGCTTTCACATTGGAGTGACAGGAGAGGCGCTTTACATGCGCTTTGCAGGCGCCATTTTTAGCGCTATAGCACCTGTCAAGCGCCTCAGTGTGAAAGGGGTCTAAATATACCAACCATACATGCTTTTAAATTAAACATAATTATCATAAAGTGCTGTATGCATGTGCTAAATCCCCCTGAGGAAGACACGTGACTATTTCCTGTGTCGACATATGTTGGGGAGGGGATAGGACGGTGTAGGAGGCAGCTGGCTCTGCTTGCTGCACAGGGACATGACATTTCACTTGATTTGATATTATCTGCTATAGAGAGGTGCGCTTTAGCACCTACAGTATGTGACTATCCTGAATGATCTTATTTTAATAAAGAAGTTTTAAAAGGTAAAACACTATACAGACCTTATATTTTATATGTATGGGGGAACACAATACTGGACATCGTAGGATCCCATTGAGTCCATATACGCAGAACCCAAGGGTGGTTCACAAGCGTGTACTGACCAAACTTAAGTGTGCGGACACACGCCCTGAGGTGGGCAGATTCTCACAGGGGGAGCACAAGTTTGACTCACACGCCTGGAGCACCATCATAAGAAATATTTGCAGCATGTGAACTCTATTATAAATTCACTATGCACATTTATATTAAGTCACTGTGCACAGATTTTCAGTGACCATCAGTGCCTGCTCATCAGTGCCACCCATCAGTACCCCCAATCGGTGCTCATCGGTGTCTCTGATCAGTGCCGCCTATCAGTGCCGCCTATCAGTGCCGCCTATCAGTGCCCATAAGTGCCGCCTATCAGTGCCCATCAGTGCTGCCTATCAGAGCCTATCAGTGCAGCATATCAGTGCCTCCTCATCAGTGCCCTTCAGTGCCATCATATATATACATACACATACCTCCCAACTTTTGAACTTCAGAAAGAGGGACACTTATGGGAGGAGGCGACTGAACGCGCGCTATGTGCACTGCGGCAAAAAGAAAGATTCTCACTAATGCATACAAAAACCCCAGCACAGTCATTTCAAAAAATAGGAATAAAAAGCTTCCATTACAAATGATTTTGCATAAACTATGGAAGTGTGCATTACACAAAGTGTGGAAGGATTCAGGAGTGCATTATGTACAGAGTGCAGGGTTCAGGATAGGGCTAGATACAGAGTGCATGGTTCTGGAGTGTGTTATGCACAAGGTGCAGGGTTCTGGAGTTACATATAGAGTGCAGGGTATTGACATGTGTTATGTACAGAGTGCAGGCACAGTGCATGGTTCTGGAGTGCGTTACGTACAGAGTGCAAGGGTTCAAGAGTGCTAGGTACAGAGTGCAGTCATCCATCCACATGTCACTATTGCCCTTCTCCTCAACTATAACATCTGAAACCCCTCTCCCTACACACACATATATATATAACACACACCACACCACACCCACACAGATATAACACACACCACACCACACACACATAACACACACACATACATAACACACACACACACATACAACACACACCACACCACACACACACAGATATAACACACACCACACCACACACACACATAACACACACCACACGACACACACATAACACACACACATACATAACACACACACACATACAACACACACCACACCACACACACACATACATAACACACACACACACACACACACACATACAACACGCACCACACACACACACAGATATAACACACACCACACCACACACACCACACACATAACACACACACACATACAACACACACCACACCACACACACATATAACACACACCACACACATAACACACACAACACCACACACACACAACACACACACACATACAACACACACCACACACACACACAGATATAACACACACCACACACACACAGATATAACACACACCACACCAAACACACACCACACCACACACACACATAACACACACACACATACAACACACACCACACCACACACACATACAACACACACCACACACACCACACACACATAACACACACTTTTGTAAAAGTAGCACCTTTCTGTAGATGTCTTCTATCCAGTGCAGCCACAGCTTCCTTCTCCTTTCAGTGCACTGGGTATCTTCGACTCCTGGAGCAGGAAGGAGATAATGATTAGGGGGCAGCTCACCCCCCTCCCCCCTCCTCCCTCCTCCCTCCTCACACACGCTGCAGTCAGACTTTCACTTGTCCCGACTTTAGTGCAGACTGCAGAGCAGAGAGCCTGTTGAAGGAGCCGAGCTGAGCTGTTACTTTCACTTTCAACTGCAGAAGTCAGGCTTATGTATTTAGGTGAAAGTGGGGAGCTGCCTGTGAGTGCAGGGCTAATGGAGGCTGAAAAAACTCTGGGGGAGAGGAATAGATAGCTGATCCCGGCCAGCAATCTATGAATGCCGGTGTTGTGTCACCGGCTCTTTCGCTATGCACTGGTTTGACAGAGGGGCGGGTCTGGATAGCAGTCCCGCCCCTACCCGACATCACACTCTCTTTTTGACAGGTGAAGTCTCTCATTGGGGCTGCACAGTGCACATCCAGCTGACTTGTTAGGCAATCCCTGGCTGTACTGGATGTACACACTGCTGCAGGTCCTATTGAGAGAAAAATTAGCTTGTAGTCAACAGCATTATGCGGGACAAATCACCTGTATGGCGGGATAGCGGGACAGAGGTGTCAAAGCGGGAAAGTCCCGCCCAATCCGGGACTGTTGGGAGGTATGCATACATACCTACATACATACGCGCGCATATGTGTTTGAGTCTTGGGGTGCACACTCTAATGCAATAGGCTGCGCACACCTATGCCAGCGGTGATTAAATACCACCAAAAGAAAGCTCTATTTGTGTGGAAAAATGGTCTTTTCCTAGTATTAAATTGTTGCAAAGCACACTTTTTTCATTAGCTTGTTGCTGTATTTGTTCCCAATTGTAAAAATAGACAGACTAAAGGATAACTGTTATCAGGTCAGCCAGAAAGACGCCGCTGGTGGCGGGGCCGCCTGTTGAGGCAGAGGCACGCAGTTTACACAACCCTGAACATAGGGACCTGATGTCACAAGCAACGTTCTATAGAGACTTTCTGCCCATCTCCTCTAGTCTTGTTCATGAGTACTACTCATTTCCTGGAGAAGAGGATGTGGCAGAGGATATGAAGTTGTTAGGGCCTGAGGCGTTTTATATGCGATGTATCAGTACAGTTAGGCGGGTTATTGTTAAAGGGGCAAAAAGATGTAAAAGTATTTATTGTACAGCATTTCTTTTTAAAATAATAGGTGTTGCCATAACATTCATCACACATCCAAGAGGATTATTTCTCAATACAAAGGGACTTTGGTCCAAAGATTTTCAATAAAGTGTTGTAAGTGTGACAGGGGTCATTTAAAATATGGGCTGTTGGGCTTTCGCATTTTATTTTTTTTAATGTTCTGATTTCCTTTCTATGCTGGCCAGCAAAACTTCTCTTTTTCTTCTGTCTCTCTCCCAGCATCACAGGTTAAAACGTTTTACTTTTTAAGTTCCAGCATCTAAAGGGTTAACAACTCTCGCTCAAGTTTCTGCTCATTAAGCAGGCTTTTTTTTTTTAGAAAGTTTTATCTCTTACGGGTTTTTGAGTAGGATATCTTTGTTTTATATTCATGTGTATGTATATTAAATGGTAAATATTGCATAAATGATGTTGAATCTATAAATAATTGGAGTATATTCAAATCACACTGCTCTGCTGCCGTGCATTTAACATTTTTATCTGCGTTGCCTTTCCAATGCTCCTTGCTGCAGTGACCAGTTACAGGTGGGGGCAATAACCACTTGTTTGTACTATGAATTATATTGGCCAATAAGGATGGGCTCAGGCTTGTTCACAACTCCACGTGCCCGCCAGGAAGCTGACACTGCGCAGCGCCAATCACGGGCAGTGAGACATTTCCTGGTCCGCGGCTGCAAAGATCAGGAAATGTCTCACTACCTGTGATTAGCGCTGCGCAGTGTCAGCTTCGCAAATTCGGCGGGCGCGGGCACATGGAGTTGTGAACACGGCTGAGCCCATCCTTATTGGCGAGGCAACGCACTTTGCTGCCATAGTGCTGTAGGCTGGGTGTTCAGTGTGTTCCTGTGCCTTTAAGAAGGGGTGGGCTCCCTTCAGGTTTATCTTCCCTACACCTGTCCATCTAAGGCCTGATTCACACCTATGCATTTCTAGTGCTTTATGCATTTTCCAGATTTGCACTACAGTCCATTTAACCGCTTGCCAAAAAGCCGGCGTCATTTTACTGCGGCAAGTCGTCACGATCCCTCAAAACGTTGTAGCTATAGGTCGGCTCGTGGGATCGGGATAGCATGCGCGCCCGATGCTCGTGGCCGATGGTCACAATGACCACCGGCCACTAGCGAGGTGTGTGTGTGTAAACACACAAATCCCTGTTCTGTTCTGTGAAGAGTGACAGATCGTGTGTTTTTATTAGCTAGGAACCACGATCCGTCACTTCCTCTAGGTCAGTCCCCTCTCCCTACAGTTAGAAACACATTGAGGGAACACAGTTAACCCCTTGATCGCCCCCTAGTGTTAACCACTTCCCTGCCAGTGACATTTTTACATTAATTACTGCATTTTTATAATTGACAATTTTTATTAAAGTTTAAAAGTTACAAAGCAAAAATACGAGGCTCAAAAACACAAAGACAAGGGGGGATAGTGGGATAAAACAAACACAGAAGGGGTAAGGGGTGGGGAATAAGAAAGCATCAGCAGTCATCCAAAGGTTGCGTAAGTGCATCCTGCAAATATCAGACATTAGGCTTAGTTGGTTGAAGGACCAGGGTTGAGGCTCGGCTCTAACCCAACCCAGTGATAGTACCTATAAACCTGTATGCAGGTCCCAAACATCAATTAAACCTACCCTGAGGAAGACAATGTTTCTGCAAATGCAAAGATTGTTTTTCTTAACCACTTGAGCCCCGGACCATTATGCTGCCTAAGGACCAGAGGTCTTTTTCCAATTTGGCACTGCGTCGCTTTAACTGCTAATTGCGCGGTCATGCTGTACCCAAACGAAATTTGCGTCCTTTTCTTCCCACAAATAGAGCTTTCTTTTGATGGTATTTGATCACCTCTGCGGTTTTTATTTTTTGCGCTATAAATGGAAAAAGACCGAAAATTTTGAAAAAAAATGATATTTTCTACTTTTTGTTATAAAAAAAATCCAATAAACTCAATTTTAGTCATACATTTAGGCCAAAATGTATTCGGCCACATGTTTTTGGTAAAAAAAATGTCAATAAGCGTATATTTATTGGTTTGCGCAAAAGTTATAGCGTCTACAAACTAGGGTACATTTTCTGTAATTTACACAGCTTTTAGTTTATGACTGCCTATGTCATTTCTTGAGGTGCTAAAATGGCAGGGCAGTACAAAACCCCCCCAAATGACCCCATTGTGGAAAGTAGACACCCCAAGGAAATTGCTGAGAGGCATGTTGAACCCATTGAATATTTATTTTTTTTGTCCCAAGTGATTGAATAATGACAAAAAAAAAAAAAATATTTACAAAAAGTTGTCACTAAATGATATATTGCTCACACAGGCCATGGGCCTATGTGGAATTGCACCCCAAAATACATTCTGCTGCTTCTCCTGAATATGGGGATACCACATGTGTGGGACTTTTTGGGAGCCTAGCCGCGTACGGGGCCCCGAAATCCAATCACCGCCTTCAGGATTTCTAAGGGCGTAAATTTATGATTTCACTCTTTACTGCCTATCACAGTTTCGGAGGCCATGGAATGCCCAGGTGGCACAAAACCCCCCCAAATGACCCCATTTTGGAAAGTAGACACCCCAAGCTATTTCCAGAGAGGCATATTGAGTCCATGGAATATTTTATATTTTGACACAAGTTGCGGGAAAGTGACACATTTTTTTTTTTTTTTTTTTGCACAAAGTTGTCACTAAATGATATATTGCTCACACGGGCCATGGGCATATGTGGAATTGCACCCCAAAATACATTTAGCTACTTCTCCTGAGTACGGGGATACCACATGTGTGGGGCTTTTTGGGAGCCTAGCCGTGTACGGGACCCCGAAAACCAATCACCGCCTTCAGGATTTCTAAGGGTGAAAATTTTTGATTTCACTCTTCACTGCCTATCACAGTTTCGGAGGCCATGGAATGCCCAGGTGGCACAAAACCCCCCCAAATGACCCCATTTTGGAAAGTAGACACCCCAAGCTATTTGCTGAGAGGCATGGTGAGTAGTTTGCAGCTCTCATTTGTTTTTGAAAATGAAGAAAGACAAGAAAAAACTTTTTTTTTTTCTTTTTTCAATTTTCAAAACTTTGTGACAAAAAGTGAGGTCTGCAAAATACTCACTATACCTCTCATCAAATAGCTTGGGGTGTCTACTTTCCAAAATGGGGTCATTTGGGGGGGGGTTTGTGCCACCTGGGCATTCCATGGTCTCCGAAACTGTGATAAGCAGTCAAGAGAGAAATCAAAAATTCACGCCCTTAGAAAGCCTGAAGGCGGTGCTTGGTTTTCGGGGTTCCGTACGCAGCTAGGCTCCCAAAAAGTCTCACACATGTGGTATCCCCGTACTCAGGAGAAGCAGCAGAATGTATTTTGGGGTATAATTTCACATATTCCCATGGCATGTTTGAGCAATATATCATTTAGTGACAATTTTGTGCAAAAAAAAAAAAAAATTGTCTCTTTCCCGCAACTTGTGTCGCAATATAAAATATTCCATGGACTCGACATGCCTCTCAGCAAATAGCTTGGGGTGTCTACTTTCCAAAATGGGGTCATTTGGGGGGGTTTTGAACTGTCCTGGCATTTTATGCACAACATTTAGAAGCTTATGTCACACATCACCCACTCTTCTAACCACTTGAAGACAAAGCCCTTTCTGACACTTATTGTTTACATGAAAAAGTTTTTTTTTTTTGCAAGAAAATTACTTTGAACCCCCAAACATTATATATTTTTTTAAAGCAAATGCCCTACAGATTAAAATGGTGGGTGTTTCATTTTTTTTTTCCACACAGTATTTGCGCAGCGATTTTTCAAACGCATTTTTTGGGGAAAAAACACACTTTTTTAAATTTTAATGCACTAAAACACACTATATTGCCCAAATGTTTGATGAAATAAAAAAGATGATCTTAGGCCGAGTACATGGATACCAAACATGACATGCTTTACAATTGCGCACAAACGTGCAGTGGCAACAAAATAAATACATTTTTAAAAGCCTTTAAAAGCCTTTACAGGTTACCACTTTAGATTTACAGAGGAGGTCTACTGCAAAAATTACTGCCCTCGATCTAACCTTCGCGGTGATACCTCACATGCATGGTGCAATTGCTGTTTACGTTTGACGACAGACCGCCGCTTGCGTTCGCCTTAGTGCGAGAGCAGGGGGCGACAGGGGTGCTTTTTTTTTTTTTTTTTTTTTTCTTTATTATTTTTTTGCTTTTTTATCTTATTTTTAAACTGTTCCTTTCATTTTTATTTTTTTTAATCATTTTTATTGTTATCTCGGGGAATGTAAATATCCCCTATGATAGCAATAGGTAGTGACAGGTACTCTTTTTTGAAAAAATTGGGGTCTATTAGACCCTAGATCTCTCCTCTGCCCTCAAAGCCTCTGACCACACCAAGATCGGTGTGATAAAATGCTTCCCCAATTTCCCAATGGCGCTATTTACATCCAGCGAAATCTAAGTCATAAAATGCTCATAGCTTCCGGTTTCTTAGGCCATAGAGATGTTTGGAGCCACTCTGGTCTCTGATCAGCTCTATGGTCAGCTGGCTGAATCACCGGCTGCATTTTCAGGTTCCCTGTTGAGACAGGAGAGCCAGAGAAAAACACGGAAGACGGTGGGGGGGGGGGGCATTCCCTCCCACGGCTTGTAAAAGCAGTCTAGAGGCTAATTAGCCGCTAGGATTGCTTTTACATGAAAGCCGACCGCTGATGATGATGATACCAAGATGATACCTAAACCTGCAGGCATCATTCTGGTATAACCACTCAAAGTTGTGAATGGCGTACCTGAAGACAAAAAAATGGTTAACAATAAAGCACAGTAAACGGTAAAGTATAAAAAATTGCATACCTGAAAAGCAAACATGATAAAACATAATAACAATAAAACATTGCAGAATAGAATACAGTAAAAAAGAGCAGAACAATAGAGAGAATAGAGAGAGAGAGAACAATAAAACGACAACTATTTTTTTTTATTTTATATATATATATATATTTTTTTTTTTTTTTTTTACACTTTTTCTGTAACTAACTTTTATAACTGTAACCGGTTCCAGATTCGGGTCTCTCAAAATGCGATGGCATCTTGGGAGACCCTGTGAAAGTGTGCCTAGTCTGTGCAATGCTGTACCCTACGCTAATACTCAACTAGTGCATGGTAGCGTTCAAAACATTCACCAATGCAAAGACCAGGATTGTCAGGACAGGAGGGACAATAATAGCGGGTGTCACGCCTATATCCGCGCTAGCTGCAGACACAATATCTTTTTTGGGGGCGTTCGCTGGGTAGGGGTACTCGGGAGGACATAAAGAAAATGCCTCTCATGCAGCCGACTGCATTTGGTTGGGGATGTGAATGGGGGAAGTACGGGCGCTGCAGAAGCGGTGGGTTCCCAATTAGGATTGGCGAATGCAGTAGGAAGGGCACTATGGGCACGACGGGCCTGTGTTTGTCTTTTTGGTGGCAGCGGGACACTACTTGTGCTTGCCACCTCACCAGCTTGAACTGCACTTATGGGACTCGCCACGTCACCAAGTGTTACTGCAGTGCTGGTTTGACTACGACCGGGGTGTACTAGGCCGCTGGCGCTTGCCAGTTCACCAAAACGCTACCAAAAAATCTGTTGGCGATCGCAGGGATCAGGCCTGACTCTGCGAACGCTGCAGTTATGCGTTTTAGTCTTTTGTAAGTGACAGTGATCGATCGATACTGCACTTGGGTGGGCTGGGCCGGGCGGAGGGGCAAAACGCAGGTGCTAGCAGGTATCTGGGCTGATCCCGCTAACACTGCGTTTGTGAGAACCCTAAACTGCTGGGGATGCTAGTATAGATCTGATCGGATCAGATATTGATCCGTTCAGATACTATACCACTAAGGGTGGTGTACAGTGCGTGCGTGGGTGTTAGCGGTACTGACGCTGCCTGGGGCTGGTGCTTGCCAGTTCACCAAAATACTACCAAAAAAACTGTTAGCGATCGCAGGGATCAGGCCTGACTCTGCGAACGATGCAGTTATGCATTTAGTGTTTTGTAAGTGTCAGTGATCGATCGATACTGCACTTGGGTGGGCTGGGCTGGGCCGGGCGGAGGGGCAAAACGCAGGTGCTAGCAGGTATCTGGGCTGATTCCGCTAACACTGCGTTTTTGGGAACCCTAAACTGCTGGGGACACTAGTATAGATCTGATCGGATCAGATATTGATCCGTTCAGATACTATACCACTAAGGGAGGCGTATGCTGCGTGCGTGGGTGTTAGCGGTACTGGCGCTAACCTGACCCTGCCTGGGGCTGGTGCTTGCCAGTTCACCAAAATACTACCAAAAAAACTGTTAGCGATCGCAGGGATCAGGCCTGACTCTGCGAACGCTGCAGTTATGCGTTTAGTCTTTTGTAAGTGACAGTGATCGATCGATACTGCACTTGGGTGGGCTGGGCTGGGCCGAGCGGAGGGGCAAAACGCAGGTGCTAGCAGGTATCTGGGCTGATCCCGCTAACACTGCGTTTTTGGGAACCCTAAACTGCTGGGGACGCTAGTATAGATCTGATCGGATCAGATATTGATGCGTTCAGATACTATACCACTAAGGGAGGCGTATGCTGCGTGCGTGGGTGTTAGCGGTACTGGCGCTAATCTGACGCTGCCTGGGGCGACGCATATCACCGCCGGGCGATCAGGGGGCTAAACCTTTATTCGGTAATAAACGGCGGGTGCCCTGACACTATAAAAAATAAACAAACTAACCAGCGTCAACCGTAACGGTTATACGGTGATCAGTGGTGAAAGGGTTAACTAGGGGGCAATTAAGGGGTTAAAACATTTATTCGGTAGTATATGGGGGTCCCTGACGCTATAAAACGCTGACGGCGAACCTAAATATTTATGTCCCTAACTAGCGTCACCAGAGACACTAATGATCGCTTAGTGACACTGGTGACAGGGGGTGATCAAGGGGTTAAAACTTTATTAGGGGGGGTTAGGGGGGTACCCTAGACCTAAAGGGGGGTAACAGTATCTGTCCCAACACTGTAACTGTCACAAACTGACACTATGCAGTAATCAGAAAAAAAAAAAAAAAAACTGCTGGTGTCAGTTTGTGACAGGGGGGGGGGGGGGGGTGATTGGGGGGGGGATCGGGGGGCGATCGGGGGGGGGGGGGGATCGGGGTGTTTTGTGTGCCTGGCATGTTCTACTGTGTGTGTGTGTGTTGGTGCACTCACATTGATGTCTTCTCTCCTCGGGCCGGAACGGAAATTACCAAGCCGAGGAGAGATGACATCATTTCCTTTGCTGCTGTTTAGCATACAGCAGCAAAGGAATGATTCGATTGGCCGGCGGCGATCGCGAGGGGGGGGCCACGAACGGATGGTCTCCCCCTCACCACCGATCGCCGCTGGACAAACGACGACCGCCTCGGGCACCGGGGGGGGGGGTCCGATCGGACCCCCCCACCCGCGGAAGGCAAATCACGTACCCTGTACGTGATTATGCCTGTCCGTGCCACTTTGCCGACGTACATCGGCGTGAGGCAGTCGTCAAGTGGTTAAACAATAAGGGGAAGGGGCGTTAGTAAAAGAGGAAAAAAGAGAGGAGAAAAAGTATGTAAGAGAGTGTTTCCAATCACTGCATTTTAATAGCTCTGATCACTGTATAAATGACAATGGTCTCAAAAATGTGTCAAAAGTGTCTGATGTGTCCGCCATAATGTCGCAGTCCCAATAAAAATCGCAGATCGCCGTCATTACTAGTAAAAAATAAATAAATAAAAATGCTATAAATCTATCCCCTATTTTTGTAGGCGCTATAACTTTTGCGCAAACCAATCAATATACGCTTATTGCGATTTTTTTTACCAAAAATATGGAGAATAATACATATCAGTCTAAACTGAGAAAAAATTAGCTTTTTTTTTAAAAAAAAATGGGGATATTTATTATAGCAAAAAGTACAAAATATTGTGTTTTTTTCAAATTTGTCGCTCTTTTTTTGTTTAGTGCAAAAAATAAAAACCGCAGAGATGATAAAATACCACCAAAAGAAAGCTCTATTTGTGGGGAAAAAAAGGACATCAATTTTGTTTCAGTACAGCATCGCACGACCGCGCAATTGTCAGTTAAAGTGACGCAGTGCCGAATCGCAAAAAATTGCCTGGTCATTTGGCAGCCAAATCTTCCGGGAGGTGAAGTGGTTAACATGGTTTCCTATGGAACACATTCTGCAGTGCAAATCTTCAAAATGCAAAAAACACTAAAAATGCAGAGGTGTGAATCAAGCCTTAAAGAGGTTGTAAAGGTTTGCGTTTTTTCACCTTAATGCATCCTATGCATTAAGGTGAAAAAACACCCGACAATACCGGCCCCCCCAGCCCCCCCGTTTTACCTACCTGAGCCCCTAAACCTGCTGCGCTCGCCCCCGATGTCCTCTTCGCCGCTCAGCCTGGCCGTTGATTGGCTAGAGTAGATGGATTGAAAGCAGCGTAGCCATTGGCTCGCGCTGCTTTCAATCACATCCAATGACGCAACGCGCCGGGGGGTCGGGCTGTATAACGGGAGCGCGCCTGCAAGAACTCACCACCATGCGAGAGAGCTTGCATGAAGGTGATTAGTTCTTGTGGGGAGGAGCTGAGATGCTGAGGGACCCCAGAAGACCAGGTTCGGGGCCACTCTGTGCAAAACGAGCTGTACAGTAGAGGTAAGTATGATATGTTTGTTTATTTTTTTTTTCCTTTACAACCCCTTTAAATGCATGTGCATCTATTGGAGACTCACAGAAATTAGAGTTTAGGTCCACAGAAAATGGGGTGCCTTGCCGGGGCTCTGTTGCTTGTGCATGTATTTGCAAATGTGTGCAACTAAACCCCTGTTTTTAACGCATAATGTTGGACAGGTTAATTTGGTTGGTTGCAGGCTGGTCGGTAAGTTGAGCTTGGAAATGTCTTATTTTTTTAAATATGTGGTGCGTTTAACGCATGACCACTAATGCATGTTATGTCATGTTGGTAAGGGGTGTTGCATTAAAGTGGAAATAAACCAAATGATTTAAATATTAAAAAAGGTACATTGAAGGTATGCTATAAATGATAACTGCCCCAGTTGCTTGCATCTTAGGATGTAGAGGGTGGTTTTAGGTTAGGTCAAAGAAGAGAACCTAAAGAGGAGCTCCAGGCTCCTTCAGAAAAAAAAAATAAAAGTCAGGAGCTACAAATACTGTAGCTGCTGACTTTTAATACTAGGACACTTACCTGTCCAGAAATCCAGCATTGTTGGCACCCCAGCCAATTTTTCCATCAGCTCTCGGGTGCTGCCGCTGCCATTACTTCTAAAGGAAATGTTCTGCGCTTTCTCAATGGCCTGGCGGCGGGGGAAGGAAGAGGGTAGGGATGAGCCGAACACCCCCCGGTTCGGTTCGCACCAGAACCTGCGAACGGACCGAAAATTCTCACGAACGTTAGAACCCCATTGACGTCTATGGGACTCGAACGTTCGAAATCAAAAGTGCTCATTTTAAAGGCTAATTTGCATGGTATTGTCCTAAAAAGGGTTTGGGGACCCGGGTCCTACCCCAGGGGACATGTATCAATGCAAAAAAAACGTTTAAAAACGGACGTTTTTTCGGGAGCAGTGATTTTAATAAAGCTTAAAGTAAAAAAAAAAGTGAAATATTCCTTTAAATATCGTACCTGGGGTGTGTCTATAGTATGCCTGTAAAGTGGCGCGTGTTTCCCGTGTTTAGAACAGTCCCTGCACAAAATGTCATTTTTAAAGGAAAAAATCTCATTTAAAACTGCTTGCGGGTTTAATG
Organism: Lithobates septentrionalis; assembly: GCA_037952835.1. Taxonomy (NCBI): domain Eukaryota; kingdom Metazoa; phylum Chordata; class Amphibia; order Anura; family Ranidae; genus Lithobates; species Lithobates septentrionalis. Next base: position 848,199 of record JBBDGP010001242.1, read on the forward strand.
TAATGTCGGGTCCTGGAAATATGGATGAAAATCAGTGAGACAAACGGCATGGGTACCCCCCAGTCCATTACCAGGCCCTTTGGGTCTTGTATGGATATTAAGGGGAACCCCGCACCCAAATTAAAATAAGGAAAGGTGTGGGGCCACCAGGCCCTATATACTCTGAACAGCAGTATACAGGTGGTGCAAACAAGACAGGGACTGTAGGTTTGTTGTTAAGTAGAATCTGTTTGTAATTTTGAACAGGTACATTTTTAACGTGTTTAGCTCCAGCCAAAAAATCTTTTTTAAGCTTTTTTGAAAACATAGGGAAGGGTTATCACCCCTGTGAAATTTGTTTTGCTGTCTGTCCTCCTCTTCAGAAGATTTCACCTCACTTTTTGTCCCAATGACAAATGTTTTTTGAAAATTTGGGTTTTTTTGTGGAACAAGGATTGGTAATAAAGCATCAGTGGAAAGGAGAAATGTTTTTCCCATATTAACTCTTACAGGAGAGAATTTCCCTTCCTAGGGGTAGATTTCATCTCACTTCCTGTTGTCTCCTTCCGTTTGCAAGTAGGAGTCGTTTGTAAGTTAGATGTTTGAAAGTATATACTCAGCAGAAATTTGGGCCTTAGGTGTTGTTGTGGCCACAACACTGTAAGCCCTCACAGGGCCCTGCTGTGAAATATTAGATCAAGAATTGTAAATACATGCCCCTGTTGACCAGGGGCAGAAAAATTGGGCCTTTGGTGCTGGTGGTGGTGCTGGTGCCACAACACTGTAAGTCCTCACTCGCTCTTGGTGGGCGCAGAAATGGGCCCTGCTGTGAAATATTAGATCAAGAATTATAATTACATGCCGCTGTTGAACAAGGGCAGAAAAATTGGGCCTTTGGTGGTGGTGGTGGTGCTAGTGCCACGACACTGTAATAGGGCGTACACACGGTCGGACTTTGTTCGGACATTCCGACAACAAAATCCTAGGATTTTTTCCGACGGATGTTGGCTCAAACTTATTTTGTCTACACACGGTCGCACAAAGTTGTCGGAATTTCCGATCGCCAACCACGCGGTCATGTACACCACGTACGACGAGACTAGAAAAGGCCGGTTCAGAACCAAGCGCGGCACCCTTTGGGCTCCTTTTTCTAATCTCGTGTTAGTAAAAGTTTGGTGAGAGACGATTTGCGCTTTTTCAGACTCGTGGCTTTCAGATCGTTTTCTGCTGTTCAGTTTGTGCTTGTGAGTTTGTATACCTGCTCTTCAGTGCGTGCAGTCAGTTCGTGTTGGAGTTTTCTGTGCGATCTTGTCCGCTCGTTGCTGTTTTTCAGGTCGCTCTTCACAGGCCTTGCTGTTCTTCAGTGCGTTCTGTTACTTCGTTCTGAGCAGCCGACCGTTTTCTAGCCATGTTTCGTATGCGTACTCCTCGTAGAGTTCGTGCTGTGCGGGGGCTTGGTGTTGGGGTCCTGACCTTGACACAAGTCCAGTCCATGAACAGGGTGGGGAGGAGTTCATGGACCAAGAATTGGTTGCTTCAGCGTGACCAGTTCTCTCATATGCCTTTGCTCCGTGAGATCCGTGAGAATAATCCTGATGATTTTAGGAACTTTCTCAGGATGACGGACCCCGTATTTCACCCTTTGTTGGCTTCGCTGACCCCCTATATCAGCAGGCAGGATACCTGCATGAGGCAAGCCATCACTCCGGAGCAGAGGTTGGTCGCTACCCTGCGGTATTTGGCGACAGGGAGAAGTCTGCAGGACTTGAAGTTCTCGACAGGCATCTCCCCCCAGGCTCTGGGGATCATTATCCCAGAGACCTGTTCTGCCATCATCCAGGCCCTGCAGAAGGAGTATATGAAGGTAAGATTTATCCTTTAATATCACATTTTATTGTATTGAATGTTTGCTAATATATTGTATTTCTTTCCTCATTCCCTAAGTACCATGCTTGTAATATGCTGTGAATGTCCCCTTTGTTCTCATGCATGCTGGTTTTTTATGTAATTATTATTTTAGGTCCTTCATACATATTTGCCCTTCACTAACCTCCCCAGCATGGTGTCTCCTGCCCTATATTCACCTCATGTAGTCACTTAACAATGTATTTTATCAGCTCCATAGTAGTGTTTTACCCCAAACAACCCCTAAAATGTTTGGAAATCTTATTTTTGATTTAAATTCAGGCAGAGTTCCAGAGTGTTTTTTTTTTTTGTGGTGTCCCCCAAAATTTTTTAGTAACCCTCCCTCCCCTAACTGCTAATCAGCTGATCCCAATTCTCTATCCTCAATCATCTATCTGCTGACTTTGCCAAACCCATACACACTATACCCACCTCTTTACTGGTCAGATTTATGGATGAATTCCCCAAAGCATGTAGTGCAAGGGCCTGCCTGTATACTTTCCAATGGTACTGTTTAAAGTTTTTGTATCCTATTATTATCTTGATAGGTAATAGCAGAATGTCCAAATGTCCTCAAATGTGTACAATGTGTATTTATATCTTTGTATTATGACACTTCTTACCTGTCCAGTGGTCTGCCAATAGTGTAACTAAGGAGGGGCTGTTCAAAGTAATACCCATTATTTAGGCATTCATCTCTCAATGAAGTGAAGAGGGTTACCTGTCCAAGATTTACACACACCCCCTATAATGTTTGAAATGGCCCATGAGAGGGGGGGAGAGGGGGAATATGATAGGTGTACCTTATACTTTGGCCTTGATAAATTCCCCAATTCCCCATAAATGCCATCTGGAGGTTGCCCCATAATGTTTGTGTATAATCTGCTTGCCATGTTTCTGAGTAAAAATAGTAATGTTTATTGTTTTGTGGCCTCCCACTTTGCCGAGCGGTGGGACTTTCCTAACTGCGGAGGGGCAATTGATGGGAAACACGTCCACATCGTCCCACCACCCAACTCGGGGTCGTACTATTATAATTACAAGGGGTTTAATAGTATAGTGATGTTGGCAGTGGTGTCGGCTAATTACGACTTCTTGTATGTGGACGTGGGGAAGAATGGCCGGATGTCCGATGGTGGAGTCATCGCCCAGACGGAGTTCTACAGGCGTCTCCAGAATGGCAGCTTGGACTTGCCAGCTCCAGAGGACAATGTGGAAGGACTCCCATTTGTGTTCGTTGCTGATGAAGCGTTTGCGCTGGGGGACCACCTGATGCGGCCATTCCCAATGAGGACCCTCACCCCGGAACAGAGGGTTTTTAATTACCGGCTGGCCAGAGCCCGAAGAGTGGTGGAGAATCCTGGCCAGCCGGTTCCGACTATTTCTGACACCCATCCATATGGCGGAGTATAAACTGAACCATATTATACTGGCGTGCTGTGTTCTCCATAACTTTTTAAGGAAACATTCGGCCAACTATGCTGGCTCAGTTGGGCCTGAGGCCGGAATCCTACATCAAACCACACTGACGGCGCTTGAAAGTGGCCGTCCTGGCTTGCCCTCCCTGAGTGCCCGTGATGTCCGGTTACGCTACCTTGAGTTCTTTGCGGGTAGGGAAGCTATCAATATGCCAGACAATCTGTGAAGCCTTTTTATAATAATAAAAAAAAGAAATTCTTGGTGGACATTTACTGCTTATGTTTGTTTTAGCTGACCCTGACAGAAATGTGTTGAGTCCAGAAAATGTTGTGATTGTGTGACCTTATACAAAGCACTGTTGGCTGTTATTTTTCTAAATGCAAAAACACATTTCACTACAAGTGCACTTGCAACTGCACTGAAACTGCACTTGTAGTGCAAAGAGGATTTGCCCTTAGGAAATAACACCCATTTTTGCAGAAAACAGCAATTACATCACCCCAAAAGTGTTGTATTGTAGTGTTGAGACAATAATCCACACATTCTTGAGTAAGCAACTTTTTTATACCTGCACAATCACATGTGCATTTACCAAAGGTTTTTAAAACAAACCAACATGTTTGTTGTATAACAATTTTTGCAGTAGCATTATCAAAAATCGAAATGTCCATTTCAGATAAAACAGGCCTGTGTAAAACCAACAAGAAAGCCAAAAAACTTGAACTTACAAAGTTCACATTAGGTAAAACCTGAAGGCTATATCAGACATCAGTATTTAGGAACTGGGTTTGATATAGCGTTCAGATGGGGGGAAATCACCCCTGGAAAAGCCAAATTTGGAAGATGCACACCAATTTACGAATGTCAACATGTGCTATCTGCCATCAGGGGGGATCAAGGGACGTGTTTTGGGGGAGCAAGCCCTTCCTCAACGCTACTTTATAATTGAGGAAGGGGTTGCACCCCCAAAACGCGTCCATTGATCTCCCGTGATGGCAGATAGCACATGTTGGCACACTGTGTGCATCCTCCAAATTTGGCTTTTCAAAACATTGCAAAAATATTTAAAAGATTGGACCACAATCCAAAAAGTGATTTTGTGGGGTTTTAAATTCGCCCCAAAACATCAATGATGTTATTATTTTTTTTAATAACATCATTGATTTTTTGCTGTATGTTTTGCAGTTCTACATTACACCCCATGATCTCCCCGATCAGGATCTGGGCACTTTCTGATGTGAAACGTTCTGGATCCACAACCTCACGATCACCTAAAAAGAGAGAAAGAAAACAAAAACAGGTATCAAAAATCTGCCACCATCCATCTCTTTTACCTGAGCCTGTGGTCGCAGACACTCACCTGTTGTGGTGCCAATCTCCACCACATCATCTTCTTCCTCCTGCTCTTCTTGGGTTTGTGTTAGTTCCCCTTCTTCCAGAAGTGGGGGTCTGTGGTCTCCTCGGATGAGGGGTGTCCTCCGAGTCTTTTCTCCCCTATGTAAAACAAAAATGGTATAATTAGCACACAGATATTTGATGGCAGAACTATAAATAGGAAACATTGCTTGGAAGTGGGGTACAATTGTCTATTTTAGCCGAGTTCCAAGATGTATTTTTTTTTATTGCCCTTTGTCAAGCTGCAATACTTTACCTGTTTGGTACAAGCTTCACAGATGGAGACCCCCCTATAGTATACACTGGAGCACCTGTGTGGCCCCCTAATAAAAATGGTGTTCTTGTGTCCCACACTAGTGCTCCAGTGTCAAGATGTGAAAACAGCTGCTCAGTGTCCTCTCCTTACACACAATCTAGTTGGCATTTCATTCTAGTAACAAACCCATCTACACAAACAACTATTTGGCATCCAAGTAGGCACAAAAAAATGTGGGAAAATGCATATGGCCTAAACAATGGTGTTTTAGAGGCCGAAAGAAAAATGTTTGATACGAACGAATAATGGGCCCATGAACATTGAAGTTGCCCTTTTAAACGTTACAATTAATAAAAGCATATGGAGCAGCACGAACGCAATAAAGACAGAAAGAATAGGAACACAGCACAACTACTTACTTTTTTGCAGCACTCTCCGGATCTTTCGGTACTGCTCTGGCTCTCTCAACTTCAGGTCCGACCACCGCTTCCTGAGCTGATCTTTCGATCGTCGTACCCCGAAATTCTTCTGCAGACTTTTGATCACTTTCGCCATGATCTTGGCTTTTCTGATATTGGGGTTGGGGTAAGGCCCATACTTTCTGTCATAGTCGGACTTCTTCATGATGTCAACCATTTCCAACATCTCCCCAAAGAACATATTTGTGGCCTTAAAACGTCTCCTTCTGGATCGGGACGTGTCCGGATCCGGGCTTTCCTCCTCCTTCTCCTCGTTCCTGCAATTATCACGCACCTGCTGTGACTCCGCCATGTGCTCTTCCCCCACTGCGCCGAACGAAAAGGGGCGAGGAATAGACTAGAAAGAACGTCAGGGGCGGGCGGAGTTACACGCATGCGCAGTGTGTATAAAGCGTAACATGCGTGCGTATTACGTACGATCTGTGAGCGGAGGAAGGAGCATTGGACACGCCGATCGTAAGAACGAAGGTAAGAGACAAACTTGTGCATATACTGTTTCTACATTGAAGCCTATATTGTAACAAGATTAGAAGAGTTTTGTCTGACATTAGGCTTTGTCTTGTGTTGTGTCTTGCAGTGAACATGGATATGCTAATGAAAGATAATGACTTCATGTCAGTATTCCTAGATATGTTAAGGGAGCTGCCCTGTCTGTGGGAGATTAAACACCCCCATTTCAAGAACCAAGCAAAGAGGAAGGCAGCACTGGTGCAATTGTGTGAAATTGTTAAGCAGGTGATCCCCACGGCAGACATCACCTATTTAAAGAAATTAATTGGTGGCCTGAGGAGTACATATCTAAGGGAGCGCAAGAAAGTCCTGGATTCGCAGAGATCCGGAGCAGCAGATGACAGCTATGTCCCCAGGATGTTGTACTACGACAGGCTGCATTTTCTGGCAGGCCAGACTAAACCCAGGCCATCCCTCTCCAGTCTTCCTTCCACGCTTCCTTCCCCCCCGGCAGAGGCTTCTGACGCCCAACCTGGGCCTTCCAGGCCACATGTGGAGGAGCCCAGATTGAGCCAGGTATAGCATTCCTCTAAATATTTCTGCTTGTCCAATCAATGATGTTAACTAGATGTTAGTTGGGAGTACTAATTTAGGATTGTGATTGATGATGCAAAACATTACAACCATGTCCTTTTTTCATACACAGGGAAGTCTCAGCCAGGAGGTGGCCGGGCCGAGCCGGCTGGCTGATATGCCGGTCCCTCCACCCCCCCTGAAAAGAGAAAGTGGCAGTAGGAGGAGTGCCCTAGAGGAGGCTACCAGAGGACTCTTTTGGAGGGCTACAGAGGTCCTGGGAGCACAACAGACCGTGGAGGAGGACATTGCTGCCGTCATTGCATATAAAATGCAGAGGAGGGAGGAGGGCCAACAAGTCATGTGTGAGGCGCTCATATCGGAGGCTCTTAACAAAGGTATGAGGGGCCAAATGACAGCTCAGACACACCTTTGCGATGGTCCTCCTCCTCCTCCTGCAGGTCCTCCTCCTCGTCCTCCCTCTCCTCCAGGTCCTCCCAGTCCTCCTCCAGGTCCTACTCCTCCTCCTGTCACATTTCCAACTGCACAGCCACAGCCGGGAAGGAAGCGTGAAAGGAAGACCAGAAAGTGAGGACCCTGGATCCAGTCTGGTCGGCCAAAAGATGCAGCCTCTTGTGGTACCACAGCCTGGGGACACACATGTCATCTGCTGCTATCCGGATCTCTGCGAATTCTGGACCAGACTGCCCTCCCTTACATATGGACTCCTCAGGCCACCAATTTTGATGTTGAAGAATTGATGTCTGCCGTGGGGGTCCTAGCTAATTTCTCTTGTTGATCCAGTGTTGCCTTCCTCTTTGTTTGGTTCTGATCCCTTAATAAAGGATTTTTGTTTTGAATTATACTCTACTATGTGTTTTACTTCAAAAATGACAGTTTGTTTGTGAGGATTCAGGTACATTTCAAATATACAATGTGAAATGAACAAGGGACACCAACAACAAACAATCTCCTGGAGATTAAATAATAAAAGATATCAATGTTGTTGGGGTAACTTGACACACAAAACACACACAAAAATATTCTGGAGTAAAAATAAAAATAATATTGAACAAAGATCAGCCTTTGAAAAAATTCAAACATTAAATAAAAAAAAAGCTTAAAATCCCAAAAAAAGTTAAATAAAAAAAAAAAATTCTGTCAGATGTGACAACTAATAACAATATATTCAGGGAATACCAATAAAAAAACAAAAATAAAACTTTGTGAGAAGTGTGTGTGAATATGAGCAGCAAAACTACTTAATTCTTGTCACATTATAAAGAAGAAGAGATTGCACTGTATTAAACCATTTTTAACATTGCAGCGTGACGAAAGTGCTGTATCCATTGCGAACGCTAAGTTTACCAGAACGCGCTGTTCCGTCTTGGAATTTCTTCTGAGCATGCGTGGCACTTTGTGCGTCGGAACAGGCCACACACGGTCGGAATTGACGCGATCGGATTTTGTTGTCGGAAAATTTTATCTCCTGCTCTCCAACTTTGTGTGTCGGAAAATCCGATGGAAAATGTCCGATGGAGCCCACACACGGTCGGAATTTCCGACAACACGCTCCGATCGGACATTTTCCATCGGAAAATCCGGCCGTGTGTACGGGGCATAAGTCCTCAAAGACACTCTAGTTGGAACGCAAGAACGAGCCCTGCTGCAAAGTATTGCATCAAAAATTGTAATTACACGCCCCTGTTAAACAGGGGCTGAAAAATTGGGCCTTAGGCAATGGTGCTGGTGCCACAACACTGCAACCCCTCACAGATACTCTAGTTGTAACGCAGAAAGGAGCCCTGCTGCAAAGTATTGCATCAAAAATTGTAATTACACGCCCCTGTTAAACAGGGGCTGAAAAATTGGGCCTTAGGCACTGGTGCTGGTGCCACAACACTGCAACCCCTCACAGATACTCTAGTTGGAACGCAGAAACGAGCCCTGCTGCAAAGTATTGCATCAAAATTTGTAATTACACGCTCCTGTTAAACAGGGGCTGAAAAATTGGGCCTTAGGCACTGGTGGTGGCACCCAGAACCAAAAATGTTCTTACAAGCTATCAGCGTGATCATTGAGGAGGAAGAGGATAATTACTCAGGGATAGTCACTCAGCATCAGCATAGGCAGTCTTTGAAGGGATCTGAGATTTTAAAAAAAATTATTCGGTTACATCAGCATCAGGTGCTTGGTAGCTGGTGGTGATCCAAGACTGATTCATTTTTATGAAGGTCAGTCAATCGACCGAGTCGGTGGACAGACGCACCCTGTAATCGGTTACAAAGCCTCCAGCAGCACTGAATGTGCATTCCGAAAGAACGCTGGATGCAGGACAGGCCAGTAGCTCAATTGCATACTGTGCAAGCTCTGGCCAGTGATCCATCCTCAAGACCCAGTAACCCAGAGGATTTTCGGTGGGAAAGGTGTCCAAGTCAGATCTTGCCCCTAGGTATTCCTGCACCATGTAAAACAGACGCTGGCGATGGTTGCTGGAACCGATCATACCTTGGGGCTGCGGACCAAAAAATTGTCTGAACGCATCGGTCAGATGGCCACCTTCTCCACCGCTCCTTCTTTGACTGACCGAAGCCTCAGCAACACGTTGTCCAGAAACAGGAGTTTGTAACCTCCCAGTCTCTGGGAACGCGTTGCACAGACCTTTCTGCAAGGCCTCCCAAAGATGTTTCATCCTCTGCTCCCTCTGCAAAGGCAAGATAAGGTCCGCAACCTTACCCTTGTAACGTGGATCAAGGAGGGTTGCCAGCCAGTATTGGTCCTTCTCCTTGATACCACGAATATGAGGATCCTTACACAGGCTTTGGAGGATCAGGGAGCCCATGCAGCGTAGGTTTGCTGAGGCATTCGGTCCGGAGTCCTCTGGGTCACTAAGGACGACATGGTCCGCAGCCACCTCCTCCCAGCCATGTACAAGTCCATGTGTTTCTTGGGACTGATCCCTTAAAGACTGCTGCTGATGCTGAGTGCCAGGCTCCACCTCCATACTGACACAATCTTCCTCCTCCTCCCCGTCCTCTTCCTGTGTGATCGGCGGGCACGCAGGAACACTGTCTGGATAAAGGGGGCCTTGAGAGCTAAGGATGTCCTCTTCCTGCCTCTGTTTTGCCTCAAGTGCCCTGTCCATTATTCCACGCAGCGTGTGCTCCAACAGGTGGACAGTGTCACTGATGCATGCACTGTCACTGCTCACCATCCTCGTGGCCTCCTCAAATGGTGACAGGACAGTGCATGCATCCCTGAGCATGGCCCACTGGCGTGGGGAAAAAAAAACAAGCTCCCCTGACCCTGTCCTGGTGCCATAGTTGCACAGGTACTCATTGATGGCCCTCTGCTGCGTGTGCAGCCGCTGCAGCATGGCCAACGTTGAGTTCCACCTGGTGGGCATGTCACAGATTAGGCGGTTCTTGGGCAGGTTAAACTCCTTTTGGAGGTCCGCCAGCCGAGCACTGGCATTATATGACCGGCGGAAATGCACACAGACTTTCCTGGCCTGCCTCAGGACATCCTGTAAGCCCGAGTACCTGCCCAAGAACCGCTGCACCACCAAGTTAAGGACATGAGCCAAACAGGGCACATGGGTCATTTGTCCCTGTCGGAGGGCAGAGAGGAGGTTGGTGCCATTGTCGCAAACCACCATTCCTGCCTTAAGTTGGCGTGGCGTCAACCACCTCTGAACCTGCCCCTGCAGAGCTGACAGAACCTCTGCCCCAGTGTGGCTCCTGTCCCCCAAGCACACCAGCTCAAGCACCGCATGGCATCTTTTGGCCTGCGTACTTGCGTAGCCCCTTGAACGGCTACGGAGCACCGCTGGTTCCGAGGACAAAACACAGGAAGAGGCCATGGAGGAAGAAGAAGAGGAGGGGGTGGAGGAGAGAGGTGTGTCACAATCATTAGTAGTGGCATTTTGGAGGCGTGGTGGCGGAACAACCTCCAACACTACTGCACCTTGTCCTGCATCCTTCCCAGCTGCCAGCAGAGTCACCCAATCCGCCGTGAAACTTAGGTAACGTCCCTGTCCATGCCTGCTGGACCATGAGTCAGCGGTAATATGCACCTTACCGCTGACCGCCCTGTCCAGTGAGGCATGGACATTGCCTTCCACATGCCGGTAGAGCCGGAATCGCCTTCCGTGAGAAAAAGTGGCGTTTGGGTACCTGCCACTGAGGAACCGCACATTCCACAAACTCACAGAAGGGGGCAGAGTCTACCAACTGAAAAGGCAGCAGTTGAAGTGCTAGCAATTTTGCCAAGCTAGCATTCAACCGCTGGGCATGTGGATGGCTGGGAGCAAACTTCTTTCGGCGGCGCAGCAGCTGGGGCAGGGAAATTTGCCTGGTACAATCTGACGTCGGTGTACCAAAAGCAGATTGCCCACAAGTACTTGGCTGTGACACACCTAATTCTACACCTTCATTCCTCTCAGTGCAGGTCTCAGAGAGGACTGAAGGTATAGTGGGGTTGGAGATCTCAGCTGATGAGGAGCAAGGAGAGGTCCTCTTTGTTCTTTGGTGTGGGTCTTTTAGATACGCTTGCCAACGAACTGCATGGCAGGTCAACATATGTCTGGTCAAGCATGTGGTACCCAAGCGGGAGATGTTTTGGCCACGCGAGATACGCTTGAGACATATGTTGCAAATAGCAGCGGTGCGATCTGATGCACTCGTCTCAAAAAAGGCCCACACCAAAGAACGTTTTAAATAACGCGCAGAGACTGCAGCGCCCTGCACATGTGGAGCTTTGGGGTGTGATGCAGTCAATGTGCTGCTCTTAGGCTGGCCCCTGGAGGGCATCCTGCCTCGTTGGTGATGTGCCGCCTCCTCCTCCTCCTCCTCTCTCCTATCAGGCACCCACGTTGAGTCAGTGACCTCATCATCCCCTCCCTCCTCATCACTGGAGCAAACCTGGCAGTATGCTGCAGCAGGGGGAGCATGACTGCCAGATTGCTGTCCTTCTTTGGCACCCCCTCTGTCCGTGCTCATGTTACTGCCTTCATCGAGCTCAGTATCATCATCAGAGCCTTCCAAACGCTGGGCATCCTCCTGGAGCATGTACCCAACACTGTGGTCAAACAGTTCGAGGGACTCCTCAGGAGGACATGGTGGGGCTAGGGAAGGAGTCACTGATGACATTGAGCCGAGGGAAGAGGCCACTGCTTTGCCAGACAAAGTACCCTGAGCATGGGTGAGAGAGGATGAGGAGGATGAGGACGGCTTGGTCATCCACTCGACCAAGTCTTCCGCATGTTGCGGCTCAACACGGCCAGCTCCTGAAAAAAAGGCCAAGCGTGTCCCACGGCCACGTGCTGATGAGGATGCACAGTCTCCACGACCAGCACAAGACACAGAGCCTGCTTGCCCTCTCTTATTGGCTTGTGACTGTCTGCCTCTCCTTCTTGGCCTTCCAGACATACTAATGGCCTGTAGCTGCACTAAGCTGGGCTATATATATATATACATATATATATAGTGACATCGCTTCCTGGAGTTGGTGGAACGCACGCTGGCCAGCGGCGAACCGACCTAGTATCTGAATGCCTGCTCTGCATCCCGGTCCCGTGAGTAGCGCTTATATGCGCAGGTGACCCTATGGTACCTTAAGGTTTTACACCATATACCTTTTCTTTCCTTTTTGGCGGAACGCGAGTCTTTGTGATCCTCCAAAGGTTCCTTCCGGGCATCTCCAACATCAGCTTACCGTCTGCCCTGTTTACTATACGGATGAAATAGTTGGTAGTATGCCAATTGTCTCTGCTATGGAAGATTTTCATTCAATCAAATACTTTTAGTTTGCAAATTTTGCTATTGATGACTTTTTTGTTTCACCATTCTACATAGCATTTTCTTAGAAGCCCGCTTCATTGATATTTATATTTGTGTTTGTGAATCTAGGAGAGCACATATATTTATTTTATATTTTTTATTTTTTGTTTAACCTCACCCATATCACTCCACAGTTGCACATGTGTATTATGTACACCCTTGATGTCATTATGAGGTATCTATTTTGTTAGTGCATTCGTGCACGCTTCCATTCAGCACTTGGTGTGTTGTGTCAGGTGTATATCCTATTCTTTTTCTTCATATTATATTTTGTCTCATTCACTATATTTTCTTTTATAGTGCATTTGGTTTTGACACTATTTAATTTTATTTTATTTTTAGTAAGTTGCTAGCGCAGTCTTTTTGGTCATATATATATATATATATATATATATATATATATATATATGTACTGAAACTGCAGCTAGCAAAATCAACTGCCTGCCTGTAGTATGAGAACACCACCAACCTTGTACAGGTAGCTTTAGCTGAACACTGTGCAGAGCTCGCAAAAAAATAACTTGTAGGTTTAGCTGAACACTGTGAGGAGGATGCACCACACTAACTTGTAGTTTTAGCTGAACACTGTGAGCAGGACGCACTGCACTAACTTGTAGTTTTAGCTGAACACTGTGAGCAGGACGCACCCCACTAACTTGTAGTTTTAGCTGAACACTGTGAGCAGGACGCACTGCACTAACTGTAAATAGTCTAGCTGCCTGACTGTGGTACTAATAGGATCAAAAGAACACCAGCAATTTTCTTCAGGTAGCTGTAAATACTGTAACAAGACAAGCCTGCCTGTCAGTAAGAAGATAACAGGAACGGATCTAGCTAAACTGAATACAGTGTATATATATATATATATATATGCAACACCTGGGATGCATATATATATACACAATACACTGTAAGTGCAGCTAACTCACTGATTGTCCTGCCTAATTTAGCTAACTCAAATGAAATGACACTGTCTCTCTGTCTATCTATCTCTCTTTCAACGCCGGAACACACACTACACAGGGCCGCCGTGCAGGCGGCCTTATATAGTGTGGGGCGTGTTCTAAACCCCCTGAGCCATAATTGGCCAAAGCCACCCTGGCTTTGGCCAATTACAGCTCTCTCTACCGACGGCGCTGTGATTGGCTAAGCATGCGGGTCATAGTGCATGCTTGGCCAATCATCAGCCAGCAATGTACTGCGATGCCGCAGTGAATTATGGGCCGTGACGCGCCACACGAATTTGGCGCGAACGGCCCTTTAACGTTCGGAATTCGGCGAACGACCGAACAGCCAATGTTCGAGTCGAACATGGGTTCGGCTCGAACACGAAGCTCATCCCTAGAGGAGGGAGGCCGACCTTCGGGGTCTCGTCGGATCTCGATCTCGTCAGACATGGAGCGCAGATGGTGAAGAGACAGAGGAGTCCATTTACCCCCGACTGACCTCCGATCCAGTTCACCTAGACAGAGGGGGGCGACCCCTTTGTTTGTTTTAGCAGACCAGATCGGATAGGAGGTAGGTGGGTGTAAACAGACACAAGTCTGTTTACATCCTCCGGTCCCCATAAGGATACATGGACCACGCAATCAGGCCCACATGAAAAACTGACAGGCAGACTTGATTGGATCGCCCATGTGAAAGGGGCCTAAATCTTAATGTTCTGTGTAACACCTCCAAAAATGCAGACTGAGCAAAGATAATCTCATATTTGTAGGCACCTTTAAAGCTACTAAAATCCCAAATTAGAATTAAGACACCCCAAACATTTAACGTCTATCCTTATTTTGAATTATTATAAGCATTTGAATTGACAGTTTCCTTAGTACAATAAGAAAAACATCAGGCAGTACCAGCCGCCACCATTATACTGCGACAGGTTGGCACGGCTGAGCGAATTGCCTTATGTGTACGCCGGCTGCTTTTAAGAGCTCTAGGGGGCAGCCGCAATGTCCGCCGGCCACCCGCAATCGCTCCACAGAACGGGGATCTGTAAACAGACAGATCCCCGTTCCGTCAGGGAAGTAGAGAGAGATCTGCTGTTCCTAGTGATCAGGAACAGCGATCTCTCTCTACTCACAATCAGTACACCCCCCCCCACAGTTACAAACACCTCCCTAGGACACACTTAACCCCTTGATCATCCCCCTAGTGTTAACCTCTTTCCTGCCAGTGACATTTATACAGTAATTAGTGGCTATTTTTAGCTCTGATCGCTGTATAAATGTCAATGGTCCCAAAAAAGTGTCCGATCTATCCGCCACAATGTTGCAGTCCTGCTAAAAATCGCTGATCACCGCCATTACTAGTTAAAAAAAAAAATTATAACATAAATGCCATAAATCTATCCCCTATTTTGTACACGCTATAACTTTTGTGTAATCCAATCAATAAACGCTTATTGTGATTTTGTTTTTACCAAAAATATGTAGAAGAATACATATTGGCCTAAACTAATGAAGAAATGTATTGTTTTTGTTGGACATTTATTATAGCAAAAAGTAAAAAAATATTGTGTTTTTTCAGAATTGTCGCTATTTTTTTGCTTAGAGTTGATCAAATACCACCCAAAAAAATTCTATTTGCGGGAAAAAAAGGACATAAATTTTGTTTGTGTACAACATCACATGACCGCGCAATTGTCAGTTAAAGCGACGCAGTGCCGTATTGCAAAAAATGGCCTGATCATTAGGGGGTAAATCCTTCTGGTCCTTTCATAGGTGTGCACAGCCTATTGCATTAGGGTGTGCACCCCAAAGCTTAAACACATATGTGTGTGTGCGCATGTGTATATACACTGATGATGTCAGTAGGGCAGAGATTGGTGTCAGTAGAGTAGTGGATGGTGTTAGTAGTTTTTATTATTTTTTTATTATTATTTTTGACAAATGTAGATTTTTAAATTTTATTTTTGACAATCTTTTAAGGAGCCCCGTTAGGGGGCTTTGGTGAATAATCAGGGGTTTAAACAGAGGGAATCTCCGCCATACAGGGTGATTAGGGTGTGCCCAGGCACACCTAGTACACCCTGTGTGCGCACGCCTATGTCTAATTTTATTTCTTTATGGCGTTTTCTTTGTTTGTCCTGTTTAACTGTTCCCATCCTGTCTTTTTTCATGTATTCCAGCCTTTTTCCGAAGGAAGGAGCTGCTGGAGTGAAGAACAGTGCTGTCATATACTGATTTCTACTCCTAATCCTAGGTAAAGTGATTTTCAGAGTTCATATTTTATTAAATTATTTCAATTACTCTGTTTTGTGAAATGAGCATGCAAGAAAGGAATGTTGAAAAACAAAAAAAATTTAAAGCGGAGCTCCACCCAAAAGTGGAACTTCCGCTCATCGGATTCCTCCCCCCCTCCGGTGTCACAGTTGGCACCTTTCAGGGGGGAGGGGGGTGCAGATACCTGTCTAAGACAGGTATCTGCACCCACTTCCGGGAATAGACTCCCATTGGAGTCACGCCCCCTCCCGCACTCCCCCGCTGTCTCCTGGGAAAGACACAGGTCCCAGGAGATAGCGGGGACCATTGAGAAAGCCCAGCGCGACTCGCGCATGCGCAGTAGGGAATCTGGAAGTGAAGCCGCAACGCTTCACTTCCTGATTCCCTCAATGAGAATGGCGGCGGCAGCACCCGAGGATCGAGGGACGGTTCGGTCTCGGGTGCCGACATCGCTGGCCCCCGGGACAGGTGAGTGACCTTATTTTAAAAGTCAGCAGGTGCAGTATTTGCAGCTGCTGACATCTAAAAAAAAATTTCGTGGGACTCCCGCTTTAACACTGGTTGTGGACAAATTTGGAATGGGTCACCTTAGTGTGTATATACATGAGTCTAAACCAAGGGTCTCCAAACTTTTTTAACCTCTTGCTTACTGGGCACTTAAACTCCCCCTCCTGCCCAGACCAATTTTCAGCTTTCAACGCTGTCACACTTTGAATGACAATTGCGCGGTCATGCTACACTGTACTCAAATGAAATTTTTATCATTTTTTTCACACAAATGGATCTTTCTTCTGGTGGTATTTAATCACCCCTGGGGTTTTTATTTTTTTGCTAAACAAACAAAAAAAGTCAAACATTTTTGAAAAAAAACAAAACATGTGTAATAGTTTGTTATAAAATTTTGCAAACAGGTAATTTTTCTCCTTCATTGATATTTGCTGATGTGGCTGCACCGATGAGACGCATGGGCACAGATAAGGCGACACTGATAGGCACAGATAAGACGACACTGATAGGCACAGATAAGACGACACTGATAGGCACAGATAAGACAACACTGATGGGCACTGGTGTGTGGCACTGATGGGTGGCACTGATAAATGTCACTGATGGGCACTGATAGGTGGCACTGATTGGCACTGGTAGGTGATATTGATAGGCAGCACTGGTGATGGCACACTGTGGGCACTGATAGGTGGCACTATGGGCACTGATGGGTGGGACTGTGGGCACTGGTAGGTGGCGCTGGGGGGCACTGGTAGGTGAGGCTAGTGGGCACAGAAGCCTCTCCACGATCGGGGCCGATGTCCCTCTCGCAGCCACCGACGATCGGCTTTTTTCTTTTTTTAGCGTGAGGAGAAAAAATAGTCGATTACCGGCTCTGTTTAGGTTACATGATCAGCTGTCATTGGCTGACAGCTGATCACGTGGTAAGGGGTCGGGATCAACCCCTTACTCAGATCTGTAATCAGGCGAGTCTCATAGGCTCGCCCGATCACATAGCGCGCCACGCGTGTCCTGCAGGGGGCGCGCAGGCCGCTCAAGCAAGGGAGGACGTCCAGGGAAGCCCTCCCAGCAAATTAAGTCCGTGCTGTAGCCGTCTTTCTTGAACACAGTGACAAATATAAACATTAAATGTCCATAATAAATAAAATATAAAAATTTCATATATATATATATATATCAATCGACCTTTCTAATTTCTTGATTGCTGTGCATCAATATTCCACCGCTGTGTATTAATCACTCTTCTCCAATATTATAAAATGTGCACACCTCCACCAGCTGTTATGCCTGCTCACCTCAACACTGAGCCACACCAGCTCTGAATGGAAACAGGCTTGGCTCCTTCCCCTTGTAGAGGGGAAAATGGGTTTTCCCCATTTTGGATCAGTTGGAAAAAGGCTATATCAGAAAGGGACTCAAACAGAAATAAAATTCTGACAGAGGTTCTAACTCTTTCCATACTCCAAAACTGAAAAAAAGTTGACCTACAAAAGAAATAGATTTAACATTGAATTCAAGAGAAACGTCTTGTAGAGTATCAACATCCTGCTTGATGACAATGTTTTAAAAAAACATGGTTTTATTTATTTTTCTTGCAGTAGCAATGGCCTATAACTATGGATATACCATGAATCACATTGGGGACTTATGGGCAGAGGAGAGGTTACCCAGCTTTTTTGAACGAAATCTTCACGCCACTGAAAAGCCAACTGATGGAAAGATCTATGTCATGTACCATGGTACTACATCTTCTGCAGCTGAGAGAATCATCAAGAATGGATTTCGTCAGTCAGAGGATGGCATGCTAGGAAGAGGTGTCTACGTTAGTAGAGATAAAAGCAAAGCTCAACGTTACCCCTTATTTAATAAAGCAGATCAGGTTGTTTTGAAACTCCGGGTTAATGTAGGTATGGTCATAAAAATTGACTTTCAAGAACACCCCCTGCGAACGACATGGCATGATCATGGCTATGATACAGCATGGGTACCTCCAGCTTGTGGTATGGTTGAGAGTCAATTAGAGGAAGATTGTGTTTGGGATCCTGAGAGGATCAAGGTTGTTGATATAGCCCATGCCACTAATCCGTATGTAGCGCAATATCTTTGCAGTTTAGTTCAACTGCATGCAAAGTAAGTGAAATTTGAATGGCTTCATTTTGTAACTGTATGCCATTAAAATGTATCAATCAATTTGAATCTGCATCCATTGTGATTTTCTTTAAACTGTTAAAAAAAAAATCAAATCTCACTCCCATGTAATTTGACATAAACAATAAACACATACAGCTTCTCAGAAAGTCACTGCTTTTTCCCCAGATGTCTGTACTGAACTACAAATACAGTTAAAGGCATCCCCTGCAGTGGGAATGTCCGTTTTGGTAAGATACCTTACAAGATTTAACTATGCCGAAAAGGGAATTAGATACTGCAGCTTTTCTAATTACAACAATGATGCTGTTCCTTTGGTTATTCTTGTGTAAAAATATAATATTCAGTCTTAAAGATATACTGTCACCTTGCCCAGTTAAAGCAAAGTGACGGTGTCCATAATTCACCCTGAGCACTTTATAGTCACCTCGCTTTGCCAATGCAAGATAACGACTACTTCCAGCTATGAGAGATTGTGGGGTTGATTTACTAAAACTGGAGAGTGCAAAATCTGGTGAAGCTGTGCATGGTAGCCAATCAGCTTCTAACTTCAGCTTTTTCAATTAATTTTCAACCAAAAAAAACCTGGAAGCTGAACTTCACTGTCTTCAGGTTCCAACATAATCTTTACGCCTGACACCCTTGCTGGTGTGTTGCAAGTCTGGTTCCTCGCTGTGCACTGTGCTTCCTCGGACCATTTCCTACATCAACATCACTATTTTTTACTATAGTGACATAGGGAGCTCTTCCAGAAGTGTCCGATGCTGCAGAATTTTGCTAGAAAACCACTGGCGAAGTTTTATGCAATTTTTTTTTTAATGCTACACGGTCATTTTGAGTACTACTGCACTTTACATACATGAAATACTGTATATATCTTAAAGTGGTAGTAAACTCACTTTTTTGACTTGTACCTACAGAAAAGCCTATAGTAAGGCTTACCTGTAGGCCGGGCCGGTGCAAGGATTTTTGTCTACTTAGACGATGGTGCGTCTTGGACACCTGACACTTGACACCAGTGGGGGACCAGTGACACTAAAGTCACTTCCACACTGGGGCGGGCGGGCGTCGGCGGTAAAGCGCTGCTATTTTTAGCAGCGCTTTACTGTAGTTTTTGGCCACTTTTTAACCCCCGCTAACAGCCGAAAAAGGCTTAAAAGCACTTTGCCGGCGCTGCCCATTGATTTAAATGGGCAGGGCCGCTTTAGGAGCGGTGTATACTAACTTTAGTGCTATCTTTTTATATCCATTTCCTGTTTTATACAGTTCAACTACCTTTTCCCGCAGATCCTTTGACAATTCTTTTGCTTTTCCCATGACTCAGAATCCAGAAACGTCAGTGCAGGACTGAATGAAAGATGCAAGGGTCTGTCAGGAGTTCAGAAACTCATTGACATTTTATACACACACACTAATTACAAGCAAACAGATCACAGGTGAGGATGGATACCTTTAATAGCCATTCAAACCCCTTTGTGGCAACTTGTGTGCATGTTATCAGGCCAAAATCTCCAGTGTATGTAAACTTTTAAACAGGGTCATTTGGGTAGTTTCTGTTGCCATTTTGATTTAAAAAGAGTAAAAACAATTGATTGCTAATACATGGCTTCACCCAAACACTAACCATGAGTGAAAGAAAAGTTTTTTTGTTATTCATATTCTCTGTAAAATGGCCAAGAAATGTTAAATTCTGCCAGGGTATGTAAACTTATGAGCACAACTGTATAATATATATATACACACATACACCCACGCATAAATACACACATATATGTATATGTGTATATATATATATATATATATATATATATATATATATATATATATATATATACACACACACACACACACACAAACAGTCAAACACACAATCACATGTACACACACACACACCTCTGCCTCCAGTTTTCCCCACCAGCACATCCCTGCCTGCAATGCCTCCCCACAGCACACCTCTGCAGCTCAATCATTTCTCCCCACTGTTAAGCTTCATACATGCGGTACGATTGTTGTCCAACCGAGCGTCTGATTTTTGTCAAAAGGACGTGTGCCAGGATCTTGTCTTGCATACTAACGTTACACAATTGTTGTGCCACAAACACGAACGTAGTGACGTAGTACGAGGAATTTCAGCTCTTGAGCGCCACCCTTTGGGCCCCTTCTGCTAATTTCGTGTTTGGTGAGCATTGTTACCGAGCATGCGTGTTTGTACTTTCGACTTTTGTGTGACGGATTTGTGTACTGACCATACGAAAATCTGACATCAACCGAAAATTTATTAGCCTGTCATCCATTTGTTGGCCGAAAGTTGGACCACAATTGTCAAAAGGAGCGTACTAACAGTAAGATTTTAGGACAACACTCTGTCAACAGACAATCCCCTGCCAACAATCGCATTGTGTGTACGAGGCTTTAGGCTCCATGCACACTGGGCTTAAAAAAAGTCTGTTATCTTGGGAGTAAAAAATGCTCATACAGAACATTTTTTGTACAAAGTTTAGAGAGTTTTACGTTTTTTCTGCCACAAAGCTCCAATCAGAAACACGAACCAGAAGGGTTTTTTTTTCTGCCTCTAAACGTTGAGCTCAAAATATGCCTGTAATCGTCCTAATGTGCATGGAGACATAGGATAAAATTAAGTTGCTTCTACAGGCAGAACACAAATCTCCTGTAGAAGCAACATTTTTTAATCCAGTGTGCATGGAGCCTTAAGCCTCGTACACACAATCTGATTTTCGGACACCGTTCGTTCATTTTTTGTGGAATGCTAGTCACATGTCGAAAGTGAAGACGTTACTCACCATACGAAAAGCAATGTACTAACAATACGAATTTTGGCAGATCGTTCGTCGGATGAATTTTTACTTCCGATTTTCATATCGTGCATACGGGCCTTTACACTCACCATCTTCTTGCCGATTCTCTAAACCTGGCCAGCCAGAAAGAGTACATGATGGGGGCGGAGCTGGAGAGTTTGAACCCTCCCACGAGGTCTCATGGCTGTGTATACAGGCATTTCTCTGCTTCTTTTACAAGCCTGTGCTCCGCCCGCCCACGCCCCAAGCTGTACAGTATTCTATTGCACGCTGTAAGTGGAGAGGGGAGGTCCAAGGCAACACAGAGTGCTCCGCTCACAGGGTTCCCAGGGCATAACTCGGGACATGACTGATGCGGGACAACCTAAAAAGAGGCACTGTCTCAGCAAAGCAGGGACAGTTGGCATGTATAGCAGGGGATGATTAATTGAGCGCATGCACCGGTGACGTCACCAGCTACATGCAGTGTGAATATCTCCTAAACAGTGCAAGTTTAGGAGTCTCTTGTGCAACATCCCTGGATCGAGATGGGGTTGAGAGAGGCTGATGCACACAGAAGGTTTTTTATCTTCATGCATAGAATGCATGAAGATTAAAAACAAAAAAACAAATAACCTTCTGCCTTTACAACTAGTTTTATATAAATCTTGCATAATGTGTTAGAATGCGATGCATACTAGCACATTATGACATTGCCTTGCAGGGGATTTTTTGTTTAAGCTGCGGTTTACTACCGGTTTAACGTGCCCCAGCATCCTCAGAAGAAATACCAGTATGATTCCTTGTCTAAAAGGAATTTCAGTTGTCCACAAATACTGATCCTTCTGTGCTCTGAAACAACCTCTGCTCATTCAGTGCAGAGCAAATCTTCACACAAGCAGCTCCCTCTAGTGGTAACAAGGAATATAATATTTATAGCAAACATGGGAAAATTGAGTACTGTCCGTGATACTTTTTTTATTTGCACCAACATACAATTTTTCAGGACAAGCTTTCGGGGTATGTCCCCTTCTTCAAGGTCCTTGAAGAAGGGGACATACCCCGAAAGCTTGTAATGAAAAATTGTATGTTAGTGCAAATAAAAAAAGTATCACGGACAGTACTCTGTCACAATTGCACCAATACACCTACAATCACATCGAGTATAGCAAACATGCAAACACAGAGATGGGCAATGCTGCTGGAATATACCCTTATCTTTACCAACGGTCGGTAACCATTAGTATTGCCTGCTTTTAATAGACCGCAGAGACACACTGACGCAGATGCATAACATTTAATAAAAGTACAGTTGTTATGTATTTATACACAGGTTGTACCACAAGACCGCTGAGAACCAGAATAGGGGAACGTGTGTGACTCCGCTAATCCCAATTAAAATTACTTTTGAACGCTTCTCATTACTTTAAGGAATGTTATGGGGAAGCATGGCCAGCTTTTTTTTAATTTTTTTTAAATTCTTTTTATTGATTGAAGAGAGAAAGTTTACAAGACAGAACCTTTGGGCTTCCCCCAGCTTGGCACGTACATCAAAATAAAAGGCAAAAGATACATAGCAACAGGCTTCCACCTAAACAAAAGCACTACTAACACTATACTGCTTGGGTCCACTAAATAGTAGAGTATGATAGATTTGGCACTACAAATGGATACACTCTACCCATGATTAAGAGAAGAAGGGTTAAATGCAAGTGTTTAGAAATTGTCATCTGAGATAATGAGGGGTAATAATATAAAAAACAACAGGCTTCAATTAATGGCATATATACCTTTAAAGCTGCTAGGTCAGAGACCAAGTGAATTGGTAATAGTTATTGGGTGACATTAGATATTAGATTCTGTCCAAACGTTCCATACTTTAACAAATTTGGCAGGGCAGCCACGTGAGTAGTATGTGGCCTTGTACAAGGGGATGGAGGAATTAAATCGCTGAATAAAAAAAAAACCTGTAAGACAACGGCATAATGTGCTAGTATGCATCGCATACTAGCACAATATGAAAAACTTACCTTAGAACGAAGCCCTTCCAGTGGTGCCCACTCAGAAGGCTGACATCATCCCCGGTGTTTCTTTTGGGTTCGCGGGCTCCGGCGCTGAGTGGCCGGAGCCGCAAAGACGTCACTACCACGCATGCGCGCAGGAGCCGCCGGCACAGGCTCTGAAGGTCCGGCACTGTAAGCCGGACCTTTAGAGCGCATGAGTCAATGATGTCATCAGCTGCTTGCACTCTGAATATCTCCTACACTGCAAGTTTAGGGGATATTCACAGTACCCACAGGTAAGCCTTATCATAGGCTTACCTGTTGGTACAAGTGGTGTAACAGAGTTTACAAGCACCTTAACTAGGGATTTCCAAAAGTTGAGAGAGGGTGCCTCCTTCAATTTCCATTTCAGTACTATGGCCTTCCTCGTGTAGAATAACAGCAGACCTATATAGGGGTCTTGGTTGCTCAGAGGAAAGCAAGTGAGCAAAATGTGGACAAGGAAAGATTACTCCTGCGCTTGTGAGGGTGTATTAGCTTTGGAAAGGTAGTATTGTAAGCTGTAGAAGAACTGAAAGAGATGGTGTTGCGTGTCCTACTGCACAAACTGACCCCGGGGTGGTCAGAGTAAGACTGTGTGGAGAAGGATAGATGGAGGGCGTGTGATCAATTGCTCACATCAAAATGTGTATAATTTATTCATATGTAATCAAATAAAAACAAATAGATAATACCAATACTACGTATCATGCAAACAGGTAACAAAATATGCAAAACATAAAAATTATTAATAGGTTAAAAGTAACACAAGCCCATGTTAAGGTGAGTGTTTAAAATCGACTGACGCGTTTCGAGGATAACCTCTACATCAGAGCCTTGAGAACCAGGGCACAGTCTGTATAGGCCGGTAGGCCAACATGTGTACATAAAGAGGAATGGCTAGTTGGGAGGTGTAGCCTGTGATGAATAGTTAGTTTTTCTGAGTCCCACACATTGTGGGAGAGATAGATATGTTCTGTGCTGATATCTATACCGGGAGAGGAGGCTGCAGATTCTTTCCTTCTTTACCTAAAGTGAAATTTCAGATGATGTAAACATGGTGATGGAAACCTACTATTAAGAACGCTTGAATGTGGACTGGTATGGAACTCAGAAAAACTAACTATTCATCACAGGCTACACCTCCCAACTAGCCATTCCTCTTTATGTACACTTATTTGCCTACCGGCCTTTACAGACTGTGCCATGGTTCTCAAGGCTCTGATGAAGATCTGATCGCGTCAAGCGATTTTAAACACTCACCTTAACATGGGCTTGTGTTACTTTTAACCTATTAATAATGTTTTGCATATTTTGTTACCTGTTTGCATGATACGTAGTATTGGTATTATCTATTTGTTTTTATTTGATTACATATGAATAAATTATACACATTTTGATGTGAGCAATTGATGACGCGCCCTCCATCCATCCTTCTCCACATAGAAAGCAAGTGAGCCCACCAGGCCGAGCAAGCAAATCACTATGGTCAGAGGAACTGTGGTCAGTGTAGAGATAAAGTTCAGCTTTAAATTCTGCTGCATAGAACGGGTGGACATAACAACAAGTATAGGCGCATCAACACAGAGATCATAAAAGTCCCAATACAAATCTGCTAGTAATTGACAATATAGTCTATCTGGCATACACAGGCAAATCAGCTATGTAGTGGTATTGGGAGAGGGAAAAAAACGTCCACAGGAAGCACACAAGGCTGCCATCAATTAAGAGAAGAAACCATATTCCAAGGAGCTGAAAAAAAGCACAAATGGAGAGGCGCCTCTGGGTGCAGTCGTTTTAAAAAAAATCAATTTAATAGACAACGTATGATCAACTCACATGTGGTATAAAAGTGAAAAGCATGGTATCAGAAAGTCGAGATGACATGACAAGATCCGTGCTGTGTATGATGACCGGGGATCTTCCGAATGATGTAAACGCCGGCTCCGGAAGAGCGGCCTCAGAACGAGGCTTGGAACACAGTGGATGACTGGCAGCAGGGGGACGACCTGGTCTGCTGAGGAAGGAGCGCGACTTGCAGAGCATCCAAGTGCGCACGCTCATGAAACGCGTCCATTTTTGATGACGTCGTCCCCCTGCTGCCAGCCATCCACTGTGTTCCAAGCCTTGTTCTGAGGCCGCTCTTCCGGAGCCGGCGTTTACATCATTCGGGAAGATCCCCGGTCATCATACACAGCACGGATCTTGTCACATCATCTCGACTTTCTGATACCATGCTTTTCATTTTTATACTACATGTGAGTTGATCATACGTTGTCTACTAAATTGATTTTTGAAAAAACGACTGCACCCAGAGGCGCCTCTCCACTTGTGCTTTTTTTATAGAAGGGGTGGAGTCTGCACCAAGAGGGGGTGACCGCCAGAGATGTTTATTGCAAAGAGAAGCCCTGTGAATTTTTAAATTACACTCCAGAGTACCCCAAGGGTTAAATCGCAGGGGGGACCCGGAGCGTCATTGCAAGGGTTTTCCTCTTTTCAGGCATTCATTCTCACTAAACCACTTTACTATTCTCTTTGCACCAGCCTCTTGTTATTGTGTAGAACACGTCTCTGACATCTTACAATATTTTGTAACATTTTTGTTATACTTTTTCATTACCTTGTAACATTTTGTAACAAGTTTATCCTTTTAGTGTATCTATGGAGCACCTGTGTGGGATGAAGTGAGCATACTGTAATTGTGAAGTGGAAGAAAAATGATAAATGGTTTTCAACTTTTTTTACAAATAAATATCTGAAAAGTGTGGTGTGCATTTGTATTCAGACCCCTCTACTCCGATACCCCTAACTAAAATCTAGTGGAAACAACTGCCTTCAGAAGTCATCCAATTAGTAAATAGTGTAAATGAATCTCAGTATAAATACAGCTGTTCTGTGAAGTCCTCAGAGGTTTGTTAGAGAACCTTGATGAACAAACAGCATCATGAAGGCCAAGGAACACACCAGGCAGGTCAGGGATAAAGTTGTGGAGAAGTTTAAAGCAGGGTTAGGTTATAAAAAAAAATATCCCAAGCTTTGAACATCTCACAGAGCACTGTTCAATCCATCATCTGAAAATGGAAAGAGTATGGCACAACTGCAAACCTACCAAGACATGGCCGTCCACCTAAACTGACAGGCCGGGCAAGGAGAGCATTAATCAGAGAAGCAGCCAAGAGGCCCATGGTAACTCTGGAGAATCTGGCCACAGGACAATAATTAGTCATGCACTCCACAAATCTGGCCTTTATGGAAGATTGGCAAGAAGAAAACCATTGTTAACCACTTCAGCCCCGGAAGGTTTTACCCCCTTCCTGACCAGAGCACTTTTTACAATTCGGCACTGCGTCGCTTTAACTGCTAATTGCGCGGTCATGCAATGCTGTACCCAAACGAAATTTGCGTCCTTTTCTTCCCACAAATAGAGCTTTCTTTTGATGGTATTTGATCACCTCTGCCGTTTTTATTTTTTGCGCTATACACGGAAAAAGACCGAAAATTTTGAAAAAAAATGATATTTTCTACTTTTTGTTCTAAAAAAAATCCAATAAACTCAATTTTAGTCATACATTTAGGCCAAAATGTATTCGGCCACATGTCTTTGGTAAAAAAAAGTCAATAAGTGTATATTTATTGGTTTGCGCAAAAGTTATAGCGCCTACAAACTAGGGTACATTTTCTGGAATTTACACAGCCTTTGATTTATGACTGCCTATGTCGTTTCTTGAGGTGCTAAAATGGCAGGGCAGTACAAAACCCCCACAAATGACCCCATTTTGGAAAGTAGACACCCCAAGGAATTTGCTGAGAGGCATGTTGAGCCCATTGAATATTCATTTTTTTTGTCCCAAGTGATTGAATAATGACAAAAAAAAAAAAAAAAAATTACAAAAAGTTGACACTAAATGATATATTGCTCACACAGGCCATGGGCATATGAGGAATTGCACCCCAAAATACATTTAGCTGCTTCTCCTGAGTATGGGGATACCACATGTGTGGGACTTTTTGGGAGCCTAGCCGCGTACGGGGCCCCGAAAACCAATCACTGCCTTCAGGATTTCTAAGGGCGTACATTTTTGATTTTACTCCTCACTACCTATCACAGTTTTGAAGGCCATAAAATGCCCAGATGGCATAAAACCCCCCCAAATGACCCCATTTTGGAAAGTAGACACCCCAAGCTATTTGCTGAGAGGCATATTGAGTCCATGGAATGTTTTATATTTTGACACAAGTTGCGGGAAAGTGACAAATTTTTTATTTTTTTATTTTTTTTTGCACAAAGTTGTCACTAAATGATATATTGCTCACACAGGCCATGGGCATATGTGGAATTGCACCCCAAAATACATTCTGCTGCTTCTCCTGAGTACGGGGATACCACATGTGTGGAACTTTTTGGGAGCCTAGCCGCGTACGGGGCCCCGAAAACCAATCACTGCCTTCAGGATTTCTAAGGGCGTACATTTTTGATTTTACTCCTCACTGCCTATCACAGTTTCGGAGGCCATGGAATGCCCAGATGGCACAAACCCCCCCCAAATGACCCCATTTTGGAAAGTAGACACCCCAAGCTATTTGCTGAGAGGCATGGTGAGTATTTTGCAGCTCTCATTTGTTTTTGAAAATAAAGAAAGACGAGAAAAAAATTTTTTTTTTTCTTTTTTCAATTTTCAAAACTTTGTGACAAAAAGTGAGGTCTGCAAAATACTCACTATACCTCTCATCAAATAGCTTGGGGTGTCTACTTTCCAAAATGGGGTCATTTGGGGGTTTTTTTTGCCACCTGGGCATTCCATGGCCTCCGAAACTGTGATAGGCAGTGAAGAGTGAAATCAAAAATTTACGGCCTTAGAAAGCCTGAAGGCGGTGCTTGGTTTTCGGGGTCCCGTACGCGGCTAGGCTCCCAAAAAGTCTCACACATGTGGTATCCCCGTACTCAGGAGAAGCAACAGAATGTATTTTGGGGTGTAATTTCACCTATTCCCATGGCATTTTTGAGCAATATATCATTTAGTGACAACTTTGCGCAAAAAAAAATAAAAAAAATAAAAAATTGTCTCTTTCCCGCAACTTGTGTCACAATATAAAATATTCCATGGACTCAACATGACTCTCAGCAAATAGCTTGGGGTGTCTACTTTCCAAAATGGGGTCATTTGGGGGGGTTTTGAACTGTCCTGGCATTTTATGCACAACATCTAGAAGCTTATGTCACACATCACCCACTCTTCTAACCACTTGAAGACAAAGCCCTTTCTGACACTTATTGTTTACATAAAAAAATAATTTTTTTTTGCAAGAAAATTACTTTGAACCCCCAAACATTATATATTTTTTTTAAAGCAAATGCCCTACAGATTAAAATGGTGGGTGTTTCATTTTTTTTTTTCACACAGTATTTGCGCAGCGATTTTTCAAACGCATTTTTTGGGGAAAAAACACACTTTTTTACATTTTAATGCACTAAAACACACTATATTGCCCAAATGTTTGATGAAATAAAAAAGATGATCTTAGGCCGAGTACATGGATACCAAACATGACATGCTTTAAAATTGCGCACAAACGTGCAGTGGCGACAAACTAAATACATTTTTAAAAGCCTTTAAAAGCCTTTACAGGTTACCACTTTAGATTTACAGAGGCGGTCTACTGCTAAAATTACTGCCCTCAATCTGACGTTCGCGATGATACCTCACATGCATGGTGCAATTGCTGTTTATATTTGACGCCAGACCGACGCTTGCGTTCGCCTTAGCGCGAGAGCAGGGGGGACAGGGGTGCTTTTTTTTTTTTTTTTTTTTTTTTCTTTATTATTATTATTTTTTTATCTTATTTTTAAACTGTTCCTTTCATTTTTTTTTTTAAATCATTTTTATTGTTATCTCAGGGAATGTAAATATCCCCTATCATAGCAATAGGTAGTGACAGGTACTCTTTTTTGCAAAAATTGGGGTCTATTAGACCCTAGATTTCTCCTCTGCCCTCAAAGCATCTGACCACATCAAGATCGGTGTGATAAAATGCTTTCCCAATTTCCCAATGGCGCTGTTTACATCCGGCGAAATCTAAGTCATAAAATGCTCGTAGCTTCCGGTTTCTTAGGCCATAGAGATGTTTGGAGCCACTCTGGTCTCTGATCAGCTCTATGGTCAGCTGGCTGAATCACCGGCTGCATTTTCAGGTTCCCTGTTGAGACAGGAGAGCCAGAGAAAAACACGGAAGACGTTGGGGGGGGGGGGGCATTCCCTCCCACTGCTTGTAAAAGCAGTCTAGAGGCTAATTAGCCGCTAGGATTGCTTTTACATGAAAGCCGACCGCTGGCTGAAAAGAATGATACCAAGATGATACCTAAACCTGCAGGCATCATTCTGGTATAACCACTCAAAGTCGTGAATGGCGTACCTGAAGACAAAAAAATGGTTAACAATAAAGCACAGTAAACCGTAAGGTATAAAAAATTGCATACCTGAAAAGCAAACATGATAAAACATAATAACAATAAAACATTGCAGAATAGAATACAGTAAAAAAGAGCAGAACAATAGAGAGAAGAGAGAGAGAGAGAGAACAATAAAACGACAACTATTTTTTTTTTTTTTATATTTTTGTATGTGTTTTTTTTTTTTTTTTTTTACACTTTTTTTTGTAACTAACTTTTATAACTGTAACCGGTTCCAGGTTCGGGTCTCTCAAAATGCGATGGCATCTTGGGAGACCCTGTGAAAGTGTGCCTAGTCTGTGGAATGCTGTACCATATGCTAATACTCAACTAGTGAATGGTAGCGTTCAAAACATTCACCAATGCAAAGACCAGGATTGTCAGGACAGGAGGGGCAATAATAGCGGGTGTCACGCCTATATCTGCGCTTGCTGCAGACACAACATCTTTTTGGGGGGGGTTCGTTGGGTAGGGGTACTCGGGAGGACATAAAGAAAATGCCTCTCATGCAGCCGACTGCATTTGGTTGGGGATGTGAATGGGGGAAGTACGGGCGCTGCAGAAGCGGTGGGTGTACTACGCCGCTGGCGCTTGCCAGTTCACCAAAACGCTACCAAAAAAACTGTTAGCGATCGCAGGGATCAGGCTTGACTCTGCGAACGCTGCAGTTATGCGTTTTAGTCTTTTGTAAGTGACAGTGATCGATTGATACTGCACTTGGGTGGGCTGGGCTGGGCCGGGCGGAGGGGAAAAACGCAGGTGCTAGCAGGTATCTGGGCTGATCCCGCTAACACTGCGTTTTTGGGAACCCTAAACTGCTGGGGACGCTAGTATAGATCTGATCGGATCAGATATTGATTCGTACAGATACTATACCACTAAGGGAGGTGTATGGTGCGTGCGTGGGTGTTAGCGCTACTGGCGCTAACCTGACGCTGCCTGGGGCTGGTGCTTGCCAGTTCACCAAAACGCTACCAAGAAAACTGTTAGCGATCGCAGGGATCAGGCCTGACTCTGCGAACGCTGCAGTTATGCGTTTAGAGTTTTGTAAGTGACAGTGATCGATCGATACTGCACTTGGGTGGGCTGGGCCAGGCGGAGGGGCAAAACGCAGGTGCTAGCGGGTATCTGGGCTGATCCCGCTAACACTGCGTTTTCGGGAACCCTAAACTGCTGGGGACGCTAGTATAGATCTGATCGGATCAGATATTGATCCGTACAGATACTATACCACTAAGGGAGGCGTATGCTGCGTGCGTGGGTGTTAGCGGTTCTGGCGCTAATCTGACACTGCCTGGGGCGACGCATATCACCGCCGGGCGATCAGGGGGCTAAACCTTTATTCGGTAATAAACGGCGGGTGCCCTGACACTATAAAAAATAAACGAACTAACCAGCGTCACCCGTAACGGTTATACGGTGATCAGTGGTGAAAGGGTTAACTAGGGGGCAATCAAGGGGTTAAAACATTTATTCGGTAGTATATGGGGGTCCCTGTCGCTATAAAACGCTGACGGCGAACCTAAATATTTACCTCCCTAACTAGCGTCACCAGCGACACTAATACAGCGATCAGAAAAATGATCGCTTAGTGACACTGGTGACAGGGGGTGATCAAGGGGCTAAAACTTTATTAGGGGGGGTTAGGGGGGTACCCTAGACCTAAGGGGGGTAATACTCACTGCCCTAACACTGTAACTGTCACAAACTGACACTATGCAGTAATCAGAAAAAAAAAAAAAAATACTGCTGGTGTCAGTTTGTGACAGGGGGGGGTGATTGGGGGGGGTATCGGGGGGCGATCGGGGGTGTAAAGTATGCCTGGCATGTTCTACTGTGTGTGTTTGTGTTGTGTGCACTTACTTGTCTTCTCTCCTCGGCGCTGGGACGGAAACTGCCAGACCGAGGAGAGATGACATCACATCCTCTGCCTGTGTGAAACTACACACAGGCAGAGGAGGATTCCCATTGGCTGGGAGCGATCGCGAGGGGGGGGGCCACGATCGGATGGTCTCCCCCTCGCCTCCCAACGCTCCCAGTGCAAAGCCGACCGCCGCTGGCACCGGGGGGGGTCCGATCGGACCCCCCACCCGCGGGAAGC
Organism: Lithobates septentrionalis; assembly: GCA_037952835.1. Classification (NCBI taxonomy): domain Eukaryota; kingdom Metazoa; phylum Chordata; class Amphibia; order Anura; family Ranidae; genus Lithobates; species Lithobates septentrionalis. The sequence goes on from JBBDGP010001242.1 coordinate 879,757, forward strand.
AGGTCACGTATGGGAACGTGACTCTGCTTGCCCGTGCCATTCTGCCGCAGTATATCGGCGTTAGGCGGTCGGCAAGTGGTTAAAGGAAAGCCATAAGAAGTCCCGTCTGCATTTCGAGAGAAACCATGTGGGGGACACAGCAAAACATGTGGAAGAAGGTGCTCTGGTCAGATAAGACCAACATTTTAGCATTTTGCTTTTAGGCCAATAAGTATGTGTGGTGGAAAACTAACACTGCACGTCACCTTGAACACACCATCCCCACCATGAATCATGGTGGTGGCAGCATCATGTTGTGGGGATGCTTTTCTTCAGCAGGGACAGGGAAGTTGGTCAGAGTTGATGGGAGGATGGATGGGGCCAAATACAGGGCAATCTGTAATGCCGCGTACACACGGTCGGACTTTTCAGCTACAAAAGTCCGACAGCCTGTCCGACAGACTTTCGACGGACTTTTGGCGGACTTTCGACGGACTTGCCTACACACGATCACACAAAAGTCCGTTGAATTCTTACGTGATGACGTACACCGGACTAAAATAAGGCAGTTCATAGCCAGTAGCCAATAGCTGCCCTAGCGTGGGTTTTTGTCCGTCGGACTAGCATACAGACGAGTGGATTTTTCGACCGGACTCGAGTCCGTCGGAAAGATTTGAAGCATGTTTCAAATCTAAAGTACGTCGGATTTGAGGCTAAAAAAGTCAGTTGAAAGTCCGGAGAAGCCCACCCACGATCGGATTACCAGCCAGCTTTAGTCCGTCAGCGTCCGTTGGACTTTTGTAGACGAAAAGTCCGACCGCGTGTACGCGGCATTAGAGTCTGCAAAAGACTTGAGACTGGGGCGGAGGTTCACCTTCCAGCAGGACAATGACCCTAAACATACAGCCAGAGCTACAATGGAATGGTTTAGATCAAAGCATATTAATGTGTTAGAATGGCCCAAAGTCCAGACCTAAATCCAATTGAGAATCTGTGGCAAGACTTGAAAATTGCTGTTCACAGACGCTCTCAATCCAATCTCACAGAGCTTGAGCTTATTTTGCAAAGAAAAATGGGCAAAAATGTCACTCTCTAGTTGTGCAAAGCTGGTAGAGACATCCCCAAAAAGACTTGCAGCTGTAATTGCAGAGAAAGGTGGTTCTACAAAGTATTCACTCTGGGGGGCTGAATACAAATGCACACCACACTTTTCAGATATTTGTCAAAAATGTTTAAAACCATTTATCATTTTCCTTCAACTTCAAAATTATGTGCCACTTTGTGTTGGTCTATCATAGGGGTCTCCAAACTTTTCAAACGAAGGGCCAGTTTATTGGTCTTCAGACTTTAGGAGGGCAGAAAATGTACCAGGCCCCAGCATCAGTGAGAATAAATATGGCCTTAGGGTTGGTGGTCAATAGGAGGAGTAGTGCCCCTAATTAGTAGCAGGAATAGTATCCCATCATTGGTATTAGTATAAGAAATAATGCTCCGTTGCTGGTATCAGTGGGACAAATAGTTCCTCAAGGGCCGGATAAAGGCTAGCAAAGGGCCACATCAGGCCGCAGTTTGGAGACCCCTGGTCTATCACATAAAATACATTTACGTTTTTTGGTTGTAACATGACAAAATGTGGAAAATGTCAAGGGGTATGAATACTTTTTCAAGGCACTGTAATGTTATACAGCCAGCTAAGCTGCAGAGTTAATTTCCTGCATTCTTTGCACCTCCCTTCCTCCCTAGTCGTTACCCATATAATGCGCTGTTTTACCATTATTGTTTGCTATGACTAAGGCCCTGTTGGGCAGAAACGCATCAAATGGACTAATAAAAGAAAGATTTTATTTTCAGCTTTCTGGTGTGCCGATCGATATGTATGGATTAGTTATGCATTTATTGTTAATGTTTAGGTTCAAGTAGCAGGAAGGTTAGGTGTTGGGGCCAATGACACTTTTTCTCTCCTCTACATACACTATTAGATTTTCTGCAGATTTTTGTCTTCATATTTACCAAAATCATATAATATGAGGTCAAACCTTTATGCCGCGTACACACGGTCGGACTTTTCGTCTACAAAAGTCAGACAGCCTTTCCGACAGACTTCCGGCAGACTTTCGGCGGACTTGCGGCGGACTTGCGGCATACTTTCTAACGAACGGACTTGCCTACACACGACCACACAAAAGTCGGTCGGATTCGTACGTGATGACGTACACCGGACTAAAATAAGGAAGTTCATAGCCAGTAGCCAATAGGTGCCCTAGCGTGGCTTTTTGTCCGTCGGACTAGCACACAGACGAGCGGATTTCGGGGTCCGTCGTAGTTACGAAGTAAAGTTTTAAAGCATGTTTCAAATCTAAAGTACGTCGGATTTGAGGCTAAAAAAGTACGTTGAAAGTCCGGAGAAGCCCACACACGATCGGATTACCAGCCAGCTTTAGTCCGTCAGCGTCCGTTGGACTTTTGTAGACGAAAAGTACGACCGTGTGTACGCGGCATTAGAGTTTCAATTTGTATGCAATCAGGCAGGCCCTTCCACTACATGGTTTTGGTAAATCTGAAGACAAAAATCTGCAGAAAATGTAATAGCGTGTACAGGGGTACAATATTGAACCGTAGGGCTCAATATTGAGTTGGCCCACCCTTATAACCTATAACCGCTTCAACTCTTCTGGGAAGGCTGTCCACAAGGTTTAGGAGTGTGTCTATGGGAATGTTTTTTTCCAGAAGTGCATTTGTGAGGTCAGGCACTAACAATGTTGGAGAGAAGGACTGGCTCCACTCGAATTCATCTCAAAAGGTGCTCTATCAGGTTGAGGTCAGGACTCTGTGCAGGCCAGTCAAGTTCCTCCACCCCAAACTCACTCATCCATGTCTTTATGGACCTTGCTTTGTGCACTGATCCAACTCATTTGATAGAGGGTGGATTATGGTGTGGGGTTGTATTTCAGGGGTTGGGCTTGCCCCCTTAGTTCCAGTGAAGGGAACTCTTAAGGCGTCAGCATACCAAGACATTATGGACAATTTCATGCTCCCAACTTTGTGGGAACAGTTTGGGGATGGCTCCTTCCTGTTCCAACATGACTGCGCACCAGTGCACAAAGCAAGGTCCGTAAAGACATGGATGAGTGAGTTTGGGGTGGAGGAAGTTTACTGGCCTGCACAGTGTCCTGACCTCAACCCCAGAAAACACCTTTGGGATGAATTAGAGCGGAGACTGCGAGCCAGACCTTCTGTCTAACATCAGTGCCTGACCTCACAAATGCGTTTCTTGAAAAATGGAAACATTCCCATAGACACACTCCTAAACCTTGTGGACAGCCTTCCCAGTAGAGTTGAAAACAGTGGGCCAACTCAATTATGAACCCTACGGACCAAGACTGGGGTGCCATTAAAGTTCATGTGCGTGTAAAGGCAGGTGTCCCAATTCTTTTGGTCAAGCAACACTGGAACTGGCAAGTTGATCAGGAACACTATTGCTAGCTGCACTGGTCTGGTGGCAATCAGGAACAATCTTGCTGGCTGCACTGATCTGGCGACACTAGGACTGGTGCGGCAGTGATCAGGAACACGGTTTCTGGTTTACACTGGCCTGGTGACACTGAAACCCGTGTGGTGGGATTGGAAAATTGTTGCTGGCTGCACTGGTCTGGTGACCCTGGGACTGGTGTGGTGGTGATCAGAGACACTGTTGAAGGCTACAATGGTGTGGTGATAATCAGGAACACTGTGGCTGGCTACACTGATCTGGCAACACTGTACTGGTGTGGCAGCAATCAGGACACTGACTGCACTGGCATGGCAATACTGTATTGGGGTGGCTAGCTATCGGAGAAACAATGCCAATTTAAAGATTTATAATGCAGCAGGATTACCTGTTGCCCTGCAGTGGTCCTAACTTTGGTGGGTAAAGCGATCAAGGCCTGGATCAAAAACCTACAAAATTGATTTTTTTTTAGATTAGGTGTGGACACAGCTTTGAAAACATAGGGCTCAGTGGGAAATACTGCTTGCCACTATGGCCCATAGAAGTAAAGCGGACAGAGCCGCAACCGCATAATATGAACATGGTTGCAGCACAGTGAAGAGGGGTGAAATCTGATCTACAAGAAGGTGTGCAGAAGGGGGCATATCCCACCCAATTGCCTGCTAACCATGTAACAGCAGCTGGAGGAGGAATCAGAGCAAAAAATAATAAATGCATATTTGTATTTCTTTTTTTGCAACTGGTTTCAAAAAAGGTTGCAAAAGGTGCATTCCTTTTACCCCAAACCACTATAGAGTCCATGCTAAAGCAACAGAATGATTAGAAGCTTTATCATTTTTTATACAATATAGGAATGTATTGCAATGATGAATAAAACACTGTCGGTATGTGTAACAATAGCTCTCAGCATTTTATTTGACACCCTAAAACAGATTTGACGTATTTAGGTTCTGACTGACGACATATATCAGTACAATGAGCCAGGCTCCAATTGTTGGAGTTTCAAGAAGCAGAATGAATTGGTTATTTTCTATCAAGAACAAAAATTAATTTTGAGTCCATAACATTAGGAAAGAGAAGTCAGTGTGTCCCTTTCTGAACAATCTGAGAAAAGCGATTGGTGATGGAAAGGGTTGTGTCAATAAATCGGTCCACGCAGTTCACTAAGCAACTCTCGGTTCTTGAGTCCAGCTTGTTGCTAGGTCTGTCCATACATTTATCCCAGCAGACGTCCATAAAGGTGTGCACCTAGGAAAAGTAAAATATAAATATAGATTTATTAAGAGTGAGGGGATACAGCCGGACCTTTTCATTTTATACATGCCATTAAGATCATTTTCAACATGGAGCAAAAACATGAACAACATTTAGAGAAAAATATTTATCAACAATAATTCAATTAATTTATAATATATAAAATAAAAATTCAAGTTGCACTGATTGATGGTAAGTGATCTATGAGATACCTTGTACTATTGAAACAAATTACTAAATAATAAGTGACCAGTGAAGACAGATTACCAATAATGCAAAATAACGTAATTAATGAAAAAAAAAAAAATCACTATTAAATCTTTGACAGAATAAAAAAAAAAGTCCATGTATTAAGTCAGTGGTCTCCAAGTGGTCTCCCGGCGGCCAGATTCGGCCCTTTGCTTGCTTTTATCCGGCCCTTGGGGCACTATTTCATCCACTGATACCAACAATGGAGCATAATTCTCCCCCACTGACACCAATTAAGGGGGCACATTTCCTGCCATGACACCAATGATGGGGCAACATTCCTCCCACCGACGCAAACAATATGGCACTATTCCTCCCACCGACGTCAACAATATGGCACTATTCCTCCCACCGACGCCAACAATATGACACTATTCCTCCCACCGACGCCAACAATATGACACTATTCCTCCCACCGACGCCAACAATATGGCACAATTCCTCCCACCGACGCCAACAATATGACACTATTCCTCCCACCGACGCCAACAATATGGCACAATTCCTCCCACCGACGCCAACAATATGGCACAATTCCTCCCCCCGACACCAACAATATGGCACAATTCCTCCCCCCGACACCAACAATATGGCACAATTCCTCCCCCCGACACCAACAATATGGCACAATTCCTCCCACCGACACCAACAATATGGCACTATTCCTCCCACCGACGCCAACAATATGGCACTATTCCTCCCACCGACGCCAACAATATGGCACAATTCCTCCCACCGACACCAACAATATGGCACAATTCCTCCCACCGACACTAACAATATGGCACAATTCCTCCCACCGACACCAACAATATGGCACAATTCCTCCCAATGACACAAACAATGGGGCCCAATGACATCAATGATGGGGCACAATTCCTCTCAATAACATCAACGATGGGGCGCAATTACCCTTACTGAAACCAACAATGGGGCATTATTTTTTCCCACTGACGCCAGGACCTTTTCTACTCCCACTGGCCACAATCCGGCCCTCCTAAAGTCTGATGGACCGTAAACTGGCCCTTTGTTTAGAAAGTTTGGCGACCCCTGTATTAAGTGATAGATTAATGTGTTCCTCCGCAGTGGCACACAAACAAAACACCACAGGAAAAGTGAAGAAAAAACTAGGATAGTGCCTCCACCTCCGCACTCACTGCCGCTTACCAGCTGTAAATGATCATCTCCTGTTACGGGAGATCAGTTGCGCTTGTGGCTCATTCCCCCGCCTCAGGTCTCTATGTTGTGCACCAACATTCCCAATGTCCTCACCGATAGGTAGTCTCATACACAGATGCATTTATTGGGTCCCCATGGAAAGACAATAGAGGCTTGCATAGTGTAAATCATGGCACTGTTTGGAGGTAGGGGTTGTCTCGTATGATTTGCTGCAGTTCATGATCTACTGAACTTTTCTGGAAACGTAAATTGAGGTAGCGGCGAAGGTCTTTGTCAACAATGCCTCAAGATATAAGTGGGAGTAATACATATCATAAGTATCTAGTCCTGGCAGTTCTACTGCGTCCCACAGGCTTAGCGCACAATCCGGGTAGCTGGGAGAGGTTCTAGTGTGAAATTGTGCTGTGTAGCTTTTTTTTTTTTTTAAATCGAGCAAAAAAAAAAAAAAGAAAACATGGTTCCAGTAATCCTTGTCCTTATGCCGCGTACACACGGTCGGACTTTCCGGCATACTTGGTCCGGCGGACCAGAGTGTGCCGGACAATCCGCCCGTGTGTGGGCGGCGGCGGACTTTTCCGGCGGACTTTTTCCCAAAAGCCCGCCGGACCTAGATTTGAAAAAAGTTTTAAATCTTTCCGTCGGACTCAGTTTCGGGCGGAAAGTCCGCTCGTGTGTGTGCTGGTTCGACGGAAAGCCCGCTCGTGTGTGGGCTGGTTTGACGGACCAGATACGACACGAGGGCAGGGTATTGCATCTCGCGCTCGCTGCAATAGGAAAAACAAATCTTCCTATTGCGGCGAGCGCGGGTCATACCAGGCCCTTAGGTCTGGTATGGATTATAAAGGGAACCCCGCTACGCCGAAAAAACGGCGTGGGGTCCCCCCTAAAATCCATACCAGACCCCGATCAGAGCACGCAGCCTGGCCGGTCAGGAAAGGGGGTGGGGACGAGCGAGCGCCCACCCCTCCTGAACCGTACCAGACCGCATGCCCTCAACATAGGGGGTGGGTGCTTCGGGGGAGGGGGGCGCCCTGCAGGGCCCCCCCCACCCCAAAGCACCTTGCCCCCATGTTGATGAGGACAAGGGCCTCTTCCCGACAACCCTGGCCGTTGGTTGTCGAGGTCTGCGGGCGGGGGGCTTATCGGAATCTGGGAGCCCCTTTTAATGGGGAAGAGAAGAGAAGACAAGAAGACAAGAAGCCCGGACCTCTGCTGGCAAGAGAGCTACCTGAAGACAGCAGAGGAGCCGGCCGAAGAACTGGAACACCGGGAGAAGAGAGCGGAGAAGAACCAACCGGACGCCGGGAGAAGATGAAGCGGAGGGACCCCCGAAGCCGGAGGAAGATCCCCCCCGGAGCTGTTTAATAAAATATTTTAAAAACCTGTGTAGTGTGTTTTATTACTTACACTTTTTCCCTAGGTGAATGGGTAGGGGTACCATGTACCCCATACTCATTCACATAGGGTGGGGGGCCAGGATCTGGGGGCCCCTTATTAAAAAGGGGCTCCCAGATTCCGATAAGCCCCCCGCCCGCAGACCCCGACAACCAACGGCCAGGGTTGTCGGGAAGAGGCCCTTGTCCTCATCAACATGGGGGCAAGGTGCTTTGGGGTGGGGGGGGCCCCGCAGGGCGCCCCCCTCCCCCGAAGCACCCACCCCCCATGTTGAGGGCATGCGGTCTGGTACGGTTCAGGAGGGGGGGGTGCTCGCTCGTCCCCACCCCCTTTCCTGACCGGCCAGGCTGCGTGCTCGGATCGGGGTCTGGTATGGATTTTAGGGGGGACCCCACGCCGTTTTTTCGGCGTAGCGGGGTTCCCTTTATAATCCATACCAGACCTAAGGGCCTGGTATGACCCGCGACGGGGCTCGCAAGGTGTCAATCTCGTCGATAAAAGCGGCAAGATTGACATCCTTTGCTAGTCCCGTCGCACCTGAGTCACGTTCAAAATAAACGGACTTGTCCGTGTGTGGGCAAGTCCGTTCATTCTGAAAGTCCGCCGGAACTCCGGCGAAAGTCCGTCGGAAAGACGGGTGGACTTAGCCCGCCGGAAAGTCCGGTCGTGTGTGGGCAAGTCCGTCCGTTTTAAAGTCCGACGCATCTGGCGGACAAAATCCGTCGGAAAGTGTGCCGGACCAAGTAGGATAGAAAGTCCGACCGTGTGTACGCGGCATTAGTCTGCTTGTTTTCAGCAAACTGTTTGCAGGCTTTCTTGTGCATCATCTTTAGAAGAGGCTTTGTTCTGGGATGACAGCCATGCAGACCAATTTGATGCAGTGTGCGGCATATGGTCTGAGCACTGACAGGCTGATCCCCCCCCCCTTCAACCTCTGCAGCAATGCTGGCAGCACTCATACGTCTATTTCCCAAAGACAACCTCTGGATATGATGCTGAGCACGTGCACTCAACTTCTTTGGTCAACCATGGCGAGGCCTGTTCTGAGTGGAACCTGTCCTGTTAAACCACTGTATGGTCTTGGCCACCGTGCTTCTTATAGCCTAGGCCAGTCATGGCGAACCTTGGCACCCCAGATGTTTTGGAACTACATTTTCCATGATGCTCACTTACATTGCAGAGTGCCTGAGCATCATGGTAAATGTAGTTCCAAAACATCTGGAGTGTCAAGGTTCACCATCACTGGCCTAGGCCATCTTTATGTAGAGCAACAATTTTTTTTTTTTTTTTTTTTTCAGATTCTCAGAGAGTTCTTTGCCATGAGGTGCCATGTTGAACATCCAGTGACCAGTATGAGAGAGTGAGAGCGATAACATCAAATTTAACACACCTGCTCCCCATTCACAACTGAGTCCCTGTAACACTAACGAGTCACATGACACCGGGGAGGGAAAATGGCTAAATGGGCCCAATTTGGACATTTTCACTTAGGGGTGTACTCACTTTTGTTGCCCACAGTTTAGACATTAATGGCTGTGTGTTGAGTTATTTTGAGGGGACAGTAAATTTACGCTGTTATACAAGCTGTACACTCACTACTTTACATTGTAGCAAAGTGTCATTTCTTCAGTGTTGTCACATGAAAAGATATAATAAAATATTTACAAAAATGTGAGGGGTGTACTCACTTTTGTGAGATACTGTATATATATATATATATTGGTTTGTGCAAAAGTTAAAGCATCTACAAACTATAAGATATTTTTTTTTTTTTTTACTAACAATGGTGGCGATCAGCAATTTATAAATGGGACTGTGTTATTGCGGCAGGACACTGACACTAATACAGCGATTGGTGCTAAAAAATATACACCGTCACTGTGCTGACACTGGCTGGGAAGGGGTTAACATCGGAAAGCGATCAAAGCGTTAAATGTGTGCCTGACCAGTGCTTTACTACTGTGGGGGAGGTGCTTGTATTTGCAGAAGGCATGGATCTGTGCCCCCACTTAGAGACACAGGATCCATGCTTTTTGTAGTGACAGAATGGCAATCTGCCTTGTTTACATAGACAGACTGCCATTCTCCCTCTGTACCAAAGCATTGGTGGGCGCCAGCGGACATAGAGTCTGCCATACCCGCTGATCAGCTCCCACAGTGTCTAAATCGCAGCAGGAGAGGGCCATCGGCGGCGTGTACCACAGACCTGGAGGTGCAGGATCATGTACTAGGTACAGGATTCTGCGCAGGAGAGCCGGTGTGTGTGTGAGAGATATATATATATATTATACACACACATTATATATTACACACACAGTATGCGGTTGGCAAGTGGTTACATAAAAACAACAAACGTGCCTATAGCTACCTGCTCTGTGAAATGGTTATGCACAGAGCAGCCCCAATCCTCTTCTGGGGTTCCCCTGCCGGTGCTCCAGGCCCCTCCTCTTCATCGGGTGCCCCCACAGAAAGCCGCTTTCTATGGGGACATCCGTGCTCGCTCGCGAGTCCCGTTGCGTCGTCCATTGTCACGGACAGCGGGACTTGGCTCCGCCCCCAGCATCGCAGTTTTTGATTGACAACAGTGGGAGCCAATGGCTCCTACTGCTATCAATCTGTCCAATGAGGAGAGCGATTGTAGCCGCTGCTTTTGTGCACCTCACTGGATCGGATCATGTGAGATCCCGGTGTCAGAGTCCATGTGAATGAGGCCCAGGTACTGTCCATGAGAGGACCTGACTATGACTGCTAGGGGAATAGGATTCCATGTGCCCTGCCCCCACCTCTCCTGATATCTGGGCCCAGTAATGCCTCACCTATGATGATCACTATCAGACCATACTGAGCCCCAGCCATGTGCCTCACTCCATCTCCCTCCCAGCACATCTCCTCACCTGAGCCGTAAACTGAGCCTTCTGCTGCTCCACCGCCAGCATCCTCTGCAGATCCGCCTTATCCGAGGCGCTGGCGCCCAGACCGGACAGGTCAATTTCAGAATCAAAGTCCGCCATGTCTACCAGCACGACCTTCAGCTGCTGCACACCCGGTGTTCTGTGTGGTTCATCAGATTAGGCGACCCGTCAGAATATGTAACGGAAATGACGTTTCGTCGCCGCCATCTTGCTACACCCCGCACGCCTCCATAATAAGGATACACTGAGAAAGGGGCAAGCGGACATCTTGTTACACCCACCGGAGTTATGCATTTTACACTTATTTTTAACAGTAAAGTGAGTTTATATCGTGAAATACAGAACTTAGAACTACGTATGAAGGTTTAGATGTTGAATTTAAAAAAACGAACTTCTGTCAGATTAGCAAACCTGTGAGATCCACAGGCTTGCTGCTGTTTTTAAAATTCAACATCTAACCAGTCAGACGGAATTCTAAGTACTGTATTTTACTATAGAAACTCACTTTACTGTTAAAAATAAGTGTAAAATGCAAAACTCCGGTGGGTGTAACAAGATGTCCGCTTTCCTCTTCTAGGTGTATCCTTACTATAGAGGAGTGCGGGGTGTAGCCAGATGGCGGCGACGAAACGTCACTTCCGTTACATATTCTGACGGGTCGCCAAATCAGACGAAACACCGTTCACAGACACAGCTCCGCCCCCAGAGTGGGTCACAGAATACCGCGGCCTGATTGGCTGAGCAGCATGCCTCTGTACGAGTCGCGGAACGCGGAAGCATGCGTTTCACCTAAGCTGATTGTGATTGGCTGAGCAGTTCGCAGCTGCATACCCTCTTACTCTGAATTGACTGTTTTATCTTCTTTTTCTAGCCACACAGCTTTAGCGAGTTCTCGGGTGAGATACAGATAGAGGAATTCGTGATTCATTTATATACGGAGGGTCTGTACAGCCCGAGCTCTCCCTCTAGTGGCGGGTGAATGGTTTACTTCCGGGTGACAGGGGCACCTTGGTTGTGTGTTGGGCAAGATGGCGGCTCTGCTGAAGTTGGGCTCGCTGTGCAGGGGAGGCAGAGGTGAACCTTCTGTTATATATATAAGTGTGCATGTATGTAATGGTGTGTGGAAGGATGGAGCAGTGCTGACGTAATATCTCTCTATACACACAATGTATAATATAATAAGATATCATCTTAGGTTAGAAAGTTCTTCTTTTTGTCTTAGTTCAGTTCTCTTCCATTAGTCTGGAGTCACATCATCAGACAGTTCAAATCAGTGCTCTTCACATCAGACGTGTTTGGTTGGATATCCAACACAGAAATAATGTAATCTATAAAATAATGATTACACAGAGCTCTCACACATAATACATCACCCTCTCTAACATTTACAATACGATATTTTACTATGGAGATGTAAAGATACAGACACACACATACCAACCCATTGGCTACAAACTGACATTTTTACACTACTAAATGGGTTCAAAACAAAGTCTCCTATTGGACCAAAACCTTTACAATGCAGATGTGTCGTACACCCCCCCCCCCCCCTCTATGATATCTTACAATACGGTAGGATTTTACTGTGGAAATTTAAAGATACCGACACACATATACCAACCCATTGTGTAAAAAAGCAACACTTTTCAAATGTACTAAACACTTAAAAATAAAATCTCCCATTGGGGTAACATATTTACATCCCTTCATACATAAGCCATCGTGCACACGGGGCATGTTTTTTAAAGCTGCTTTTAGCAGCATCAGACCTCTTCCTTTTTTTTTTTTTTTTTTTTTTTTTTAGCTTAAAAATGCTGCTCTATGGTTTTTCTATGGCCTCATGCACACACGGGTTTTTATTGTATTTATTTATTTCAGGTACTTTTATAGCTCTGTCAATTTACGCAGTGCTTTACATATACATTGCTCATTCACATCAGTCCCTACCCTCAAGGAGCTTACAAACTAAGGTCCCTAACTCACATTCATACATACTAGGGACAATTTAGACAGGATCTAATTAACCTTCCAGCATGTCTTTGGAGTGTGGGAGGAAACCGGAGTACCCGGAGGAAACCCACGCAGGCACAGGGAGAACATGCAAACTCCAGGCAGATGGTGTCGTGGTTGGGATTTTAGGAGCTGTAATTGACATAGGCATTTTTCAAGCTGCAAAACACAACCCCAGGACCGGCGTTAGAGCTGTAAAAACGTCTGACACTGGTAAAAGCCGCCAAATGCGGTTTAACACTGGATACAGCTGTGTTCAACCTCGTCAAGCGTTTTATTTTGACATGTCAAAATCAGTGGTTCCCTATGAGAGCCCATTGATTTGAATAGAAGTCACACCAGAAATCGGATCATGATGATCCGACTTGCGGTGTGGCTTGTGCACTGAGGATCTTGAAGGGGAACCCTCGCCAAAATGAAACAAAAAAAACGTTCCTGGGGTACCCTCTAAGATCCATACCAGACCCTTATCCGAGCATGCAGCCTGGCAGGTCATGAAAGGGGATGGGGAGGACAGGCGAGCGCCCCCCCCCCCCCCCCCCCGACCATACCAGGCTACGTGCCCTCAACACCCCACAGCAACTTGTCCCTTATCAGGATCTGGAAGCCCCCTTTAACAAGGGGGTCCCCAGATCCCGGCCCCCCGCCCTATGTGAATGAGTATGGGGTACATTATACCCCTACCCATTCACCCAAAAAGAGTCAAAAATAAAAACAATTCTCAGGTTTTTGACAAAGTAATTTTTGAAGCAGCTCCGGCGTCTCTTCTCCTTCCGATTTCTTGTCCCTCCGGTGATGTCTTCATCCTCCGCTGATGTCGGAACACAGGGTACTGAAAAATTATTGTAGCAGTAAATCAGCCAGTTCTACAGAAATTCAAGAGATAGAATAAGTTCAGCCACATCATCTCTGAACAATCCACTCCATGTTTACGGGGGGCCATAAGAGCCCATTCACACACACACAGCGTGGGGACGTCGGCCGTAAAGCGCCTCAAAGAAGCTCCTTGCAGGACTTTTTCTGACATCCTGCCAGCGCAGCGCCCCAGTGTGAAAGCACTCGGGCTTTCACACTGGGATGGCAGATGAGGTTTTTTACAGGCGCTATTTTTAGCACGTATTGGTCCAATGGGAAATTTTGTTTTTCACCAATTTAGAAATAATGCAAAAATGTCAGTTTGTAGCCAATGGGTGAAGGTGCTATTTTTAGCACTGAGGCCCTTCTAAACTGCCAGTAAAACATTTGAGTGCTTTTGAAGAGCTTTCCATTCATTTCAATGGAGAGGGGCGTTTTTTTACCGCCCTGCCAGCCCACTGCCCCAGTGTGAAAGCATTCATTGATTTTGATGGAAATAGGTTTCCCTGAGCTTTTTAGGTGCTTTTTTTTTTTTTTAGCATGAAAGCGCCTCAGTGTGAAAGGGGTCTAAAACCATTAGACTTATGTATGAAGGGGTGTAAATGTAAATATGTTGCTCCAATGGGAGATTTTATTTTTTAAGTATTTATAACTTTTAAAAAGTGATGCTTTTATAACTAATGGGTTGGTATTTGGGGCTCTGTATCTTTACATTTCCACAGTAAAATCATATTGTATTGTAAGATATCATAGAGGGGGGGTGTGAAAGACACATTTTCATTGTAAATGTATTGATCTAATGGGAGATTTTGTTTTTCACCCATTTAGTAGTGCAAAAATGTCAATATGTACCAATCGGTTGGTATTTGGAGCTCTGTATCTTTAAAAATCCACAGTAAAATCATACCGTATTGTAAGATATTATAGAGGGGAGTGTGTATGATAGATCTGCATTGTAAACGTATTGGTCCAATGGGAGATTTTGTTTCTGACCCAATGATTTATATCTACTAGCTAACTTTCGTTGGCCTGGGGGTCGCGCCCCTCCTTTCGTTGGCCTGGGGGTCGCGCCCCTCCTTTCGTTGGCCTGGGGGTCGCGCCCCTCCTTTCGTTGGCCTGGGGGTCGCGCCCCTCCTTTCGTTGGCCTGGGGGTCGCGCCCCTCTTGTACACACAGACCGAATGTCGGGCAGTTTCTATTGAACTGGCCAATGCCACCTGACATTGGGCCCGTGTGTACTAGTCATTAGTTTCTGTTTCTCTATGTCAGAGGGCTTCAAACTTTATTAACAAAGGGCCAGCTTCCTGTCCTTCAGACTTTAGGGGGGCCGGACTGTGGCCAGCGGGATTAGGTAAATGTCCTTTATATCAGTGGGAGGAATACTTTGATGTCAGTGGGAGGAATAGTGCCCCACAGTTAGGAGACCACTGCACTATGGGATCTGTTCACGGTGTTGTGTGCTGCATAAAAAGCACAACGCGCTGCATGTCATTGCAGTGTGTCACATTGTGCTGCCATGTAAATATTTGAATGAAATGTCTTTTTGTGACATTTGAATAAAGTAAAAAATGGTGCCATGCATTATAACAGCGCAAAGCCTCACCCCTACACATGTGCTGGCATGTAGGCTGGTGTGAATGAGCCCTAATGTCATGTTCAGATGTTCCACAGCCCTTGCCGTGGCTAAGAGACTATGGGGGTTATTTATTAAAGGCAAATCCACTTTGCACTACAAGTGCACTTGCTGTAGATCTGAGGGTGACATGCAAGGAAAATAAAAAACAGCATTTTAGCTTGCACATGATTGGAAGATAAAATCAGCAGATCTTCCCCTCAGATCTGAAGTGCACTTGTAGTGCAAAGTGGATTTGCCTTTAGTAAATCAACACCTATATGTCACTTCCCGTTGTAACTCTGAAAAGGACAAACCACTATTGCGGGTTACAACACGGTTCCAGTGTGTTCCAATTCACTTCAATGGGTTACATTTGACATAGTTGCTGAACGGGACAAGGGGTATCATTTTTGCTTTTATTGTGAAGCAAAGCATTGTGGCTGCAGCATGTGTACAGCCCCGAGTTTGCTGTATGTCCTTTTTAAGGTAAGTAGTCGACAGCTCAGCCACCTGTCTTTACCACCCCCTGGCCACCCATGTGAATGAGCTTTAAAGAGTTACTCCACTTCTGTTTGTTTTTTGGCTGTAAAAAAACTCCAAAACTAGTGGGTTCTGAGAGGAGTTTTTCAGCTGTAAAAACGCAGATAGACACTTACAAACGCGGCTCATGAGGGTTTTTAATGTTTTTGATCCCATTGAAAAAAACACTATTACAAAAAGCTGAAATGTTGAAATACTCACTGGAAAGCTACTGGCATTTTTATAACTTTATTATAACGTCCAGTGTGCATGAGGCCTTATGCTTGAGTACTTTCTGAGATTCTGATCTGAAAGTGGTTGTAAACCTAGTTACATCACTTTTACCTATAATGAGGCTTACCTGTAGGTATTGGAAATATCTCCTAAACCTGCGGGGTATATTTACCATATAAGCTTGCGCCAACATCATCAGCGCATGCGCACTGAAGAAAGGGCACGATCATGCCGTGACCGGCGACTCCGGCCAGTCACAGAGCCAGAGTCCACGGCCCTGGAAGGAAAAGGGGTGAAGATGGATGCGGCCACCAGCGGGGACATTGAGGGCTTCATTTGTAGGTAAGTGCAACATAATGGGCTAGGGAATTTTTTTGACACCTTGAAACCAGTGTTTTAACCGCCCGTTTAGCTGCGTTTGCATGCCACGTTTAACCGTGTTTGCGTCTAGCCTTTATTAAGATTACCTCATATAAGACCCTCCCCAAGCTCAAAAAACATTGTAAGTTAACTATTTCAGTCATTTTGACCAGAGTGAGTAGCAGCAGCAGAAAGAGCAGTTGTCTACTGGTATTTGCCTCTATTTCTGTGCTTTTTTTTTTTTTTTTTTTTTTTTTTTGCAATGGATCCCATAATGAGCGTATGTGAGGAAATGCTCCTGACATTGCTCTTGATGAGGCTAGAACGACGTAGAAAATTATGTGAGAGGTCCAGAGTTAGAGTTTGTCGCTATTGGACCCATCCTTTGATTGCGCAGCGAATGTCGGCAGGATATTTTGTAAACATGTACGTACAGCTGCGTATCCACTATATATGGTCTATGAATCATCGCAAGTAATAAAAAAATATAGTTAAAAATGTTTTAATGTTTTTTTCATTGTTTTCCATCATATTTTTGTCTTTTCAGGTCTAAAATATAGGGTACCTTTAAAAACGCTTATAAATCTAGACGCCGGTGCCGCGTTTAGCCGCGTTTGGCATCTGAAACGTGGAAATCTTCGGCGTCTGAACCCATTTTTTTGCTTCTAAAGAAACGCTGTTAAATGCAACTGCATAAAAACGGCAATTAACGAGACTGTGTACATGGTCACATAGGATAACATTGAATGAGTTCAGGGGCAGTTGAAAAAAGCGTCCAACTGTCTCTGAACGTATGTTTAACAGCGTCCCGTGTACATGGGGCCTAAGGCTTAATGTACACGGAACGTTTTTACAACCTCTCCTGAATGATTCAACTGGACAGATAGTAACCCACGTTTAAAACATCCGTTTTGTCGCGTTTGCATGCCGCATTTGTAGATAGAAGCGTTTTTAGAATGGCCAAAAATGAAAAACGCCTTTAAATGAAACGCGGGTTACCGTGTTTAGAATTGTTTGGCACTTGAAATGCCTCTAAACTCAGCGTCTAAACTAATTTTTTTTGCTTTCCAAAAAAGGCCTCTGAACTCAACTGCCTAGAAAGAACTATAAACAACCCTGTGTACATGTACTGATAAGATAACATAGAGGAGAGTTCAGGGGCAGCCAAAAAAAATGCCCAACTGCTCCTAACCCTCTGTCTAGCAGCAGCAGTGTACATGAGGCAAGTTCTGCATACTTCTATGCCTACATTCCCTATCTGCATACTTGTGTCAGATTAGTGTTTCAAAGTATTAGAACAAAAGGTCAGCATGACCGACAAGGAACTTGTATCGCCAGGAGGAAAGGTCAGCCATGGCAGCCTTCATGCTTCTCTCATAGGTTATCTTAAAAATGTCGTCTCACGTTTTTACTGTTGTGTGTACCAATCTCTGCATGGGGAAAAATAGTGAGGGGAATCTTTAGAACAGATACATGGATACAATTAATGGCGGTCCCGCTCCAGTAGCTGTGTTTGTAGTGTTGGTGTGGAGCATGGGCTGACTACAACTTTTTCTATCAACTTTTTTGGAGTATGAAAAAATTACATTCCATTTTCTCACAGCAGCAGATTGCAACACTGCCATGAAAAAGGTGATGCATGTCCTACTTTTTTTTTTTTTTTTCACCACCTCAACACAATGGTGAGAACTAAGGAAAGCGGACAAAGGGAAATTTTCTTTGTCCATATATTGGCACCTGGTGTGAATGGGCCCTGTGTGGTAAAACACATGTCAAACACAATGCCACCAGGCAATTTCATGTGAACCTCACACCCTGGTCTTTTTTTTTTTTTTTTTCTTTCAGCCAGAACATGGTGGAACTTTGTTCTGCCACCTCTGGCTCTCCCTCCTCCACTTCCATCTGACCACTGTCACTTGTAAACAAAGAAGCCTTCTGTGTTTTCAAAGATAGCTTTCCATTCGGCGGCTCTCGCAGATCGCTGCCTGCCCTGCACTCACGGCCCGGACAAGGGAGGGGCAGTGTGGGATGGGGCATCGCATGGTAAAATGCACTGTGATCCCATCTGTTCTCCCCCCGGGGGCAGAGATGCCAACAAATGATCTCCCTGCAGGTGAGAGAGAAAGACGAAGCCACCTACACTGCCGGGAGGTACTAGAGCCGGGCCGGGTAGGTGAAATGCCGGGGGGGGGGGGGGGGTGGAGTGGAGATACGTGCAGAGGTCAAAGCTGAGGAGGATTGGGGGGCGGGGGGGGGTGTAAGTGAGATGTGGACAGCCTGTGATAGAGAGATGAACCCTGCACTCTATATGTAGCACACTCCTCAACCCAGCGCACCCCTGAGCTCTGCACTCTGTACAGTGCGCACCCCTGAGCTCTGCACTCTGTACAGCGCGGGACCCCTGAGCTCTGCACTCTGTACAGCGCGGGACCCCTGAGCTCTGCACTCTGTACAGCGCGGGACCCCTGAGCTCTGCACTCTGTACAGCGCGGGACCCCTGAGCTCTGCACTCTGTACAGCGCGGGACCCCTGAGCTCTGCACTCTGTACAGCGCGGGACCCCTGAGCTCTGCACTCTGTACAGCGCGGAAGCCCTGAGCTCTGCACAGCGCGGAAGCCCTGAGCTCTGCACTCTGTACAGCGCGCACCCCTGAGCTCTGCCATGCACATGACAAATCGCAAAAGTGTGAAAGGAGCCTAAGGCTCTGTTCGCATTAGCGCGTCTTCAAAGACGCACGATTTCCAGTCCAACTTTGGAGTACAGCTTTGATCCAACTCTACATTCATTGGATCTATGTTGCATCAAAAGTCGCACCAAAGTAGTGCAGGCATCTTTCAAAAGTCACTGCGACTTAAAGGCACACTAATTTTAAACGGGTGCAAGTCGAGCTGGGAATTTTCTTTGGTTTTGTTTATACATCAAAATCATATGACAAGTCACAGCCCATTCTTTTCAATGGCACCCATTCAAATCAGTGCGATTTTAAAGTTGCAGTGACTTTGAAAAGGTGCCTGCACTACTTTGGTGCAATGTTTAATGCGACTTAGATCCATTGAAAGTAAAGTTGGATCAAAGTCCCACCAAAAGTCGCATCAAAGTTGCACTTTTTTTATGCATTTTTACTTGCAGCTTTCATTAATCTTGTGGATTTTTTTTTGTTTTTCTTTTTTTTCTCTTTAAACACACTGTATATAGCTGGTTGCTAAAGAGCATGTCAGGAAGCCAGCCGCCGCGTCCTTAACCACTTCATTACCCGCCCATAGTCATATGACGTCCACAGATG
The DNA here is from genome assembly GCA_037952835.1 of Lithobates septentrionalis. Taxonomy (NCBI): domain Eukaryota; kingdom Metazoa; phylum Chordata; class Amphibia; order Anura; family Ranidae; genus Lithobates; species Lithobates septentrionalis. Next base: position 899,087 of record JBBDGP010001242.1, read on the forward strand.
GGATCTCCCATCCTGGGTGGGCGTCATATGACGTCGCGCGCGCTCCCGGCCGCGATTGCCGGTTAACCGGACCGGCATGTGGATCTGTGTGTGTGTCAGCTCTGAGGAGACCGATCTGTGTTCCCAGAACGGAGGAACACTGATCGGTCTCCTCCCCTAGTGCGTCCCCTCCCCCTACAGTTAGTAATCACTCCCTAGGAAACATATTAACCCCTCCCCGCCCCCTAGTGGTTAACCCCTTCACTGCCTGTCACATTTACACAGTAATCAATGCAATTGTATAGCATTGATCGCTGTATAAATGTGAATGGTCCCAAAAATGTGTCAAAAGTGTCCGATGTGTCCGCCATAATGTCGCAGTCACGAAAAAAAATCGTGATCGGCGCTAAAAAAAATAAATAAATATATATTTTTTTAAAACGCCATAAATCTATCCCGTATTTTGTAGACGCTATAACTTTTGCGCAAACCAATCAATATACGCTTATTGCGATTTTTTTTTTTTTTTTTACCAAAAATATGTAGAAGAATACGTATCGGCCGAAACTGAGGAAAAAATTAGTTTTTAAAAAAAAAATTGGGATATTTATTATAGCAAAAAGTAAAAAATATTGTGTTTTTTTTCAAAATTGTCGCTCTTCTTTTGTTTATAGCGCAAAAAATAAAAACCGCAGAGGCGATCAAATACCACCAAAAGAAAGCTCTATTTGTGGGGAAAAAAGGACGTCAATTTTTTTTTGGGTACAACGTTGCACGACCGCGCAATTGACGTTTAAAGTGCGACAGCGCTGAAAACTAAAAATTGGCCTGGGAAGGAAGGGGGTGAAATTGCCCTGTATTGAACCGGTTAACAACCGATGAGTCTTCAGCTGTCAGCAGGGTTCCCCACTGACAGCTGAATGTAAAACCAAAGTTGCCTGCGCAAAGAAAAATCGTGAAAAAGAACGTCATTGGGTCCCCCCCAGGTCAATACCAGGCCCTTCCGGTCTGGTATAGATTTGGTGTGGACACCCCCACTCCAAAATGTAAAAAAAAAAAAAAAAAAAATGGTATGGTGCCCCCCCCCCCCCCCAAAAAAATCCATACCAGTCCCTTATCCGAGCATGTAGCCCAGCAGGTCAGAGAAGGGAGGGGACGAGCGAGCGCCCCCTCCTGGACCATACCAAACCGCATGCCCTCAACATGGGGGGGGTGCTTTGAGGTGGGGGGGGCTCTTGATGGGGACAAGAGCCTCTTCCCGACAACCCTGGGTGGTGGTTGTGGGGGCCCCCAGATCCAAGCCCCCGCCATGTGAATAAGTAGGTGGTACCCCTACCCATTCTCAAAAAAAAAGTGTAGTGTTACAAAACACAAGAGACGGGTTGTTGACAAGTCCTTTATTAAAAATCGTGTCTTCTTCCGTCTTCTTCCTCTTCTCCCTCCACTGGTTTCTTCTCCCTCCGCTGGTTTTTTCGCTCCGGTAAGATCGTCTTCTTCGTCCGCGGCAGCTGCTGCCTGCTAAAATAACAAACCCAGTCTTCCTCCATTGCTTTTTGCCTGCGTTGCGTCGGCTCCCGCTGTCTCCCATTTCTTATATAGCCATGGGGAATGGCCATCCAGAGATTCCTTGTGACGCCACGCTTGCTCGCCCCCTCTCTTTCCTGACCTGCCGGGCTACATGCTCGGATATGGGTCTGGTATTGATTTTGGGGGGATCCCACGCCATTTTTTTGGCGTGGGGAGTGTCCCCTCCAAATCCACACCAGATCAGAAGGGCCTGGTATGGACCTGAGGGGGAACCCCACGCCGTTTTTTTTTTTTTTTTTTCACATATATTTTTTTTTTCCCGCCACCTTTTTTTTTAATTTTGTTTTTTTACGTTCAGCTGTCAGTGGGGCACCCCGCTGACGACTCATCGGTTGTTAAGAACGCGGCGGCCGGCTTCCCAGCCCGCTCCTTAGCAACCAGCTATATACAGTGTTTAAAATGGAAAAATAAATGCAAAACATAAAAAATCACATCATGAACACAATACTTGCGTTTCTGGTGCTCTTCCATTGAAGTCTATTACACCCAAAACGTGGGGGGAAAAAAGTCCCAGACCCTTTCCCAAAACGCATAGATGTGAACGTGTACTATAGGAAACCATGTTAAATGGGCTGTAGTGCATTTCTGCAAACTGCACTAAAAAACACATAGGTGTGAACCTGGGGTAAAATAGCATTGACTCATTTTCACATTAACGCTACAAAAAAAATTTTGGATGGAGATATTGTTGGGAAATTCCAGAATAAGTGGTGAGGACAGAGTGGATATTTTAGAATAGAATTCCAAGAATCTGGCCAATGATTAGTTGTGGATACTTATCTGTGCACTGGAGCAATGGAACATGAATGTGGTACTGTTCAATTCTTACCATTTCCGCACAGATCCTCCAGTGACTTGTTAGGCCGACGTGCGTATCGTGTGCTTCCATCGTTATACACTGTTAGCTGCAGCATATATAAAACATGAACTATTATATATATATATATATTAACAAAAGTGTGCTGCTTCCTGAACAGGCAAGATTGGGGGTTTAAGTGAACTCATCACTGTGCTTCTTCTCCTTTCCCTGTCCAGGCGGAGGTGTGAGGGAAGACACCTGCAATTTAAAGTGAACCTGCAGCAGAGAAAGGTCAGGCCTCTAACCCTGCTAGACAGAACTGTGCTGTGTAAATCTCAAGAGTAGATGGTCACAGGATAGAAATGTTTTGGCAGATAAAATAGCTCTCATACACTGATTAGCCATAACATTATGATCACCAACAGGTAAAGTGAAGCTGCTCATGTCAGAGCTGCCCCGTGACTTGTGGGGAATATTTAAGAAGCAGCAGGAGAGGTGAATGAAGCACAAATCTACAGAATTAAAAAAGCAGAAAAATCCTTGCAGGACCTCAGCTACAGCTTCCTCTCCAGTCCGCAGCACTGATCATTCAGGAAAAGCCTGACTTCTGTACAACCAGCCATCTCCTTGATGGATTGACATTCGTCTAGCCTCTGCTGAAGCAGACTGATTTTGATCTGTGTATGGCTGCCCTAACAGTCTGATTAACTCAACCTGTAGATACGCAACTATGAGGGTGTAGGCAGAGGACATACACCGGAGACAAAGTAAGGACAGCTATCAATGGTTTGAATCTTGTCCGGTTTAGGAGGAACTGGCTGAGATTTGAGCCATGTATGGGCAAGCTGAATGTACCCAAGGCAGCTGATCAATTCATAAACTTGGGTACAAATAGTCTGTGGGATTGTACATGTGATTATTGCTTGCGACTGTTATAGCCCTCCCCGTTGGGAGAACACACAATGGCTCCACAGGAGGGACTCCCCTATCAACACTGTGTTGATAGGGGAATCGCTCCGTCTATGGCCAGCCTAAGTCTTTAGGGTAGTGCTTGGACTCAATCAACATTTCTAGGAGATAGCAGCAGGTTTTCAGTGGTTGATTTCAGGTCAACTTTAACCCTTTAACATGGACACCATGAGCTTTAAGAGGTTTTGAGTGCCGGGAGGCCGGGCTTGGTTTCTGATCATGTGGCCACCTTGATTGGCTGTCACAGCAGTGACATGATTGGAAAGCTCCCGATCGCAAGTAGAGATCTGGAGCTTTCCATTAGCCGCCGGTAACTCTGTTCATATTCTGGTACACATATATGCAGCTTCTCGGTGATAAGGGTAAAGGTCGACCGATATATCAGCTGATATTTGGCTTTTTTTACTTAATCGGCATCGGCTGATTGTGCTGATAAAAAAGGCCGATTATAACTTCAGCGGGACTTGCAAATGACTTCTGTAATAGAAGTCAATGCAAGTTGCCTGAAGTTATCTGTGGAAAGACTTCCCTCCTCTCTGGGCAGCCTGCCAAGTCTGATAAGAAGATACAGTGTATCTCTTCAGGTTCTTTTATCAATAGACTGAACTCTGTGTGTAGAAGTTCTCAGTTTAACCATTTTAAAGACTAAATCTTTTCTGACACTTGTTGCTTACAAGTAAAAATCCTGTATTTTCATTATTTATATATATATATATATATATATATATATATATATATATATATATAGCAGAGACCCTGGGGAATAAAATAGCGGTTGTTGCAATATTTTATGTCACACGGTATTTGCGCAGCGGTCTTTCAAACACAATTTTTTTTTTTTAAAAATACACTAATGAAATAAAAAAATAAGCAGTAAAGTTAGCCCATTTTTTTTCGTCAAAGTTTTGATTACCTGTTTTTGTGTGTTTATTATTTAAGACAGGGCTCGACAAATCCCGGGCGCCAGGTCGCATTTGCGACTAGAATTAGCGACCTGGCGCCTGGAGCGGCACAGCTGGGGTATCCTGTGTCCGTTCGACACCACCCCCCCCTTCCGCCGCGATCGCGTTGGGCCGCGCCGGTAATTGAGGCCCCGGCTTTGCGGCCTACTGCAGTCCTATGGTTCCTGGTTCCTTCTGCAATCGGACGCCCTCTGGTGGTGGCCGTTGGTATGACAAGACATCCACCAATGCTAATGGAACTTTCCCTACCTGTTTTCACTGCCTGCTCATCTCCTTCCCTTTACTTAGAACCCCCAAACATTATATATATTTTTTATTCTAACACCCTAGAGAATAAAATGGCAGTCATTGCAATACTTTCTGTCACACCGTATTTGCGCAGCGGACTTACAAGCGCACTTTTTTGGGAAAAAATACTTTTTTTAATTAACAAATAAGAAAACGGTAAAGTTAGCCCAATTTTTTTTATATTGTGAAAGATAATGTTACGCCGAGTAAATTGATTCCCAACATGTCAAGTTTCAAAATTTCGTCCGCTCGTGGAATGGCGACAAACTTTTACCCTTTAAAATCTCCATAGGCGACGTTTAAAAAATTCTACAGGTTACTTGTTTTGAGTTAGAGGAGGTCTAAGGCTAGAATTATTGCTCTCCCTCTAACGATCGTGGCAATACCTCACGTGTGGTTTGAACACCGCTTTCATATGCGGGTGCTACTCACATATGCGTTCGCTTCTGCAAGCGAGCTCGGCGGGACGGGGCGCATTTAAAAAAATTATTATTTTTTCTTATATATTTTACTTTTTATTTTTTATTTTTACACTGTTTTAAAAAAAAAAAAAAATTGTGTCACTTTTATTTCTATTACAAGGGATGGGGCACATTTAATTTTTTTTTTTCTTTTTTCTTATTTATTTTAACTTTTATTTTTTCACTGTTCTTTAAAAAAAAAAAAAAAGTCACTTTTATTCCTATTACAAGGAATGTAAAAATCCCTTGTAATAGAAAAAAAGCATGACAGGTCCTCTTAAATATGACATCTGGGGTCAAAAAGACCTCAGATCTCATATTTACACTAAAATGCATTAAAAAAAAAAAATATATATAAAATGTCCCTTCAAGAGCTATGGGTGGAAGTGACGATTTGACGTCACTTCCGCCCTGCAATGACTTGGAGATGGGCGGGGGGGGGGGCATCTTCCTCTCACTCGTCTCCATGTCAGGCCAGGGACAGATCCGGATCGCCTCCGCCGTTACAGACGGCCACGGTAAGCGGTGAAGGGCACCGGAGAGCGTCGGTAGGGGGGGCCCTCTCCTGCCGCCGATAAAAGTGATCTCGCTGCTAATCTGCTGCAGAGACCACTTTTATCTGAAAGAGAACTGCCGGCTCTTGAAGAAGATACCGGGGTTATGGTAGCTAGCTGCTACCATAACAACGGTATTTCTCTTCAAAGACAGGACGTATATAGTCGTCCTGCGGGAAGGAAGTGGTTAATTAAAATGAATTTATTATTTGTCATCTCCCTGCTTGGCCCCTTTCACATGGCTGTCTGATCAGGTTCCCCTGTCAGTTTTTCAGGCGGACCTGATTGGATCCTTAGCGGGAATATGGTGGTCTTGTGTCCCTGCATGGCAGGAAATAAAAGCAGTCACATTCGTTCTAGTCGTCTCTGTGTAAATTTAAGATTGGTTCATTTTTATATTAAAAATAAAGCTTTGTCGGTCGTTTAAAAAAAAAAAAAAAAAAAAAAAACCTGGCTCCTAACTTTTTTAGCTGGCTCCTAGATTCCAAGCAAATTTGTCAACCCCTGATTTAAGATATAGTTTTTTTCTTTTTTTAGCTAAATTATACATACAAGTGAACTAATTGGAGGTTTGTTTTGTTTAATAAATGTTTTAAATGTAAAAAAATGTCTGTATCACTTATTACTTAAAGTGGGGTTCCACCCAAAAAAACAATAATACCTGAAAAATTCTAAAAAAAAAAACCCAAAAAAATTTGGATATTTTTTTTTTTGCTTGCCTCTAAATGCCTGTTGCTAGGTGGTCCCTCGTAGTCTGCCTCTTCCTTTGCCTGGGCTGGTGACATCACTTCCCCCTCGGCACAGGAAGGGCTTGGCTCTGCTCCCTCCCTCCTGTCAATCATCTGGGACCCATTACAGGTCCTAGGTGATTGAGCGGCCAATCACGGCGCGCAGCGCCGCTCGCGCATGCGCAGTGGGTGCCAGGCTGTGAAGCCACAGCCCGGTGCCCACAGTTGAAATTCCGGCGCCGACGATCGGAGGGGGGGGGGGACGAGCGGGGCTTCGATCCCCCGCATTGCTGGACCCAGGGACAGGTAAGTGTCCAATTAAAAGTCAGCAGCTGCAGTATTTTTTAATGGACCCCCTGGGTGGAACTCCTCTTTAAGGTTGCTTGCACACTGGAGCGGGCAGACGTTGACGGTAAAACGCTGTTAGTTTTAGCGGCGATCTACTGTCATTTTAGCGGCGCTATTCGGCTGCTAGCGGGGCGCTTATAGCCCAGCTAGCAGCCGAGGAAGGGGTTAAATGCGCCCCTGAAGCGCTGATGCCGAAACGCTTTGCAGGCGCTTCGGTAGCGATGCGCATTCATTTCCATGGGCAGGAGTGGTGGAGGAGCGGTATACACCACTCCAAAGATGCTGCTTGCAGGACTTTGTTTTTAACATCCTGCCAGCGCATCGCCTCAGTGTGAAAGCACTCGGGATATCACACTGAGACTGCAGGGGAGCCATTTTGCAGGCACTTTACAGGCGCTATTTTTAGCCCAAAAGCGCCTGAAAAACGCCCCAGTGTGAAAGGGGTCTAACTGTTAGATTTTATGAGATGAAGGGGAAAAAAAAAGAAAAAAAAAAATCCGCCTAATATATCGGCCATCGGCCACCGCAATTTCTAAATATCGGCAGCGGCCAGAGAAAAACTTGTATCGGTCGACCTCTAGTTAAGGCTCACATGCCAAGAGGCACATATATGCGTACCGCCGGCGCAAAGAAGTTTAATAAATGTTCTGAGTAGAGATGCACTGAAATTTCGTCCGCCTAAACAAGTATTATCAATAAGAGAAAAAGTTACTGGCACGGAAAATGAACCACGATTTTAACGCAAATACATCGTGATTTTGGGACGATTCTACCATGATTTTCTGTGCTTATGGTGTGTTTTTCATAGGTTATGTGACTTAAAAACGTAACACGGGCGCGTTAATGATTTGTTTCTGCTGCGTTTTCAATGCATTTGAACGGGGAGGTGCGTTTTTTTTTTTTTTTTTTTTTAACTGACCGAAAATGCACCAAGCTGAGTTTTTAACACCACAATGCAAGCCCAATGGACCAGTGTGCAGACATACATAGAATTTAAAGGGATACATTTTTCTTGAGCTTTTCTTGCGCTAAAGGTGCCAATAATGGCTGACAATAAATTCATATTCATTTAAATTGATGATTTTAATTGTAAAGTCTAATATAATACAACTATATATAAAAATATTTTTTTTTTTTAAAAACTAGTTTCGGTTTTCGGCCAAGTGCATCCTGCATTTTCGGTTTTGGCACCAAAATTTCCATTCGGTGTACCTCTAGTTCTGAGAGATGTTTTCATTGGGCAGTGGTTGAAGCTCAGTATTTTTTTAGCAGTATAAGCATCATGATAGAGTTACAGCAACTTTGTCCAGCTTTCCTTCATATTGTTACCCCTTGTTTGCATGAAAAAGGAACAAAGTTTTTTTTTCTTTCAAATTATTTTTAGATGCTTTATAAATAATGTCAACAACCTTTAATCTCTTCTGTTTTCAGCTTTTGGTAATTCTTTCCTGATCAGACCAGCGGCAGTTTTACCGCAAGACCGTCCTTCATTTCAAGGTTCACTAATCCATGTTTCATCCAATAGACAAGGTAAGAGAAGTAGCTGGCCTGTAGACACTTGTGTTGATTGCTGTACTTTGACCTGTTTTAGATGGAATGATGTAAAACTCTGAAGGCTCTGTAACAACTACTTCTAAAAGTCTTGTTGATGGAACAAATTGCACCGTTACAGCATTTTAGGAGGTTTTTAGCACACAAGTGATGTGAGGACTGGGAAAGCCAGTTTGGCTAGGAAAGGGTACAACGTGTACCTGAGAAATGAGTTATCACAGGATAATTTTGGCTCTGTTGATTGGAATAGCAGGTGGCAGCTGCATTCACAGGAGTCCCTTTCAAAGTCTTGTAAAATGTGGAAAAACCAGAGCATGTTGCTCTGCAGAGAGAGATTGTGTGGTGGCAGGTTTGGCAAGGAAGATCTACTTTTTTGTGGGTCTAAACATTACATCCTTTTCCCTGCTGTGGACAGGCTGTCTAGGTTACATAATTATAGGAAAGGACCTCTCAACTGGATGGCAGCAGAACTCCAAACTTGTCCAGAACCGTGAGGGAACCCTCTTTATAATGGATGGCAACCCGTCCAGTGGAGTCTCCACTGCCTGCCATAATTTTACTTGAAGCGTTTTTTAACTACAGAAATGTAAGTTGTTTACTTGTTTTAAATAAATTAGTTTTACAAACGGTATTATGCTATGTGGCCCCTTTTTATTTCATATGGGCTATTCCCCTGAGACGGTCCATTGGACGGGTTGCCATCCATTTATAAAGAGGGTTCCCTCACGGTTCTGGACAAGTTTGGAGTTCTGCTGCCATCCAGTTGAGAGGTCCTTTCCTTTTTATCACCTGTTGGTGATACAAGCTTGATTGACTCATCGAACATATGTTCCTATGAGTCCAACCCCTCTGGTAAGCCTTCATTTCTTCCGTGTGGAGGGTCCATCACACTCAATTCTCTGCATGAGTTATCCACGTGGTGATTAGGAAGTTGCATGCAACCATTGGATTATGAATAATTTTCCGTATTTGAAGTGACATCTGAAGATCACCAGAGACTGTATTTTTGCACATTGTGAATGGATAGAGACTTATTCTTTTCTTTTTCATATTCTTGTTATGTATACGTAATATCATAAGCTTGCAAAACCTCTAGCGCTACACTTGTTTGTGCACTTGTAATTTTTAGACAAAATCCTTATTTGTTGTGTGAGCTGCTGACTTGTTGGGTAAGCGCAGGGTTAAACTTTTTTCTTTTCTGTTTACGTAATTATAGGCATACTGATGTACATCTAGCATCAGAAATATATCTAAAGTAGTTGCACTAGTATGGACTCTCCCTATCCTTATAAAGAAAGCTAAGGAGATGACAAAAGCAAGGCTGCTGCCATTATAGTGCAAATACCTGGGGAGTGCAACATGAATGAACGTGTTGTATACTTTAACTTTTCAAAAAAATTGAAAAGGTGACCTAAGAGCATGCACCCCCCCCCCCCACACTATTTGTGTAAAATGAATGCTGTAAGTGATAATCATGTACAATATATCAATAAAGAGTTCCAAAAACACGCATAAAGTGCTGCGTGCTTGAAGTGACAATATAAAACATGATAAAGTCCAAAAATATCAAATAAAGAATTGCAAAAATGTAGATAAAGTACTACATGCTAAAAGTGACAATATAAACGTGATAAAATCCAAAAATAGACAAATGTCCTAAAATGATAAATGTATGATGGAGGGAGAGTGAAGACGAGTGCTGGATTCCCTCAAACACTCTTCTGTGCAATAACACCTCAGTGCAGGGTGTCTCCTTACCTTACAGCTGTAAGGTAACAGCGTATGCAAATAACAGTGAAGAGCCTGGATGGTAAGGTGAATCACGCTATGGGCTTCTTGTAGATGGCGTGTAATGGAAATCATCTAGGGGGCCTCTTGATGCTGATGGGTGGTTCCCACTACGGTACTATATGTAAACTTCCTTTGTGCCAGTAGACGGCAATGGTATCCCTCCCAGGTTGGTTCGTATATGATATGGTGGAAAAAAGGGGTTCCAAATAGTGTAGTATGTAAAACGAGATACTTTATTATAAAAACAGCTGTGGTACTCACATCACAAACAAAGCTAAGACCTATTCACTACGAACGGCGAGCTCGTACGCTGACGTCGCTTCCGGTGTCTGTCTGAATTCAATTCATTATTTCCCTCAAAATTCTACAAACAATACCCCATAATGACAATGTGAAAGAAGTTTATTTGAAATCTTTGCAAATGTATTAAAAATAAGAAAACGAAAAAAAAAAATAACATGTACATAAGTCTTCACAGCCTTTGCCATGACGCTCAAAATTGAGCTCAGGTGCATCCTGTTTCCACTGATCATCCTTGAGATGTTTCTACGACTTGATTGGAGTCCACCTGTGGTAAATTCGATTGATTGGACATGATTTGGAAAGGCACACACCTGTCTATATAAGGTCCCACAGTTAACAGTGCATGTCAGAGCACAAACCAAGCCATGAAGTCCAAGGAATTGTCTGTAGACCTCCGAGACAGGATTGTATGGAGGCACAGATCTGAGGAAAGGTAAAGAAAAATTTCTGTAGCATTGAAGGTCCCAATGAGCACAGTGGCCTCTATCATCTGTAAATGAAAGAAGTTTGGAACCACCAGGACTCTTCCTAGAGCAGGCCGCCTGGCCAAACTGAGCGATCGGGGGAGAAGGGCCTTAGTCAGGGAGGTGAACCTGATGGTCACTCTGACAGAGCTCCAGCATTTCTCGGTGGAGAGGAGAATCTTCCAGAAGAACAACCGTCTCTGCAGCACTCCACCAGTCAGGCCTGTATGGTAGAGTGGCCAGACGGAAGCCAATCCTCAATAAAAGGCACATGACAGCCCGCCTGGAGTTTGCCAAAAGGCACCTGAAGGACTCTCAGACCATGAGAAACAAAATTCTCTGGTCTGATAAAACAAAGTATGAACTCTTTGGCCTGAATGGCAAGCGTCATGTCTGTAGGAAACCAGGCACTGCTCATCACCTGGCCAATGCCATCCCTACAGTGAAGCATGGTGGTGGCATCATCATGCTATGGGGATGTTTTTCAGCAGCAGGAACTGGGAGACTAGTCAGGATCGAGGGAAAGATGAATGCATCAATGTACAGAGACATCCTTGATGAAAACCTGCTCCAGAGCGACCTGGATCTCAGACGGGGCGAAGGTTCATCTTCCAACAGGACAATGATCCTAAGAACACAGCCAAGATAACAAAGGAGTGGCTACGGGACAACTCTGTGAATGTCCTTGAGTGGCCCAGCCAAGGCCTGGGCTTAAACCCGATTTGAACATCTCTGGAGAGATCTGAAAGTAGCTGTGCACTGACGCTCCCCATCCAACCTGATGGAGCTTGAGAGGTCCTGCAAAAAAGAATGGGAGAAATTGCCCAAACATAGGTGTGCCAAGCTTGTAGCATTATACCCAAAAAGACTTGAGGCTGTAATTGGTGCCAAAGGTGCTTCAACAAAGTATTGAGCAAAGGCTGTGAATACTTATGTACATGTGGGTTTTTTTTTTTTTTTTTTTATTATAAATTTGCAAATATTTTAAACAAACTTCTTTCACATTGTCATTTGGGGTATTGTTTGTAGAATTTTGAGGAAAATAATGAATTTAATCCATTTTGGAATAAGGCCGTAACATAACAAAATGTGGAAAAAGTGAAGCACTGTGTGTTATGACTTTTTTATTCTTTATTTTTTTTTTTTTTTTTTGCTGTGGGCAGGCTGTCTGCTATGTTAATACTAGGCATACTGATTAAATATTTCTGATGCTAGATGTACAATAAAGCAGTTGCACCGTTTGAAAAAAGAGCGGCCGCATGGGCTTTTCACTACCTGTGCAAAAAAAGCTCAGCAGATGACAAAAAAGCCTGCTGCCATTATAGTGCAAATACCTGGGGAGTTCAACAGGAATGAATTTGTTGTATAATTTAGTTTTATGATGACCTCTTCTTGCCACTACCTCCCGCTCTTTTAACAGGTTCTAAATGCTGGGAGGTGGAGGCAGGCATTCCAATCATGTGACCGCTGTGGTTGGCAGTTGCAGAAGTTGCATATTCGGAAAGCTCCTGATCACAAGTATGCATCGGAAGCTTTCTGGTACCCACAGGTTACTCCCTGCACGCTCCCAGGAGAGTAAGGCTGCATTCACACCTAGGCAATTCTGATTGCGATGCCATTACTTGTTAATGGCACCCCTATCACGGTTCGATTTTGCTGTGGTTCTGCAATAAATCGCGCTGCAATCGCGGCAAAATCGCAACACTGTCGCCCAGAAGAAGCTCCTGCACCTCTTTAAATGACAAGTTTCACGTGTTGTGATTTTGCTGGGACAACCACGGCAAAATCGCACCACGGTTGGGGTGCCATTAACAAGTAATGTCATCATAATCGTGTCCCACATTTTGCTGCGATTCTGCCCACGATCATAATCGCCTAGGTGTGAATGCAGCCTAAAGTGTTTAGATAAGGATGCATATATGCACCATGTTCGCGGGAAGAGCTTAAAGTGTAAGTTCACCTTTTCAGAAAAAAAAAAAGAAAAGTTGAACTATGTTATGAGCTTTATTGCAGTATATTGTGTGTGTGCATCGGACTGGAAGCACTATATTGTACAACATATCACCTGGCACATGACACATAGAAAATAGAATACTTGATAAGATTTGTACCACTGTAGAATTATGTCCCATTTTAATTGAATGAACCAAAACTTATGAATTAAAGGATTTTGAAAATGAGTATTTCTACAATGTAGTTATTTTTAAGAGACAGGTCATCCAGGATAGGAAGATGATTTTTATTCTGATCTGTCTGTTTTTAGCAGCGGGATCCAAAGGCGCCTCCCTCCATTGGACAGGGGAGAGAGTGCTGAGTGTGGCCCTCCTGGGTCTCCTCCCTGCCGCTTACATGTATCCAGGAGCTGTCATGGACTATTCGTTGGCTGCTGCCGTCACTCTGCATGGCCATTGGTAAGCTGAATATTTTGTTTTGAGTCGAAAGAGGTACTTCACTCCTCCCGTATATTTTTTTTTCTTTCCCCTTGTCTTTTCTGCTGGATTTTCCTCAAAAAACATACTTGCGTGACCAGCAAATCCAGTGCTATCCTGCTGTGATCTGCCAAACCAATGCTGCATGCTGGCTCCCACACAGCCATCTTTCTTTTCTGTAATCATCGGGAGCCGTCTGTCTCTTTGTGGTTCAAGGGAAAGGCGTCCTGATAATGTGCAGCTGGGTCCACCATCGTCCTGCCGTTGTGTTGAAGCTGATGTCTGTTGGGATATGTGACGTTCATATTCCAGGAGGCTTCAGGAGTGTAGGAGAGTGAAGACTGTAGGGTGGGTAAAGTGCAAAATAAAAGGTAAAACCGCTCCTATGTATGCTTTTTATTGTGTACTGTACAGCACTTCCCCAAAAATGTATCTTATTACATATGAACCTAATCCCTATAAACATTTAGTGCAAAAACACTGTGCAAATAGCCATTCTCTTGTGCAAGCCCAACATAAAGTGCAATGTGCACACTTTAGATGTATAATGTTTAACAAAAGTATCCAAACATACTCTTTTCTTCTTATGACAGCTGTGTTACTTTTGCAAAAGTCCTCAAATAGTCAGTGTATCCAAATAAACATTCAGTGCTATCGCACACTCCCCTTAGGCCTCATGCACACTGGACATTAAAATAACATTATATTATTATTATACAGGATTTATATAGCGGCAACATTTTATGCAGCGCTTTACAATATAAAAGGAGACAATACAGTTACAATACAATAAAATACAAGAGGATTAAGTGGGCCCTGCTCAGAAGAGCTTACAATCTAACAGGGTGGGGCAGGTGGTACAGAAGGTTGTAACTGGGGAATGAGCTGATGGAAGTGGTAGAACATTAGTTGGAGACGTGATAAGCTTTCCTGAAGAGATAAGTTTTCAGGGATCGCCTGAAGGTACCAAGAGTAGGGGATAGCCGCACCAGTGGAGGTAGCGAGTTCCAGAGGATGGGAGAGGCTCTGGAGAAATCCTGTAGACGAGCATGAGAGGAGGAGATGAGAGAGCTTGAGAGTAGGAGGTTTTGAGAAGAGCGGGGAGGACAATTTGGGTGATTTTTGGAGGCAAGATTGGTGGTGTAGCTCGGGGCAGAGTTGTGAATGGCTTTGTATGTTGTGGTTAGTATTTTGAATTTAATTTGCTGGGTGATTGGGAGCCAGTGTAGGGATTGAAGTAGAGGGTTGGCAGACACTGAACGGTTGGTAAGGTGGATAAGTCTGGCAGCAGCATTCATGATAGACTGAAGAGGGGATAGCCTATGGAGAGGCAGGCCAATGAGAATGGAGTTGCAATAGTCAAGGCGAGAGATAACAAGGGAGAGAATGAGGAGCTTGGTGGTTTCATTTTTTAAAAAAGGGGCGAATTTTAGAGATGTTATAAAAACACTAGTAGCTGTGCAGTGAATTTTTTTTAACATTTTTGCAATAGCGTTTTTTTTTTTTTTTTTTCAATGGATCAAAGACGTTAAATGCTGGTGAGCCGTGTTTTTGAGCGTTTTATCGGCGTTTATCAGCGTTTTTTGACGTTAGATTGTTTTTACAGCTAAAAAACAGCAAAAAAAACTCCTCTCAGAACCCACTAGTTTTTTTTTTTTTTTTTATTTTTTTTTTTTAAAGGCAAAAAACGCCCCAGCCAAATACTGCTGATAACAGCCTATGTGTGCATGAACACACAGGATAACATGATGGGGAGTTTGACTGTAGAAAAAAACGTCTGAAGCCAAAAAACAGCTGCTGTAAAAACGTCCAAAAACGTACAGTGTGCATGAGACTTAAAAATGTTACTAAAGTCCATATTTTTTTTATTTTTTTTATTATTAAAATAAACATGTTATACTTACCTACTCTGTACAGTGGTATTGCACAGAGTGGCCCCAATCCTCCTCTTCTGGGATCCCCGGTGGCGATCTTGGCTCCTCCTCTCCTCCTCTTCTTCTTACGTCCATTATAGCCAGCTGCTTCCTATGGGGAGAAGCATGATCTGCGCGCTCCCCACATGTGTGTCTATGGAGCCACGCTCCATAGACTTACACAGCGGGACTTAGGCCCGCCCCCACTTCCTCTTCACTGCATTTGATTGACAGCAGCAAGAGCCAATAGCTCCTGCTGCTTCTCGAGTGCTGTGTGAAGAGGAAGTAAGGGGAGAATAGATGCAGCCGTGCACAGCGCTGATCTCTTCTCCCCTCTCTTATTCTTCACACAGGGAAGGGGGGGCACAGGGAAATTGAAAACGTATTTTACCTTTTAATGCAAACTATGCATTAGGGTAAAAAAACGTTTTTAGGTTTAGTAACACTTTAATGCAATTTGCCGTCTCTGCTGTGTGTCCACAACCTCCTTATCCAAACAACTTACCAGATTTTTAGAGTCTTGTATTAGAATCAGTCATTAGCGCTTTTAAACCACCAGGAATGTGACCATCATTCACTGTCCTCAATCTGACATAGGAATAAGAGGAGACCACTTTCTATACAGTAGTGTAATACAGTTTTTTTATTTAAAATCAATAATAAAAACGCTTTAATAAACTCACATTTGTCAGTGGCAGGCCTCGGCACTAAAAGAATAGCATAAGTCAGGGCTCGACAAACCCCGGGCGCCAGGTCGCATTTGCGACTAGAATTAGCGACCTGGCGCCTGGGGCGGCACAGCTGGGGTATCCTGTGTCCGTTCGACACACCCCCCCCCTCCCGCCGCGATCGCGCTGGGCCGCCCTGGTCCGCGCCGGTAATTGAGGCCCCGGCTTTGCGGCCTACTGCAGTCCTATGGTTCCTGGTTCCTTCTGCAATCGGGCGCCCTCTGGTGGTGGCCGTTGGTATGACAAGACATCCACCAATGCTAATGGAGCTTTCCCTACCTGTTTTCACTGCCTGCTCATCTCCTTCCCTTTACTTAGAACCCCCAAACATTATATATATTTTTTATTCTAACACCATAGAGAATAAAATGGCGGTCATTGCAATACTTTCTGTCACACCGTATTTGCGCAGCGGACTTACAAGCGCACTTTTTTGGGAAAAAATACTTTTTTTAATTAAAAAATAAGAAAACAGTAAAGTTAGCCCAATTTTTTTTATATTTTGAAAGATGATGTTACGCCGAGTAAATTGATTCCCAACATGTCACGCTTCAAAATTTCATCCGCTCGTGGAATGGCGACAAACTTTTACCCTTTAAAATCTCCATAGGTGTCGTTTAAAAAATTCTACATGTTGCATGTTTTGAGTTACAGAGGAGGTCTAGGACTAGAATTATTGCTCTCGCTCTAACGATCGTGGCGATACCTCACGTGTGGTTTGAACACCGCTTTCATATGCGGGTGCTACTCACATATGCGTTCGCTTCTGCAAGCGAGCTCGGCGGGACGGGGCGCATTTAAAAAAATTATTATTTTTTCTTATATATTTTACTTTTTATTTTTTATTTTTACACTGTTTTTAAAAAAAAATAAAAATTGTGTCACTTTTATTTCTATTACAAGGGATGGGGCACATTTAAATTTTTTTTTTTTTTTCTTATTTATTTTAACTTTTATTTTTTCACTGTTCTTTAAAAAAAAAAAAAAAAAAAAAAGTCACTTTTATTCCTATTAGAAGGAATGTAAAAATCCCTTGTAATAGAAAAAAAGCATGACAGGTCCTCTTAAATATGACATCTGGGGTCAAAAAGACCTCAGATCTCATATTTACACTAAAATGCATTAAAAAAAAAAATTGTCATTTGAAAAAAAAAAAAAAAAATGTCTCTTCAACAGCTATGGGTGGAAGTGACGATTTGACGTCGCTTCCGCCCTGCAATGACTTGGAGATGGGCGGGGGGGCCATCTTCCTCTCACTCGTCTCCATGTCAGGCCAGGGACAGATCCGGATCGCCTCCGCCGTTACCGACGGCCACGGTAAGCGGTGAAGGGCACCGGAGCGCGGCGGTAGGGGGGCCCCTCTCCTGCCGCCGATAAAAGTGATCTCGCTGCTAATCTGCTGCAGAGACCACTTTTATCTGAAAGAACCGCCGGCTCTTGAAGAAGATACCGGGGTTATGGTAGCTAGCTGCTACCATAACAACGGTATTTCTCTTCAAAGACAGGACGCATATAGTCGTCCTGCGGGAAGGAAGTGGTTAATTAAAATGAATTTATTATTTGTCATCTCCCTGCTTGGCCCCTTTCACACGGGCTGTCTGATCATGTTCGCCTGTCAGTTTTTCAGGCGGACCTGATTGGATCCTTAGCGAGAATATGGCGGTCTTGTGTCCCTGCATGGCAGGAAATAAAAGCAGTCACATTAGTTCTAGTCGTCTCTGTGTAAATTTAAGATTGGTTAATTTTTATATTGAAAATAAAGCTTTGTCGGTCGTTTTAAAAAAAAAAAAAAAACCTGGCTCCTAACTTTTTTAGCTGGCTCCTAGATTCCAAGCAAATTTGTCAAGCCCTGGCATAAGTATTGTGTAGACGCCAGTTCCACCGCCTATCTCTACTCTGTGGGAACCATGTGTCCTGTGCGGGCTGATGTCACAAGTCTAGACTCTACCCTACATGTTTCGTTATTTAGCATCGTCAGGAGCGGTGTACAGGGGGTCTAAATGATTGGGGAGTTGCTTGGACAAGGAGGTGGTGGGCACACAGCAGAAATGGAGAATTGCGTGAAGAGGCTTGTGCAATAGCACTGAATGTTTATTTTGTTACATGGTTAGATGGTGGACAGGGTACTTTTGCAAAAGTAACACACCTGTCGTAGGAAGAGAGAAAGTATGTTCTGGACGCTTTCGTTGAGTGTTCTATATTTTAGAGTGTTTTATAGGGGACATTGCACATTATGGTTAACTTGCACAAGAGAATTGCTGGTGGCGCAGGGAAATTTCCCATCCAGCAGAATACAATGATTACTGCTAGCCACTGCCAGTAAATGCATGTAGAAAAATCTGACAGGCTGGTTGTACCCGAATCAATCAACTTGGGTGCAATCAGCCTGCCTATAAATTGGATCGGAATTCGGCCAGTATCTGCTGGCTCCTGCTACTGTGAACCAAACCCTGTAAGGAGGGAGCTGGGGGCGGGGCTGAGCCGCCCAGTGTGCTGTGTGTTTTTGGATGCACACAGCCCGGCTTGGGAGTAAACCCGCACATATGCTCCCTGTTGAAAGCAGCTTGCTATGATGGTGCACAAAGAGGAGGAGGAGCCTAGTGCTCTGACAAGGGAACCCAGAAGGGGAGGATTGGGGCCACTCTGTTTAAAGTATGGTTTTCTTTTTTTTTTTCTTTTTGCATAATCATACTTACCTAGGTGGATGGAGCATCAGACCGATGCTGCAGCTGTCCCCCACCGTCTCTGCACTGAGAACCGAGCCACCGAACACCACCGATGGCTCGATTCTCACTCCTCCCCAAGCAGAGCGATGCTGACTGTCAGCATCACTCCTCCTCTGATTCTCCACACTTATTGGAGCGATAAACTGTGGAGGGGTAGGGAGCGGCCTATCTCAGCTGCTCGTTGAGACTGCCATCAATCAAGGCAGATGGCGAATCCTAACTTGGAAGTCGGGATGACGTGCTGCCTCCACTGATGGCAGTGACGTCAGCAGAGAGTGGACTTCAGACCGCTCTCCGCTGAAAACGGGTCATGGGAGTGCAAAACTAATTTCACTCCTGTAACCCAGAGGAGAAGCCCAACCTAAAAAGCTCAGGCTGGACTTCTCCTTTTAATAACCACTTGCCGATAGTAAAAATGTCATTACTTTGACGTTTTTTATGGCAGCAACTAGCTGCCCGGTATCATTTTTTTTTACTATGGCTGGTTCTGCGTCGCATAAAAGTGGTCCAGCGGGCAGATTCGCCACAGCATCACTTTTGGAAGATTGTTTCTGGGGTTACCAGACCCATCAGTCAAGCCCGGGAGCGATCCGATGTGGTCGCTGCTGGGCAGGAAATCAAGTCCTCTCTATGCTCTTGGTTAAACGGAGCGACGTCTGACGTCACTTTTGTTTCTCGGCGCTAAAACAAATAAATAAAAAAAGTATAAAATGCAAAAATATAAGTTTTTTTTTTTTTTTTCTTTTGCTTTTAAAGGTAAATGAGAGGTTTGGGGTCTTTTTTATCCCCAGATCTCTCAATAAAGACCTGTCATCCTTATTTCTATTACAAGGGATGTTTATATTCCTTGTAATAGGAATAAAAGTGATGAAAATAAATAAATAAAAGGGACAGTGTAATATAAGAAAAAAAAAAGTAAAGCACCCTATCCCATCACGCTCGCGTGCAGAAGAGAACGCATACGTAAGTCACGCCCACATATTTAACGGTGTTCAAGGTATCACCACAATCGTTAATTCTAGCGCAATACCCCTAACTCTAAACAGGTAACCTGTAAAAATGTTTAAAGCATAGCCTATGGCGACTTTTAAGCACCGAAGTTTGTCGCTATTCCACTTCCACCAGCATGCGCACAATTTAAAGTATGGCATGTTTGGGTATCTTTACTCAGCCTGACATCATCTTTCACATTACAGGTGATACTCGAAATATTGGAATATTGTACAAAAGTTCATTTATTTCACTAATGCAGCTTAAAAGGTGAAACTAATATGAGATGGACTCATTACATGCAAAGCAAGATAGTTCAAGCCGTGATTTGTCATAATTGTGATGTTCATGGCTTACAGCTCATGAAAACCCCAAATCCACAATCTCAGAAAATTAGAATATTGTGAAAAGGTGCAATATTCTAGGCTCAAAGTGTCCCACTCTAATCAGCTAATTAAGCCATAACACCTGCAAAGGGTTTCTGAGCTTTTAATTGGTCTCTCAGTCTGGTTCAGTAGGAATCACAATCATGGGAAAGACTGCTGACCTGACTGTTGTGCAGAAAACCATCATTGACACCCTCCATAAGGAGATAAAACATCAAAAGGTAATTGCAAAAGAAGTTGGATGTTCCCAAAGTGCTGTATCAAAGCACATTAATAGAAAGGTATGTGGAAGGGATAGTTATGAATAGGGTTGTCCCGATACCGATACTAGTATCGGTATCGGGACCGATACCGAGCATTTGCGCGAGTACTTGTACTCGCACAAATGCTCCCGATGACTTAGCCGATACCTGGCTGGGATGGGAGAGACAGGAAGTCAGCGGGCGGAGTCAGAAGGCGGAGCGGAGGGCGGAGCTGGGAGCAGAGCGGAGAGCGAGTTTTTCGAGTCTTCAAGTAAGTAGTACAGAGTGCAGGGCACAGCTGCCTCATCCATCGGTAATGGAAGTGACGCTCCGTGTTGCAGTTACACCATCAGTGTAACTGAAAATCCCGACGCCCATCTTAGTACACCCTGCACTCGGACACAGTATGCCAGCAGCGGACATCTTGTTACACCCAGCCCATATAGTTCGGGCTGGGTGTAACAAGATGTCCGCTGCTGCTTTAGTGAGGCCGAGTGCAAGGTGTACCAAGATGGGCGTCGCAGAGGCAGCATAAAAAAAATGAATCCTCTTGTGCCCATAAGTGTCAGCCACCAACCAGTTCTCATCAGTGACATCTGTTACTGCCATCCATCAGTGCCCATTCAGCCAGTGCCACTGCCAGCCATCAGTCAGTGCCAGCCATCAGTGCGTGCCAGCCATCAGTGCGTGCCACCTATCAGTGCCCATCAGTGCGTGCCACCTATCAGTGCCCATCAGTAGTGCGTGCCACCTATCAGTGCCCATCAGTGCATGCCACCTATCAGTGCCCATCAGTGCGTGTCACCTATCAGTGCATGTCACCTATCAGTGCTGCATAATCAGTGCCACCTATTAGTGCTCATCAGTCAGCGCCATCTAGCAGTGCCAGCCATCAGTGTGTGCCACATATCAGTGCCCATTAGTGTGTGCCACCTATCAGTGCATGTCACCTATCAGTGCTCATCAGTGCTGCATAATCAGTGCCACCTATTAGTGCTCATCAGTCAGCACCATCTAGCAGTGCAAGCCATCAGTGTGTGCCACCTATCAGTGCCCATTAGTGTGTGCCACCTATCAGTGCCCATTAGTGCTACATGACATTAAAAAAAGTATCGGTAATCGGTATCGGCGAGTACTTGAAAAAAAGTATCGGTACTTGTACTCGGTCTTAGAAAAGTGGTATCGGGACAACCCTAGTTATGAAAGTAATAGAATATTAATAGAAAGTTATGTGGAAGCCTGGAGAGGATTGTCAGGAAAAGGCCATTCAAAAGTGTTGGGGCCTTTCACAAGGAGTAAACTGAGGTTGGAGTCCGTGCATCAAGAGCCACCACACACAGACGGATCCTGGACATGGGCTTCAAATGTCGTATTCCTCTTGTCAAGCCACTCCTGAACAACAAACAGCATCAGCGTCTTATCTAGGCTAAAGAAAAACAGACCTGGTCTGTTGCTCAGTGGTTCAAAGTCCTCTTTTCTGATGAGAGCAAATTTTGCATCTCATTTGGAAACCAAGGACCCAGAGTATGGAGGAAGAATGGAGAGGCACGCACTGCAAGATGCTTTGAAGTCCAGTGTGAAGTTTCCACAGTGTGTATTGGTTTGGGGAGCCATGTCATATGCTGGTGTTGGTCCACTGTGCTTCATTAAGTCCAGGGTCAACACAGACGTCTACCAGGAGATTTTGGAGCACTTTTTGCTTCCTTCCGCAGACGAGCTCTATGGGGATGCTGACTTCATTTTCCAGCAGGATTTGGCACCTGCCCACACTGCTAAAAGCACCAAAACCTGGTTCAATGGCTGTAGGATTGCTGTGCTTGATTGGCCAGCAAACTCGCCTGACCTGAACCCCATAGAGAATCTATGGGGCATTGCCAAGAGAAAAATGGGAGACATGAGACCCGAATAATGAAGAGGAGCTGAAGGCTGCTATTGAAGCATCGTGGTCTTCCACAACACCTCAGCAGTGCCGCAGGCTGATAGCTTCCATGCCACGCCACATTGAGGCAGTAATTGCTGCAAAAGGGGCCCAAACCAAGTACTGAGTACATATGCATGCTTATACTTTTCAGAGGTTCGATATTGTTCTATGTACAGTACTTGTTTTTTTTTATACATATGACCTCGGTGGTATGGACGTGTCATTGCCATCATCCCATACAAATTTGAAGAAACATTATATATAACCTCTAACGGGATTTTTAAGGCAATGAAGATTTTTTGATTTACTTAAAACCAATTTTATTATAATAGATCAAGAAAAATTATGACTGTTTACACAAAAGATATAATCAAATAAGTAAAGAAAATTTATATACAAAAAATGCGTATTGCTAATAATACATAGCTATAAAAACAGTTTCAGAGAAAAGTGATACAGCACACCACCCAAAACAATCACCACAGATGAAGACCGTGGCGTCGAGTGGTGGATTTCCAACGCGTTTCAACCTGTATATTTTTATGAAAAGTCTTCTTCAGGGAAATGCATCACATTCTAGAAAACCAAAAAATCATCACATTACAATTTATAAGTTTTTATCAATTTCTATCAATGTATTATAGTTCCTGCAATGTGCGGTTGTTATATTACTCACATCCTCCCAGGACATCTCATGGACAAACATAGGCTCCCACACCGGGGTGGATGGTACCAAGTCACTGCATTTCCCTGAAGAAGACTTTTCATAAAAATATACAGGTTGAAACGCGTTGGAAATCCACCACTCGACGCCACGGTCTTCATCTGTGGCGATTGTTTTGGGTGGTGTGCTGTATCACTTTTCTCAAACTGTTTTTATAGCTATGTATTATTAGCAATACACATTTTTTGTATATAAATTTTATTTACTTATTTGATTATATCTTTCGTGTAAACAGTCATATTTTTTCTTGATCTATTATAATAAAATTGGTTTTAAGTAAATCAAAAAATCTTTATTGCCTTAAAAATCCCGTTAGAGGTTATATATAATGTTTGTACAATACTTGTTTTATTAATTGCATGTACCGTATATACTCGAGTATAAGTCGAATTTTTCAGCACATTTTTTTGTGCTGAAAGTGCCCCCCTCGACTTATACTCGAGTCAAGCACTTTTCTGCAGAAAAAAATTTCATTTTCCGAACCGACTTTGGGGCCCTGTATCTCAGGGCCACTTGGTGTTAGAAACCCCAAATTTGGTATGCAAACCCAGTGGACCTAGTACTATAACATATCCAAAGCGGAAGTTCCTAGCACTAAGTGGCCCCGAGATACGGGGCCCCATAATCGGTTCGGAAAATGTCATTCTCTGGTGCAGAAAAGTGCTTGACATTTTCTGAACCGATTTTGGGGCCCCATATCTCAGGGCCACTTGGTGCTAGGAACCCCAAATTTGGTGTGCAAACCCAGTGGAAATGGTACCATAACATATCCAAAGCTGGGGTTCCTAGCACCAAGTGGCCCTGAGATACAGGGCCCCAAAACTGGTTCAGAAAATGTCATTTTCTGCTGCAGAAAAGTGCTTGACATTTTCTGAACTGATATTTGGGGCCCTGTATCTCGGGGCCACTTAGTGCTAGAAACCCCAGCTTTGGAAATTTTATGGTGCTAGTTCCACTGGGTTTGCACACCAAATTTGGGGTTCTTAGTACTAAGTGGCCCAGAGATACGGTGCCCCAAATTCGGTAAACTGTGTCTATCTGCAGCAATGTCATTTTGGGACCCTTTGGGTTCAGAGACCCCAAATTTTGGCTGCAGCTAGGGGGCATCTAGGAACCCCTAACTACCGAGTTTGAAGTTCAGGGGACCTATGGCTGCAAATGGGCACAGTGATGCTGCAAATGGGCATTGTTGACCCTCTTTTCCACTTACAGTAACTGTGCATTTCTCACCCTCGTCTTATACTCGGGTCAATAAGTTTTTCCCATTTTTTTGTGGTAAATTAGGGCCTCGACTTATACTCGGAACGACTTATACTCGAGTATATACGGTAATATTCTAATTTTCTGAGATTGTGGATTTTGGGTTTTCATGAGCTGTAAGCCATAAACATCACAATTATGACAAATCACGGCTTGAACTATCTTGCTTTGCATGTAATGAGTCTATCTCATATATTAGTTTCACCTTTTAGGTTGCATTAGTGAAATAAATGAACTTTTGCACGATATTCTAATTTTCGAGTATCACCTGTATACAAAAAAAAAATTGTAACTGTTTTTATTTTTATTAAAGTGTGTTTTTCCCAAAAAAACATTGCATTTGAAAGACCCACTGCACACATACCTTGTGACATAAAATATTGCAACAATCGCCAATTTATTCTCTAGGGTCTCTGCTAAAATATAAATATATAAGGCTTGTTCTTCAAGTGGTTAAATACCATTACACAGATCAGGTAAGTATAACATGTTTGGTATTTTAGAAAAACGTATGTGTATATACACACATGCACACATCCCTCAAATTTTTTTTTATTTCTTTTAGGGGTCTTGGACAAGTAGTGACTGACTATGTTCATGGAGATACAAAGATCAAGCTGGCCAATACTGGACTTCTGGCTCTCTCGTCCCTGACATTTGCTGGCTTGTGTTATTTCAATTATCATGACGTTGGCATCTGCAAAGCAGTCGCTATGCTTTGGAGTCTATGATTTGAAGGCAAATGAATGTATTGCAACAACTGTTTTATACCTCTGAGGAACAAGGCACCAGACAGTGCCAGTAGCTGATGTACATTGGCCTGTCTATGATGGAGGTTGTGTTTGCAGCCAATTATGGCCGCAGTACATTATATACAGTCTATTTAATTTTTTCTCTTTAATGTGCCCCCCTCGTCCAGATACAGCCGCACAACCTTATCCAGAAGCTATTAAATTGGGGGATCTGACCATTTTCTGTATTAGGAGATTGATATTCCAAACATGATCTGCACCCAGTTGCAGTGCCGGTTTCCTTTTACTGCCAGAAATTGCACTATATGTTATTGTCCCAATTACAATTTCTTTGTCAATATATTGGTTTGCCAGATTGATCAACACTCTCTATACTATCCTGTCTTCCGGGTGGAAAGGGCATCTGTACATCTTTCAGCCTCACTACTAGTTTTAATAAGTTTCTCTTTTTAATGCATTAAATAAACGTACACACTATTTAATGAAGAGTGCCTGCGCAATTTTCAATAGAGCTCGGAAATGAATATGTTTGGTTTAATGCTTGAAATAAAGAATAATAAATACTGGCATCAATAACTATGGTACTGTGTTTAATTCAAAATAATTGCATTTCCATGTTCTGTGTATTGTGGGAGACCAGATATAGTTTATTTTTATTCAAGGCTATTAAATGGACTTAAAGGTAAAAATCAGTTTTACATTTAACAGCTTATAATAACAAATGTATAGCAAAAAATTGAACTATCAGTAAGCGTGGGTGCTCAGCCTGTATTTTCCTGAGAAATGTTAATATACAGATCATAGACATGGAGCAGTTTGAGTAACTCTGAGTTGCTTAAATTTAAATGTCAGTGCTATGCAATAAAGGAACTGATATACTCCCTTATCTAGGAGCTCATGTCTGCAACTTTGCTGTATTCCAACATTGCAACCTCTGCAAGGCTCTTCAATATTCAGCATTTCCAGGGAAAATTGCATGCCTGTTTCCCCTGACATGTGCTGTGAGTTCATCTTCTAGACACAGGACACATCATTGACGATAGGGTCACTTTAACCGGTTCCTGACCGGCTACCGCAGATTTACTGTGGCACAATGGCTCTCCTGGGCGAAATCCCATACATATACGGGTTTCCCTTTTAAGAGCCGCCAGAGGGAGCGCCTCCCACTGCGCATGGCCGGCGGTCTTGTGCACGAGAGCCAGCATAGGGATTTGTGTGTCCTGTCAGAGGAGAGGAGACAGATCGTGCGTTCCTACTAAGTAGGAACAACAATCTGTCTCCTCTCCTAGTCAGTCCTATCCCCATACAGTTAGAACACACCCAGGGAACACACAGTTAACTGCCTTGATCGCCCCCTAGTGTTTACCCCTTCTCTGCCAGTGACATTTACACAGTAATCGGTGCATATTTATAGCACTGATCGCTGTATAAATGTCAATGGTCCCAAAAATGTGTTAAAAGTGTCCGATCTGTCCACCGCAATGTCGCAGTACTGCTAAAAATCGCAGATCACCGCCATTACTAGTAAAAAATAAATAATAATAAAAATGCCATAAATCTTTCTCATAGTTTGTAGACGCTATAACTTTTGCACAAACCAATCAAAATACGCTTATTGTGTTTTTTTTTTTTTTTTTTTTTACCTAGAATATGTAGAAGAAAATATATTAACCTAAAATTAAGAAATTTGTTTTTTAAAAACATTTTTGGGGAGAATTATTATAGCAAAAACAAAAAAAAAATTTTTTTTTTTTTTCAAAATGATCGCTTTTTTTTGTTAGCGCAAAAATAAAAACCGCAGAGGTGATCCAATACCACCAAAAGAAAGCTCTATGTGTGGGGAAAAAAGGACACACATTTTGTTTGGGTAAAACGTCGTACGACCGCGCAATTTGTCCATTTAAAGCGATGCAGTGCCAAATTGTAAAACGTGCTCTGGTCAGGAAGGGGGTAAAATCTTCCAGGGCTGAAGTGGTTAAAGAGATATTCCATAATTAATGCTAGTGGATTAATGCAACTTTTGATTTGCGAATCTACTTGCCTTTCATGGCCATCTATGACTAGGCTTGTATACCCTGCCAATTTTCACTTATTTTGGTGTATCTAAACCCCAAAACAAAAATATAAGATACATGTGGCGACTGCATTGGTTTATTTTTAACACCTTCCTGCCTGGCCTATAGCAGATTGATGGCTGGACGGGACTCTCATCCTTCTGAGTGGACGTCATATGACATCCTCTCAGAAGGCGCTGCTCATGTGGGCACGCGGCGGTGGGATCTGTCACTGGACAGAGCTGATGACTGATCACTATACCGGCCTGCTGCCAGGATCATGTGACCAATCACAGCAGATCACATGACAATTGTAAACAATGGATGGCTTCCTTTCATGCCATGCATTGTATACAATTGTGCTGCTAGCTGTAATTGGTCACATTGATCACATGGTACAGATAGGGCCAATCACAGAAAATCTGTACCATGTCATTAGCATTGGCTAATCACATCAAAAGACACTGAATTAGTTTCATTCAGTAAAAAAGGTTGCTTATACCAATAAAATTCATCTGTATAAGCAATCATAATGTGTAAAAAAAAAAAAATGAAATAAAAAATAATGATCACTTCCCCAGAGTAGTCCAGTGCTACTATGGTACCACTGTTACAAAAAAAAAAAAAAAAAAAAAATATATATATATATATATATATATATATATATATATATATAATATTTTGAGCTAAAATGTAATATAATCAACCAGAGCTGCACCCATATACACCATCTGAATACCCTGAATGATTTTGAAACATATATAAAAGGGGCGGAGGACAGCAGCTTACTATTGAGTAACTGCTACACCATATTAAATATGTGCCTACTGGTGCAGCGTCCCTTTGCAGACTCACCAAGGTTAGCGCGGTCTCCGTGAACTAAACCTTAGACTCGAGAAAAAAGGGAAGCAGAGGAAAAGGAATCCTCTAAAAAGAGCCATGGGCGGACCAAGCTGCTTGAAAAAGGTATAACTTTATTGCACAGAAATAATTGATTGTACATATTACAAACACTAAGTACCCACCACCAACACCTAAGCTCATTTAAAACAAATAAATAAATAAAAGGACAAGGTTGTCTAATTAGAAAAACTAATTTGTCACATAGAGTGCATGCATGTATCAAATACCTACTATAGAGCTACCTAATAAAGTACAAAGAGTAACGATCCCGGTGAGTCTCACCATTGATCAGTGTGCTTAACCAGTTATTAGTGCTCAAAAAAGGCCCCCCTCCGACTGGGGGATAAGCAGGGGTAAAGATGAAATTAGCTGTACACTTGAGGTCCCTGGGATAGTGTACCGCTAGTTAACTAAATGGTATTAGTGGTGAACTGGAATTGAGTCCTGTATAGAAGGTGGCATCCTGCCACTGTTGATTGGACAGTCCAGGTATTAAACTAGATCATCGGAACTAGATCAAGGTACAGTCCCGGAGAAGTTAGCAGCTGAGCACAATAGGCTCAAATCAGAACAGGCATGGTATTGACAAATATGAAGCAGGATTGTATGGATCACTGGTCCGCTCACCCAGCCATGGTACACAGGGAATGTAGATGGTCAGGCAGGTATCCAGATGTCTCAGTGAAAGTCCACAGATGGCTAAGTGTCATACACTGCATGGGGCTTTAGCAACTGGAGTATTCTACTGCTATCTATCGTTCTGGGGATTCTGCTAGACGCTGTATAGCGCTGTCTGTTCTTCTGCCGAGAAAGTTCCCCTCGGCGGATAAGGACCCCCCTCTACTGCACAGGCGCAGCGCTTGCGCAGTAGGAGCCGGCGGAAATAGCCGAAGCCGTATAGAATAGAAATCAGCTGTACATGGCGCCTGTAAGAGGGCCCCTCGCCACGCTTCGCTCTGCACTTTTTTATTCTCCCTCTAGGTCAGTGGTTCTCAACTCCAGTCCTCAGGACCCACCAACAGGCCAGATTTTAAGTATTACCTTGGAGTTGCAGACTAGAATACTGCAATCACTGAGCAGCAAGTGATATCACCTGTGATGTATTTCAGCTATCTTGCAAACCTGGCCTGTTGGTGGGTCCTGAGGACTGGAGTTGAGAACCACTGCTCTAGGTCCACTTGGATGGTGGGGCTTCAACCTGGACCCAGGGCGCAGGTGCCGTGTACAGCTGATTGAAGTTTTTCATCTTCGGCTATTTTCGTCGGCGCCTTCGCAGTACAGGGGGGTCCTTATCCGCCGGGGGAACTTTCTCGGCAAGACACCATCCTATTAGCTTAGCCAAAAATGGCTGCTACTGACTTCAAATAGTGTACTGCGCATACACCGGCGTGACGTGATGCGTCATCCGTGACGAGTGAAGCGTCACCGTCGTGGTACTAGGTCCAATATGTTTCACCCAATTAAATGGGTTTTTATCAAGGATGGGAGTGTTTAGTGGTCAGTGTCTATTTATACTATTCATATGCAGCACTTGCTTAAGCGGAGTTCCACCCAAAAGTGGAACTTCCACTCAGCTGATTCCTCCCCCCCTCCGGTGCCACAATTTCAGGGGGGGACAGAATACCTTTGACAGGTATACTTTCCCACTTCCGGGAGCCTAAGCCATGGATATTGACGTCACGACTGGGGCTCCCTCCTCCTCCCCCTGTCGCCGGGCCAGTAGGAAAGAGGAGCGGGGCCTCGCACACATGCAGTAGGGTTCCCGGTGTGAAGCCGAAAGCCTACACTGCCGGATACCCTTACCCGCAAAGGCGACGGCAGCACCCGACAGCTGATGGAAACATCAGCTGTGGTGCCGACATCGCTGGACTCCAGGACAGGTAAGTTTCAAATTATTAAAAACCAGCAGCTGCAGTATGTGTAGCTGCTGGTTTTTAATTTTTTTTTTTTTTTTTTTGGACGGACCTCCGATTTAATTAGGATTTGCTATTCACAGAGCCGCCACTAGATGTCAGCCTCCCATAATAAACACCACATAAATTTTGCTCTGCTGCTGGTCAGAGGAACTCCAGCAATTATGTAGTCACAGATCCACATTCTAAAATAGTGATTTATACTATAAATTGTATAGGGATCAAAATGAGGAGGGAAAGGAGTAAACAAAGGGTACCATAATCATTATAAGAAAAGTATGATGATAATGAAGTGATATCAATCACAGCAATTTATAGAAGGAAATGTCAGTGATCAGTTTCTGATATCACATCAAACTGTATTGAAAAGAAAATAAAGTAGATATGGCGCCTTTCTGTATCCGTGTTTGAAAAATAAATTAATTGGTGAATATACAAGTGTTGGTGCAATTGCCGTGTGTACTACATAACTTTACAGTGTCCTATTGACCAAAAGAAATAAACATATAATATTAATATATTATCGAACTATTATAAATAAACAAAATAAATGTCCTGTGCTGATGTACTAAACCAATAAATCCTCCACAGAAAATTTTATTTTTCTACAAACTATTAAATGATTCCATTTGTGATTTAAAGTGCTTCTTTGCAAAAAACTTTATGAAAAAAGTGAAAATTAAAAATATAAAATTAAAAATAATACAAATATATGTGCAGTCAAAAATTTTAAACATCCAAAATTAAGGTGCTTCTGTGCTGGTGAAATGCTGATACCTGTGCAAATACAAGTGTACAGTTAATTTCATCCTTGCCCTTGCTTATCCCCCAGTCGGGGGGGCTTTTTTTAGCACTAATAACTGGTTCAGCACACTAATCAATGGTGAGATTCACCGGTATCCGTGAATACTCTTTGTACTTTATTAGGTAGCGCTATAGTGGGTATTTGATACATGCATGCACTCTATGTGACGTATTTGTTTTTTAATTAGACAACGTTGTCCTTTTTTTAAAAATGAGCTTAGGTGTTGGTGATGGGTACTTAGTGTTTGTAATATGTACAATCAATTATTTCTGTGCAATAAAGTTAAACACTCTTCAAGCAGCTGGGTCTGCCCGTAGCTCTTTTTAGAGGATTCTTTTTCCTCTGCTTCCCTTTTTTCCTGATTTTGAAACATACACTATATTGTCAAATGTTTTGGGATGCCTGCCTTTACACGCACATGAACTTTAATGGCATCCCAGGCTTAGTCCGTAGGGTTCAATATGAAGTTGGCCCACCCTTTGAAGCTATACCAGCTTCAACTCTTCTGGGAAGGCTGTCCACAATGTTTAAGAGTGTGTCTATGGGAATGTTTGACTATTCTTCCAGAAGCGCATTTGTGAGGTCAGGTACTGATGTTGGATGAGAAGGCCTGGCTCGCAGTCTCCACTCTAATTTATCCCAAAGTTGTTCTATCAGGTTGACGTCAGGACTCTGTGCAGGCCAGTCAAGTTCCTCCACCCAAAACACGCTCATCCATGTCTTTATGGACTTTTCCCAGAAGAGTTGAAGTTGTTATAGCTGCAATGGGTGTGGCTGCACTACTGCTGATCTCCTCAGCTCCAGTGAGGCCTACTGATCCAGGGAACTTGATTACTCCCTATACCAGTGTTTCTCAACTCCGGTCCTCAAGGCGCCCCAACAGGTCATGTTTTCAGGATTTCCCTCAGATGAAACAGCTGTGGTAATTACTAAGGCAGTGAAACTGATCAAATCACCTGTGCAAAATAATGGAAAGCCTGAAAACATGACCTGTTGGGGCTCCTTGAGGACTGGAGTTGAGAAACACTGCCCTATACCCAGAGTGGATGCAGGAATCTTGGGGTGGACCCAGGGGAGGATCCCCCAGATGGCCAGAGTACCGATCCTCCCATACCAGTGTTTGAGGACCTGGGAAATGGCCCAGCTAAAGGTGAAAGCCTGGCATCCTCCAGAAAGAAGGTTTGTGCTAGGATTGGGAGAATTGCCAAGGAGGAATAGGTACTGGCGAAGTTAAAGTTTGATTTCAAGCATAAAGAAATTGCAAATGACCGGCTTCACAGTTCCAAGAGAAGACAGATGCGGCCTGAGTTAATGGCTTTGGAGGCCAAAGTGGAAAAGCAGAGTCTGCTGGTGGCCACATTGAAAGAAACCAGCGGTGCTTTCAAGGAAAAGTATGGCAATGATGATCGCTTCTGTGCAATGCGCAGAGGGGCCATAGAGTCCAGTGGAGTGCAGGCATCACCAGAGTGTGAGAAACCAAGGTCAGTACAAAGCAAAAAAGTTTCTGTGGGCTTGGACTGTGTTTCTGGCCTGGACACTGGAAAATCTTCGCATCCCATGCCAAGTATCAGTATGCCTGCAAATAGTGGAGAAAGCTCTGGCACACAGGCTGCGGGTGATCAGCAGTCAAATGTTTTGACTGGCAATATGTCATCAGGCCAAGGAAGGTCTGTGCCCTAGTCACCGCAGCAGGAGACTATGGAGCAAGATGATCCATCTGAGATTGTGAAGGGAGCAGGTATGCTAAAGTTAATTTCAGAAATGGAATCACCTTTGCATGGTCGCAAGCTTGCCGTGTCTGGATCATCTGAGGATGAAGAACAGGATAATAATGTCCCCCCAAAACCTTTGAAACAACAGGTGACAGAAAAAGCTGTTTTTGTTCATGACTTGCCTATACAATATAATGGAGGTGTAGTTCCTATGGATGGTGCAGTAGAGGGCAGCAGAGAGCAAGCTCATCTCCTGGCTGAGACCCCCACCTGTGTACAGAAAGCCAGTGAAGGGTGTGCAGACTTTGCTGTGAAGAGTGCTGATAAGGACATCTCCACTGCCGGTAACCCTTTAGTTATTGGTAATGAAGTATTACCAAGGGTAATGTAAATATTTCTTTGTCAGAAGTCTCTGCTCCATCTGTTCCTGACAATAATGTTGTTACTACTTTATCTAAAGAGGGGTGTGTAACTAAAAGTGATGATGCTGCAAGGAGTGCGGTTATTTCCTATGCTGCAGCGGTGCCTGCACCTGTCCCAAGGGTGAGTATGGCCAGTTATTCTGCGGTCACTAGTGATGTGAGTGAAGGTCACGCCAATCTGACACCATCTGGTAGCTCCTTTAAACGCCGCAATGTGGTCCAATTGAGGTGGACTGGAGAAGCCCCCCCTCCCCCAAATAGGAGAGATGTGGTGGACCGTATTCTGGGGATGGGTTTTAAAGCAGAGGAGATTTTTGCCCTTATCAGCCCAGTTGGGTCATATGAGTATGATCTCCGCTTTGTCAAGGAGGAAGGATTAGATATCTTTTGGGAGAGGTATGAGCAGAGGTGGAAGGAGTCCCCAAGATGGGCAGGTTTGTCACCCAAAGTAGTCTCTTGCCAGCCATTATACAAGAACCTCACCATTCTAGTATGTAATGAGTCCATTCCTGCTATGGATCTGGTGGTGTGGTTGGGGAGATATGCGGATGTCCAAGCCCCCTTCAGGAAAGTTGTAGATGATAGGGGGATATGGATGGGAGGATGATGGACAGTGTTAGTAAAACTGCATGTCATGGGTAATGTTGTTAAGCACATCACTTTGTCTGCCTTTATAGGCGTGACAGGATTATTACCTTTTATGCAGGGCAACCAAAGCTGTGTCATCGCTGTGGTGAAAAGGGGCATTTTTCAAGCTCATGTTCTGTGCAGAAATGTTCCCTCTGTCAGGGCTCAGAGCATGTTGCAAAGGACTGCACTAATATTCTTTGTAATCTCTGTAACAAGTTAGGTCTCCCCTATAGCCTGTGCCCTGAGCCCTCCATAATCAGCCAGAGGTGGTGGAAGAACTGCTGAGGATGGAGGAAGAGGAACGTGGGGGGCAGCAAGGGGTTGGTGGAGCTGTTTCAGCTAGTCCTGAGGGGCCCACCCAGGTGTCAGTTTCCCAATCTGAAGGTGTGACTCCTCTTGTGTCTGCTCCCCAGTCTGTGCTCCCTACTGTGTCGGTGTCTACTTCTGTTGTGTGTTCTTCCCCAGTGTTTCAGGTGCCCAGTGTTCCAGATGTGGCTAAGTCATCCAGATTGGTTGAGGCTGCCAAAGAGGCAAATTCGTGCAGATCTGAGGTGGCAGCTTCATCTGGGCCTTCCCTGAGGCAACGTAAGACCTCTAGTGGAGGTTCTAAGGTGAAGAAGGGGGAAGTTGCCACTGCTAATGATGTAGATGAGGTATTTCAGGGTAATGTTTCAGGGGAGGAGGGAGAGTAGACCAAGGTGAGGAGAAGGAGGAATAAGGTAGTCCTGACCTCTGCCTCCTCGGTCTCATCTTTAGAGGTAGATGATCTACCTCTGGGAAACAAATTTGGCTCCTTATCTGAGGGGGAGAAGGAGTCTTCTAAATCCATGTCTCAGATGGAGGAGGATGAGGTAGTGTTCCCTAAAGAGGACAAGGTCTCCAGTAAGGGACAAGGGAGCTCAGGCTAAGAAATGCCTACCTCAATCACCCTGATGGCAGTTCCCACTCCGATAAAGTTGGCAACGATTAATGTTGCCAGCATAAAATCTGTAAGGGCTTGTAACATGGCCTTATTCTTGCTCAGCGAGATGGATGCTGATATTTTATTTTTGCAAGAGACCCAGCTAAATAGCCTTGCCGATGTCCACCTGGCAAAGAGGGAGTGGAGGTGTGGGCCCTCCTTCTGGTCTCTTGCAGCTGAGCCTTACAGCGGAGTTGCAGTACTTTTTACTGGCATGGTAACATGTCGGCGGTTTATCGAGGTAGAGATTGAAAGGTGTATGGTCCTGGACGTCTCTGTGAAGGGGCATGATCTACGTTTAATAAATATTTATGGACCACAAACTAGATGGGAGAGGAAATGCCTCTTTACAAAGATTAAGCCTTTCCTTTTGACATCTCGGCAAGTTGTCTTTGGAGGTGATTTTAACACCGTTACTAGGCCCAAAGACAGGAAAGGCTAAGATATGATAGCGTCTTTCTTAATACGATAGTATTAGGGAAGCAGGTCTGGAAGATGCGCATATTAAGCGTTGCCCAGACAGCATGGGGTACACATTTAAGCGAGGCAGTTGTGAGAGCAGAATAGATAGGCTTTTTTTTTTAAGAGGGACTCTGCCTTTTTGGCTCCTGAGTGTCGTATGGTGGAGTTCTCTGATCACCTTATGCTGTCTGTTATTCTCAATGCTTCAGATATGCCACCTAAAGGGAAGGGTATTTGGAGGATGAATTCGGCTCTGCTGGATGACGAGGAGGTAAGACAATCTTTTGAGGATTTTTTTCAGGCTCAGGTAACCATCCTGGATTTCTGCAGCAGTAAGTCGGAGTGGTGGGAGCTTGCCAAAAGCCAGATTATTGGGTTTTTCAGGGCCATAGTTAAAAGGAAACAGCTTGGTAAGTACATTGCCTACCAGCAGCTGCGGAGAAAACTTGATCGCCTTGTCTCGAATGGTGGAGATTCAGGGGCAATCTCTGAGGTGAAGCTTCTCCTTAGGAAGTATCAGTATGACCGGCACGCTTCTTTGGTTCTAGAAAGGCACTACTGGAAATATCACTTGCCCGACCCTTATCAGAACTGCAAACAAAGCGCAACAGTTAAGATGGTTGTTGGGCTAAGGGATAGTACGGGCTCTTTGACAAAATCCAGGTCAGGGATCCTGAAGGTCTCAAGGTCTTTTTATGTGGATCTTCTGGGGGAGAAGTACCTTGATCGGGCAAAGATGTCGAGTTTTCTGGATTCTACACCAGGTCTGGGAAATAACATTCCGCTGGCAAGTTTGACGGGGGAAATCACAGCAGAAGAGGTAGTCAAAGCTATAGACGGTCTGGCTATTAAGAAAACACCTGGGCCAGATGGATTGACGGCTGAATTTTATAAGACTTTCAAATTCAGCTTGGTACCTTATCTTGTGGAGGTATTTAACGGCTGTCTAAAAGAGGGTTCGCTCCCTCCCTCCATGAGACAATCTGTTGATTCTGTTGTCAAAAGGCAAGGATCCCTCAATGATTGAGAATTGGCACCCCATTAGCCTTCTCAATGTGTATAGAAAGATTCTGGCGAAGATAATTTTCTGGCGCTTGTCCTCAGTAGCAGACAGATTGCTTTCTCATCAGCAGCACTGTTGGGTCCAGGGCAGGAGCACTTTATCAGCGGTGTTAGCTGTCCCAGAGGCTCTGTAACGTAGCAGGGCTGAAGGCTGGGGAAAGTATTTGTTGGCATTGGATCAGGCGAAGGCTTTTGATCATGTCAATCATGAGTTATAAGAAAAAAAGTGTAGCGCTATATTATGTCAATCAAAAACGTTAAGGTGTACTGATTGACCAGTAGTGTATATCCCAAAAATTAAATAGTATTGAATCACATATACAAAAAGCAGTAAAACAGTGGAAATTCCAAAATTTGCAAAGAGAACCACTCTTATTTAAAACCTTTGAGATATAACAATATAAAGAGTGTGCATCACACAGATTGAACCCGACCCCTTAAAGCCGACAACAAGCATATAGGGATGGGAACAAGTGATAAGTCCCTGAAGTGAGAGAAGTTCTTTTAATCAAGTAGAGACTTCATAGAGCATGGATCCAGATCACATAGAAATGGTTGTTACTGATGGACTCTTCCACTGATCAGCCTGATGCAAAGAGTAATAAAAATGCCCTTACCAGACGCGGTGGACTCACAAGCCATACAGCGGTGAGTCGTACGAGCTTGAACCGTGTAGCACGGTAGGGTTATAGCTGTTCCTGGTCTGCAACCGGATGGACTTGAGAAGGACTCCAATCTTGAGCAGTCTCTCGGTTCGTCCTCCAGCACTCTCTTGGGTCTCAGGTAGTTGGAGATAGGGAGAAAGTGGACGAAAAAAAGCTCCACATAGTGTAAATCCAATCAATCAGGAGATTTATTGTGTAAAAAAATTTTTTCCAACGAAAAAATTCCAGATAAAAACCAATATTCATAAAAACGTAATTAGCGCAGTAGACAGATGGTATAAGGTAGCGTCCTACACCCGACGCGTTTCGTCTGAGAAGACATCAACTGGGGTACAGCTAACCTCTCATCTGCTGCGCTATTTAATACAAAGTGCTCTAATCAGCATTGGGGACACCTGCGTAGCGTGACTTCCGGGTTTGCGTCATGTGATGGTGTTCGATGTCAGCTGACTCACTGTCTGGCCTATCAAAAATTAAGTTCAGGATCCAAACCAAGCCTCGGTTTGGATCCCGTATACAGCCAATTCTAATTGGGCGAATGAGGACATGTGATCCCCACGTACAGGCGTCACAACGTGGTGACGCGGAGCCCAATCTATTAGCCCTTGTTAGCTGGCTTTTTATGGACGTATGCGTCACCGCGTATCTACGCGGCGACGTCATACGTCCACTATACCCTCTCATTTTTCAGACTGATGCAGGCGGCGACGAACCGCTCGCATTGCGCAGGCGCAGCAGCGCGGAATCGAAAGTCCATCCCACCTAAGATTAACACGGGACAGTGTCTTATGGACGACCATCGATCGAAAGCACTTCCTCACTCCATTCACCGCTCATGTAATTCTCCATAACTAATAGGATTGACGGACATAGATTTTATGTCATCCAAAGAGAAAAATAATCACTGGGGCATAGGAGTAATATAGGTGCATGGACTAATAAAATCATTGAGGAGAACTCTGAATGCAAAACCCTGATAGTCACGACACACATCTTCCCCAATGTTTACAAACATTGTTCTTGAGCCGAATAGTACAGTCTCTTACACAGCTGTGTGTTACAAACTATCTAATTGTTTAAAAATTGTATAAAAAATATTGAAAAAGAAAATATATATATAAATATATAATCGCAGGGAATAAAAATCCACCTGATGTGTTGGTCATAACGACCGAAAACATCTAGAAAGAACCAATGTCCAAGACAGGAGATATGCAAGCTTCCTATTTGACCCCCTGTATTGGGTCTTGGGTATTTCCTGTTTAAATGTGAACAGAAAAAAAAGGAAGGTAGGGAAAAAAAGGATAAAAAATTATTAAATATTTGATTAAATGGACGTTATATATATTGTGGAGTCTTTGTGGTAGAGATGATAAAATCTACTATAAATTGGAATACCTACAGTCAACCAAAAAATATGTGTGGACATTTCCAGAATAGAGGGAGGGCGTAATGAGGGTCCTAAGACTGATTTATAAACGCGTTTATGTCCCACTCGATGTTTAAACCGTGGGGTACATAACATTTAATTTGGTGTATCCACCAGGTTTCAAGTCTAGAGACTCCCCTTATGCTGGATTTCCCTCTCCAATGTGGAATGAACCTATCTATAACCTGGAAAGTGGTCCCTGCTGGGTTGCGGTCGTGATATGATGCATAGTGTTTAGAAACGCTATGATTAGTTTTGCCTTTCTTGATTGCTGTGATGTGTTCTTTCACCCTAGTGGTGAAATTACGTATTGTCCGACCAATATATTGCTTTTTACACGGACATGTAATGAGATATACAATGTATGGGGTTTTACATGTAGCGAATTGTTTCATACTGTATATTTTGCCTGTGGTAGTAGAATTGAATGTATCCATTTTGCGTGCTTGGCAAGCATTCCATTTGCAAACTGTGCATCTTCTACAAGGATAGAATCCCTGCATATTGTGAAAGAATGAAATTTTCTTTGGCGGATCTATCACATTCGGTGCAATTTGTCCTTTAATTGATGGAGCACCCCTAAATATAGTAGCAGCTTGTTCGGGTAGTGCAGGGCCCAAAATGGTGTCACTCTTCAATACTTTCCAGTGTTTTTTAATGATGTCTCTAACTTGTCTATGTTGAGTGGAAAAATTCGTTAAAAAAGACCATTTGTGCTTGGAATCTCCCTGTTTTTTAAGTTCGCCTGATTGGGCTGTCAGTAAAGAGGCCCGATCCATTAAGGCTACCTGTTGGATCTCCTTTGTGATAAGGGAATTATCATATCCTTTTTCGCAGAAGCGTTGTTTTAAGATCTCGGCTTGTAGAAAATAATCAGAGAGGTGGGAACAATTTCTTCTTATTCTCACTAGCTGGCTTTTCGGAATGGATTTAAGCCATACCTCGTGATGACAGCTATCGGTCGGAATATAGCCGTTCCGATCCGTAGCCTTAAAATATGTTTTGGTTTCCAAACAACCGTTGTTCGATATGATCTCCAAGTCCAAAAAATGGATCTTAGACAGGCTAGCTTCATATGTCAAATGAATCCCTCTCCGGTTTGCATTTAAGGTAGTAATGAATGCATCTAACGAGTCCATACTGCCCCTCCATAGGAGGAGGATGTCGTCTATGTACCTCACCCACAGAGCTAACATGAGTACCTCTGGCTTCACCTCGACAAGTATGGCCTGGAGGGTGGGTTTATTGGATGGCTTAAGACTTTATACAGAGAGGCAGAGAGCTTCATGCTTGTTAACGGTTGGATTGGATGGCCCTTCAGGGTTGGATCGAGGGTGCGCCAGGGGTGTCCCCTGAGCCCTTTGCTATACGTGTTCGCAATCGACCCCTTCATCAGAAGGCTAGAGAGTGGACAGTTGTGTGGGGTGCCGGTGGGCATTACTGATAAGCCGCCCTTGAGGGTTGTAGCCTATGCTGATGACGTTCCTGTCTTTATCTCTGGGACAGAGGAGGCGCAGGAGGTGGTCTCAGTTATAGAGCAGTATTCCGAGGCATCAGGCTCCAAGGTCAACCGTGATAAAAGTGACGTTTTTTGGATGAGCGAGGAAGGTGAGAGCTTTGCACTTCCAGACAGCTTCCCGGGGCCTCAGCAGAAAGTCAAAGTATTAGGCATCGAGTTTGGCCCTGATGATTACAGTAAGTCAAATTGGGAAGCCAGGCTAATGATGCTGATGTCAAGGTGAAATGTTGGAAAGGGTGGAGGCTCTCCTTGAGGGAAAAGGTGGACTTGACTTGATTAAGACCTACCTGAGGCCTGTAGCTGCTGTTTGTTGATTTCTGGGTGTTGGGTTCTTTCCCTATTTTCTCTCTGGATACTCCCTTACATTTTCAAGGATAAACATAATTTTGAAGAAAGGCTACATACACATGATAATCTATGTTTCTTGGTCTGAATGTTAATCAAGTTGAGTAATGTTTAGAATTTTTGAAGATGTCTGTACTATTTAGTGATTCTAATTTCTTATCACTGAGTCTTGTGTGTCTCAAACGTCCACCATAGAGAAAGAAGGACATAGAGCGCACATAGTGTGAATGCAACCGTAAATGACCATTGAAGGTCTGTATTTTGTGTAAGATAGTGCACTCACATTTACTGGGTGTTTGAGAAGCACCAACACAGTCAGCCTTTGGAAATGTCAGAGCACCGCCAATTGCATGGCATTAAAACACTGTATTGCTCTGGTCACTGTTTAGAAAAAAAATTGTAAAGAAAAAAAATGTTATACACTTTTTTTTTTTTACATACTGTTGCCAGTTGGTGTCCCTGATCACTGCCACACCAGTTATATGATGATGCTGTATTGCACTGTTGACAGTATGTAAAAATTATGAAGTTTATTTTATTAATTTCTTAATTTTCCAGAAAATTACGACCTTAGAAAATATATAAAGTTATATATCCCATAGTTTGTGGACTCTAACTTTCCTACTGACTAAAAAATAAACACTGATTTGGGTTATTTTCACCAAAGAAATATAGCAAATTAATTTATTTATTTTTTGTAATTCCTTAATTTTCCTAAAAGTTGCAGTTTACAGTCTGATATCAAAAAGGAAAAAACGCAGCATAATCAAATGACAATGACCAAGAGGGTCACACAATTAGATCCACAAGCCAACAGGCCTAGCAGGACACAGTATGTATGGGCACATATAACTGTAGCGCTGGTAGATTTTCATCTACCACTTATAGGTAAATTTAGTGGGTTATCTCTTGCATACATAGTCAGATTTAGCCTCTGTTCCAGTTTGGCTGTGTTGCATGTAGTTTCACACTGTGCCTGTGGGTGTCGTCGCCATAGGTCGGTGTTGGAAAGGCAACGCGCTGAAGTGTATGAGTGCTCCTCTGTCCCGGAGATAACTCGGTGGAGGTGGTCCTCGGAGTTGCATTCTGGGAGCGGGTATTTATGGGACAGATGCCATGTTTTAGGGTTCATTTTCGTTCCACCTGCTGGCCCTCCTGGCCGACAGGTATGTGTTAGGAGTACTACCACGTGGTCCTCCGACTGGGAGGATCACGTTGCTGCAGCATGTGGGTGAGCCCAGAAGCCTTCTGGGGCCTACCACAGCAGCGAGGGAATGGTCCTGTGCTGTCTGTCCTACGGGAAGAAGCTGGACAACTGAGAAGATCCCAGGGGAGGACCCGTCATGGAAGGATCATGCAGAGTGCTGGTCTGGAGAGGGGCCTGGTGACTCAGTTGGAGGACGCAACCTAAAGTTAACCTACCACATAGTACTGCCGGGTCGGCTTAAAGGTTCTAGTGCTGTGTTTGCTATCCATCGTAAACCATTACATCCTGTGGCAGAGGATCGTACGGGTTTCTATTTCATTCAAGTCTGTGGAAGAGACTTTTGTTCGTGCTGCGTACCGGTTGCTAGGTTGGTGAGAGAAACCTATCTGGGCAGGCAAAGATTCAACCCTAAAGGGCAAGTACATTCATCTACAAGATTTCAATTCCTAATATTACATCAAGAAAAGGTATTTGAACTTCCCTGCAACTTTCCTTCTACCTCTTTCCTGCTACTTCCTTCAGTTACCCCTTTATTAAAGCATTGGAAAAGATACTCAAGATACTCAAGTGTCTGGTGCTTACACTGTTTGGTATTAAGCTCAACGGGACCCTAGACCCGGTTCTGGTGAAATTGAGGTTACACGGGTGACGGTAACAGCCCACTTTAAACCAGCAGCTACACCGTGAGTTAGTGCTACATAACATTACCAATATTAAAATGGTCAATGTGCAGGGCATGTAAGGCAAATAAAGTGGTGGCATATGAGACCAAGAACGTATAATCGTAGACTTAAACTGTGCAACTATATAGAACACAATATACTGGGAAGATAAGCATCCCGGTGGCCAGCTGGACCCAGACAGGGAACAGTGAGACTTGGATAATGTATAAAAGGAATTTCAAATATCTAAAAAAATAAAGCATCCATGCCTGAGCCAGGTAGTTAGGAAGGAGTAGGAGTAAGGGGCCAAGTGCCCCTTGTACAAAGAAAAAGTAGAGATTAAGAATGAAAGATAGATAAAGCCTCTTGCCCAAGGGGTTTAGACCAAGTTCAGGGGGTCAGCCAGGTTGCAAGACCCCATGAAGATTGGCATCGGTGTATACAAAATGTTGCCAAGGTCTCCAGGTGTCAACAAAGATCTCCTCTTGGGTGTTCAAGGTAGCTGTGAGATCTTCCATAACCCTTATTGACTTTAGAAAACTACAGGGATTTCGACGGTGGGTTCTCGGATCTCCAACACGGGGATGAGCAGAATACATTTTGACCTAAATTTCTGGAGAAAGATTATTTATTTGCAAAATTTTATAACAGAAACTAAGAAAAACGCATTTTATTTAAAAAATTTCGGTCTTTATTTAAAAATCTAGTGGTGAATAAATATCCCCCAAAAAGCTTTTTTTCACCCTAGAACAGGAAGTTTCTTTTTAAGAATGCAAAACACTTCCCCTTTTCCTTTTCTCTGTAGCGTAGACACGGGTTTTGAGGTCCTCAAAGATAGCTGGGAACTAATAAGTACAGCACGGGAAAAAGATTATAGGAAGTTATCAGATGACAAAAGTTCTGTCAACAGGATCAACAGGATTTTTTGCTGTTCTCAAACAAATACTGTATAACAAAATGCCTTCAGTTGTATATTTATTATACCAAAAGGTACGACATAACAGACATTCATTGTTGGGGTTTAAATACAATTTAACACAAGGAATACATGTATTTGTGTGGTTGCAGAGCCAGGCTGGCAGGTGTATTATGCTTCTCGTATGATACCAGATCAGACGATCTTCTTTTAACCACTTGACCACTGGGCACTTAAACCCCCTTCCTAACTAGACCAATTTTCAGCTTTCGGTGCTCTCACATTTTATATGACAATTACTAGGTCATGCAACACTGTACCTATATGAAATTTTTTGAGCTATAAAAGAAAAAAGACGGGGGGGGCGTGGCTTAGCTATGGCCGAGTGAAGACGTGCTTTGGAGGAGCTCCCTGTCCAACTCGGCCTGCACGGATCACAAGACGCCTTTTTGCTCCAGTAATCACGGCATGAGCAACCCCAAACGATACAGAACGAGATCGTCGTCCCGGGGAACCCATCACCGGACCACCCAGACGGGCATCCCACACTTTTTCAGAGGTCAGACGGACCTATCTCCCGGCGCCATTGCTGCCGCGCCACGTGGGCCCAGAACTCCTCCGCGCTGCACGGAAACCCCGATGGCTTCCTCCACACAGAACCCGACGCCCTTACTCCTTTCGGGCACGCCAGCCTTACTCTGCACGGAGATGGAGAGACACCCGAGCAGCCAACCCATCCTGGAAGAAGACCTCCGCAGCATGCTCAGGGCTCTCCCCACAAGAGCGGACCTGGAGGCCCTGCCCACGAGAGCGGACTTCGAAACTATGATCCTAAGGATCGAGGAGGCACACAGGAAAGACATTCAAGAAGTAAGAGATGACTTACAAAGTGTGGAGGCCAGAGTCACCTCGGGCGAATCTAAGATTGCTGCTCTGGAGGTGAGGATGCAGGCGATGGAGCACTCACAGCGGACGCATACTCTGGAAGCTCAAGACATGCAGCTCCACCTGGAGGAAAGCCCTCTGACCCAGATAGACCGCGGGATGTTCTATGTCGTATTCACCGCTTTGCACAGAAGGAGACTCTGCTGAGAAAAGCTTGGGACCAGGGAGAGATAGAATTCGACGGGGCCCGCATCCAAATTTTGCCTGACCTGTCGAGGGCTACGTTACAGCGCCGCACCATGCTGAAGCCCATCTTGGAACTAGCAAGAAGACATGGCTGCACGTACAGATGGGGCTACCCGCTAGCAGTGACTTTCCGTAATGATCGGGCCCACTACACACTACGCACCCCAGCAGATCTACCGTCACTCTTTGACTTCATGGGAGCGGATCCGATACAGATCCCGAATTGGCTATCGAAGATCCCACGGCCGACCGGCCGCTCGGGCCTGAACACGAGCAGAATCAACCCGTCTACCCGCACACAGAGGTCCCGAGGGAGATCCCGCGCCAGACCAGAGAACGGTACACGTGAGTCTTGAGTCTGCTGTGAGTTACCGTGGTCATTGTGTTTACCACACTCCTACTCCTTTTATCAGTTACAGTTGGGCATTCTACACCCATTTTGTTTGGTGACCCCCGAATCAGTTGGCATGCATTCCTGATCCAGGTGGTTTGTATGCCGCCGACTGTCCCCTGCACCCCTGTGGGCGACCGGGCTGTGCC
The DNA here is from genome assembly GCA_037952835.1 of Lithobates septentrionalis. Classification (NCBI taxonomy): domain Eukaryota; kingdom Metazoa; phylum Chordata; class Amphibia; order Anura; family Ranidae; genus Lithobates; species Lithobates septentrionalis. The sequence continues at coordinate 943,280 of JBBDGP010001242.1, forward strand.
TGCTCCCCTGCCCCAGGAGGCATGCTGTGTTCCGTTTGCGTGCCTGCCAGAGCCTCTCCTGAACCACCTATCCCCCCCCGGTTGGACACAGCAAGGGACAAAATAGACCTGGGAAAAGTCCATGGGGTAACTGGAAATGCCTGGGACCTACCTGGCGGCACCACCCACACCACCCCCCCCCTTTTTCCACCCTGGACTGTCACCTGATCAGACGATATGCTTGGGGGTTGTGTTCGTCCTACCCCCCCCACCCCCACCCTCTCGTTCACCCTGTGGTTGAAATAAGCAGTGAAGTCAGGACATATTGGTTACTCCCGACCAGCGTTGAGGGATGAGGGTGGCTGCACTGGGATCGTTATCACACTGCAAGATCTACTGGCAACAAACAAGTTCGGTGAACTTTCGGAGGTGTATGTCGGCCTTGGGAGACGTGGGGGTCTCTGGCTGGTCTTTTGGGGGGAGGGGGGAGGGGGACATGGTAAGGGGGTACTGAGTGGGGAATATAGCAACGCCTCTGAGTAGTAGGACACAGATGATATGTAAGAAGATGTTGACCCGTACAGGTGGTGTCTTGAATAGGATGGAGAGATGAAGGCTGTGCGTTACACTGACTGCAGTGGAGATGTAGTAAATAACATGTTTTTTGCTGTTGGAACCAGCAGCACAACGCGCAGTCCTTGCATCGCTGGATTATTACCGGCAGCCATCACCTGTTAAAACAACATTTTGTACGGGGTTTGCTGAAAATCATCAGAGGGGTTGTACCACCAATATTACACTCATGCAGGGTGGGAGTGCCGGTTAAGCGGGTTCATAACCCAACTATTTGAGTAGGATTGAAAGTTTTACACGGTTGTTTATAGACTGCTAGTTTTACCGTTAGCATGTAAGGTCTACAGTGATGCTCATGTCACACAGAAAGTATTCTCATACATAACTTCACAGTTTTAGTTTGTAGATATGCTACGAAAGTTTAAGTTTTGTATACCTGGAGTACCAACTATATCATAGATCCGAGGGCTTGGGGAGGACATAGCCCTCCTCCCGAGGCCCTGGCTTGACACTTCCCCACTTAGGAAAACGACTACACCCAGTTAATACTGGTGTGCGTGGAAGAATATCTTCAGTTTATAGTAATCATCCATTCTTTGTATTGGACGTTCGGGAGGATCTTTCTCCTCGGCGCCTGCTGCAAACAGAGTGGACCTTTGCCTCTTTCTAAACTTCTCCTCCCTTTCTAATTAACCACTTTTCCTCCCCCTCACCTCCCCCCCTTCTACCCCTCCCTATACCTATAACCGGTTCTCGCGGACATGGGGGTACTCAATGTGGTCACCCTTAATGCAAAGGGACTGAACGTCCCCGAAAAACGGAGAATGCTTCTAAACGAAATGAGACACATGAAAGCAGACATAGTGCTCATACAAGAGACACACTTCAGGGAAGACAAGTTCCCAATTCTAAAAAATAGATACTACCCGACTGCATATCACTCCACCCACATAGCCGCTAAATCCAGGGGAGTATCTATCCAGATTTCCGCATCCATACCGTGGACATTGGTAGACAAAAAGTCAGACCAGGCAGGAAGGTTCCTTTTTATAAAAGGCCTGATAGGTAGCACCAGGGTGACCATCGCTAATTTTTACGCCCCAAATGAACACCAAGACACATTCATGAAACGACATCTCAAAACACTACAGAATTTCTCTGAGGGCCAACTGATTGTGGGTGGTGATCTTAACATCCCCTTGATCCCGGCAGAGGATACCTCGACAGGCTCTTCCTCTGTCACACGTGGCACCCTCAGGGAAATGTCCCTAGCCCTCCATACGGCACAGCTAATAGACACCTGGCGCCTCTTTCATCCCGGGGAACGAGACTACACTTTCTTCTCCCGACCACATCAGGTGTATTCTCGTATTGACTTTCTCCTGGTCCCACACAACCAACTCCGGGCCATCAAACACACAGCCATCGGTTCCATTACATGGTCCGACCATGCCCCAGTATCCATGCAATACGACCTCACAGACTTTTTCAAGAGTCAAAGGAAACCCTGGAGACTAAATGAAAGTCTTTTACAAGACCCAGCCACAGTAGCAGACGTCACAAAAGAGATTTCACATTACTTCCACACTAACACCGTAGAAGAGACTGACTTTGGCCTAACATGGGAAGCACATAAAGCGGTGATCCGCGGAGTGCTTATTAAGCATGGGTCAAGAATTAAAAAACAAAAGTCAGCACAATTGGCATCACTGTTTGACAAACTCCATAAACTAGAATCTGCCCACAAAATGACGCCGACTAGACCCCTGGGTAGCGAACTTGACACGATACGCACACAAATAACAGACCTACTCTAATTCAAAGCTAAGGCAGCTCTTCAGATCTCCCGGAAAAAAATATACGAATCGGGTAACAAATGTGGCAGACTCCTAGCCCAATCTCTCAAAGCACAAAACACGGCATCATACATCCCGCACATTAACTCTCCTACGGGACGAAGAGCTGCCTTACCCCAACAAATCACGCAAGAATTTAGATCATATTACGAAAACCTATATAACCTAAACATGACTCAACCTTCTCCAGAGAAAATTGCAGAATACCTAGCGAACTCCAAATTGCCATCCCTATCGACTGAGACGAGAGACATACTGGACGAACCCATTACTCTGACAGACATACAATTGGCGATAAAAAATACTAAACAAGGAAAAGCTCCCGGACCTGACGGACTCACACTCCAATATTACAAGACACTACTCCCATCATTAGGACAATACCTAACTAAACTATTCAATGACATAGGCAAAGGGAAACTTCTACACAAGGACACACTACAAGCCCAAATAACTGTAATCCACAAAGAAGATAAAGACCCGACCCAATGTGGCAGCTACCGTCCTATATCCTTACTAAACACAGATCTGAAGCTTTTCACAAAAATCCTGGCCACCAGACTACAACAACACATAACCAGCTTAATACACCTAGACCAGGTGGGATTCGTCCCTACCAGAGAGGCGAGGGACAACACCACTAAGGTCCTGAACCTACTCTATCACGCCACTAAAACAGCCACACCGTTGGTCTTGCTCAGTACAGATGCTGAAAAAGCATTCGACCGGGTGAACTGGTCGTTTATGCTTTCCACATTGAAACACATTGGCCTGGGCGACTCCATGGTAAACTGGATTTCAGCATTATACGCAACACCGACGGCTAGAGTAAGGGTGAACGGAGTAACTTCCGATGCTTTTCAGATCACGAATGGTACAAGACAGGGCTGCCCACTCTCCCCCCTCCTTTTTGCACTATCACTGGAACCATTCCTCTGCCACATAAGACTTAACCCGGACATAACCGGCCCTATCTTAGACGATACTCAATATAAAATTTCAGCATATGCTGGCGATTTGATGTTTTCCTTAACAAACCCGATGATATCCCTTCCAAATTTGCTAAAAGAATTCTCCGAATACGGGTCCATAGCCTACCTAAAAATCAATTGGGCCAAATCAGAAGCTATGAGCGTAGGTATCCCTGATTCAATGCTCAAGACCCTTAAAGCCAGTTTTAAACTGAAATGGACAGACAAAGCCCTTAAATATCTGGGCACTTTTATCCCCCAAACAATGGCAAAGCTGTATGAAGTGAATTTCCCCCCATTAATTACGAAAATAAAAACACTGCTGAATTCTTGGCAATCGGGACTTCACTCTTGGGTGGGACGTGGTAACATTCTGAAAATGTCTATTTTACCCAAAATATTATACCTAATGCAAGCCATTCCGATACGTATTCCCCCCGGTTTTTTCAAGCAAATCCAAACAATATTCACTGAATTTGTATGGGCTAAGAAAAAACCCCGCCTGCCGCACAAATTACTTGTCCTCCCCAAATCGCACGGGGGGTTAGCGATACCCGACATACGCGCTTACCACCAAGCAATACACCTGGGCAGACTCATAGACTGGCGCAGACATAGGGAGACTAAATTATGGACCCACCTTGAGCAATCCCACACCTGTATTCCGTTGGGAGGTTCACCTTGGTGCTACGCTAGTCTACCTAGGGAACTTAAACAACACCCTTTGATAGGCAACACAGCCAGAATCTGCGCTAAATTAATCTCCAAACCACACATCTCATCTCGGAACTCACCTCTAGTCCCAATTATAGGACATCCCCTATTCACCCCTGGACTACAGGACAGAGTCTTTCGGTTATTAGGGGAATCTGGAATTCACTCGGCACTACATTTCAGCACAGGTGGGGTTTGGAAAACATACACGGAACTATCTAGTCCGCAAGGGTTATTCCGCCTGGATTTCATGCGTACTCTTCAACTTGGACACTTCCTCCACTCCATTACACCCCCCGCAGACGTAGACCAAGGACTCACAACCCTAGAAGAAATCTGCTCTAACACAGGTACTCTACCACATACAATATCACTAATGTACAGCCTCCTGATCACACCCCCCTCAGACTACATACCCCCGGGTCTGACCAAGTGGGAAGAAGAGTTGGGATGCAGCTTTAACCTCACACAGAGACAACGCATTCTTCGCTTCACACACAAGTCTTCCATCTGCGCTAAGACACAAGAAACTAACTATAAAATTCTTTCTAGGTGGTACAAAACCCCGACACTCCTACACAAAATATTCCCCACCACATCTGAAGAGTGTTGGAGGTGTCTGAGGGACAAGGGAACCCTGCTACACATTTTCTGGTCATGCCCTAAGCTTTCACGGTTCTGGAAGGTTGTACACGAGACGATACAATTGTTTACAGACAGGATAATTCCAAAAGATCCGGCACTCTTTCTACTACACGCCACTGATATACCAGACAAAGTATACAAACGATCAGTCATACGACATTTGTTAGATGCAGCCAGAGCTTGCATACCTCTTTGCTGGAAGCTCACCACACCACCATCTATTGACATGTGGCTTGGCAGGGTAGAAGACATAAAGCGAATGGAGGACCTGATCCATACGGCACAACATAGGGAAGAAGCATTCTCAAAGACATGGCAATTATGGACGATGTTTATATACTCGGCGGCGGGCCAATCTCTGAGAGATGTAGACGCGTCCCGGTGAGTGTGCAGACACGTGAGTAGTGTCACCAGCACTCTGTGGACAGAACCGTAGTTAATCGTACTCTGGATATTATATGGGCCCACATGCCCGCGGGAACCTTCCCACGTCCCTTCCCCCCCCCCCACCCCCTACCTTCCAACTAACCCACCGCTTTCTTCACCCCCCTCCCTACACTCTCCTTCACCTCTTACTTTCCCCCCTCTCCTTCCTGTCACTCTATCCTCAATCTCTCTTAATTTCTATTCTTAATAAGTAATATAGAAAATAAAGGACCGGCGCAATGGAACCAGCAGTGATTGTTGTCGTTCATACACTTCGACCCCATGGTTCAACTTACTATAATCATATAAGAATTGACGTATGGTCTTAGAATGACAAGCTGGATATCGATATGTTGGAAAAGAATTGTGTAAGAATTTATATCTTGATACTATATCATGTATATGTTCAAACGAATGTATATTTATGTATCTGTGGGCCCATGTGGGCCGTGTTCTTGTCCTAAATAAACAATTTAAAAAAAAAAAAAAAAAAAAAAAAAAAGAAAAAAGACCGAAAATTCTGTAAAAAAAAAAAAAAAGCATTATTCTTAGTTTTTGTTATACAATTTTGCTAATTAGTCATTTTTCTCATTTATCATTTCTTGAGGCCCTAACAAACCAGGAAAGTACAAATACCCCACAAATGACCCCTTTTTGGAAAGTAGACATTCCAAGGTATCTAGTAAGAGGCATGATGAGTTGTAATTTTTTCCCACAATTCTTTGCAAAATCAAGATTTTTTTTTCTTTTTTTTTTTCACAAAAATGGGATTTTTGTACTCACCGTAAAATCCCTTTCTCTGAAGTTCATTGATGGACACAGCACACTTAATCTTGACTTTAGGGTTATATCGCCACCTTTAGGAGAGGACTAGGCAGAACATGGCAAAAAAGCAAAAACACAGCCCCGCCCTGGGGGCGGTCCTATCGGCTATAACCCCTCACTCTGCACCCAGCAGCTCAGTTCGTCAAAAAGCAGTACAAACAAAAATAGGAGGGGTGGGTGCTGTGTCCGTCAATGAACTTCAGAGAAAGGGATTTTACGGCGAGTACAAAAATCCCATTTTCTCTCTTGTTCATTGAGGGACACAGCACTCTTAATCTTGACCTTAGGGACGTCCCCAAGCAGTATCAAAACGAGGGGTGGGAACACAGAAAATAAACTCCACCCACAACAAAAATAACTCCTCAACCGAGGTGCCGCAACCTCAGAAGGCCGCCCTCAAAACCTTGCGGACGAAACATCCATCCGAAGCTGCGCCCACATCGACCTTGTAAAATTTGGTGAAAGTGTGAACTGACGTCCAGGTAGCCGCCTTACACACCTGATCAACAGACACTTGATGCCGGAAGGCCCAGGAAGTGCTAATTGCCCTGGTAGAATGCGCCGTGACAGGAAAAGGAGGCGTTCGCTCCCTTATGGCATAAGCCTGAACAACAATCTGTCTGATCCACCGAGAAATGGTGGCTGCCGAGACCGCCAGGCCCTTCTTTGGGCCAGCCACCGACCTCCGGAAGGGAGCCGTAGCAGACAGATACACCCTCAGAGCCCTGACCACATCCAAAGAATGTAAGGCGACCTCCTTGGGATGTGAAGGCCGAGGACATAAGGACAATGTTGTCATTTAGGTGAAAGGCAGAAACTTCCTTTGGTAGAAAAGAAGGCTGTGGACGGAGCACCACCTTATCGTTGTGGAGAATCAAATAGGGAGATTTGCATGACAAGGCCGCCAACTCAGAAACCCGCCTTGCGGACGTAATAGCCACTAGAAAGACTACTTTCTGAGAGAGCGTTAGTAAAGGAATTTCCCTAATGTTCTGGAATGGTGGTTTCTGAAGCACCGAGAGTACCAGATTCAGATCCCACGGGGGCAGCGGCGGGCGTACCGGAGGAACCACATGCCGAACCCCCTGCACAAACGTACGCACCAATGAGTGCGTTGCCAGAGGCCGCTGAAAAAATACAGCCAAAGCTGATATCTGTCCCTTAATGGTGCTTAATGCGAGCTTCTGGTCCACCCCCCGCTGCAGAAACAGCAGGATCTTGGAGACAGAGTATGAACGTGGATGCTACCCCATCTCCTCACACAGAGAGATGTAGGCCTTCCAGGTGCGATGATAAATCTTCCTGGAAGAAGACTTCTGTGCCCTCAGCATCATGGAAATCACCGAAGCCGACAGCCCTCGGTGCCTCAGCACCTGGCTTTCAACAGCCATGCCGTTAAAGCCAGCTACGGTAAAGCAGGGTGAAGCATTGGACCTTGAGACAGAAGGTCCTCCTGCACCGGCAGCCGCCAAGGAACATCCGGCACCATTCATACTATGTCGGCGTGCCAAGTACGTCAAGGCCAGTCTGGGGCAATCAGAATTACTGGAATCTCCTCGGCCCCCACTCTGCGCAGCAGATGAGGAAGAAGCCTGAGAGGCGGAAAGGCATAAATGAGCCGGTAATGAGCCCATGGAGCTACCAACGCGTCTGCCGCATCCGCCCAGGGATCTCTTGACCTGGCCACAAACCTCTGTACCTTCCGAGATCCACATCCCGCATGCCCCACCGTGGGGAAAAAAGGAGCCGAAACACTTTCGGATGCAGTGACCATTCTCCCTGGTCCAGCAACTGGCGACTTAGGTAGTCTGCCTGCCAGTTCTCTATGCCCGGAATGTATATGGCTGACAGGGCCGGTACGCGCCGCTCTGTCCACTGCAAGATGTGAGAAACCTCCAGCGCTGCTGCTGAGCTCCTTGTTCCTCCCTGATGATTGACATATGCCACTGCCGTGGCGTTGTCCGACTGGATCCTGACCGGATGACCCTGCAGCCTCAGCGACCACGTGGAGAGGCATCGCCTGATCGCCCGTAGTTCCAGAACATTGATCGACAGACGGGATTTCTCCTGCGTCCAACGACCCTGAGCCGACTGGATGCCCAGAATCCCCCCCCAGCCCGACAGGCTGGCGTCCATCGTGACCACCGTCCAATGCAGAGGAAGGAACGCTTTCCCGGACCAGAGGGCCGAGGACCTCAGCCACCAGAGAAATTAAGCCCTGGCTAGATGACTCACCCGGATTTGGCAGTCCAGGGATGTTGGAGATTTGTCCCATCTGGACAGAATCTCTTTCTGCAAGACCCGAGTGTGGAATTGAGCATATGGTACCGCCTCGAAAGTAGCTACCATGAGGACCAGAATTCTCATGCAAAAACACAGCGATGACCACCTGCGGGACATCAGTAACCACACTGGGGAGTGTAGAGTTTGCAGCTTGCTTGAAGGAAGAAAGACTCTTGCATTTGAGGAGTCCAGAATCAACCCCAAGTACTCTAGACGCTGGGTCGGTAGCAACACCGACTTCTGGAGATTCAACACCCAGCCAAACTCCTAAAGAGTTTGCATGGAGATTGCCAGATCCTCCCTCAGCTTTGAACAGAAGCTGCTCTCCGGAGGAGATCGTCCAGGTAACCTACGATCGCGATCCCTCGTTGTCTCAGCAATGCCAAAACCGGAGCCAACACCTTGGTGAAGACCCTTGGCGCCGTTGCTAAGCCAAAAGGAATAGCCACAAATTGATAGTGCGCGTCTCAGACTGCAAATCGCAGGAACCTCTGGTGCCTGATGCATATGGGAACATGCAAGTATGCGTCCTTGATGTCCAAGGACGCCAGGAAATCCCCCTGATGCAGTGCAGCAACCACGGAACGAATCGACTCCATCCTGAACCTCCGAACCTTCACAAAACAATTAAGGGCCTTGAGATCCAAGACCGGACGGACCCCTTTCTTCTTCGGGACTACAAACAGATTGGAGTAGAACCCCTGAAACCTTTCCGACGTCGGTACAGGCACTATCACCCCACGGAGAAGCCAGTCCTGTACTGCCCCCAACAGGGCCGCCCGACGAGACGGAAGGAGATGAAGGTTGAAGGGAAAAAATCTGTCTGGCGGACAAGAAAGAAATTCTATCTTGTAGCCTGACAACACCAGCTCGCAGACCCACTGGTCGGAAAGAATTGACTTCCACCGGTCTGCAAACCCCCGAAGGCGACCCCCCACACGATCGTCGGGCGGGGGCAGACCTTCATGCGGAAGCTGATTTGTTCGCAGGCTTGTTAGGCAGCTCAGCGAAGCTGGCCCCCCTACAATCAGCACAAATAAAAACTCAAGTGTGTTTCTTTAGTGCTACGTTTGTGCTGTTTTGTGCCGTAACAATTTTCATTTGTGCTGCTTTTATTTTTAAGATATTAGCAATTGTTTTTTCCAGACTATGACATCACCTAGCCCCCCTACAACGCCCAAATGACACAAAACTGGTCTTGTTGGTTAGTGCTACGTTTGTGCTGTTTTGTGCTGCTAAAAATTCCGTTCTATCTTTTATCGTTTTTGCGTTATTAATGATTTATTAAAGGTCACCAAAGGTCACTCAGCCCCCCTACAACGCCCAAATGACACGAAACTGGTCTCGTTGGTTAGTGCTACGTTTGTGCTGTTTTGTGCCGCTAACATTTCCGTTCTATCACTTATCGTTTTTGCGTTATTAATGATTTATTAAAGGTCACCAAAAGTCACTCAGCCCCCCTACAATGCCCAAATGACACAAAACTGGTCTCGTTGGTTAGTGCTACGTTTGTGCTGTTTTGTGCTGCTAAAAATTCTGTTCTATCTTTTATCGTTTTCGCGTTATTAATGATTTATTAAAGGTCACCAAAGGTCAGTCAGCCCCCCTACAACGCCCAAATGACACGAAACTGGTCTCGTTGGTTAGTGCTACGTTTGTGCTGGTTTGTGCTGCTAACATTTTTATTTGTGCTGTTATGGTTTTTAAGTTATAACAGTTTATTTTTTTTTCAAACCCCACTCACTTTGCCCACCCTACAATCAGCACAAATAAAAACTCAAGTGTGTTTCTTTAGTGCTACGTTTGTGCTGTTTTGTGCCGTAAAAATTTACATTTGTGCTGCTTTTATTTTTAAGATATTAGCAATTGTTTTTTCCAGACTATGACATCACCTAGCCCCCCTACAATGCCCAAATGACACAAAACTGGTCTCGTTGGTTAGTGCTACGTTTGTGCTGTTTTGTGCTGCTAACATTTCCGTTCTATCTCTTATCGTTTTTGCGCTATTAATGATTTATTAAAGGTCACCAAAGGTCACTCAGCCCCCCTACAATGCCCAAATGACACAAAACTGGTCTCGTTGGTTAGTGCTACGTTTGTGCTGTTTTGTGCTGCTAAAAATTCCGTTCTATCTTTTATCGTTTTCGCGTTATTAATGATTTATTAAAGGTCACCAAAGGTCAGTCAGCCCCCCCACAACGCCCAAATGACACGAAACTGGTCTCGTTGGTTAGTGCTACGTTTGTGCTGTTTTGTGCTGCTAACATTTCCGTTCTATCTCTTATGCCGCGTACACACGGTCGGACTTTTCGTCTACAAAAGTCAGACAGCCTGTCCGACAGACTTCCGGCAGACTTTCGGCGGACTTGCGGCGGACTTGCGGCATACTTTCTAACGAACGGACTTGCCTACACACGACCACACAAAAGTCCGACGGATTCGTACGTGATGACGTACACCGGACTAAAATAAGGAAGTTCATAGCCAGTAGCCAATAGGTGCCCTAGCGTGGCTTTTTGTCCGTCGGACTAGCACACAGACGAGCGGATTTCGGGGTCCGTCGTAGTTACGACGTAAAGATTTGAAGCATGTTTCAAATCTAAAGTACGTCGGATTTGAGGCTAAAAAAAGTACGTTGAAAGTCCGGAGAAGCCCACACACGATCGGATTACCAGCCAGCTTTAGTCCGTCAGCGTCCGTTGGACTTTTGTAGACGAAAAGTCCGACCGTGTGTACGCGGCATTATCGTTTTTGCGTTATTAATGATTTATTAAAGGTCACCAAAGGCCACTCAGCCCCCCTACAATGCCCAAATGACACAAAACTGGTCTCGTTGGTTAGTGCCTCATTTGTGCTGGTTTGTGCTGCTAAAATTTGTATTTGTGCTGTTATGTTTTTTTAGTTATAACACTTGTTTTTATATTTGTGCTTTTTTTGTGTCATAATAGTTCAAATTTGTGCTGCTTTTATTTTTAAGATAATAGCAATTTGTTTTTCCAGATGATGACATCACCCCGCTCTCCTGTCACGTACCTGGTTAGTGAGCTCCTGGTTAGAAATCAGCCATAGGAGCACAGTGAGGTATAAGTGCCTGTGATCAGTCCAGTAGACTGTGTGGTGGCAGCAGTCAGCAGGTGGATGTGGCGGCAGAACCAGCCGGTGGCAGATGAGCTGGCACTGAGCTTGGCTGGTGGCAGACTGTGGGTAAGCAGCTGGAAGCAGGAGACCGATGAGACCTTGCTGGGCTGAAGAGCTGTAGCAGGCTGGATGAGCAGGATGCAGGGTCAGATGAGCCGGGTCCATAATGGTCAGGCAGATCAGGCATAGATGGCACACAACAGGATAGTCGGGTCACAAGCCAAGTCAGCAACAGGAGGTAGATCAGGCAAGAAGAGAAGGCAGAAGCAGAATCCAGAGACAAGCCAAGGTCAGGGCAGGTAGCAGTCAAACGGAGGTCAGGAGCAAGCTGGGTTAGGATCAGAGGTCAAACACAGGAATCAGGAATTAACACACAGAAGCAGCACACCAAATTGCAGCCTGTTTAAATAGTCTGTCTGGTGCCAGCATTGGTGACAGGTTCACGCTCATCTGCCCAGCCAGTTGCCAGTCTGCGCATGCGCATATGTATGTACAGGGAGACATCATTTGTGCTATGGGAAAACCTTCCCTGACACCCCCTACAACAGCCAAACAAAATCAAAACGGGCTGGTTGGTTAGTGCCACGTTTGTGTTGGTTTGTGCCTATTTACTTTCCATTCTATCTCCCTTTGTTTTTTAGTTATTGTTGATTTAATAAAGGTCACCAAAGGTTACCCAGCCCCCCTACAAGAGACAAAAGGCATGCAACTGGGCTGGTTGGTGCCTCCTTTGTGCTGGTTTGTGCTGTTTAAATATCAGTTCTACTGCATTTTGTTTTTCAGCTATTTACTATTTATTAAAGGTCACCAAAGGTCACTCAGCCCCCCTCCCACCTACACATGAAACTGGGTTGGTTGGTTAGTGCTGCATTTGTGCTGTTAAAATTATTATGTGTGCTGCTGTGATTGTTTAATTGCAAAAGTTTGTTTTTATTAGATCAAACCCCACCCACCCATCAAATCCCACCCCCTTGGCATCCCATGTTATTAGATACTATAACAATTACACCATTCATTTGTGCTGCATTTGTGATAACTTGTGAAAAAAATAACATTTGTGCTCTTTTGGTTTTGGAGATCTTGTACATTATATTTCATCAAACCCCCTCCACATGTGAGAATCACATGCTAATCATTTCTCTTTCACACAGACACCACTTCTTCAACAGTCTAAAACTATTCTTTCACATACAAAATGAGAGTGCATGTGAAAAAAAATAAAAATGATTTTCATGTATGCTTGCATAAATATAATGGAGAATTCCAAGTTGTCCTTATCTATTGGTTTGCAGGATAAAATATATAGAGGGCAACGAACATAATTTGTGTCTTGTTGTTTAACAATGCATGGAAACAGGTGAAAGAGGAGTGCAAGTTACACAAACACTTTTCACTAGTCAGTACATTTTTTTCTAAACTGTAAAATCCATATTGTAATAATAGCAAAAATGTTTACATTGTTCCTTGCTAGGCCCTATACCCAGCCTGTAGTTTATTTTGTAATGCTCCTCCTCTGTACCTGACTCTGTAAACACTGCACACAGTACCCTGGGGGAAGGCACTAATACAGCTTAAGCAACCTCATGCTTGATGTTTTGACTGCTACCTGAGAGATTACAGGGTAAATTGAAGTTTAACCCACTTATTTTTACAGTTTATGCAACCTCATGTTTGATGTTTTGACTGCTACCTGAGGGCAAATCAAGTAAATGGAAGTATAGCCCACTTATTTTTACTTTTGTTGTGTTTGATAGTGATGCATCCATGTGTATACACTGTGGATCTGATAACGGCGGATGTCAGCGGACATGTCACCGCTGAAATCCGTTGCTCCATAGAGGTGAATGAAGTGTCCGATCAGGTACGCCTGAAAAACGAACATTTGGACCTGATCGGACAGCATGTGTGAAAGGGGCCTAAAACTAAATTTTGTTATGTTTTTTTGTTATGTGCAGACACATGAACATGGTTACAATGTAACACAAATAAAAGGTCTAAAAGTAACCAATTATAGCATGTAATATATCAATATACTGTACATAAAGTTACAGTTACATAAGTGACATAGGGAATAACAAAAGTTGCTTATATTTACATACAAATTGTACAAAAACATGGTGGAAAACTATAGTATATACTATATAAAAAAATAACTTAATATATCAAAACCTGAGAGAATGGATGTTTCACGTCCTTATGCTTTTATAGGGGGTGGCTGGGTTTTGATGGGTGGGTGGGGTTTGATCAAATAAAAACAAACTTTTACAATTAAGAAATCAAAGCAGCACACATAATAATTTTAACAGCACAAACGCAGCACTAACCAACCAACCCAGTTTCATGTGTAGGTAGGGGGGAGGGGGGCTGAGTGACCTTTGGTGACCTTTAATAAATAGTAAATAGCTGAAAAACAAAATGCAGTAGAACTGATATTTAAACAGCACAAACCAGCACAAAGGAGGCACCAACCAGCCCAGTTTCATGCATTTTGTCTCTTGTAGGGGGGCTGGGTAACCTTTGGTGACCTTTATTAAATCAACAATAACTAAAAAACAAAAGGAGATAGAATGGAAAGTAAATAGGCACAAACCAACACAAACGTGGCACTAACCAACCAGCCCGTTTTGATTTTGTTTGGCTGTTGTAGGGGGTGTCAGGGAAGGCTTTCCCATAGCACAAATGATGTCTCCCTGTACATACATATGCGCATGCGCAGACTGGCAACTGGCTGGGCAGATGAGCGTGAGCCTGTCACCAATGCTGGCACCAGACAGACTATTTAAACAGGCTGCAATTTGGTGTGCTGCTTCTGTGTGTTAATTCCTGATTCCTGTGTTTGACCTCTGATCCTAACCCAGCTTGCTCCTGACCTCCGTTTGACTGCTACCTGCCCTGACCTTGGCTTGTCTCTGGATTCTGCTTCTGCCTTCTCTTCTTGCCTGATCTACCTCCTGTTGCTGACTTGGCTTGTGACCCGACTATCCTGTTGTGTGCCATCTATGCCTGATCTGCCTGACCATTATGGACCCGGCTCATCTGACCCTGCATCCTGCTCATCCAGCCTGCTACAGCTCTTCAGCCCAGCAAGGTCTCATCTGTCTCCTGCTTCCAGCTGCTTACCCACAGTCTGCCACCAGCCAAGCTCAGTGCCAGCTCATCTGCCACCGGCTGGTTCTGCCGCCACATCCACCTGCTGACTGCTGCCACCACACAGTCTACTGGACTGATCACAGGCACTCATACCTCACTGTGCTCCCATGGCTGCTTTCTAACCAGGAGCTCACTAACCAGGTACGTGACAGGAGAGCGGGGTGATGTCATCATCTGGAAAAAACAAATTGCTATTATCTTAAAAATAAAAGCAGCACAAATTTGAACTATTATGACACAAAAAAAGCACAAATATAAAAACAAGCTGTTATAACTAAAAAACCATAACAGCACAAATACAAATTTTAGCAGCACAAATGAGGCACTAACCAACGATACCAGTTTTGTGTCATTTGGGTGTTGTAGGGGGGCTGAGTGACCTTTGGTGACCTTTAAAAAAATCATTAATAACGCAAAAACGATAAAAGATAGAACATAAATTTAAAAAGCACAAAACAGCACAAATGTAGCACTAAAGAAACACACTTGAGTTTTTATTTGTGCTGATTGTAGGGTGGGCAAATTGAGTGGGGTTTGAAAAAAAAAACTGTTATAACTTAAAAACCATAACAGCACAAATAAAAATTTTAGCAGCACAAACCAGCACAAACGTAGCACGAACCAACGAGACCAGTTTCGTGTCATTTGGGCATTGTAGGGGGGCTAGGTGATGTCATAGTCTGGAAAAAACAATTGCTAATATCTTAAAAATAAAAGCAGCACAAATGTAAATTTTTACGGCACAAAACAGCACAAACGTAGCACTAAAGAAACACACTTGAGTTTTTATTTGTGCTGATTGTAGGGTGGGCAAAGTGAGTGGGGTTTGAAAAAAAAAATAAACTGTTATAACTTAAAAACCATAACAGCACAAATAAAAATTTTAGCAGCACAAACCAGCACAAACGTAGCACTAACCAACGAGACCAGTTTTGTGTCATTTGGGCGTTGTGGGGGGGCTGACTGACCTTTGGTGACCTTTAATAAATCATTAATAACGCGAAAATGAAAAAAGATAGAACGTAATTTTTAGCAGCACAAAACAGCACAAACGTAGCACTAACCAACGAGACCAGTTTTGTGTCATTTGGGCATTGTAGGGGGGCTGAGTGACCTTTGGTGACCTTTAATAAATCATTAATAACGCAAAAACAATAAGAGATAGAACGGAAATGTTAGCAGCACAAAACAGCACAAACGTAGCACTAACCAACGAGACCAGTTTCGTGTCATTTGGGCGTTGTAGGGGGGCTGAGTGACCTTTAATAAATCATTAATAACGCGAAAACGATAAAAGATAGAACGGAATTTTTAGCAGCACAAAACAGCACAAACGTAGCACTAACCAACGAGACCAGTTTTGTGTCATTTGGGCATTGTAGGGGGGCTAGGTGATGTCATAGTCTGGAAAAAAGAATTGCTAATATCTTAAAAATAAAAGCAGCACAAATGTAAATTTTTACGGCACAAAACAGCACAAACGTAGCACTAAAGAAACACACTTGAGTTTTTATTTGTGCTGATTGTAGGGTGGGCAAAGTGAGTGGGGTTTGAAAAAAAAATAAACTGTTATAACTTAAAAACCATAACAGCACAAATAAAAATGTTAGCAGCACAAACCAGCACAAACGTAGCACTAACCAACGAGACCAGTTTCGTGTCATTTGGGCGTTGTAGGGGGGCTGACTGACCTTTGGTGACCTTTAATAAATCATTAATAACGCGAAAACGATAAAAGATAGAACGGAATTTTTAGCAGCACAAAACAGCACAAACGTAGCACTAACCAACGAGACCAGTTTTGTGTCATTTGGGCATTGTAGGGGGGCTGAGTGACCTTTGGTGACCTTTAATAAATCATTAATAACGCAAAAACGATAAGTGATAGAACGGAAATGTTAGCAGCACAAAACAGCACAAACGTAGCACTAACCAACGAGACCAGTTTTGTGTCATTTGGGCGTTGTAGGGGGGCTGACTAACCTTTGGTGACCTTTAATAAATCATTAATAACGCAAAAACGATAAAAGATAGAACGGAATTTTTAGCAGCACAAAACAGCACAAACGTAGCACTAACCAACGAGACCAGTTTTGTGTCATTTGGGCGTTGTAGGGGGGCTAGGTGATGTCATAGTCTGGAAAAAACAATTGCTAATATCTTAAAAATAAAAGCAGCACAAATGAAAATTTTTACAGCACAAAACAGCACAAACGTAGCACTAAAGAAACACACTTGAGTTTTTATTTGTGCTGATTGTAGGGGGGCCAGCTTCGCTGAGCTTTGTTAGGCTTGCGATACCAGGGACGCTTCTGTCCCTCAGCGGAGCCCTTGTTGGACTGGGAGTGCTTATTCGCCGAGACGGGCGAACGAAAAAGCCGCTTCTGAGTGGAAAAGGAAGGCCATTGCCTTACCCTTTCTGGACTGTGGGAGCAAAGTACTCTTTCCCCCAGTAACATTTTTAATAATGTCATCCAGAGAGGCGTCAACAGCCTTCCACCTTGGAAAGGCAAATCCACCAGCGCTTTCTTAGATGTCTGGTCCGCAGACCAACATTTGAGCCAAATCAGCCGACGCAGCAGTACTGCTGACACCGAGGCTCTAGAAAGAACGGGGGCCGTATCCAGGGCCGGGTCACAAATATACTTGAGGCCTTGCACCAACTGGTCTGCCAGTTCCACACAGAAATGGTGTAACAAATAATTCTGCGCTACCCAAAAAGGAGAGCGGTTAACACAGCAAATAGGATATATGCACTAATAAGGAAACAAAAAAGTGTAGCGCTAGTATGAAAGGAAGATTGTGCAATATGAAAAGTGAAACATCTGCAATTAAATATGTATATAGTAAATATTTGAAATAAATTTTGCGCAATATTACCAATAGTAATGTGAAAAATGTGGGATAGGACAAAACTATTTTATAGTGGTTGCTGTAGTAGTAGTTGCTAGGATCAGCGATCTCTGTGTTGCAACATATATCAGTTACCACTATTTGAAAGTAAAGTGATGGTGCTGTAATAAAGTGAAAACGTGCAAGTGTCTAAATTGCCAAAAAAATGGTCATAAGTGCAAGCAAGCTGGGATACCATAAATAAATTATCGTGAATAAATACTGGTGAATAAAAAATCCTTATAAAAAACTGAATAATTAATACTGAGTGCAACCCATCAAAAAAATGAATACATTATACACAGAAAAGTGCCAACAGTGAACTATAAAATAGTGCAATCACAATTCATTTAAATGTGCCTTTAAAAATAGGTGACAACATTGCAGAATTAAAAATGAAAAGTTCATAAATTCTTAGATAGGTGGCGCTGTTGGAGAGGTAAAAATAGTCCTTCTATTCAGATCTGTGTAAATCTTGTGTGCTGGATAAAATATTCTTATAGTGGTGCCTCCTAGTACAGTCTCACAGAACTCTCACCTTAAAGTAGTAAAAGTCAAGCTATGGTAATTAAATCCTTGAGGCGTGGAAGCACTGTCTGAGAGCCTGCTTGCTTGCACTTATGACCATTTTTTTGGCAATTTAGACACTTGCACGTTTTCACTTTATTACAGCACCATCACTTTACTGTCAAATAGTGGTAACTGATATATGTTGCAACACAGAAATCGCTGATCCTAGCAACTACTACTACAGCAACCACTATAAAATAGTTTTGTCCTATCCCACATTTTTCACATTACTATTGGTAATATTGCGCAAAATTTATTTCAAATATTTACTATATCAAGTGTTTGTGTGAGCACTCTCATTTTGCTGCAATATTTACATTTATATTATTTTACACCATTTAGTCACTATTATTATTTTTTCCCACATCTACCAGCGCGAAGGAAAATTTTTAATAAATATGTATATAGCAACTACTGGTGCATGATCAAAAATCCAAATAAAAAACCATCATAAATAAGTGATATGAGTCCCATGTATATCAACAACTTCATATGAAGATCTTGCCAGTGAACAGATGAAAGTTTCCATATATATATTTAATTGCAGATGTTTCACTTTTCATATTGCACAATCTTCCTTTCATACTAGCGCTACACTTTTTTGTTCCTTGCTAGTTCCACACAGACTGGGGAAACCTGCTCCTTCCCCAACTCGCTGTGCAACAACTTAGCCCATTCAGTAAGTGTTTGTGACACCAGAGCCGTGGCTAACACTGGCCGAAGTGCTGACCCCACTACCGTAAACATAGATCGGGCAACTGCCTCGGCCCTTCTGTCGGCAGAGTCCTTGAAAGAGGGAAACCCTTCCCCCGGAATTGTGGTTACTTTATTTAACCTGGATACCGGGGGTTCAACCACCGGAGGAGATGTCCATTTCTTCAGGAAACTATCCTCAAAGGGGTAACGCACCGCCAATCGCCTTGGGACTGAAAAGGCATGCTGGGGGCATTCCCAATGTCTGTAAATAAACTTATCAAAATAAGTTAAGTAGGGAAACACCTTAGCGGTGCGGACCGGCTTGTGGGACCCAAAAGGGACCGACACCTGTCAAGATGTCCCAGCCGCCTCCTCTATCTTTAGGGTATCTCGCACTGCTGTGATAAGTGCCCCCACTAGAGCTTTTTCATGCGCTGAAACAGACGTGGAAGATTCCTCCTCACTGTCTGAAGGGTCATGGTCCTCGGCTTCTGAAGCGTCAGAACAGGGGTCGCCTGCCAGTGCGGGGCCCGAGTCTGAATCAGAGCTTTCCCCGGAAGATGGGGGGGCAGGGGGCGTTTTTTACCCACCTTGCGCCCACACGCCGCTTCCACCCTGGAAACAAACTATTCCAGGACCACCGACAGAGCGTCCATGAGAACCGCCGGTGCAGGGAAACCAGTTGCTATCACAGGGGTGTCTGGGGAAGAAGCGCCAGCATCGGACGCCATGCCTGACCCACTCTCGCTTGCCACTACCCGGGACCTAAGGCAAGAGACAAGTGCCTACCCTCCTAGCTGCCACAGACTGAGGGGCCCCCCGAAGGACTCACCACCCTGACCAAGGCGTTGCGCTGTGCTGTTCTCTCCAAACTACGAGATGTCCTGTGTCAGTTTTGCACTGTTCCTGGCTTAAACAGCTACCCAGCGCTAGAGAACAAGCAGAAAACATCCCCGCGGCTACAAGAAAATGGCCGGCGGCTGTCCCAGCAAAAAAGAGACTGAAAAACACAGGGAAAATTGCCGCCACGCTACAAGAACATGGCACACCCCCTAGGCCCAGCCACGCAGCGCCCCTAGTACAGGGAGGTACAGGGAATGGGCAGGGGGGAGGAAAGGGAGAGAAGGGACCCCCCTAATCGACCCCCCCAGGGAGTGCCCAGCTGCTCCAGCCTGCCTAAACAAGTGGAGCCATACTTACCCCTCCTGCAGGGACTGCTGGACGCACTCCGCAGACAGACCCATCACCCGAGCAGTACGGGGTGGCTGTTGGCCACGGCACACTGTGACTCGGACAGCCGTAGCCCAGTCATATGTGTGCCCCCGAGTTAATAACTCACCGGCCGCCCCTGGACCAAAACAGGGCCTGTCGTGGCCGACCCAGCGCATAGCTAAAGGTCTGCACACGCTCGATGGCCAGGATGGGGGGACTACTAGGATCTATATTATCCAGCCTGTCACCCAGCCCGGCTGTTGATTGTAGATCACAGGAAGCAAAAAACAAAAAATCTTCAAAGAAACACTGGTCCCCATAGGGAGCCAGGTCCTTCTACTAGACTTGGCCGAAAAAACGGAGCTGCTGGGTGCAGAGTGAGGGGTTATAGCCGATAGGACCCCCCCGGGCGGGGCTGTGTTTTTGCTTTTTTGCCATGTTCTGCCTAGTCCTCTCCTAAAGGTGGCGATATAACCCTAAGGTCAAGATTAAGAGTGTTGTGTCCGTCAATGAATGAAAGAGAAATTGTTATATTAGCAGGTTATTTCTCACACACAGCATATGCATAGCACAAATTACACCCCAAAACACATTATACTACTCCTCCTGAGTATGGCGATACCACATGTGTGAGACTTTTACACAGCCTGGCCACATACAGAGGCGCAACATATAGGGGGCATTCTTGGAGCATAAATTATACATTCAATTTCTTGACTACACCTCTTATACTTTTGAAGGCCCTAGAGCACCAGGACAATGTAAACGGCCCAAAAATGACCCCATTTTGGAAATAGAACAACCCAACGTATAATCTATGAGGCATAGCGAGTCTTTTGAAAATATCATTTTTTCTGCAAGTTTCTGGAAAATGTGTAAAGAAAATGAAAACGCATTTTTTTTTACACAAAGTTGTCCATTTATACAATATTTCTAACACATAGCATGTACATACCACAAATTACACCCCAAAATAGATTCTCCTACTCCTGAGTACGGCGATACCACACGTGTGAGACTTTTACACAGCCTGGCCACATACAGAGGCCCAACATGCAGGGAGCACCATCAGGCTTTCTAGAGGCATAAATATCAAATCTAATTTGACTACCTATTACACTTTTGCCACATCCATGCCACTCTAGTGGCATGGATGTGGCATGGAAGAGAACTGATGTGGTATGGATGAGCATGAATGGGGATGGATGAGCCGTGGATGGGGATGGCTGGGTATGGATGAGGTGACTGAGCATGAATGAGTATGGCTGAGTATGGCTGGGTACGGATGGGATGGCTGGGTACGGCTAAGTATGGATGGGGGTGGATGGGATGGCTGCACATGGATAGATGGATGAGCATGGATGAGTATTGCTGAGTATGGATGGATGAGTATTGCTGAGTATGGATGGATGGCTGAGCATGGATGAGTATTGCTGTGTATGGATGGATGGATGGATGAGCATGAATGAGTATTGCTGAGTATGGATGAGCATGGATGGATGGATGAGTATTGCTGAGTATGGATGGATGGATGGCTGGCTGAGTACAGATGGATGGATGGCTGGCTGAGCATGGATGGCTGACTGAGTATGGATGGATGATTGGCTGAGTATGGATGGATGGCTGGCTGAGTATGGATGGATGGCTGGCTCAGTATGGATGGGCTCAGTATGGATAGATGCCTGGCTGAATGGCTAGAGTGGGCACAGGGCAACGCTGTGAGCACTACACATCCAGACCACAGTGCTGCAGCGGCATCTGATCTCTCCCCTCTCTGTACCGATCTGTACAGAGAGGAACCGGACGTGACGCCGGTTTGTTTACAAGTGATCTCTCCGTCATTTGACAGAGCGATCACATGGTAAACGGCCGCTATCAGCGCCCAGTTACCGAGATCTGAGATGTGCCAGGCCCTTAGGACCCGGCGGTCATGAATGTTCCCGGGTGCGCGCCCGAAGGGGCGCATGGGAGCAAGATTCTGAGAGGACGTCAATGTACGCCTTCCCAGAGTTATCGAGCCACGCTGTAGCCGTCATGCGGGTATAGCGCGGTCGTTAAGTAGTTAATCACTACAGTTGTCATTTGACAAATACAATATATATACACCACAACACATTACATCACTTCCGAATTTTTATTCTGTCGTATCAGAATTTTTAACATCAGTAAACTCTTAATTTTCGATATGAGACTAGCATGCAAAAAAACACAAAAAAAAAAACAAAAACACGATCATTCGTCCAATAATCTCATCGTGTGTACTAGGCATAAAAGAATCTGGTGGGTGATTTAACTTGCTGTTGTCTATCCATAACTGAATTCTTGGTTTCTGGCATGACTGACCTTTTTGGTATGTTGCACTCCCCTCTAAACTTTAGTTTTGTATGGGGTAATAAGCAGTAAGCTAGTATATGGAAATCTGAACTTTTAAAAAAGAACATGGAGGTTTCTTTTTAAAAATACTAGTATGTGTCAGACTGACCCAGTTCAAGAATATAGATAAAGACTTTAGGCTTTCACTTTCCTGTTCTGCATTCTTGTTCGGAATTAGTGAGCCAGCATCTCAATCGGCTGTCATTTTCAAAAGGTGAGCCATGACCTGTTTACATTAAGAATGCCATAAGGAAAGGGTGCATTATATTTTGATAATCTTCAGGTTATGTAGATGTATTGTGAATAGTATTTTTTTTTTTTATAAACGCTATCAAAATTCAGATAAAAAAAAATAAGCGGCGCTTAAATCACAATGGTCACGTGATATAGTGAATGTAATCTAAACAAACATGTGAAAACATATACAAAAATGATTAATGCAATCAAATCACCCTGTGACAGATGTGAAAAATAAAATCTAATAACAAAAAAAGTCCATAAACTTGATCCATTAAAGTTGATTTAGTGTAGTAATTTTCTATTCATCCACCACACCAGTGTGCCAGTGATCCCTCTCCCATCAGATAACACACTCACCAAATTCATATGCCTTACACTCTCATACTTGGCAAAAAGACGTGTAAACCTCACAGAAAGGGTTTAAAAAGCTCTCCAAAATCCAGTGTATGTACCGGATCTCTCCACATGTAAATAATAAAGAGTGCACTGATAGTGTAATAACGTAAAACCAGTTTAATAAACACTGTGCAAGCGTCAACCATTACACTCACATTCATTTCCTTTAAAAGCAAACCAAAAATGACACAGCAAGACTTTCCAATAGGTGCCCAAAAATGGTGTATTGCGGTCACGGCGGACCCGAGGTGTGCCGATGTTATCTCACCCCCACTCGCTCCTCAGACTTGGATCTCCACTCCCTGGTTTGGCTTGACGCGTCAAATGCTAGCTCTGGTGATTGCCGTACAGCCACGCCCCTTATGTAGATGTATTGCTCTATGGGTAGAAGAACATACTGGGGTTGATTTGCTAAAACTGGAGAGTGTAAGATCTGGTGCAGCTGTGCATAGAAACCAATCAGATTCCAGTTTTTTTTGCCAAAGCTTGAGAGAGAGAGAAGTATGGAAATTTTTTTTGGAGGGGGTGGGGGGGGGGGGATCATACTAACCTAGGTGTAGGGCCAGACTGGGAATAAAAACCAGCCCTGGAAAAAATGTCATACCAGCCCCATAGCATTATTATACCAGCCCAACAGCATAACGTCATTATTTTCTTGTTCTGTTGTGCTTTTTAAGGACAATTTTTCCCGCACAGTATTTACTATTGAGTAATTTTTAACGAGGATATTTTTAAGATACAAAATCAATCTATATGACACAGTCTATGCATATGAAACCTATTCACGGAGACATGTGATCATACAAAATAGTTACATTTATTGGTTGACAAAAAAACAAATGTAGCGCTGGTAGATTTTCAATCTACTGTTGATAGGTAAATTTAGTGGGTTATCTGTTCATACATAGTCAGATTTGCCTGTGTTCCAGCTTGGCTGAGTTGCATGGAGTTTCACACTGTGCCTGTGGGTGTCGTTGTCGCCATGGGTCGGTGTTGGAAAGGCAACACGCTGAAGCGTATGAGTGCTCCTCTGTCCCGGTGATAACTCGGTGGAGGTGGTCCTCCGAGTTGCATTCTGGGGGAGGGTATTTATGGGACAGACGCCATATTTGGGGGTTCGTTTTGTTCCACCTCCTGGCCGACAGGTATGTGCTAGGAGTACTACCTCGTGGTCCTCCGTCCGGGAGGCCCACTTAGCTGCAA
The DNA here is from genome assembly GCA_037952835.1 of Lithobates septentrionalis. Classification (NCBI taxonomy): domain Eukaryota; kingdom Metazoa; phylum Chordata; class Amphibia; order Anura; family Ranidae; genus Lithobates; species Lithobates septentrionalis. The sequence goes on from JBBDGP010001242.1 coordinate 967,422, forward strand.
CGCGTGGGTGGCCCAGAAGCCTGTCTGGGGCCTACCAAAGCATCAGAGGAATGGTCCTGGGCTGTCTGTCTGTCCACACTCCTGGTGTGAGGGGGAGCTCCGCTGGGGACTCCTGATGTGAGGGGGACTCCGCTGGGGACTCCTGATGTGAGGGGGCTCTGCTGGGGACTCCTGATGTGAGGGGGGGCTCCGCTGGGGACTCCTGATGTGAGGGGGGCTCCGCTGGGGACTCCTGATGTGAGGGGGGCTCCGCTGGGGACACCTGATGTGAGGGGGGCTCCGCTGGGGACACCTGATGTAAAGGGGGCTCCGCTGGGGACTCCTGATGTGAGGGGGGCTCCACTGGGGACTCCTGATGTGAGGGGGGCTCTACTGGGGACATCTGATGTAAGGGGGGGCACCACTGGGGACACCTGATGTAAGGGTGGGCTCTGCTGGGGACACCTGATGTAAGGGTGGGCTCTGCTGGGGACACCTGATGTAAGGGGGGCTCCGCTGGAGACATCTGATGTAAGGGAGGGCTCCACTGGGGACACCTGATGTAAGGGAGGCTCCGCTGGGGACACCTGATGTAAAGGGGGCTACGCTGGGGACATCTGATTTAAGGGGGGCACAGATGGAGACACCTGATGTAAGGGGGGTTCCACTGGGGACACCTGATGTAAGGGGGGGCTCCGCTGGGGACACCTGATGTAAGGGGGGCTCCGCTGGGGACATCTGATTTAAGGGGGGCACAGATGGAGACACCTGATGTAAGGGGGGTTCCACTGGGGACACCTGATGTAAGGGGGGCTCTGCTCGGGACACCTGATGTAAGGGGGGGCTCCGCTCAGGACACCTGATGTAAGGGGGGCTCCGCTGGGGACACCTGATGTAAGGGGGGGCTCCACTGGGGCATCTGATGTAAGGGGGGTTCTGCTGGGGACACCTGATGTAAGGGGGACTCTGCTGGGGACATCTGATGTAAGGACGGACTCGGCTGGGGACATGTGATGTAAGGGGGGCTTCGCTGGGGACATCTGATGTAAGGGGGGCTCGCTGGGGACACCTGATGCAAGGACGGACTCTGCTGGGGGCACCTGATGCAAGGACGGACTCTGCTGGGACACCTGATGCAAGGACGGACTCTGCTGGGACACCTGATGCAAGGACAGACGGCTGGTGGCAGGCGACGTGGCAGGTGACATGCTCAGGGATCCCACTGATTCAGCATTATGGTGAGTTGAATGATTTAATTTTATATTACAATGTAATAATAGAAATAATGCACTTCAATCATCTTGACACCATAACAACCATGGTGCCAGGCTGATTGAAGTGCTAACACCAGGTGTTTGGAGTATATTTATCTGCTGATTGTTAAACTTTCTAGAATACATTGCATTGTTGTGTAGGATCTGGGGCTGCTGTCCCTCCATCCCTCTCCCCCCTTTCCCTCTCTATCCCTCATTCATCTCAGACTCTAACCACACCCCTTTGAGCCACGCCCATTTAAGACACGCCCACCTTCCGCGTAAACCACGCCCAATTTTCGCCGCGACGAGCTGCGCACGCCACATTTTTACTTTTCCCCTGTGTCACGCCCACAAGTGCATGCCCCGCGCCCTAATTATAACAAGACTCCGCCTACAGCCAAAAAAGTGTCCCTAAAATTTTTTTTACAATGTTGGCAACTATGAAATACCATCTCAGACAATGAGATCATAAAATTATACTAAATTCTGCCCAAAAGGTGTGGCTTCTTTTCTATTGGTTAAGAAAAACTTAATAATTAACCTTACCCGGAAATTTAGTGAGTTCAAATAATATCACCTTCAACCACCAGGTGTCTCACATGTGTTTTTAGTTTATCTTTTTAAGTTAATACGTTCTATTTTCATAATGTGTATAATGGTGAGAAGAATATATACCTTTAAATATTCTGGTAATCGGTCTAATGTAAAATACACTCAGTATAATTTTGGTTAATCGCTATTACATAAAATGGTTATATATATGTATATCTATAAATGTATATCTATAAAAACTGGTCTATCCATGAAAGACACATGTTATATATATTAATCAAGATGTCATAAAATGATTATCTACATGGATACATGTATAATTCTGGTATTTCCAATGAATATTTGTTTATCTAAACATAGGCTACAGTCTTATATAGTTATAATCATAATTATATGTTTTTCATAATACTAATTTGTTTCTTAAAACACTTCTATTTATAAAATCACACTTTCATATATATTTTCTAAGAACCAAGTTCTTAGATCATCAGATACTAAAATTATAATTATCTTTTGTGACCTACAGATATCATAGATAATTCATATGTCTTATAATAACATGTAGGTATTTTAAAATATTTCTGACTTGCATAACCATTCACATGTTTCTAACACCAGGTGTTGGAATGGACTTAGTTTCAATGGATGTTTAGGCTATGTTTCCACTATTGCGTCCCCAAAGTCGCGCGATTTACACTGCGACTTTACAATGCAATTTATGTTGCGATTTGATGCGACTTTTAAAATGACTTTGATGTTCTGCGATTTAGCCAGAGTGATGTAATTCCTTATCCTGCTTAGTTACTTCCCCTTCCTGTCTTCCACACTCACGTACATCAATATAGGAAGTGATGTATTTGGGAGGAGCAGAGATCATGTGCTTCCGTAGACTTCCGTGGAAGTCGCAACAAAGTCACGGTGTCAGACATGTACATGCGACTGCATTGCGACTTAATACCTTTCTATGGAGAACAAGTCGCACCGAAGACGGAACAAAGTAGTGCAAGAATCTTTTTTGGAGACGCTGCGACTTGAGTCGCACTAATGAGAACGGGGACCATTGAAATACATGGGTTTTGACTTGTCATGCGACTTGACATGTGTCAAGTCGCAAAACAAGTCGCAGTAGTGGAAACAGAGCCTTAGATAGTTTAGCTGTGTCCATAATTCCTAAAATCTACACAATGAGTTGTGTTAGCTATTTAAACAGTTCCTCACTCAAACACAATAGGTTTTGTTGGACACAAGTGTATTCTATGTGATAACAGTCTGTATAACCTTTTTTCTTATGTCTGTATGTGACACTTTTGTTTATCCACTAAAACCATGTAAATATCTCCTTGTTTTGTGACGAGAGCTACCATTGTTCCAGCGAGTCTTTCTCACAATACATGCTCGTAAAAGTCTTCAATAGTTGATGTAGTAGAACACCTTGGAAAAACATGAGAACATCTATTTTCTTCTAAAGGTCTCCAAAAGGGCAACAGTCCAATAATTGCAATAATCATGGTTCATCTACTTTTTGAGGCCTAAGCAATTCTCATATTTCTGCCAGTAAATATAAAATGGATTTCTTCATGAATCCACAACAGTTCATAAAAGGGAAAAACATGCATTTTAAAACACATTTGAAGAGTGTATTATATATAGATAGGACAGATATAAAAGCACATAGGAATAAGAATACACTAAGGTAAGGGGGGATGGGTTACTGATATAAGGGGGAAACCTTTTTATCAGTGCCCCCTTACATTATTGTATTCACTCCCCCCTTACATCAGTGACCCCCCTCAGGCTGACCTGGCGGTGCTGTCACTGACCTCCTCTCAGGTGCACCTTGCAGGACTCAATCAGTCAGCTCCAGCTTGGTGGCTCTGGTTTTCCTATAGTCTCCTCTCCACAGTTCACACAAGTCTGACTTCTCCCATGACCCCCATCCCAGCGGCGCTCCCATTCTTGACTCCTCTCCAGACTCTCTCAGAGACTGCAGAAATGATATAAGACAAGAAATGGTCAGAGGTTGCGGACATGATACAAGAGATGGTTAGAGGCTGCGGGCATAGTACAGGAGATGGTCAGAGGTTGCAGACATGATACAGGAGATGTTAGAGGCTGTGGGCATGGTACAGGAGATGTCAGAGGCTATGGGCATGGTACAGAAGATGTCAGAGGCTGCGGGCATGGTACAGAAGATGTCAAGATGGCAGAGGCTGCGGGCATGGTACAGGGGATGTTGGAGGCTGTGGGCATGGTACAGGAGATCAATATCAATGCAGCCTCACCGGTGCCCGTCAAATGCAGCCTCACTGTGCCCATTAATGCAGCCTCACTGTGCCCGTCAATGCAGCCTCACTGTGCCCGTCAATACAGCCTCACTGTGCCCATAGCGGCAGCCTCACTGCCCATTAATGCAGCCTCACTGTGCCCATACATGCAGCCATGCAGCCTCACTGTGCCTCACTGTGCCCGTCAATGCAGCCTCACTGTGTCCGTCAATGCAGCCTCACTGTGCCCGTCAATGCAGCCTCACTGTGCCCATCGCTGCAGCCTCACCGTGCCCATAAATGCAGCCTCACTGTGCCCATCATTTCAGCCTCACTGTGTCCATCAATGCAGCCTCACTGTGCCCACCAATGCAGCCTCACCGTGCCCATCATTGCAGCCTCACCATGCCCATCATTGCAGCCTCACCGTGCCCATCATTTCAGCCTTACCGTGCTCATCATTGCAGCCTCACTACAGTCAGTCTCTGGCTGGATTACACACAGCAGGCATCCATCTCCCGCTGTGTCACGGAGTTCAATGTGAAATGTTCGGCAGTGCTGCCTGTGACAAAAGTCCCGCCCTCCTCCTAGACCAGCTCGTGTGGTAGACAGAACACTGCGACTATCACACGACCTGGTCTAGGAGGAGGGCGGGACTTTTGTCACAGCGCGGCCAAACTTTTCACACTGAACTCCGTGCCTGCTGTGTGTGACAGGAGGAGGGAGGGGAGCGCTGCAGCCGCCCACAGCCACGGCTTAGCTCAAAGCAGCCCCAGGGCCAGGGCAGGCAGCCTACCGGGAAATGTCCCGGTATCCCAGTAGGCCAGTCCGGCCCTGCCTAGGTGGATACAGCATTGGTCCACTGCCAGCTCTAAGGCTGAGAACCGAGTGATCAAACACCACTGATCACTCGGTTCTCAGAGCTCCCTGAGCAGAGAGCTGATGGCTGTCTATCACCGGGTTTCTGCTCTGCCTCTCAACGCTCACTGGAGTGCTGTGGACTGTGGAGGGAGTGTGAGCAGCCAGCTCAGGCTCTCAGCGGCTCGCTAAAAGGCTAAGCCGGGTGCCGGTCCAGGCGTGTGGGCGGATCCCTACCAGGCCCTATCTTTCCCGGGCCTGGACTGGCTCTGTGACGTCAGCCAACAGCAGGCTTCAGCCCGCTGTCTGCTGAAAATGGGTCACATGAGTGCAGAGCAAACTGCACTTCTGTGTTTTACAGGAGAAGTACAGCCAAACAAGCTTTGGCTGTACTGCTCCTTTAATTGAACAAGCTGAAGTTAGAAGCTGATTGGTTACCATGCACGCCACTCTCCAGTTATAGCAAATCAATCCCACAGGTTAGTTGATTTGCATGCAATAAAAACCTCTAAAAAGGAAAACCAACAATAATAGTTAATTACTTACAGATAAAGAAGCACATGTAAATTGTAAACTACGTCATGTTTTCATTGCTGTTTCTTTTCCCACGGGAATTTAGAGCTTGTGCCAAAAGCATCAGTTTGGCATCCATTTGATCAATCAGAATTCACTTGCAACTGCTTTTGACCTGCTTCAAGCAAGTTTTGCATTCCCATAGATTTGTATGAGAATGCAAAATCTGCATGATGAGAACAAAAACTTGTCGACACAGGCCCTTACTTGGCCTGGTGACCATTGTCAATTGAACCTGAATAGAGTTAAAACTTCCAATGGAGCACCTGTTTCAGTACTAAGAGGATTTTACATCATTTTGGAGAGATTTCCTCTTACTTCTTGTTGCATCCCCGGGACAGGAAGTGAAGAGGAATATGCCTAATGGGGCATAGACAAAACAAAACACAGGGGTCTTAACAATTCCCCACTCAATTTAAATATGGGTTTTGGCTACATACACTTTAAATCAAATAAAAAAATGCCACTACACTACAATTTTATCTGAATGCTCAAGCTATTTAAACTGTGTAAACCTTAAAATATATATTTGTGCTATCTGATATAGAATATTTCTAAATAAAAATTTGTAAACAAAAAAATATATACATTTTTGTGAAAAAAAAAAAAAAGGTACTCCTTGTTCTGTACATCCATGTAAATATGTTGCATGCAGAAGAACACATCTATATGCACAACCAGTGTTGATTTTGGCATCAAATTTCGTTTTAGTTATAGTCTTTTGACTAAAACGCTATTTTAGTTTTAGTCGTTTTTTAGTAATCTGTAATTATTTTAGCTTTAGTCGACGAAAATCTGCAGTACATGTTAGTCGAGTAAAATCTCCAGTACATTTTAGTCGACTAAAATCTAATCTAATAATCTTATTATTTATGGTATTAAGGTTTGAACAAACTGCACAGACACACTGGAGGGGGGTCTGAGGAGGCCTGTAATGCTGTACAAAGCTCTGGACGGTGGTCTGAGGAGGCCTGTAATGCTGCACAGTGCTCTGGATAGTGGTCTGAGGAGGCCTGTAATGCTACACAGTGCTCTGGACGGTGGTCTGAGGAGGCCTGTAATGCTGCACAGAGCTCTGGACGGTGGTCTGAGGAGGCCTGTAATGCTGCACAGTGCTCTGGGACAGTGGTCTGAGAGGCCTGTAATGCTGCACAGTAGTCTGGACAGTGGTCTGAGGGGAGGCCTGTAATGTGCAGTGCTCTGGACGGTAGTCTGAGGAGGCCTTTAATGCTACACAGTGCTCTGGGTGGTCTGAGAAGGCCTGTAATGCAAAGTTCTCTGGAAGGCTGGGACTGTTGGGACTCAGTAGGCTTGTAATGCACTATGCTCTGGATGGTTGTCTGAGTCTGTAATGCTACACAGTGATCTGGGGGGTTTGAGGAGGCCTGTAATGCACAGTGCTCTGGACAGTCGTGTGAGAAGGTCTGTAATGTAATGTAATGCTGCACAGCGCTAAGCACACCACACCACTAAGCTTGATACCTTGCTTGCACTCACAGGCTTTAGGCTGGGTTCACACTGGTGCGACACGACAGCCGTCCTACTTTGGATCCGACTTTGCCCTGCGACATGAAGCCGGCATATGTCCGACTTTCAATGAACGGGGATCCGACTTGGATCCCCGCCACTGTGTTTGGTATGAATCTTTAGGGGGAACTCCGCGCCAAATTTTAAATAAAAAACCGGCATGGGTTCCCCCTCCAAGAGCATACCAGGCCCTTGGGTCTGGTATGGACCTTGAGGGGAACCCCCTACGCCGAAAAAACGGCGTGAGGGTCCCCCCCAATCCATACCAGACCCTTATCCGAGCACACAGCCCGGCCGGACAGGAATGGGAGTGGGGACGAGCGAGCGCCCCCCCCCTCCTGAGCCGTACCAGGTCGCATGCCCTCAACATGGGGGGGGCGCACTGCGGCCCCCCCACCCCAAAGCACCTTGTCCCCATGTTGATGAGGACAAGGGCCTCTTCCCGACAACCCTGGCCGTTGGTTGTCGGGGTCTGCGGGCGGGGGGCTTATCGGAATCCGGGAGCCCCCTTTAATAAGGGGGCCCCCAGATCCCGGCCCCCCACCCTATGTGAATGAGTATGGGGTACATCGTACCCCTACCCATTCACCTAGGGAAAGTGTCAATTAAAAAAAAAAAACACTACACAGATTTTTAAAGTAATTTATTAGACAGCTCCGGGGGTCTTCTTCCGACTTCGGGGGTCTCTCCGGTTCTTCTCCACGCTCTCCGGATCTTCTGCCGGGCTCCTCCGCTCTCTTCTGCTCTTTTGCCGCTCTTTTGCTATAGCGGAGGAGCCAGGTCTTCAGTCTTCAGGCTTCTGCCTTCTGCCCTCTTCTCTTCTTCTGATGTTGACACGACGCTCTCTCCGGCTAGAATGCTCTCTGTGCGCTCTGCTATGGCTTATATAGGCGGTGACCCCGCCCCCTTATGCCGTCACAGTCCCTGGGCATGCTGGGACTGTGACGTTTTAGGGGCGTGGTCATCACCCGAGGACCACGCCCCCTTATGCCGTCACAATCCCAGCATGCCCAGGGATTGTGACGGCATAAGGGGGCGGGGTCACCGCCTATATAAGCCATAGCAGAGCGCACAGAGAGCATTCCAGCCGGAGAGAGCGTCGTGTCAACATCAGAAGAAGAGAAGAGGGCAGAAGGCAGAAGACTGAAGACCTGGTTCCTCCGCCATAGCAAAAGAGCGGCAAAAGAGCAGAAGAGAGCGGAGGAGCCCGGCAGAAGATCCGGAGAGCGTGGAGAAGAACCGGAGAGACCCCCGAAGTCGGAAGAAGACCCCCGGAGCTGTCTAATAAATTACTTTAAAAATCTGTGTAGTGTTTTTTTTTTAATTGACACTTTCCCTAGGTGAATGGGTAGGGGTACGATGTACCCCATACTCATTCACATAGGGTGGGGGGCCGGGATCTGGGGGCCCCCTTATTAAAGGGGGCTCCCGGATTCCGATAAGCCCCCCGCCCGCAGACCCCGACAACCAACGGCCAGGGTTGTCGGGAAGAGGCCCTTGTCCTCATCAACATGGGGACAAGGTGCTTTGGGGTGGGGGGGGCCGCAGTGCGCCCCCTCCCCCAAGGCACCAACCCCCCCATGTTGAGGGCATGCGACCTGGTACGGCTCAGGAGGGGGGGGGCGCTCGCTCGTCCCCACCCCCATTCCTGTCCGGCCGGGCTGCGTGCTCGGATAAGGGTCTGGTATGGATTGGGGAGGACCTCCACGCCGTTTTTTCGGCGTAGGGGGTTCCCCTCAAGGTCCACACCAGACCCAAGGGCCTGGTATGCTCTTGGAGGGGGAACCCATGCCGGTTTTTTATTTAAAATTTGGCGCGGAGTTCCCCCTCAAGATCATCTGAGCACAAGTCGCGTGCCGAAGTCGGATCATGCAAGACGGCGATCCGACTTTGATCCGACTTCAATGATAGTCAATAGGCTGAAGTAGGACCAAAGTCGCATCAAAGTAGTACAGGGAGCATTTCTAAAGTCGGAACGACTTGTGTCGGACCAGTTAGGACGGCTCCCATAGGGAAACATTGGATTTCACACGTCATGCGACATGAGCTCCCAATGTCGGAGCGTTTGTCGGACCAGTGTGAACCCAGCCTTATAGGCGGAGCTTCAAGGAAACCCGATGTTCATGTAGGTAAATGACCCTCCCTCACAATTTCAATCAATTTTTTTTTTTGTTGATGAAAATGGAATTGATTTTCGTCAAAGTTTTCCTCAAATTACCAAAATCTGGGATAATTTTCGTTTTGTTTTCATCACTGGAAATGTGCCTTTCACAAAAATTATGACGAAAATATTTACGTCAACGAAATTAACACTGTTGTTAATTTACACTACAGCAACAGAAGACTACATTAGGTTCCACTACTGTCAGCTAGGAACAAGAATATAAGACTACGGTGCATGGGAGCCCCATAACTGTATGCTTAAAAACTGGAAAATCAATGCCAGGTCTAATACATTTCCATATCTGCTGCAGGAGGAAGGTGGTAGGTCAGAATTTTGCCTAAACAGTATGAATTGATTGAATTATATGACTCAGTACTTTTAAATGAAATGATTTACATGATCCTCCCAGCCCAGAAGGATCTGGTATGTGTGGCCAAAATGAGAAGGTCACAGGTTCCCCCATAGCCAGAAGCACTGGGTACTTACCACTAACTGCAGTTGATGAGTACTATGGAGGTGATGGGTCTGACCCTGGGGCTGCTTGACAATGATGGTGTCATTTTGCTATGAGTGGAAAAAACAGCAGTGTCTCCCTATCCCACGGACCGCCCCCATCCCACAAGAAAAAAAAGCAATAATACAGTATGTAATACATTGTACATAAACAAAAACCCTTACCAATGTTCAAGCTGCCTTTTTTTCTTGGGGTTCCCTTTTCATACTGCCTCTGTGCAGCCCATGTTCCTGCCCCTGCGCTGCCTTTTTGAAAATGATGTCTTTTTGCTGTATGATTACATGCATCTGTAAAAAAAAAAAAAGGCCCTCCAGTGAGATATCGGGAAGAGAGTTTTTTTTAACAACAAATGAGTTTAATGCCATGTGGGGAAAACACGGGATGAAGCTCATGATATTATGTGCTTCATCTTGCCCATGCACAGTATGAGAATGCTGTGTGATCTGGCAGCTTAGGTACTCTAGCCACTAGCGACATTACTTTCCCATGTGCATCTGTGCGGCCTGGGCTACATCACTAGTGCCTTCACAGCAACCTGAAAGTGGATGCAAAAAAGGCAAGTAAAGTAAAAAAAATATGAAAATTGTATCCAATACTTACCATCATTTTCCTTTCATGTCACCAACCCATGGCAGCATGCCTGTGATAGAGCTTTGCCTCTAACCACTCCCTCTGGATCAGTGAATAGCATAAAATAAATATTTAAACGCCCTCAGGTCTCTGTAATAAGCTACATACCGAGGGTAAGTTTGTATGCTGCCATGGATTTTTGCCAGGACTGATAAATTACGGTAAGTACAATTTTTCATTTTCCTGGTGCCAACATGGCAGCATACCTGTGATAAATAACTAGCTGACCGGGTGGGTAGATGCCAAAACAGAAAAATCTATTGTAAGGAGAAAAACAGAGGCTCTGATAGCTTTCCTACAAAAATCCACCAGAGACAAGATCCCTGGATCCACTTTGTAATAGCTCAGAAAGGTATATTGCGATGATTAAGAGGTGACCCTGCAAAATGTCTCCATTGAGATCCTGGAATAAACCGCTCAGGAAGCTGCGACGGACCTCGTCAAATGTGCCAACATCACCCCTGGTGACCCCTAGCCCTGTATGCCCCTTTAGATAAGATCTACAATCCATCCAGCTAAGGTTCTGGAGGTAGCCTTCTTCTCTCTGTTCTTCTTGCTTGGTATGACAAACAGCCTCTTTGATTACAGATAAAGCTGTGGCCAAGAGGTTTTTCTTAAATGTTCTGAAAACAAGAGATTATGTAAGGCACAGATAGATCCCATTGAGGAAATAATCTCATCCTGGGGAGATGGATTTTGATCATGGCACTGAGGAACTGGATTACTAGCTTTCTTCTGCCCATTTGATCTTAGCTATTGCTGAGATGGCTGCCACCTGTACCTTCATAGAGGTCAGGCTCAGACCCAGGTCTAGTCTAGTCTGTAAAGAGTCCAGCAGATGTGAAACAAATGGAGAGGTAGGAGTAAAGTCCCTTCCTGTTGCAAAAGCGACGCATCTATCCCAGATTTTAGAATATGTGTTATTAGTAGAGGGTTATCTGAACTTTAGCAATGTCACGGTTGCTTGGGGTGAACATCCTAGGCCCTCTAGTCTTTCCCTCTCAACAGCCATGCTCAAAGGTATAGCCTGTATTAATTCAGATGAGCCAGTTCCCCTGTGAAAGTAGGTTTGGCAGGGCTGGAAGAGGAACCAGGACTTGAGTGCTGAAGTAAAATGTGAGAGGAAACCAGGGTCTGCAAGGCGAGTATGGCAGGTTGGCTTTTATAAAGACCTCCTATTTCATCAGTCTTGACAAGAATATCATTATGAGGGCCAATGAAGGGAAGGCATATACCAGGCTGGAAATTCACCGTGAGTCAGAAACAGTGTAAGTTTTTTATTGCCCTAGGATGTGAAAAATACTATTTGGAGAACACCCCACCTATGGTTCAATGAAGGAAGACTCATTGGTAGATGCAGTATACCGTAGAGGTGATCAACTATCACCAAAAGAAAGCTCTATTTGTGGGGGGAAAAAAGGACATCAATTTTATTTGGGTACAGCGTTGCGCAATTGTCAATTAAAGTATCGCAGTGCCACATCGCAAAAAATGGCCTGGTCATGAAGGGGGGGTAAATCTTCCAGAGCTGAAGCGGTTAAAGTGTGTCAAGCATTTGGGTGTTCATTTCTTTGGCCAGAATATAAATTATTCTGGCCGTTGAAATGAAAGAACATTTAAGCGCATCAAACGCTCCTCTCCTGTGAGAAGTGAAAGTGATTTTTGTTTTCTTTCCAGCATCTAAACGCTCCTTTTCTAAAACGCCTGTAAACTCCTATGTGTGGATGGTCACAGGGGGTTAACATATTGGAGTGTTTAAAGGCAGAAAGAAAAGTGTCATACACCCAATGTACATGACGCCTAAAGGGTTCTTCCATGGTGTGTGTTTTTTGTTGTTTGCAAGTGATTCAAAGCCTCCCTCCAGTCAGGATCAGTTCACTACTACATTATACACACTATATCCTCCCCCACTGATTTTTTTTTTTTTTTTGCTGACTCTCAGTATATCAGTATATATCAGTGGTGGCTGGTGATAACATTTTTTTTTGGGGGGGGGGGGGGGGGGCGTAAACAAACGTGAAAAACATGTCAAAAAGTGCATTTTAGCGTGATGCCCATTCACACCTAAAGTGTTGTGTCCCTGGAATGAAGTGGCGTGTCCCTGGAATGAAGTGGCATATCCCTTTGTCCCTGGAATGAAGTGGCCTGTCCCTGGAATAAAGTGGCCTGTCCCTGGAATGAAGTGGCGTGTCCCTGGAATGAAGTAGTGTGTCCTTGGAATGAAGTGGCGTGTCCCTGGAATGAAGTGGCGTGTCCCTGGAATGAAGTGGAGTGTCCCTGGAATGAACTGGCGTGTCCCTGGAATGAAGTGGAGTGTCCCTGGAATGAAGTGGAGTGTCCCTGGAATGAAGTGGCATGTCCCTTTGTCCCTGGAATAAAGTGGAGTGTCCCTGGAATGAAGTGGCATGTCCCTGGAATAAAGTGGCATGTCCCTTTGTCCCTGGAATGAAGTGGAGTGTCCCTAGAATGAAGTGGAGTGTCTCTGGAATGAAGTGAAATGTCCCTTTGTCCCTGGAATGAAGTGGCCTGTCCCTGGAATGAAGTGGCATGTCCCTAGAATGAAGTGGAATGTCCCTGGAATGAAGTGGCATGTCCCTTTGTCCCTGGAATAAAGTGGAGTGTCCCTGGAATGAAGTGACATGTCCCTTTGTCCCTGGATTGAAGTGGAGTGTCCCTGGAATGAAGTGGAGTGTCTCTGGAATGAAGTGGAGTGTCCCCAGAATGAAGTGACATGTCCCTTTGTCCCTGGAATGAAGTGGAGTGTCTCTGGAATGAAGTGGAGTGTCCCTGGAATGAAGTGGAGTGTCTCTGGAATTAAGTGGAGTGTCTCTGGAATTAAGTGGAGTGTCCCCGGAATGAAGTGACATGTCCCTTTGTCCCTGGAATGAAGTGGAGTGTCTCTGGAATGAAGTGGAGTGTCCCTGGAATGAAGTGGAGTGTCTCTGGAATTAAGTGGAGTGTCCCCGGAATGAAGTGACATGTCCCTTTGTCCCTGGAATGAAGTGGAGTGTCTCTGGAATGAAGTGGCGTGTCCCTGGAATGAAGTGGTGCCTGGCAGTAGCGAACTGTCCATAGGTGCAACCCCCCCAAGCTATTCACATAAAAATTGGGATTTGTTTTTACCAAAATACATGTAGCAGAATACATATTGGCCTAAATTTAGGAAATTGGATTTTTTCGATTTTTTTATTGGATGTTTTATAGCAGAAAGTAAAAAAACATTTTAATTTTTTCCAAAATTGTTGCTCTTTAAAATAAAATAAAAACCGCAGAGGTGATCAAATACCACCAAAAGAAAGCTCTATTTGTGGGAAAAAAGGACATCAATTTTATTTGGGTAAAACGTCACACGACCGCTTAATTGTCAGTTAAAGCGATGCAGTTCCGTATCGCAAAAAATGGCCTGGTCAGGAAGGGGAGTAAATCTTCCAAAGCTGAAGTGGTTATACAGGGACCTGGACAATGCCATACACAGTAGTGGGTGAAGGAGAGGGACTGGTGTCCAGGTCAGGGACTGTGTACTGTGACATGCTGTGTATACAGTGGGGAGGCGTCTCTCAGCATGCAGCCAGTGTTCTCCCATGTCTCAGTGTAGCACACACACAGGCAGTAGACATGTACAAACACACACACTGACTGGTTAACCCCTCCCCTCCTAAGGACTCTCGGTCCCCTCGCAGCCGGGTGTGATTGTTCCAGCACTGCCACGGCATTCCAAGCAGGTAGGTTAGGGAGAGGGGGAAGTAGAGAACGTGAGTTAGAGAGTAAGAAGTTTCTCACTCATTGCTAGCTTCATTGTCTCACCTCTCTATAGACAGTGCACTTGTTCTCCAATCCGTCACCTGACAATCTTATCTGTCCTCTATGTAGAGAGCAGAGGCTGGCGAATGAGTGGAAACTTCAGCATGCATGTTTCTACGAGATGCCCAGTCAACAGCACAGTGAGCCGGGAAACTGGAAGTGACCCTGTAAAAGGACTGCCCACCGTCCTCTGGTCCGCTCCAATAAAAAAAAAAAACAGGCGACCAGAAACAAATCATTGAAGAGTGGGAGTGTTTGCAGCCGCATCGCTTGCGCCCACGAACACGCCCTGAACATGGGCAAATCAGCTTCCCAGCTTGCAATCAGCTGATTGCAAGCTAGATAACTTCCCATAGAATGCCGTGTGTCCGGTGTTCTGCCATATACTGTCCTCATATCGGATAGTGTCCGCTCCGTACTGCGCAGGCGCAGCGCTTGCGCAGTACGGAGCAGAAGGAGATGCCGAAATTTTCCGAAGTTGATCAGCTGACCATCAGCTGTACACGGCGCTTTGGCAGTTCTTAGCGATGGCTGTGTAAGAGGGCCCCTCGCGGGCTCGCTTCGCTCGCCATGCTTCGGGCACGGCCTCGCTGCGCTCGGCAACTATTTATTCTCACTCTATGTCCACTTGGATAGTAGGGAATGAACCTGGACATAGGGTGAGAATAACAGCGCAGGCGCCGTGTACAGCTGATGATCAGCTGTTAAACTTCGGAGACTTTCGGCGTCTCGTTTGTCCTCCGTACTGCGCCTGCGCAGTACAGGGAGGACACTATATGATAGGGGACTGTATTTGACAAGACACCGGCACCTGGTCGCTGTTAAGGTGACCTTTCTTTTTTTTGTGTGAATGGCTTGGCGGTGCGGTGCCCATGCGCCCCCTATAGACGGGCCGCCACTGGTGTATTTGTTTATTTGCGGTAACTTGTCATTTTAGGGATTTTTTTTCTCAGAAAACCTGTTGTAATCTTAGGACAAGCTTTCTATAAGTCTCGTAGGCAGGATGTGGCTTTGTAGACACAGGACTCTGATGTAATTTGTGCTACTAACAATAAAACCGCGGTCACTTGAGAAATGTCAGATTTCACAAAGGCTAAAAAAGCATGGATATTTATGCTTTATTACACCTTCTGTGACTGTTTCTTTTTTCTATAGCTGACATTCTTGTTTGTATACTTGTGAGTTGAAGCAATGGAACTGATAGCAGGGAAAATGGATTTGGCATGAAACTGGTAAAAACACATTCAATGGAAAGAATAACTTAACTTAAGCAGATGGAAACCATCAAACTACTAAAAAAAAAAAATTATATATATATATATATATATATATATATATATATATATATATATATATATAAAACAACAAAAAGAAAGGTATTTAACCACTTCAGCCCCGGAAGGATTTTCCCCCTTCATGACCAGGCCATTTTTTGCGATACGGCACTGCGTTGCTTTAACTGACAATTGACGTCCTTTTTTCCCCACAAATAGAGCCTACTTTTGGTGGTATTTGATCACCTCTGCAGTTTTTATTTTTTGCGCTATAAACAAAGAGAGATAATTTTGAAAAAAAAAAAAAATTTTTTTTTTTACTTTTTGCTATAATAGATATCCAAAAAAAAAAAAAAAAAATATATATATATATATATATATATATATATATATATATAAAACACATTTATTGATCAGTTTAAACTATGTGCAACTGAGAAGATCTGGACAGCCGCACTCCAGGAAGTAATAATCCAAGTTTCTTTATTTTAAAATCAGGAACACATCAGATACAGGACATCATAGACAGAGTGTACAGGTCAACGCTAACGCATTTCACACTTGTCCAAGTGCTTACTCATAGCTAATGATAATAGAAAATCAGACCACATATATACTAACTATTATTGATCACGTGACCAAGTAATCAATGCAAACACACGAAGCAGCTGAAATTCAGCTGTGGGGAATGTGAGTGTAAGTGAGCTTGAAAGTCTTGAAAGTCACTATGCATATAAAGTGTATATGTGTGAGCAGTATAGGTAAATGTGAAGGTGTCAAAATTATTTACTGTGAAAAAGTGCATAAAATTATTTGTGAGTTGGAATAATGAAATATATTATATAAAATTTAAAATAAAAAAATACAAATTCCAAAATATAATTGTAATGAATGCTGAAATCAATTATAAGTGAAGAGACCCCAGAATGGGTGTAAATGTGGTGATACAAACATAAATTGATTGTAATAGGTGATAAAAGGAATTTTATATGAATTTTGTTAGTGTCATGAATAAATAAAATAACAAAATAAATGAAAATAAACTCGAGTAAAATAAATGGTGATATATATTTAAAGAAATCAAGAGCTAAGCTTGTGTACGTGATAGATGTGGTAAATTACATTTGTGGCTAGAACGCATATGAAGCTACATGAAATTGACATTATTTTTAATATCATTTGTGTTGTAAAGAGTACCTGATCACGTAAAAAGGAAAGGGAAGGAAAATACACAGAGTGGATACATGTCTCCGCTATCTATAGTAAAAGTTATATAATTAAAAGTTATATAATTGTATCAAAAGGTTCTTTTTAAATATACATTTGTTGTTTATATTTACTCCAGTATCTTGTTAACATACAATAACAATTTTTCTTGGTTTCTAAGAATGAAACATTTCTTCTAAATAAACAAAGTCAAGAAGAAACAAAATATAATGTGAAGAGCTTCTGCCGAAAAGCGATACTCATGAGTCTTTCATTAATTTATAGGGTTTGACATGTTTTCATACTCTGAGTAAACTCTTGAATGCTGTGATAAGAGAAAACCATTTAATGGGATATAAAACTATGTTCATGACAAAACTAAATCATATTTAGTTTGGAACCTACATTACAAAATGTTACAAAAAATTGACACGCAAAGAGCTGTGCGTATGTGCAGGTGTGTGTATATATGGGTGTGGGTGTGTCAAAGAACTCCTGCACACACATACACATGAAGATCTTGCTCATTAGGACTACAATTGTCTATAGAGAGTAAAAAAGGCATATTTCAGCCACCATATACATATTGGCTGAATGAAAAACCATCTGAAAGGTCTATAGAAATGAATGTGTAGTTCTAAGTCTAAACCATCAATCAAGGGAATGCTCGCTAAAAATTATTTGTCAAATTTGGTAATAAATTTCCAGGAGGAGGGATAAGAAGTTTAATAAAAAGTAAAAAAGAACCAAACTTGATGGCGGATTCCCAAAGTGAAAGATGGCAGGGAAAGTAAAGGGGGGGAACTCTCACAAATTAATTAATGTAATGAGAAATTTGATCTGTTTCCATTAACATTATAAATGAAATATGAGTAGCTTTATTTTTGTTTGTTAATTTAGTTTATATTGATGTTTTTGTTAATATTTATCAAACCTTCTTGTCGCTATGTCAAACCATAGTGAAATTTATTAGGGGTGTCTAGAGTGTTAAATAGCATTAGGTTCGACATGAAATTGGCTACTCTGACCAGCAGTTGAACCGCATTAATATTCATATTAGTCAAAAGGAATGTAATTTACAGTGTTAAGAGTGTTGAAGCGTGTTCAAATAAACATGAAGTCAGTCATACTATTCAGCGGTAGAACTACAAACATCCCCGTGTTAGTCAAAAGGAAGTGAAACCACTTCCCCTTGAAGATGATAGTAAAATTTAAAAATAATAATAGGGAGGATGTGGTAACATCGACCTATTAGGGGTTTAAATGGCAAGCAATAAAGTGGAAACACATAGAGAGACACAACTATAATAATCCGGTATATGTGTCTTTATATCCAAAAATGCAATGGTCTATGGAGACATGGAAGGAAAAATAGAGAAGTAGAGTCATATGTGAACACCATCAGAAGATGTTTGCCTCTGTGGAGACAAGGATTGAAACCATGAAATCGTCGTGTGTATAAGCACTGTTGTTGGTAAAACTTACTAGATGTTTTAACTCATGATATGCCAGTGCATATACAGATAAGTCTATGGAGATAGAGGCAAAGTAAAATCAAATCGCAACAAATCTATGTGCACAAATATAATAAAGTAGTTGTGACCAACGTTGACTACAGTTTCTTGTAAATGTGTTATTTCATTTCGCTATGTCACTGAGACTATATTTTTTATTATTATTTGTTGATGTAATATGCTCCAAATATTTAATATGACTGTATACATACATATTTATATATGCTACCTCCACACAGATAATGATTTATTATGATTGTAATCATGTATATATAGTCTCATATATGTTCCTATTGTGATCATATTAATGACCACAGGTGAGAGAAATATATAGTAACATCTACTATATATATTATTTATCATTGTTTTATCTGTGTGTGTGTGTGTGTGTGGGGGGGGGGGGGGGGGCACTTTTGAACTAAAAAAGTATATATATAAGGTGGGGCTGGATGATCAAAACCACTTGTAAATAGCCTGTTTATCAGTCATAATAATAGGAAACGTCCCATTCGAAGTTTAAGCCGAGGGGAATTCTGGTGTTTAAAGAAAAAATCCAAAAAACTTCACGTTTACATAAAAGATGGAATTTGTCTCCCCCCCCTTGTGGGCATAGCTATTTTCTCTACTCCTTGAATAAATAGACTGGAAACATCTTGGTGGTGTGTGAAAATCCAGTGGCTACATTTGTTAATTTGTCTTTTGTTATGTCATATAAATGATCGTGTAGGCGATCTTTGAGTCGCCGTGTTGTGCGGCCAACGTACTGGACTTGGCATATGTCGCAAGTAATGACATACACCAAGAACTGTGTGTTGCAATTGATGAAAGAAAAGACTTTAAAGTTTTTACCATTAGTGCATGAGTGTATATTTTTATCCACCTTGATATGGCGGCAATAATTGCAGCCCGTCTTCCCACATCTATAATTTCCTGTGAAATTCCACCAATTTGTTTTTTCGTTTCTTTGGGAACAAAGAGTTTCCCAAAGTAGGTGCTCTCCGTGAGACCACTTTTATACCTCCAGAGAGGATTTTACTGTAAATTGGGTCATTAAATAGGATGGGAAGGTACCTGTTTATGATGTTTTTTATTTTTTTGAAATCCAAACTATAGGGCGTGGAGAAAACCGGAATTGAGATATCACTTGGGAATTTCTTGGATGGATTTTTGTTCCTTTTTGGTGTATTCTCTTTTAAAAGGGTATGCCTAGGTATACTGCTAACTGTACCAAGTGTCTTTGTGATGAGGGAAGCAGAGTACCCATGGTCTTTGAAGCGCTGTGCCATCTCCTGCGATTCTGCATAGAAGTATTCAGGTGTGCTGCACAGACGTTTCAGCCTCAGAAACTGACCATGTGGTACTCCCCTAATTGTGTGTTTGGGGTGCGCGGAGTCGGCTCTAAGGATGGTGTTTCCTGCTGTGGGTTTTCTGTAAAGGCTGGTGTGAATCATATCCCTGGTTCCCATTAATTTTACATCAAGAAAAACTATATCATTGATTTCCAAATTTCCAGTAAATTTGAGATTAAGGTTGTTATCATTAAAGTAGGAAAGCCATATGTTAATGTCAGCTTGGGCATCAGACGTGATGAACAAGAGATCGTCAATGAAACGACAGAAAAATACAGTGTCCTGTCGGCGGGGACTATCACATCCAAAGATGCGGGACCTCTCCCACCAACCCATGAAAAGGTTGGCTAATGAGGGCGAAAACTTTGCCCCCATAGAGGCCCCGCATCTCTGGAGGTAGTAGTCCCTGTCGAACATGAAGAAATTGTGGGTGAGTAGGTATTCCAATGCTTGTAAAATAAAATCTTGTGACACTATGGAGAACTTGCCGGATCTTTTTAGAAACCAGGCTACAGCTTGCAAGCCTAATGCCCCGTACACACGGTCGGACTTTGTTCGGACATTCCGACAACAAAATCCTAGGATTTTTTCCGACGGATGTTGGCTCAAACTTGTCTTGCATACACACGGTCACACAAAGTTGTCGGAAAATCCGATCGTTCTAAACGCGGTGACGTAAAACACGTACGTCGGGACTATAAACGGGGCAGTGACCAATAGCTTTCATCCCTTTATTTATTCTGAGCATGCGTGGCACTTTGTCCGTCGGATTTGTGTACACACGATCGGAATTTCCGACAACAGATTTTGTTGTCGGAAAATTTTATATCCTGCTCTCAAACTTTGTGGAAAACAAAGAAAGAAACAAGAGAGCGCACCAGCCTAGCGCATTATCCTTGGCAAGTTTAATAAATTAAAAACAAGGTAAAAAGCTACTCACAAAAGTCGCAGGTAAAATTGCATATCGAACGCACAAAGGCAATAGTTCCAGTGGTAGGCAGCTGTCCAGGTCCCAGGAGGGAGGCACACGGACCGCCGCTGGCTTACGCGTTTCAAAGGTTTGACCTTCTTCCTCAGAGCCTTAGTGGTGGCTGTCTCCTGCCGACTTTTTATATACACATGTTAGGCTGAAGCAGACTGATCAGGTTGGTATCGGGACTCCTCCCTTAATTGGTGGGCGGTCCTCTGGGGGGAGGGGAGGGGGGGGTGTGTTATGGATCTTGGCTAGGTAAACATTGTTGAAGGGCCATACCATATTGATTTATTGATTTCATTTGATAATTAATTGGTGTGCTTCCATATCCGTTACTGTTATCGCTAGTAAAATTAGTCTAACCCATAATGGGTGAGCTGATAGGGTCGTACCAGTAGTTACCCATACACAATCTGCTCTTCCACCCTCGCATTCTTATATCACATAGATGATGCAGAGTAATGTGCAGTGATCAGAGGGTTAGGAGTATGAGAAAGGGGGGTGTACCTTATCATCTGTAGATCTAATGCTATCTCCTCTGCTCGAGTGCGTTTGTCTTCTGCAGGGGCTGTGTCTGTGTGGGCTGCCATTGCTGACACGTTCGCTCCTGTGCCCCATGGAACTGGGTGGAACGCACGCCGCCGATTAACTTCCGGGTTGCGGTCCACAGGGCGGAAGTGCGGTCATGATGTCACATCCCGTGCGCCGTACGGCGCCTGGGATGTGACTCAATAGAGTAAAGTAAACAGTGGCCTCCATCTTGCTGTAGACACAGATAGAGGTCAAAGTCAGACTGATAGCGTCTGACTTCAACTAAAAAGAGTGGAAATGTTTAAAATGTGTAACTAGATAAATGACAACAATAAATAGTAGTGAGCAATAGTATGCAATGATAGCAGGGAAATTCAAGGGGGACCAAGGGAGGGGAGTGGTGGAATCTGGTCTAAAACAATAGTTAAAAATAGCAATGCTCAAAACATGTGTATTTGGAAGCCAGCAAGAGACCCACTTACATTGTATTTAAAATAAATGGTAATAAAATACATATAATACACCTTCTATAAAAAGTTATAAATATATGTATACACATATATATAGAAAGTAAAAGCCTTATACACATCCATCGCATATCCATATATGTGCATACGGTGATTATTAAAAAAGACAAATCTTTTTTTATATAAAAAGGAATTTTTTGTTAAAAATAAAATCCGTGTATAAGTACAACGGACTGTGTACCTTGCCTGTCTATTCTAAAAAGAGAGAGAGGGGAGGGGGGAGGGGGGGGGGAAGGGAGGATTTTGTTGCTATCACCTCATATAGACATTCCTATAGTGGTTTTGTATATTAGAGCAAATAGCCCAGAGGTTATTTTAGTATAAATCGGTGAACGAGATATAGTATGGGAGGGGGGGGGGGGGAGGGACAATCCACAACACTTAATGCCAATATTATTATACTATTTTATGTACTTCTGGATCCTCATTTAGGCCTCCTGGAGTGAGACTACCGAGGGTGAAGATCCAGAAGGCTTCTCTTTTGCAAAGCCTCTGGTACCTTCTTCCTATATCCAGCTCCCTTCCAATCGACTCAATCCCAAATACTTTCATACCTGCAGGGTCCCCCTGATGGACTTCTACAAAGTGTCTAGGGACTGGGTATTTGTCTCTTAAGTTTATTATACCGCATTTGTGTTCACCAATTCTCACTCGCATTGGGCGTTGCGTGCGGCCTACGTATAGTCGCCCACAAGGACATACTATACCGTATACCACATATTCTGTTCCGCAGTTGATAAATTGCTTAATTGGGTGGATTTTTCCGTCTCTCCCAACCACCGTTTTTTTCCTATGCCACATGTACATGCATGTGCCACAGTTCCTGACACCGCATCTATAGCAACCTTTTTGATCGAAAATTGTTGCCCAGCTATTGGTTGGTTTGCTAGTACATGTTTTTACCCTGCTTGGGGCTATCAGGCTCCTAAGATCTTGGGGTTTCCGAAAAACTATATTAGGGTGATCGGGGAGTGTCTTACCCAAAACAGGGTCGTGCTTCAGAATATTCCAATTCTTTTTGATAATATTCTGAATTTCGAACGCTTTGCTTGTATATTGGGTAGAGAAACAGGCCTGATGAATAGCTGGGGTGGTCTGGTGTCGGGGTTCTGTGTTGTTCAAATCTTTACTAGATTGTTCGTCGTAGAGAGCCAGATATTTAGAAAAGGCTGATTCTATGTGGTTGGCTGAATTTCTGCATAAGAAGTTTGCTCTGTTCTAAATAATCCTCTTTCTTAGTACACGTTCTTCTGAGGCGGCAAAATTGGCCGAAGGGGACATTCTGTATCCACCTGGGGTGGTGGTTGCTTTTAGCATGTAAGTATGAATTGCCCCCACTGGGTTTAAAATGAGTTTTGGAAAAGATGTTACCATCTTGGTCACTCTGTAGTTCTAAATCCAGGAAGACTAGACATTTCTCATCTAGGACATGAGTGAATACTATTCCAAATGGGTTGTTTCTGCAATGTTCCAGAAAGCTCTGGAGACTTTGATCTGACCCATCCCAGATGATCAAGATGTCATCAATGTATCTTGCATATAAAACCAGGTTTGCCCCAAAGGGATTGTTCTTCCATATGAAATGTTCTTCCCAAAATCCCATAAAAATATTCGCATAACTTGGGGCAAACCTGGCTCCCATAGCTGTACCTTTTATTTGCAAATAATGGTCGCCTAAGAAGGAAAAATAATTGTGCGTGAGGGAGAATTCCACACAATCCAATAGGAACTTAGCCTGCCGAGGATTCATCCTGTCATCCTTTAGTAAGAAATGGTTAATGGCTCTTAGGCCAAATGTATGGTTTATTGATGTATATAATGAAGCTACATCCAAAGAGAGCCATCTGTAACCAGGTAGCCATTTGTAGTTTGACAGTATCTCCAGCACATGGCCAGAGTCTTTGACAAAGGATGGCAACTCGAACACTATATCCTGCAGGAAGTGGTCAATATAGCACCCCAAGTTACTAGAGAGGCTGTCAATCCCAGATATTATTGGTCTACCTGGAGGATTGAGGAGGCTTTTGTGTACCTTCGGTATGTGATAGAAATGCGGGGTGGCAGCATGTCTATTATACAAAAAAAGTACTCGTTTTTGGTGAGGACCTCTTTGGATAAAGCATCATCTAGAAGTATTTTAAGCTCCTTAGTGTATTCCAGAGTGGGATCTCTTTTTAATACAGCATATGTTTGAGTGTCACCCAGGAGTCTTCTTGCCTCAGATAGATATTCGTCTCTATTTTGAATGACTAGACTCCCACCTTTATCAGCCTTTCGGATAATTATATCCTTATTTTGTTTGAGGGCATCTATAGGTACAGCATTTTTGTCTATATTCATATTGGTCTTCATAGGTTTATCGAACTTTACTTTAAACGTGTTAAAAACCGTATCATAAAAAGTGGAGATGAATCTCCCTTTGGCCCAATGGGGAAAGAAGGAGGATTTTGGTCTGAAAGAGGTATGGACCATAGCACTTTCACATGGGGGGGCAAATTTGGGTTCGAGAATTGTTTGGCCCTCGAAGTGTGCTTCTTGGTAGAGCTCTTCGAGAATATTAAGTATGGAGTCCTCTTCCATACTAATATCAGATGGTAATGGCTCTTCCGACTCTACTCTCACATTATCCGTGCTATTCACATTCTTAGCTTCTTTTAATGTGTAGTATCTTTGTATAGTGAGCTTACGAATATATTTATTTAGATCTATAAATAGTTCAAACAAATTTGGTACACTAGGTGGGGCGAAGTTAAGGCCCTTCCTAAGGAGGTCTAGCTCGGTTTCAGAAAAAACGGAGCTAGAGAGATTATAGATCTTAATAGTAGAGTGAGCGGTATCTATAGTCTGCCTCTTTTTGTATCTCTCTCCTCCCCTTTTTCCTCTTCGTGTTCTTCTTCTCTTTTCCTTATTTTCTTCCCCGTGGACAGTATATGTGATAGAGGATCCGGTAAAAGGTTTGTTGCAGACCCCCCCAGGGTTGCAACTGCTTGCTCTAAAAAAACCAAAGGGGGTGTGATGTCTGAAATGCTTGTACTATTGGCTTCTAGATCGCCAAGAGTGGAAAAAGGATTATACGTGGGAATGTCCTTTAGCAATTGACTGTCAATATCAGAGACAACATCAACATTCTCAGGTAAACCGCCTAAGGTACAATTAGCGAGTAGAGGTAAAGTATTCCTCCCATTGGCTGATGGTATGATGGATGTTCCTCTTTCTAATTGTGGGTTTTCACTGACATTAGCGGTGGTTATATTTATGGGGTCTCTTGTCATTGGAGGATTCTCTGTTAGTGGTTCTTCAGGTGGATTGGCCTTAGTATCCATAATATTAATCTTTTTGTTGTTACATACAAATGATCTATTCGTAGTAGTTGTAGCTACTCGATTAGGTATAATGAGGTTGGAGTTTTGTTGATTTTTAATAATAGAGTGTTGTTGATGATGGGGTCTATTGTGTGAATGGCCTTCCCCTGAAGTAGTCTGATTCGCAGGGGGATCTTTTTTGTGATCAGTTTTAGTTTTATTGCTTGTTCTGTTCCTATTTGATTTTGCTTTGATATTGTGGTTTCTTGGTGTTTCTTTTTGATGTTTTCCCTGAAACTGTGTACCATATGTGTTGTGTCCTGACAATTGTTCGTTTGTCACACCCTTTCTATTTTTACTTCTATTGTCGTTTCTATTTCTACTATCGCTTTCCCTATTGTTAGGCCTTTTCCAATTGAATTCTCGATCATTTAAATAGTCCAATCTATCTCGTTCAAACTTGCCCGATTTTTTACTTATGAGATTGGTCTCATAATCTGTTATCTGTTTGTTCACTTTTTGGTCCCAACTTTCGAAGGAACTGACGTCAGAGAAAGTGGATAATTCCTCTTGAAGAGTGTGTAAGTCTGCCCGAATCGCAGAGAGATTGCGTTCTCTTTGGATGATAATAAATTGTAACCATTTCTGATTGTACTCGCGCAGACTTAGAATCCACTTTTCTCTGAGGTCTAGGTCTAAAAATGTACATATTTTAGTGATTCTTAAACCTCTGGGTATTCTTTTAAATTCTAGGTATTTCTGCAGAAGTAGTATATCCCACCACTGCAGCATCTCTCTTTCTAGTAGATCTTTAAGTCTGTGAAACAATGATATCATTATATCTTCCCTGGCTGGAGTCTGTTTCCCAGTGGCTTCCTCTGTGATTTCTTCGTTCATAGTCGTTTCTAATTCAAAGGTGTTTATACTGGTTGAAAAACCTTTTGCTAGAGAGGATCTTCTTAATTGTCTTTCCTCTATTGATTTGACCTTCGCCATTTGTGAATTGTATGTAGCCTTGACCAATGGGGTCGTTGAAGCTTGCACACCTTGCTGCTAGAGCTCCCAGAAATTGTATAGAAAAACGAAAAAAGTACTCTTGCGCACTGGTGTGTTAGCTAAAAAAGTTCAAGAAGGACTATGGACTTCGGCTTTGCTGCTCTCGAAGGATGGGATTATCCTAATAGTGAAAAACAAAGAAAGAAACAAGAGAGCGCACCAGCCTAGCACATTATCCTTGGCAAGTTTAATAAATTAAAAACAAGGTAAAAAGCTACTCACAAAAGTCGCAGGTAAAATTGCATATCGAACGCACAAAGGCAATAGTTCCAGTGGTAGGCAGCTGTCCAGGTCCCAGGAGGGAGGCACACGGACCGCCGCTGGCTTATAAAAAGTCGGCAGGAGACAGCCACCACTAAGGCTCTGAGGAAGAAGGTCAAACCTTTGAAACGCGTAAGCCAGCGGCGGTCCGTGTGCCTCCCTCCTGGGACCTGGACAGCTGCCTACCACTGGAACTATTGCCTTTGTGCGTTCGATATGCAATTTTACCTGCGACTTTTGTGAGTAGCTTTTTACCTTGTTTTTAATTTATTAAACTTGCCAAGGATAATGTGCTAGGCTGGTGCGCTCTCTTGTTTCTTTCTTTGTTTTTCACTATTAGGATAATCCCATCCTTCGAGAGCAGCAAAGCCGAAGTCCATAGTCCTTCTTGAACTTTTTTAGCTAACACACCAGTGCGCAAGAGTACTTTTTTCGTTTTTCTATACAATTTCTGGGAGCTCTAGCAGCAAGGTGTGCAAGCTTCAACGACCCCATTGGTCAAGGCTACATACAATTCACAAATGGCGAAGGTCAAATCAATAGAGGAAAGACAATTAAGAAGATCCTCTCTAGCAAAAGGTTTTTCAACCAGTATAAACACCTTTGAATTAGAAACGACTATGAACGAAGAAATCACAGAGGAAGCCACTGGGAAACAGACTCCAGCCAGGGAAGATATAATGATATCATTGTTTCACAGACTTAAAGATCTACTAGAAAGAGAGATGCTGCAGTGGTGGGATATACTACTTCTGCAGAAATACCTAGAATTTAAAAGAATACCCAGAGGTTTAAGAATCACTAAAATATGTACATTTTTAGACCTAGACCTCAGAGAAAAGTGGATTCTAAGTCTGCGCGAGTACAATCAGAAATGGTTACAATTTATTATCATCCAAAGAGAACGCAATCTCTCTGCGATTCGGGCAGACTTACACACTCTTCAAGAGGAATTATCCACTTTCTCTGACGTCGGTTCCTTCGAAAGTTGGGACCAAAAAGTGAACAAACAGATAACAGATTATGAGACCAATCTCATAAGTAAAAAATCGGGCAAGTTTGAACGAGATAGATTGGACTATTTAAATGATCGAGAATTCAATTGGAAAAGGCCTAACAATAGGGAAAGCGATAGTAGAAATAGAAACGACAATAGAAGTAAAAATAGAAAGGGTATGACAAACGAACAATTGTCAGGACACAACACATATGGTACACAGTTTCAGGGAAAACATCAAAAAGAAACACCAAGAAACCACAATATCAAAGCAAAATCAAATAGGAACAGAACAAGCAATAAAACTAAAACTGATCACAAAAAAGATCCCCCTGCGAATCAGACTACTTCAGGGGAAGGCCATTCACACAATAGACCCCATCATCAACAACACTCTATTATTAAAAATCAACAAAACTCCAACCTCATTATACCTAATCGAGTAGCTACAACTACTACGAATAGATCATTTGTATGTAACAACAAAAAGATTAATATTATGGATACTAAGGCCAATCCACCTGAAGAACCACTAACAGAGAATCCTCCAATGACAAGAGACCCCATAAATATAACCACCGCTAATGTCAGTGAAAACCCACAATTAGAAAGAGGAACATCCATCATACCATCAGCCAATGGGAGGAATACTTTACCTCTACTCGCTAATTGTACCTTAGGCGGTTTACCTGAGAATGTTGATGTTGTCTCTGATATTGACAGTCAATTGCTAAAGGACATTCCCACGTATAATCCTTTTTCCACTCTTGGCGATCTAGAAGCCAATAGTACAAGCATTTCAGACATCACACCCCCTTTGGTTTTTTTAGAGCAAGCAGTTGCAACCCTGGGGGGGTCTGCAACAAACCTTTTACCGGATCCTCTATCACATATACTGTCCACGGGGAAGAAAATAAGGAAAAGAGAAGAAGAACACGAAGAGGAAAAAGGGGAGGAGAGAGATACAAAAAGAGGCAGACTATAGATACCGCTCACTCTACTATTAAGATCTATAATCTCTCTAGCTCCGTTTTTTCTGAAACCGAGCTAGACCTCCTTAGGAAGGGCCTTAACTTCGCCCCACCTAGTGTACCAAATTTGTTTGAACTATTTATAGATCTAAATAAATATATTCGTAAGCTCACTATACAAAGATACTACACATTAAAAGAAGCTAAGAATGTGAATAGCACGGATAATGTGAGAGTAGAGTCGGAAGAGCCATTACCATCTGATATTAGTATGGAAGAGGACTCCATACTTAATATTCTCGAAGAGCTCTACCAAGAAGCACACTTCGAGGGCCAAACAATTCTCGAACCCAAATTTGCCCCCCCATGTGAAAGTGCTATGGTCCATACCTCTTTCAGACCAAAATCCTCCTTCTTTCCCCATTGGGCCAAAGGGAGATTCATCTCCACTTTTTATGATACGGTTTTTAACACGTTTAAAGTAAAGTTCGATAAACCTATGAAGACCAATATGAATATAGACAAAAATGCTGTACCTATAGATGTCCTCAAACAAAATAAGGATATAATTATCCGAAAGGCTGATAAAGGTGGGAGTCTAGTCATTCAAAATAGAGACGAATATCTATCTGAGGCAAGAAGACTCCTGGGTGACACTCAAACATATGCTGTATTAAAAAGAGATCCCACTCTGGAATACACTAAGGAGCTTAAAATACTTCTAGATGATGCTTTATCCAAAGAGGTCCTCACCAAAAACGAGTACCTTTTTTTGTATAATAGACATGCTGCCACCCCGCATTTCTATCACATACCGAAGGTACACAAAAGCCTCCTCAATCCTCCAGGTAGACCAATAATATCTGGGATTGACAGCCTCTCTAGTAACTTGGGGTGCTATATTGACCACTTCCTGCAGGATATAGTGTTCGAGTTGCCATCCTTTGTCAAAGACTCTGGCCATGTGCTGGAAATACTGTCAAACTACAAATGGCTACCTGGTTACAGATGGCTCTCTTTGGATGTAGCTTCATTATATACATCAATAAACCATACATTTGGCCTAAGAGCCATTAACCATTTCTTACTAAAGGATGACAGGATGAATCCTCGGCAGGCTAAGTTCCTATTGGATTGTGTGGAATTCTCCCTCACGCACAATTATTTTTCCTTCTTAGGCGACCATTATTTGCAAATAAAAGGTACAGCTATGGGAGCCAGGTTTGCCCCAAGTTATGCGAATATTTTTATGGGATTTTGGGAAGAACATTTCATATGGAAGAACAATCCCTTTGGGGCAAACCTGGTTTTATATGCAAGATACATTGATGACATCTTGATCATCTGGGATGGGTCAGATCAAAGTCTCCAGAGCTTTCTGGAACATTGCAGAAACAACCCATTTGGAATAGTATTCACTCATGTCCTAGATGAGAAATGTCTAGTCTTCCTGGATTTAGAACTACAGAGTGACCAAGATGGTAACATCTTTTCCAAAACTCATTTTAAACCCAGTGGGGGCAATTCATACTTACATGCTAAAAGCAACCACCACCCCAGGTGGATACAGAATGTCCCCTTCGGCCAATTTTGCCGCCTCAGAAGAACGTGTACTAAGAAAGAGGATTATTTAGAACAGAGCAAACTTCTTATGCAGAAATTCAGTGAGAAGGGCTATGAAGCCAACCACATAGAATCAGCCTTTTCTAAATATCTGGCTCTCTACGACGAACAATCTAGTAAAGATTTGAACAACACAGAACCCCGACACCAGACCACCCCAGCTATTCATCAGGCCTGTTTCTCTACCCAATATACAAGCAAAGCGTTCGAAATTCAGAATATTATCAAAAAGAATTGGAATATTCTGAAGCACGACCCTGTTTTGGGTAAGACACTCCCCGATCACCCTAATATAGTTTTTCGGAAACCCCAAGATCTTAGGAGCCTGATAGCCCCAAGCAGGGTAAAAACATGTACTAGCAAACCAACCAATAGCTGGGCAACAATTTTCGATCAAAAAGGTTGCTATAGATGCGGTGTCAGGAACTGTGGCACATGCATGTACATGTGGCATAGGAAAAAAACGGTGGTTGGGAGAGACGGAAAAATCCACCCAATTAAGCAATTTATCAACTGCGGAACAGAATATGTGGTATACGGTATAGTATGTCCTTGTGGGCGACTATACGTAGGCCGCACACAACGCCCAATGCGAGTGAGAATTGGTGAACACAAATGCGGTATAATAAACTTAAGAGACAAATACCCAGTCCCTAGACACTTTGTAGAAGTCCATCAGGGGGACCCTGCAGGTATGAAAGTATTTGGGATTGAGTCGATTGGAAGGGAGCTGGATATAGGAAGAAGGTACCAGAGGCTTTGCAAAAGAGAAGCCTTCTGGATCTTCACCCTCGGTAGTCTCACTCCAGGAGGCCTAAATGAGGATCCAGAAGTACATAAAATAGTATAATAATATTGGCATTAAGTGTTGTGGATTGTCCCTCCCCCCCCCCCTCCCATACTATATCTCGTTCACCGATTTATACTAAAATAACCTCTGGGCTATTTGCTCTAATATACAAAACCACTATAGGAATGTCTATATGAGGTGATAGCAACAAAATCCTCCCTTCCCCCCCCCCCCTCCCCCCTCCCCTCTCTCTCTTTTTAGAATAGACAGGCAAGGTACACAGTCCGTTGTACTTATACACGGATTTTATTTTTAACAAAAAATTCCTTTTTATATAAAAAAAGATTTGTCTTTTTTAATAATCACCGTATGCACATATATGGATATGCGATGGATGTGTATAAGGCTTTTACTTTCTATATATATGTGTATACATATATTTATAACTTTTTATAGAAGGTGTATTATATGTATTTTATTACCATTTATTTTAAATACAATGTAAGTGGGTCTCTTGCTGGCTTCCAAATACACATGTTTTGAGCATTGCTATTTTTAACTATTGTTTTAGACCAGATTCCACCACTCCCCTCCCTTGGTCCCCCTTGAATTTCCCTGCTATCATTGCATACTATTGCTCACTACTATTTATTGTTGTCATTTATCTAGTTACACATTTTAAACATTTCCACTCTTTTTAGTTGAAGTCAGACGCTATCAGTCTGACTTTGACCTCTATCTGTGTCTACAGCAAGATGGAGGCCACTGTTTACTTTACTCTATTGAGTCACATCCCAGGCGCCGTACGGCGCACGGGATGTGACATCACGACCGCACTTCCGCCCTGTGGACCGCAACCCGGAAGTTAATCGGCGGCGTGCGTTCCACCCAGTTCCATGGGGCACAGGAGTGAACGTGTCAGCAATGGCAGCCCACACAGACACAGCCCCTGCAGAAGACAAACGCACTCGAGCAGAGGAGATAGCATTAGATCTACAGATGATAAGGTACACCCCCCTTTCTCATACTCCTAACCCTCTGATCACTGCACATTACTCTGCATCATCTATGTGATATAAGAATGCGAGGGTGGAAGAGCAGATTGTGTATGGGTAACTACTGGTACGACCCTATCAGCTCACCCATTATGGGTTAGACTAATTTTACTAGCGATAACAGTAACGGATATGGAAGCACACCAATTAATTATCAAATGAAATCAATAAATCAATATGGTATGGCCCTTCAACAATGTTTACCTAGCCAAGATCCATAACACACCCCCCCCTCCCCTCCCCCCAGAGGACCGCCCACCAATTAAGGGAGGAGTCCCGATACCAACCTGATCAGTCTGCTTCAGCCTAACATGTGTATATAAAAAGTCGGCAGGAGACAGCCACCACTAAGGCTCTGAGGAAGAAGGTCAAACCTTTGAAACGCGTAAGCCAGCGGCGGTCAGTGTGCCTCCCTCCTGGGACCTGGACAGCTGCCTACCACTGGAACTATTGCCTTTGTGCGTTCGATATGCAATTTTACCTGCGACTTTTGTGAGTAGCTTTTTGCCTTGTTTTTAATTTATTAAACTTGCCAAGGATAATGCGCTAGGCTGGTGCGCTCTCTTGTTTCTTTCTTTGTTTTTCACTATTAGGATAATCCCATCCTTCGAGAGCAGCAAAGCCGAAGTCCATAGTCCTTCTTGAACTTTTTTAGCTAACACACCAGTGCGCAAGAGTACTTTTTTCGTTTTTCTCAAACTTTGTGGGTCGGAAAATCCGATGGAAAATGTGTGATGGAGCCCACACACGGTCGGAATTTCCGACAACAAGGTCCTATCACACATTTTCAGTCGGAAAATCCGACCATGTGTACGGGGCATAAGTGATGTGGGATACTGGAATACAAACTAGAAACATCACAAGTGATCCATCTGTAGTTTTCTTTCCATTTGAAACCTTGGAGTTTGCTTAATAGAGGTTTAGTATCTCTCAAGTAGCCCGGCAACTCAACAGTCAAAGGTTGTAACTGTCAGTCTACCCACTCCCCCAACTTTTCATTCAATGAGCCTATACCAGCGACAATGGGCCGACCTGTCAAGGGATTAAGACCCTTGTGGACTTTGGGTAAGTGGTGGAAAATTGGCGTAATGGGATGTTCGGGTATAAATGATTCTTTATCATGAGGAGAGAATAAACCAACCTGTATAGCCCTATCCAATAAGGCAGACAATTTGGTTTTAAAAGTGGAGGTGGGGTTGCTACGGAGTTTTTGATATGTACATGAGTCTGATAATTGACGTAGGGCCTCCTCTCTATACGTTTCTGCATCCAATACTACCACAACACCCCCTTTGTCTGCGTTTTTAATCACAATACTGTCATCTGCTGTCAATGCTTTAAATGCCACCCGTTCATTTGGGGTTAAGTTGTCCTTCATTGACTTCTTTTGACAATTGAGAGCTAGGCGAGTCAATTCACCCTCCACCATTTTCTGGAATAAGTCTAAATCCTTCCCCCTGGATGCTACCGGGAAAAAATCTGATTTAGATTTAGGTTTGTCACATGTATCCGGGGGATCCACGGGGGGAGGATCTGACTCTATGGCTAAATCAGTCAAATCATTAAGAGCACAAACATCAGTAACCATTAAAGGTGAAGGGGATGACTCACCTATGTCGCAAATGGCAGGAGAACCAATCGATTCCTCTGAAGATGAAAAATAATGTTTTCTAAGAGTGAGATTCCGAGAGAACTTGTTCACACCTAAGATGGTTTTAAATAAATCAAAATGTTGATTAGGACAAAAGTTTAAACCTCTTGCTAGGAGTTTAATTTCATCTTCTTTGAGGGGTCTTTTAGAAATGTTCATAACGCTGTGTGTTATTTCTTTGTTTTGCCCCGCAGACTGTATTGAATATTGCTTGAGGCGTTGGTGTTTCCTGCCACCTCTCCTGGTTTTCTTATGTTGGAAGTTTTCTTCTTCTTGGAGTGACCGGACCTGTGAGGGTTTCCAGTGTGTCTTTGTGCACCTGTTCTTGTTGTCTCTGTTGTTTCTTCAGAGCGATCAAAGGAGGAATCGGATGCGGTATAAGCAGAAGTGTCATTGACAGATAAACTTTCTTGTTCAGAAAAACTGACCTGTTTCCCTCGATTCCTTCGTGATTTCTTTGGAGTTAATGGAGGTTTCAGTTTTATCCGATATATATTCTTCTACATATTTTTTGAAAAAAAAAAAAAAATCGCAAGAGGCCTATATTAATAGGTTTGCGCAAAAGTTATCGCGTTTACAAACTATGGGATAGATTTAGGGACTTATTTTTTTTTTTTATTGTTTGTACTAGTAATGGTGGCGATCTGTGATTTTTAGCGGGACTGCGACATTGCAGCGGACAAATCTGACCCCAAAGTACACTTTTTGGGGACCAGTGACATTATTACATTGATCGGTGCTATAAAAATGCACTGAACAATGTAAAAATGACACTGGCAGGGAATGGGTTAACACTAGGGGGCGCTCAAGGGGTTAAATGTGTTCCCTGGGTGCGTTCTAACTGCAAGGGGGATGGGCTCACTGGGACATGACAAAGATAGCTTTTCCCAATCACTGGGAACAGTAGATCTCTGTCCCCTGTCAGAACTGGGAATCGCTTTGTTTACAAAGGCAGGGATCAAGTAGGAGTGAGGAGGTGATATAACTCTTCCTGTCAAATACCCTCTGAAAAGCACTGTGACTGGAAGGAGAGAGCCTGAGATTGGTACAGCGGGGATTTCTCATGCAATGCGGACTTGCTGCAATTGTGCAACAAACGTGTAAAGCCTGGCAAGTCTACCAATAGTTTAGCAAATCATTTTCAAACTTTTCAAACTTGCAGCACAATTGCTTGATATCTGGAAGGAAAAATTTATAAATGCATTATTTTTTTGTTCAGCAAAAAGATGTTTATTTATGTTTTTTTTCTGAAAGATGAACGTATCCTTTATGAATCGAAAACAGGCCAGTAGCATGATCACAGCCTACATTTATCTATGTCTGTAAATCACCTTTATGATGAAACTTCAGCTCATCTCTTTTCTTAGAATGATATCAAATGTCAGATATATTGTTTACTAGCAAATCATTTTAGCTACTATGACTTAAAGCGGTTGTATATTCCCAAAAAACAAAAAAAAAACACACACACACTTGTAAAGGCATAATGAGCTAGTAAGCACCGCATACTAGCTCATTATGAAATACTTACCTTAGAACGAAGCGTTGGCATTGCATCCCAGTCACTGCAGATGGAGCTGACATTTTCCCCTTGCCCTTTCTTCCGGGTTTGCGGCTCCGGCCCGGTGAGTGGTCGGACCCGCGATGGCGTCACTCCCGCGCATGCGCGCGGTAGTCCTCCGTTCCGGCAAGGTTCAGAGCGCATTCGCTGCTGATGTCAGCGGCTGCATGCAAGGTGAATATACATTTTACCTACAGGTAAGCCTTATTATAGGCTTACCTGTAGGTAAAAATGTCCTAAAGGGCTATACAACCACTTTAAACCATTCAGAATATTACTCAGATGAAGCTTAAGGAAAAAAAAAAAAAACACAACTGCTAAATTTCCTATTTCCTTCAGAAATATCATCATAGATGACAAATGTATGAACATATAATGTTTCTTGCCTAAAAACAAACATAAATAGAACAGATGTAAATGTACAGCATCTTTTTACATCCGTTCACATTACTCTAATGCCCTGTATACACGACCGGTTTTGCCGTCAGAATAAACTCTGAAGGTTTTTCCGACGGAATTCCGCTCAAGCTGTCTTGCATACACACGGTCACACCAAATTCCGACCGTCAAGAACGCGATGGCGTACAACACGTACGACGGGACAACACGTACGACGTCTCGTACTTTCTTCAGAGCATGCGTCATTTTTGATACGTCGGAACAGCATATAGACGAGCGGTTTTCCTGATAGGAATTTGTTCCGTCGGAAAAATATAGAACATGTTCTCTAAGTCCGTCTGAATTTTCGACGTAAAAAGTCTGATGAGACATACACGCGGTCGGAATATACGATGAAACGCTCCCATCGGACTTTTTCTGTTGGAAATTCCGCTCGTGTGTACGCGGCATAAGGCTCGGTTCACACTGCTGTGACATGGGATCCGACTTGTGAGACTTGTGATGACATGTCAAATTCAATGTTTCTCCATGAGAGCCATCTTAAACGATACTACACAAGTCGCTCCGACTTTAGAAAAGGTTCCTGCACTGCTTTGGTCCGACTTGGGTGCGATTTTAGCCCTTGTACAGGCTCCTAAATAGCATCCAATTTCGGATCAAGTCAGAAGGAAGTAGCAGGGCAAAGTTGCAGTACGACTTTGCCGTACCAGCAGTGTGAACCGAGCCTTAGCAGAAAAGACACATTCAGACTGAACCGCAATGTATGTCTACGGGTGGGCAGATGTAAACCGATGATCATTTGTTTATATCCACCTACATTCATGATCATCCAGGTCCTTTATTTTAAACAAAACAAGGCTGCTTCTTTTTCCATTAAAATTAATCTGAACAGATGTAAATGGTTGCTGTCTGTTTAAGTCTGTTCTGTTTATAGAGCAAAAATATGTAGAATGTGGGACTTTAGAGGTACACCCGATATATGAAAAACACTATTAATTAAAAATTATATAAACATTTATTGAAACAGTTTAAAAAAAAACAATGAAAAGTGAAAACAGTTTACATTCATAGTCAAAGGTGAATATCCATTATCAAATATTGACAAATGAAGGAAAAAACTGTAATCACATAGATCTAAACATAGCCACGTCCATAAGTTTCAACTTGTTTCGCCAGGAAGGCTTCATCAGGAAAATGGACGAGGATATTTGATTATTCAATAACAATACACATGATAAGATCAACCTTGGATGTATAAAGAAAAAACAAATAATGAATAATTAAATAGAAATAACACATAACATTTGTATTTATACATATTAGTAGCTCTATAGCTTGCACAACCATGACTCCATCATCCGTCAAAACAGAAAAAAAAAAGAGGGTAAGAGGAGAGGAGGGGAGGGGGATCCCTCAGAGTACACTGCCTCTATAGTCCAGAGAAGTTGCCAGATCACCCGTAGGGAGGGATGTGTGTTTTTGTAGTTAATAAGCCATCCAAGAAAGAAAAATGATAACGGTATCTGCAACGTATATCATAGATAGTAAAAAACATATATTAAGGATGAGGGGGGCATAAGTCCACAGCATCACCCAGTCAATGGACCGTACTCATCGTTATCCAATAAAAACAATCAAATATTTATATTGGGAGCTCATGCGGACTGATGGCACAATATCAAATGTAAAGATGCATCTATACGAAAATCCGAAAAAGGACACAGCTAATTTATAGTTTCTGAAACGATATATGTATATATACGCCTGCATCAATATCTTATATGAAACACATATATATGTAGTGTGTCTCTGAATCCTTATAAGTACATGCTCACCTTAAAGATATCACACTGCTGTGTAAGAGGCTATATCATATTCCTACTGGCGCAGCTGGAAAGGAACCCAAAGGCAATAAGCATCAAAGGATAGTCCGCTCCTGTGCTCCAAACAGAGCAAGGAGATGGCTGGTGATAATCTGAGAAAAAGAAAAAAAACAGGCACCCAAGGCAGTGCTTAATTCCCAGTTGGATACACCGCAAGATACTGAACCAGCTATCAATCATTATAGTTTTACCTAGTGCCGACGTCCGTGTTCAACATGAGCTCCCAAGCTGCCAACGCAGGCATCGAATGTATGGGGTTTAAATATCCCTCCCCATGGCGCCAAAATGCAGCGCATGACGTCACGCCGCACCGGCGCCAAGCCCATACATTCGATGCCTGCGTTGGCAGCTTGGGAGCTCATGTTGAACACGGACGTCGGCACTATGTAAAACTACAATGATTGATAGCTGGTTCAGTATCTTGCGGTGTATCCAACTGGGAATTAAGCACTGCCTTGGGTGCCTGTTTTCTTTTTTCTTTTTCTAAGATTATCACCAGCCATCTCCTTGCTCTGTTTGGAGCACAGGAGCGGACTATCCTTTGATGCTTATTGCCTTTGGGTTCCTTTCCAGCTGCACCAGTAGGAATATGATATAGCCTCTTTTTTTTTTTTTATCCAAAAACAACTTTATTTTGTTCAACATAAACAAATATACATGTCCAGGCTTCAACAGTACTCAGTTACATTGCATTGTTTATGAATTGTCAATACATTATAGCAAAACCACAATCCAAAGTGCGGCTCATCATTTTAATCAATAGTATATGCAAAAGCATTTAGTCAGCATTAATACCCAATAATCTCTCCATCACCAGGTAGCAACGGTCCCCACAGCTTCTCATACTTTCGGGGGCACCCCCTGTGCTGGTATACCATTTTCTCCATTCTGATCATGTTCCCCACTGCCGCTATCCACTCCTTGACTGTGGGAGGGTCCTCTGATATCCAATGTACCATTATCATCTTACGTGCTATCAATAATAGCCTAGTAACTGCTAGTCTGACACTTTCTTCCCATTCAAATACTTCAAGCACATTTAATAAACAGTTTACAGAGAAATTACGGAAAGAGAGGAAAATTCAATAGCACCACATCCCAGAAATTCACTTTAAATGTAAGAAAGGGACATTGAGGCCAATATATGGTCCTCAGGGACTTTTAACGGTGCTTGAGTCAGGTAATGTATCCAACATATCATAAAAACATATTTTATTAAACAATCTTATAAAAGGAAACAGACATGATCAAGGACAATATACAATATGAAAAAAGGGGAGGGGGGGTGGGGGAAAAAAAGGTAACCCTTTGATTTACAAATTAATACCACTTTCTCAACATGTTTCGCTTGCATAAGCTTCTTCAGGAGATATATTTGTGATATTAAGGTCAACTATAAGAAATAGAAAAAATATATCCATAAATCATACATATACATATCTGCTTATACCTCATGAAATCATAATGTTAGAATATAAACAATATACAAAATAAGTCTGGTAATTAGATCTACATCTGTGTAAGACATTATATATATATTATAAAAAAAAAAAACAAAAACAAAAAAAGGGAAGAGGGGGGGGGGGGGGGGGGAGGGGAGGGAGGGAAAAAGGGGAAAAAAAGGGGAAAGGGAAGGGAGCTGGATTTTTTGCATTATCATCATTCAGCTCAAAGGAGCTTACCTGTAGAAGGAAGTCTACAAATCACATGGACATTGTGTAATGGCAAAATGCTTCCTCCTTGACTCTCACCTCACTAGGGAGGCATGCAGAGAGAGATAAAAATCTTTGAATATAAGCTCTTCTTTGGAAGAGAAAAAAAGGAGGAAAATAGAAGAAAGTAAGTCTAGGTGGTTTAAACAATTAGCGATGATACTTCTATGTAGATATAAACTAATTTCAATCCAAAAATACCTCAATAGAATCAATTCAGAATAAAAAGAGAAATACATCCAAAAGATGGTAGATTGCAAAATTGCTAACCGATGTGGAGAGATGGTTCTAAAAATGCAGTAGAATAGCAGACGCAGAGGGGGCGGTATACGTCCATCCACAGCTGTTGGCTAAGCTGGACCTGGAGGTATTGCTGCAGACTGACCACAAAAGAACCTAAACAGTGTATATATAAGGAGAGATATAGGAAAGGTATCTCTGAGTAACATCGATATTTAAAAGTGCATATTGAATGTAGAAAGCAAATAAACCTAGACTTACTGTTTCTTATTGAACTAGAGTAGCCCGTCCGGGAGATATCTCTGCCCCATGTGTCAAACAGGAACTGACAGAGATTGGCGGGGAATGAAGCCCCGCTTTTAAAACCCTCCAGCGTGACGGCGTCTGACTCGTCGTCACGCTGCGGACACAAAAGAGACGCTCGCGCATGCGCACACCTCCGCCGCCCATACATGAAGTCGCGTAAGTGACGTCAAGTATTGGCAAATAGGTTCGCGGCCATCTTTGAAGATCCTACGTCTTAGATCTGGTAGTAAGGAGGCTCGCAAGACTCAAAAGAGGGCAGCAATATTGTAATCGATAAATGCAATTGAGTGGAGATCACTACACTGACGTGGCTAGTGAATAACCAAAAATTGGGCATTATGTAGGGATGATCGGAATTTAAAGAAGCCCTCAAAAATACTGTCACTGATTAAATAAATTAATCAATCCCGTTTGCACGGATCAATCTGAGGTATAAAGAAAACCGCCGCGCGAGACGTCTAAAAAAGGGGCAACCGAGCAATCAAGACATTGATTAGGAAATGAATGATCAGGTGCCCGGGGTGCCCGTACATGCCAAATAGTGTGGAGGGAGAAAATCAAGGAAGAAGCATAAGCCACTGCCACATTTTGAATCAATAATATTAATATTAATAATTAGATTGAATAAACCATCAAATAATATATATTATATATAATGCAAAAAAAAAAAAAAAAAAAAAAAAAAATAAAAAAAAAAAGGGGGGGGGAAATGTTATTGTAATAAATAAAAAGAAATTATAAAAAAGGTTTGTAACTCAAGGTGTCATTTAGGCCTGGATGTTTTAGAGCATTGAGAGTCACAATCCATTTGGTTTCACATTGTAGCAGAATTTTATCATAATTGCCCCCTCTTTCATTTGGGGGAACGTGTTCCAAAGCATAAAAGTGCATCAGATGATCGTTAAATTGATGATGGAGGCCCATATGTCGACTTATAGGGGTCTCCATCCTCTTCTTACACACTAGGGAAACATGGTCTCTAATCCTATGGAAAAAGGGGCGTTTGGTTTTACCCACATAGTATGCGTTGCATTCGCATATCATTATATAGACAACGCCTATGGACTGACATGTAGCCAAGAACTTAGGATTATATAACTGACCATTAGGAAGGATAATGTTACGAGATGAAAAGATGTATCTGCAAAAGTCACATTTATGGCAGGGTCTAGTGCCTTTGTTTTTAATCTGCGTTGTAGATGGTGGAACATAGTGACTGTGAACCAAATGGTCTTTGATTGACCGGGATCTACGAAAGGTGATCTCAGGGTATTCTTTGAGGTGTTTAGATACCCTAGGATCACCCATCAGCAAATACCAGTGTTTTTGCAACAACTCCCGCATTTGTCGATGCTGACCAGAGAAGGTGGTGATCATTCTAAGGCCAGATGTTGATCTTGATTTTGTCGGCCCATAGATTAGTTGATGACGTTGGTTGTCATCAACTAATCTATGGGCCGACAAAATCAAGATCAACATCTGGCCTTAGAATGATCACCACCTTCTCTGGTCAGCATCGACAAATGCGGGAGTTGTTGCAAAAACACTGGTATTTGCTGATGGGTGATCCTAGGGTATCTAAACACCTCAAAGAATACCCTGAGATCACCTTTCGTAGATCCCGGTCAATCAAAGACCATTTGGTTCACAGTCACTATGTTCCACCATCTACAACGCAGATTAAAAACAAAGGCACTAGACCCTGCCATAAATGTGACTTTTGCAGATACATCTTTTCATCTCGTAACATTATCCTTCCTAATGGTCAGTTATATAATCCTAAGTTCTTGGCTACATGTCAGTCCATAGGCGTTGTCTATATAATGATATGCGAATGCAACGCATACTATGTGGGTAAAACCAAACGCCCCTTTTTCCATAGGATTAGAGACCATGTTTCCCTAGTGTGTAAGAAGAGGATGGAGACCCCTATAAGTCGACATATGGGCCTCCATCATCAATTTAACGATCATCTGATGCACTTTTATGCTTTGGAACACGTTCCCCCAAATGAAAGAGGGGGCAATTATGATAAAATTCTGCTACAACGTGAAACCAAATGGATTGTGACTCTCAATGCTCTAAAACATCCAGGCCTAAATGACACCTTGAGTTACAAACCTTTTTTATAATTTCTTTTTATTTATTACAATAACATTTCCCCCCCCCTTTTTTTTTTTTTTTTTTTTTTTTTTTTTTTTTTTGCATTATATATAATATATATTATTTGATGGTTTATTCAATCTAATTATTAATATTAATATTATTGATTCAAAATGTGGCAGTGGCTTATGCTTCTTCCTTGATTTTCTCCCTCCACACTATTTGGCATGTACGGGCACCCCGGGCACCTGATCATTCATTTCCTAATCAATGTCTTGATTGCTCGGTTGCCCCTTTGTTAGACGTCTCGCGCGGCGGTTTTCTTTATACCTCAGATTGATCCGTGCAAACGGGATTGATTAATTTATTTAATCAGTGACAGTATTTTTGAGGGCTTCTTTAAATTCCGATCATCCCTACATAATGCCCAATTTTTGGTTATTCACTAGCCACGTCAGTGTAGTGATCTCCACTCAATTGCATTTATCGATTACAATATTGCTGCCCTCTTTTGAGTCTTGCGAGCCTCCTTACTACCAGATCTAAGACGTAGGATCTTCAAAGATGGCCGCGAACCTATTTGCCAATACTTGACGTCACTTACGCGACTTCATGTATGGGCGGCGGAGGTGTGCGCATGCGCGAGCGTCTCTTTTGTGTCCGCAGCGTGACGACGAGTCAGACGCCGTCACGCTGGAGGGTTTTAAAAGCGGGGCTTCATTCCCCGCCAATCTCTGTCAGTTCCTGTTTGACACATGGGGCAGAGATATCTCCCGGACGGGCTACTCTAGTTCAATAAGAAACAGTAAGTCTAGGTTTATTTGCTTTCTACATTCAATATGCACTTTTAAATATCGATGTTACTCAGAGATACCTTTCCTATATCTCTCCTTATATATACACTGTTTAGGTTCTTTTGTGGTCAGTCTGCAGCAATACCTCCAGGTCCAGCTTAGCCAACAGCTGTGGATGGACGTATACCGCCCCCTCTGCGTCTGCTATTCTACTGCATTTTTAGAACCATCTCTCCACATCGGTTAGCAATTTTGCAATCTACCATCTTTTGGATGTATTTCTCTTTTTATTCTGAATTGATTCTATTGAGGTATTTTTGGATTGAAATTAGTTTATATCTACATAGAAGTATCATCGCTAATTGTTTAAACCACCTAGACTTACTTTCTTCTATTTTCCTCCTTTTTTTCTCTTCCAAAGAAGAGCTTATATTCAAAGATTTTTATCTCTCTCTGCATGCCTCCCTAGTGAGGTGAGAGTCAAGGAGGAAGCATTTTGCCATTACACAATGTCCATGTGATTTGTAGACTTCCTTCTACAGGTAAGCTCCTTTGAGCTGAATGATGATAATGCAAAAAAATCCAGCTCCCTTCCCTTTCCCCTTTTTTTCCCCTTTTTCCCTCCCTCCCCTTTCTCCCCCCCCCCCCTCTTCCCTTTTTTTTTTTTTTTTTTTTATAATATATATATAATGTCTTACACAGATGTAGATCTAATTACCAGACTTATTTTGTATATTGTTTATATTCTAACATTATGATTTCATGAGGTATAAGCAGATATGTATATGTATGATTTATGGATATATTTTTTCTATTTCTTATAGTTGACCTTAATATCACAAATATATCTCCTGAAGAAGCTTATGCAAGCGAAACATGTTGAGAAAGTGGTATTAATTTGTAAATCAAAGGGTTACCTTTTTTTCCCCCACCCCCCCTCCCCTTTTTTCATATTGTATATTGTCCTTGATCATGTCTGTTTCCTTTTATAAGATTGTTTAATAAAATATGTTTTTATGATATGTTGGATACATTACCTGACTCAAGCACCGTTAAAAGTCCCTGAGGACCATATATTGGCCTCAATGTCCCTTTCTTACATTTAATAAACAGTGTTTTGGGTTGGTAGGCAAAAAGATCTGGAACACCCTATTAATGGTATCCACCACTCCGCCCCAATAGGGATGAAGCTTCGGACACCGCCACAGAAGATGAATCAGATCTCCATGGTCTCTTTTGCATCTAGTGCACGTCGGGGTGGCTCTAAGACCCATTTGGTGCAGTCTGTGTGGGGTATAGTACACTCTAAAAATAAGATACAGTTGTGTTAATCTCTGCGATACATTGAGTGAACTCGTGGGCACTGCTTGTAAAACCTCCTCCCATTGATCCCCTTCCATCTGTCCCACATCTCACTCCCACTTCTCCATCATTCTCAAGGGGTGTTTATTCATGAAGCCCTGCAGGAGCATATTATAGCATTGCGAAATAAAACCTTTAGTATCAGTAGCTCTCAGGACTAAGTTAAATAGCGGTGTAGGTGAAAGAGACCACTCAGAAGCAATGCTCTGAGCCTTCACCGCATGTTTCCGTTGCATATAATAGAACCTCATATTGGATGGCAAGCGTGTCTTTCCTGCAGAGCCTCAAAAGATAGCAAAACACCGTTCTGAAAAATATCTCTAATATATACCACCCCATATCTCTTCCATAGTGCTCCATGCTGTAACTGCGCTCTTTCAGGGTAACTCCCGTTTGACCATATCGGGCTAAGGTCAGTGTATCCCCTCACCCCCTGCAAGTATCTAATTTTGTTCCAGATTTTCTGGATTAGATTGTAGGTCGGATATACCTTATTTGGTTTCCCAAAGGCTAGAGACTCAACTGCCGACGGCACTGAATCTCTCTTTACCGTATGTAGCATCACCATCTCAGTGGAACTGCGAACGATACTCGACCTATCTGTCTCTCCACCCATGATCCCTATTAGGTGCTGAAGCTGGGCTGCTAAGTAATAAAGCCATGGGTTCGGTAGGGCCAATCCCCCCTCATCTTTAGGACGCTGTAGGTGCTCAAGTTTGATTCTGGGAGGGCGATTCTTCCAAATTAACAGACGGAAGAGGGAGTTTACCATTCTGAATGTTTTCAAGGGGACCACCACTGGAGAATTGTGAAGTATATACAATAGCTGGGGCATGAGAATCATCTTAATCAGATTCACCCTACCCGCTATCGATAAACACAGTGAGGTCCAAGTCTTAATCCGGTCTCGGAATTTCTGCAATATTGGGGATATATTCAATTTCCCATACTCTCTCACCATCTGTGTCACTTGAACCCCCAGATACCTAAAGGATGTAGACAGGGGTATGGAGTTGTTAGTGGGAGGCTTTCCCCCTTCATCTAGTAACATTAAGGAGGATTTTTGTCCAGTTAATCTGGAGTCCCGAGTAAGTACCAAATTTCTTTATAGTGGCCATGGTTTCCCGGAGAGAGTCTTCGACATCTCCCAGCAGAATCATAGTGTCATCCGCATAGAGCATCAGT
Organism: Lithobates septentrionalis; assembly: GCA_037952835.1. NCBI lineage: Eukaryota > Metazoa > Chordata > Amphibia > Anura > Ranidae > Lithobates > Lithobates septentrionalis. The sequence goes on from JBBDGP010001242.1 coordinate 1,012,165, forward strand.
TTCTCATGCCTGTCCCCATATCGAAAGCCAACAATACCCGGGTGATCTCTAGGGGAGACAGAGGGCACCCCTGCCGCGTACCCCTACCCAACGCAAAGGCAAGAGACATTCTGCCCGACGCTCTAATGGCTGCCTGGGGACCGCAATAAAGTAGACGGACCCAGGAGATGTATGTCTCCCCAAATCCGAACCTCTGAAGAACGCCCCATAAATACTCCCATTCGATGCTGTCGAAGGCCTTCATAGCATCCAACGAGAGCAAAGCCCTCTGTCCCTTATTGTCTGCCTGAGACTGAATGTTCAAATAAAGTCTTCTGAGATTTACTGCCGTAGATTTATTTGGCATAAACCCTGCCTGGTCTGGATGCACTATTGACGTAATGACTTTATTTAGTCTAATTGCTAGGACTTTCGCCAGTATCTTAATATCACTCTGTAACAGGGAAATGGGTCTATATGATCCAGGGTCGACAGGGTCCTTTCCAGGCTTTAGTATCAAAACAATATTGGCTGTAGACATAGAAGGGGGTAGAGTTCTATTAGCCCTGGCTGTGTTAAACACAGTCAGGAGCTTCAGAAGAAGTACTTCAGGATACTGCTTATAGATTTCCATAGGTAGCCCATCCGACCCGGGGGCTTTACAATTTGGGAATGCAGTCAACGCCAGCTGCAACTCCTCCACTGTAAGTGGATCATCCAGGGCCTTCCTATTCTCAGTGGTGATCTGCGGGAAATTAATGCCCTGTAAATATCCCATAAGTTTCTCCACTGTATACTGTCCAGTAGGAAGAAACAGGTTCTCATAAAATCCTGCCAGATCCTGTAAAATCAAATCAGGGGAACTCACTATCTTCCCTTCCTTCGTTCTAATTGCCCCTATCACCGGGGACCGCTGTTGTGAGTTTGCTATTTTAGCTAAAAGGCGACCCATGGTTTCCCCCTCCTCAAAGAAAGCTGCCTTGGAGAAGAATCTTTTCTTCTCTGCCGTGGAGGACAGAAGCCGCTCATATGCTGATTGAGCCGACCTCCATGACTCCCTGGCAGAGTCGGTGGGATCCTGAATGAATTTCCCCTCCAATTCCTGCACCATCTTTTCAAGTTCCTCTCTGTGCTCTGATGAGTTTCTCTTAACTTTTGTGATTTCTGAAATTAGTAAACACCTCAGGTGAGCTTTAAACGCCTCCCATTGAGTTAAAGGGGAATCCAGAAACTCCTGCCCAGCCAGAAATTCTTGCATGCTCCTCTCCATCTCCGCCGGGGATGTAAGGCATTGAATTTCCAGGGTGCCCTAGGCAACCCTGACAGTGGAGCCACTATCAGACTAATCACCAAATGGGAGTGGTCAGACACATTGCGTGGTTTGTATATCACCTCCGAAACGGATGGGAGCATGGCAGAGTCACAAATTGCTAGGTCAATCCTGGAAAGCGTCCCATGAGTTTTGGAGAAACAGGAAAACTGTTTCTCCAAAGGATTCCTGTGTCTCCAAACATCCACCCAGCCCACCTCATTTAGTAGTCTAAGCAATGGCGACTCCCTCGATGAGGCAGACCCCCTAACACTGGGGTGCCTGTCCATGGAGGGACTCAACCAGCAGTTGAAATCTCCAACGATCGATAATGGCAGGTCCGGCTTGCTCACCATATATGTCAGCAGTGTCCACAATACCCCCGCCGTGAACGGAGGAGGAATGTATATACATGCCAAAATACAGTGTAGCGATCCTATGCGACAGTGCAAAAAAATATATCGCCCTTCTGAGTCTATGCATGTGTCAAATTCCTGGAAATCTATGGCATTGTGCACCAACACACTCACCCCCCTAGAAAAGGAGGTGTGTGTGGAGTGATATATCTTCCCCACCCAGGAGTACCTTAAGCAGTTTTGTGTTTCCGGAGTCAAATGTGTCTCCTGGAAACACAATATGGATGGGTGAAACTTTTTCAGACAAGTGGAGATCATCATGCGTTTAAGCGGGGAACCTAGCCCCCTGATGTTCCAAGACACCATGTGAACCTTAGCCATTAGGGAACATGATATCCAGGAAGAGTAGGGTGCCAATAGAACATTATAGCAAAAACAAACTACGCATTAAATATATCACATTGAGATATTCCCCTATAGGGATATTGGGCCAATCTAATATCAGCCGGGTTTCCCCGCCACTCCAAATGTTGACTGTAGGCCATAAATTAGGCGCACCAAACATGTCATAATTAGCTGAGTACCAAGTCCAGAGTCTAATGTCCTTCAATCGAAGCCTGTGGGTGTAAAGGGTTAAACATATAAACCAAACATTTGTCCAGGCTGTCAACAGGACAAACCCAAACGATCCAACGTGGATCAAAAACTGATCAAGCATTTTGTTTCCACATTTCTCGTGAAAAAATCACATTTTTCTTGCAGCTTTACAAGATAGCTCAAAGTTCACATGGTAGTATTACGTCTCCCAGCAGAACAAAGCGCATGTTACCCCTTCCGTCCAAAAGTTTATCTGCCAGGATCAAAGCAGACGGTAGCACTGTATGCCAAAAACTAAAAAAAATTGGCAAATAAAAATGGAAAACAAAAAGGATGAGGGGGGGGTAACAAAAGGGGGCAAAAAGTGAACATAATATGAGCCTTCCAAATAGAACCAGCCGGCACATCTGATATATCCATTGATCAACATAGCAACTCACTGCAGTTATGACCATACTAATCTCCATCTTCCTCTCCACCTCTGTGGCGTAGAGCCTGCTCATTACGATCCAGCCATAGAGCAGCATCCTGAGCAGATTCAAAAAAGTGGGTTTGACGATTGGCAGTAACCCTCAACTTGGCAGGGTACAGCATGGCATAAGGAAGCTGTAATGATCGTAGACGCCTTTTCACATCAGAAAACTTGGCCAGGCGTCACTGTACCTCCGCAGAAAAGTCCGGATAGAAGGATACAAGGACTCCATTCACCAGCACATTAGCTTTCTCCCTGGCTTGTCTCAGCACAGCCTCCCTGTCTCTGTAGTGTAGAAGACGGGCCAGGATTGGTCTGGGGGGGCGCCTGGTTGTGGCGGACGACCCGGTGTGCGATGAGCCCTCTCGACGGTGAAGAACGGGCAAAAGACCTCCTTTCCAAATATCTCCTGCAGCCAACCCTCAATAAAGGTGGTGGGGTCTCTCCCCTCTGTTTTCTCCGGTAATCCCACAATGCGCACGTTATTCCGTCTCAGACGGTTTTCGATGTAATCTGCTCTGTTGTTGGTATCCTTAGCTAGCTGATGTGCTGCATGGGCCTCCCGAGCAACTGGGGGTAGTTTATCTTCAACCTCACTCACTCTGCTTTCAACTGCGGTTATACGCTCCCGGATTTTTTGCAAATCCTGTCGCAGCAAGGAAACATCTTCTCTCAATCCCCCAAACTGCTCCTTGAGAGTGTTTACAGAGGCTGTGCAGACATGCACCGCTCTTAAAATCTCAGCCAAAGTTGGCTGCTCAGCTTCCTCAGCGTCATGATATAGCCTCTTAGACAGCAGTGTGATATCTTTAAGGTGAGCATGTGCTCTTAAGGATTCAGAGACACACTACATATATATGTTTTTCATACAAGATATTGATGCAGGCGTATATATACATATATTGTTTCAGAAACTATGAGTTAGCTGTGTCCTTTTTCGGATTTTCGTATAGATGCATCTTTACATTTGGTATTGTGCCATCAGTCCGCATGAGCTCCCAATATAAATATTTGATTGTTTTTATTGGATAACGGTGAGTACGGTACATTGACTGGGTGATGCTGTGGACTTATGCCCCCCTCATCCTTAATATATGTTTTTTACTATCTATGATATACATTGCAGACACCGTTATCATTTTTCTTTCTTGGATGGCTTATTAACTACAAAAACACACATCCCTCCCTACGGGTGATCTGGCAACTTCTCTGGACTATAGAGGCAGTGTACTCTGAGGGTTCCCCCTCCCCTCCTCTCCTCTTACCCGACACCCCGGACCCTGTGGTTTCCCCGGAACTCACATTGAGGTATGGAGTTGACGTAGGGGTGGTGCCTGTGTTAGTTTGGGGATTTTTTTTTTTCTGTTTTGACGGATGATGGAGTCATGGTTGTGCAAGCTATAGAGCTACTAATATGTATAAATACAAATGTTATGTGTTATTTCTATTTAATTATTCATTCTTTGTTTTTTCTTTATACATCCAAGGTTGATCTTATCATGTGTATTGTTATTGAATAATCAAATATCCTCATCCATTTTCCTGATGAAGCCTTCCTGGCGAAACATGTTGAAACTTGTGGACGTGGCTACGTTTAGATCTATGTGATTACAGTTTTTCCCTTCATTTGTCAATATTTGGTAATGGATGTTCACCTTTGACTATGAATGTAAACTGTTTTCACTTTTCATTGTCTTTTTTTAAATTGTTTCAATAAATACGGTATTTATATAATTTTTAATTAATAGTGTTTTTCATATATTGGGTGTACCTCTAAAGTCCCACATTCTACATATTTTTTCTATCTTTAGGGATGTTGGTACAAAAAACTTTCAGTATCTTTTGAAAACTGATCTCTACCCGTTCTGCTTGTCTGTTCTGTTTATGTCTGCAGGGGTGCTCTGCATAGAGTATGTGTATTTTTCTTACATAGGCCCTGTTCACACCAGAACACGGTGTGGGAAACCAGCTTTCTGTATGCGTTTCCCACGCGGTGTTAAAAATACACTGCAGTTGTGATCTGCAGCAAGTGCTTAACAACACCCCACATTCAGGTTGTAAACACAGTGCATTTGCCTGCACCACATCACATGGTACAAAAGTACCATATGATCTGGTTGCAGTGAGTTCCCAAAAGTAGTGCATGGACTACTTTTGCTGCGGTGCAGTACGATTTGACCCCATTCAAAATGAATAGGCTCAAATAAACCCGCACTGAATCCCATGTGAACTGCAGAGGAACACACAGCGCGTTCCTGTGCGATTCCTAATGTGAACCAACCCGTAGGCTTTCTCTAGCTGCAACAAATTCCTAACACACACAAAATATTCCAATAGATTAACTGCTTTACACCCAAAACTGAGATTGTGTAAAAGATCCACTCTGTAAGCATTGCAGAATCTATTCTCCAAGTCCAGTCTCATTGGATGCCCCACTATGGAGTCCAAACTGTCCATAGGCTGGACAGGGGAAATATTTTAGGAGTTTTATGTCTTGGCGGTCCCGAAATTTCCAAAAGTACCCAGCTAAGTCATTAAAAGGTAGACCATCTGCTTCCTTAAAGGACACTCTCCTTTATAGGGATCAAATACTTTGGCAATTATCTGAACATTTTAAAGATATTATTGCTGAATGACCAAGCACATTTGAGAAATTAGACAAATAAAATGAGAATAACCAATTAAGTGAAAGAAGGATGAGAAATGGGCACTACAATTTAGGAATAGGTTGTGAAAGATGATGCAAGTCAGCAAGGAAATGGGTGAATATCAGTTCTTGGCTTTAGTGAAACTAGACAATGGCTTAGGTGAATAGACAGTGTGAGGTGGAAATATTTAGATTTTATGAGAAAAATAGGGGGAAGTACACTATAATGAAAATTGTTAACTGATCAATAAAAAAGTGAGAAGGAATCTTAGCAGATAAAAATTGCCATATTTTGGACTAATGTAAGGGATACACTTAGTGCTACAACCCTATTCAGAATTCTAACCAAGAGGCAAAAAACGCAAATAGCTTTACAGCAGATCAAACAGCATGGAAAGGAGAGTTTCCAATGTGCTAATAGTTGACCTTAAAGAAGACTTATTGCAAGCATAAAACCCTTGTTGAATATCTCAGGGGGCCCATTGATCATAGCACTTAGTCCCGTTTAAATCAATCCAGTGGTTTTGAAATCAAATTACATTTCATTTCTGTCACTGTTGGCTGTTACTCCACCCAAGGCTGAAGCCCAAATTATGGCATTGAGCCCATCCCCTCAACATTCTGTAGCACAATTAGATGAAGACCTTCATCTTAGTATGTAGCCCTGTATTCTCCTCTGCCACCTTCTTTGTACAAAAAAAAAATACAGCCCATATGACTATAGAGTCACACATACGGGCGTATACACAGTGGTAAATGACAGTCCTTTCCCTCTCTTTTCCTCCATACCAACTAAACAGCTCTACACACTATGGGGAAAAAATATTACATGTTGGTTGATGGAGGCTTCACCTTTCTGTAATTCCAAGGACATGCAAGGCTGGAGGGGTGTGAACCAGGCTGTGATTGGCAGAACCTCCCCCTAGATAGCCCATACTATGTTTTTTCACAAAAATCCTGAAGATTTGAGATCAAATACATATTTATGTGACAATTTAAAACATTTACTTTATAATTATTATGTATTTTTCCGTTGTTTCCAAGGCTGTTTTTTTTTAACATGTGACCGGCAGCAGAGGACTAGAAGCTCTTCTAGCAGATGTTTCCCTGCAGATTGGCTGCAAAAGTGCTGAGTCACATGACAGCTGTATATTGATTAGGAAAACAGATACTTTTAATATTTTTTTTAAATAAATACACTGTCATTACCCATATGCATAAGGAAAGGGTGATGTAAATGAAAAAGTGTTTGTTTGGTATCACTTTAAACAGAATTCGCTAGTTAAACCGGCTTCTGTCGAAAAGGACCTGGCTAAAAGAAAATGAAAAATGAACTACAAGAGTGCTTACCAGTGCCCTCACAGCTCATTGAGAAATACAGTTTACTACTACAACTTCTACATTAAAGGATAGTTAAAGGTTTGTGTTTTTTTTAACATACACGTCATACTTACCTCCTCTGTGCAATTGGTTTTGCACAGAGTGGCCCCGATCCTCCTCTTCTGGGGTCCCTCAGTGACACTCCTGGCTCCTCCTTTTTTTGAGTGCCCTGTTGGAAAGTCGCCCTCCCTCAGGGCACTCGTGCGAGCGAGCTCCCATTTCCTGCTGCTGTGTCTATTGACACAGACAGCAGGACTCGGCCCCGCCCCCGGCTCCCGTGTCATTGGATTTAATTGACAGCAGCGGGAGCCAATGGCTGTGCTGCTATCAATCTATCCAATCAGGACCCGAGACACTTGCTGGAAAGAACGGTTCAGGTAAGTAAAAGGCGGGCTCTGGGGGGCAGCTGCATCACAGGAGGTTTTTCACCTTAATGCATATAATGCATTAAGGTGAAAAACTCTGAGGGTTTACAACCCCTATAAAGCTGAATCTTGTCCTGAAGAATACCCAAGTCCTCAAGTGTACATAGTTCTCGTTTTTGGAGTATCCCACCTACTTCCCTCAACCCCATCCAAGATCTCTAAAAATAAAAACAACCACCTGAGACTGGTGATTGAAGAAACGTGTGAATGAGCCTGTGTGCCTGGCTGCAGGGCAAAGCCTGTAGGGAAGAGTTGGACAGTAATCCTCTTGCTCCTACAGGAGTAGCACTACAATTCTATCTGGCAGTTAGGGATGAGCCGAACACCCCCCGGTTCGGTTCGCACCAGAACCTGCGAACGGACCGAAAGTTCGCACAAACGTTAGAACCCCATTGACGTCTATGGGACTCGAACGTTCGAAATCAAAAGTGCTCATTTTAAAGGCTAATTTGCATGGTATTGTCCTAAAAAGGGTTTGGGGACCCGGGTCCTACCCCAGGGGACATGTATCAATGCAAAAAAAACTTTTAAAAACGGCCGTTTTTTCGGGAGCAGTGATTATAATGATGCTTAAAGTAAAAAAAAAAAAGTGAAATATTCCTTTAAATATCGTACCTGGGGGGGTGTCTATAGTATGCCTGTAAAGTGACGCGTGTTTCCCGTGTTTAGAACAGTCCCTGCACCAAATGTCATTTTTAAAGGAAAAAATCTCATTTAAAACTGCTTGCGGGTTTAATGTAATGTCGGGTCATGGCAATATGGATGAAAATCGGTGAGACAAACGGCATGGGTACCCCCCAGTCCATTACCAGGCCCTTTGGGTCTTGTATGGATATTAAGGGGAACCCCGCACCCAAATTAAAATAAGGAAAGGTGTGGGGCCACCAGGCCCTATATACTCTGAACAGCAGTATGCAGGCGGTGCAAACAAGACAGGGACTGTAGGTTTGTTGTTAAGTAGAATCTGTTTGTAATTTTGAACGGGTACATTTTTAACGTGTTTAGCTCCAGCCAAAAAATCTTTTTTAAGCTTTTTGGAAAACATAGGGAAGGGTTATCCCCCCCTGTGACATTTGTTTTGCTGTCTTTCCTCCTCTTCAGAAGATTTCACCTCACTTTTTGTCCCAATGAAAAATGTTTTTTGAAAATTTGGGTTTTTTTGTGGAACAAGGATTGGAAAGGAGAATTTTTTTCCCATATTAACTCTTACAGGACAGAATTTCCCTTCCTAGGGGTAGATTTCATCTCACTTCCTGTTGTCTCCTTCCGTTTGCAAGTAGTAGTCGTTTGTAAGTTAGATGTTTGAAAGTAGGGTCCTGCCCTATATACTCAGCAGAAATTTGGGCCTTAGGTGTTGCTGTGGCCACAACACTGTAAGCCCTCACAGGGCCCTGCTGTGAAATATTAGATCAAGAATTGTAATTACATGCCCCTGTTGAACAGGAGCTGAAAAATTAGGCCTTAGGCACTGGTGCTGGTGCCACAACACTGCAACCCCTCACAGACACTCTAGTTGGAACGCAGGAACGAGCCCTGCTGCAAAGTATTGCATCAAAAATTGTAATTACACGCCCCTGTTAGACAGGGGCAGAAAAATTGGGCCTTAGGCACTGGTGCTGGTGCCACAACACTGCAACCCCTCACAGACACTCTAGTTGGAACGCAGGAACGAGCCCTGCTGCAAAGTATTGCATCAAAAATTGTAATTACACGCCCCTATTAGACAGGGGCAGAAAAATTGGGCCTTAGGCACTGGTGCTGGTGCCACAACACTGCAACCCCTCACAGACACTCTAGTTGGAATGCAGGAACGAGCCCTGCTGCAAAGTATTACATCAAAAACTGTAATTACACGCCCCTGTTAAACAGGGGATGAAAAATTGTGCCGTAGGGACTGGTGGTGGCGCCCAGAACCAAAAATGTTCTTACAAGCTATCAGCGTGATGATTGAGGAGGAAGAGGATAATTACTCAGGGATAGTCACTCAGCATCAGCATAGGCAGTCTTTGAAGGGATCTGAGATTTCAAAAAAAATTATTCGGTTACATCAGCATCAGGTGCTTGGTAGCTGGTGGTGATCCAAGACTGATTCATTTTTATGAAGGTCAGTCGATCGACCGAGTCGGTGGACAGACGCACCCTGTGATCGGTTACCACGCCTCCAGCAGCACTGAATGTGCGTTCCGAAAGAACGCTGGATGCAGGACAGGCCAGTAGCTCAATTGCATACTGTGCAAGCTCTGGCCAGTGATCCATCCTCAAGACCCAGTAACCCAGAGGATTTTCGGTGGGAAAGGTGTCCAAGTCTGATCTTGCCCCTAGGTATTCCTGCACCATGTAAAACAGACGCTGGCGATGGTTGCTGGAACCGATCATACCTTGGGGCTGCGGACCAAAAAATTGTCTGAACGCATCGGTCAGACGGCCACCTTCTCCACCGCTCCTTCTTTGACTGACCGAAGCCTCAGCAACACGTTGTCCAGAAACAGGAACAAAAGTAGTGAGCAAACCCTGCGAGCCACTTACGGATGAATGCCTAACAAAATGGTGAGTAATTAATCTTAGGTGGAGACCAGCTGCAAACACTCAGTCACGTTTCATAATCGTGCAAAGTGGTAAAAATAAAACAATGTGTCTGCGCTAGAAAAAAATCAAATCAATCAAAAGTGCAGCAATAATAAACATAAACAACATAGGTATTAACAAATAGTACACTTGAGTGAAAATACCCCTAAGTGCTAAAGTATAAAGTGCACAGTGCTATATAAAACACACAATGTGAGTGATCAATCAAAGAACATATAGATATTGGATCAAATGAAATATAAAGGGATATAACTACTGGTGAATGAAATAAAGTCCAAAACAGTATATATCCAGAAATATAAGAGTGCCCAGAAAAAACATAGTCCGAAGATTTAGTGAAATTCGCATATCCTTCCTTCCAAAAGTGTGTCACCAAGAAACATGCTGTAGTGTCTTCCAGCCACCCCCACAGGTATATATGCTCACCTTCCTGTGTGTGACACAGTGATTAAACTATGTCAAACAAAGCTTTGGAGCCACTCCTGTGCTCTTTTGGAACCAGCTGTGCAGACCTCCAATGCTTTTTTTTCCTGCTTTACCTGTTAGATTCACAAAGTAGCTTGTATCTGCATTGGATGGATCGAACCTTCAGATACTTTGGATCTCTTCAAAGTATACTACTCAGTTTACCCTCCCTCTCTGGGAACGCGTTGCACAGACCTTTCTGCAAGGCCTCCCGAAGATGTTTCATCCTCTGCTCCCTCTGCGATGGCAAGATAAGGTCCGCAACCTTACCCTTGTAACGTGGATCAAGGAGGGTTGCCAGCCAGTATTGGTCCTTCTCCTTGATACCACGAATACGAGGATCCTTAGGCAGGCTTTGCATGATCAGGGAGGCCATGCAGCGTAGGTTTGCTGAGGCATTCGGTCCAGAGTCCTCTGGGTCACTAAGGACGACAGCGGCCGCAGCCACCTCCTCCCAGCCACGTACAAGTCCATGTGTTTCTTGGGACTGATCCCTTAAAGACTGCTGCTGATGCTGAGTGCCAGGCTCCACCTCCATACTGACACAATCTTCCTCCTCCTCCTCCTCCTCCTCCTCGTCCTCTTCCTGTGTGATCGGCGGGCACGCAGGAACACTGTCTGGATAAAGGGGTACTTGAGAGCTAAGGAAGTCCTCCTCTTCCTGCCTCTGTTCTGCCTCAAGTGCCCTGTCCATTATTCCATGCAGCGTGTGCTCCAACAGGTGGACAAGGGGGACAGTGTCACTGATGCATGCACTGTCACTGCTCACCATCCTTGTGGCCTCCTCGAATGGTGACAGGACAGTGCATGCATCCCTGATCATGGCCCACTGGCGTGGGGAAAAAAAACCAAGCTCCCCTGACCCTGTCCTGGTGCCATAGTCGCACAGGTACTCATTGATGGCCCTCTGCTGCGTGTGCAGCCGCTGCAGCATGGCCAACGTTGAGTTCCACCTGGTGGGCATGTCACAGATTAGGCGGTTCTTGGGCAGGTTAAACTCCTTTTGGAGGTCCGTCAGCCGAGCACTGGCATTATATGACCGGCGGAAATGCACACAGACTTTCCTGGCCTGCCTCAGGACATCCTGTAAGCCCGGGTACCTGCCCAAGAACCGCAGCACCACCAAGTTAAGGACGTGAGCCAAACAGGGCACATGGGTCATTTGTCCCTGTCGGAGGGCAGAGAGGAGGTTGGTGCCATTGTCGCAAACCACCATTCCTGCCTTAAGTTGGCGTGGCGTCAACCACCTCTGAACCTGCCCCTGCAGAGCTGACAGAACCTCTGCCCCAGTGTGGCTCCTGTCCCCCAAGCACACCAGCTCAAGCACCGCATGGCATCTTTTGGCCTGCGTACTTGCGTAGCCCCTTGAACGACTACGGAGCACCGTAGGAGGGGGTGGAGGAGAGAGGTGTGTCACAATCATTAGCATTTTGGAGGCGTGGTGGCGGAACAACCTCCAACACTACTGCACCTTGTCCTGCATCCTTCCCAGCTGCCAGCAGAGTCACCCAATGCGCCGTGAAACTTAGGTAACGTCCCTGTCCATGCCTGCTGGACCATGAGTCAGCGGTAATATGCACCTTACCGCTGACCGCCCTGTCCAGCGAGGCATGGACATTGCCTTCCACATGCCGGTAGAGAGCCGGAATCGCCTTCCGTGAGAAAAAGTGGCGTTTGGGTACCTGCCACTGAGGAACCGCACATTCCACAAACTCACGGAAGGGGGCAGAGTCTACCAACTGAAAAGGCAGCAGTTGAAGTGCTAGCAATTTTGCCAAGCTAGCATTCAACCGCTGGGCATGTGGATGGCTGGGAGCAAACTTCTTTCGGCGGTGCAGCAGCTGGGGCAGGGAAATTTGCCTGGTACAATCTGACGTCGGTGTACCAAAAGCAGATTGCCCACAAGTACTTGGCTGTGACACACCTAATTCTACACCTTCATTCCTCTCACTGCAGGTCTCAGAGAGGACTGGAGGTCTAGTGGGGTTGGAAATCTCAGCTGATGAGGAGCAAGGAGAGATCCTCTTTGTTCTTTGGTGTGGGTCTTTTGGATACGCTTGCCAACGAACTGCATGGCAGGTCAATATATGTCTGGTCAAGCATGTGGTACCCAAGCGGGAGATGTTTTGGCCACGTGAGATACGCTTGAGACATATGTTGCAAATAGCAGCGGTGCGATCTGATGCACTCATCTCAAAAAAGGCCCACACCAAAGAACTTTTTGAATAACGCGCAGAGACTGCAGCGCCCTGCACATGTGGAGCTTTGGGGTGTGATGCAGTCAATGTGCTGCCCTTAGGCTGGCCCCTGGAGGGCATCCTGCCTCGTTGGTGATGTGCCGCCTCCTCCTCCTCCTCCTCCTTCTCCTCTCTCCTATCAGGCACCCACGTTGAGTCAGTGACCTCATCATCCCCTCCCTCCTCATCACTGGAGCAAACCTGGCAGTATGCTGCAGCAGGGGGAGCATGACTGCCAGATTGCTGTCCTTCTTGGGCACCCCCTCTGTCCGTGCTCATGTTACTGCCTTCATCGAGCTCAGTATCATCATCAGAGCCTTCCAAACGCTGGGCATCCTCCTGGAGCATGTACCCAACACTGTGGTCAAACAGTTCGAGGGACTCCTCAGGAGGACATGGTGGAGCTAGGGAAGGAGTCACTGATGACATTGAGCCGAGGGAAGAGGCCGCTGCTTTGCCAGACAAAGCACCCTGGGCATGGGTGAGAGAGGATGAGGAGGATGAGGACGGCTTGGTCATCCACTCGACCAAGTCTGTGTTGCGGCTCAACACGGCCAGCTGCCGAAAAAAAGGCCAAGCGTGTCCCATGGCCACGTGCTGATGAAGATGCACCGTCTCCACGACCAGCACTAGACACAGAGCCTGCTTGCCCTCTCTTATTGGCTTGTGACTGTCTGCCTCTCCTTCTTGGCCTTCCAGACATACTAATGGCCTGTAGCTGCACTAAGCTGGGATATATATATATATATATATGTATGTACTGATACTGCAGCTAGCAAAATCAACTGCTTGCCTGTAGTATGAGAACACCACCAACCTTCTACAGGTAGCTTTAGCTGAACACTGTGAGGTGGACGCACCCCACTAACTTGTAGGTTTAGCTGAACACTGTGAGCAGGACACACTGCACTAACTGTAAATAGTCTAGCTGCCTGACCGTGGTACTAATAGGATCAAAAGAACACCAGTAATTTTCTTCAGGTAGCTTTATATAGTGTAACAAGACAAGCCTGCCTGTCAGTAGGAAGATAACAGGAACGGATCTAGCTGAACACTGTGAGCAGGACGCACTGTACTAAATGTAAATAGTCTAGCTGCCTGACCGTGGTACTAATAGGATCAAAAGAACACCAGTAATTTTCTTTAGGTAGCTGTTAATACTGTAACAAGACAAGCCTGCCTGTCAGTAGGAAGATAACAGGAACGGATCTAGCTGAATACTGTGAGCAGGACGCACTGTACTAAATGTAAATAGTCTAGCTGCCTGACCGTGGTACTAATAGGATCCAAAGAACACCAGTAATTTTCTTTAGGTAGCTGTTAATACTGTAACAAGACAAGCCTGCCTGTCAGTAGGAAGATAACAGGAATGGATCTAGCTGAACACTGTGAGCAGGACGCACTGTACTAAATGTAAATAGTCTAGCTGCCTGACCGTGGTACTAATAGGATCAAAAGAACACCAGTAATTTTCTTTAGGTAGCTGTTAATACTGTAACCAGACAAGCCTGCCTGTCAGTAGGAAGATAACAGGAACGGATCTAGCTGAACACTGTGAGCAGGACGCACTGCACTAAATGTAAATAGTCTAGAAGATAACAGGAACGGATGTAGCTGAACACTGTGAGCAGGACGCACTGTACTAAATGTATATAGTCTAGCTGCCTGACCGTGGTACTAATAGGATCAAAAGAACACCAGTAATTTTCTTTAGGTAGCTGTTAATACTGTAACAAGACAAGCCTGCCTGTCAGTAGGAAGATAACAGGAACGGATCTAGCTGAACACTGTGAGCAGGACGCACTGCACTAAATGTAAATAGTCTAGAAGATAACAGGAACGGATCTAGCTAAACTGAATACAGTGTATATATATATATGCAACACCTGGGATGCATATATATACACAATACACTGTAAGTGCAGCTAACTGACTGACTGTTCTGCCTAATCTATCTAACTCAAATCAAATGACACTGTCTCTCTCTCTGTCTATCTCTTTCAACGCCGGAACACACACTACACAGGGCCGCCGTGCAGGCGGCCTTATATAGTGTGGGGCGTGTACTAAATCCCCTGAGCCATAATTGGCCAAAGCCTCCTTGGCTTTGGCCAATTACGGCTCTCTGTTCAGGCGGCGCTGTGATTGGCCAAGCATGCGGGTCATAGTGCATGCTTGGCCAATCATCAGCAAGCAATGCACTGCGATGCCGCAGTGAATTATGGGCCGTGACGCGCCACACGAATTTGGCGCGAACAGCCCATATCGTTCGCAATTCGGCGAACGACCGAACAGCCGATGTTCGAGTCGAACATGGGTTCGACTCGAACACGAAGCTCATCCCTACTCTTGATGGATTTTGCTTCTAATACCCTTGTGGAGGCTTCCATTTGTGGATGGACATTTTATGGTTACACAACCTGGTCACATTGCTATAATCTTTTTATATGGACTATAAACTGAAGGACCTATAAATAAATGGTTGTGGAACAAATTATTTGAGTTTCCATTATTTCTTATGGGGAATTTCGCTTTGATATACAAGTGCTTTGGATTACAAGCATGTTTCAGGAACGCATTATGCTCGCAATCCAAGGTTTTACTGTATATTACACAAAACAGACAGATGCAATCAATATGTACCTGGGGAGGTTGATTTACTAAAGGCAAGTATGCTGTACACTGCAAGTGCATTTGCTCTAGATCTGAGGTGAAGATCTGAAAAGAGGGGAAGCACTGCTGATTCCTATCATCCAATCATGTACAAGCAAAGATGCTGTTTTTTGTTTTCCTTGCGTGTGTTTGGGTATTCTTTGCAAAGTGAAGCTTTACCTCCATTTACTAAGATCTGGTGCAAGCGCACTTGCAGTGCACAGTATATTTGCCTTTATTAAATCGGCCCCATGATATGCATTGTAAATGTGTGTCTGAATATTTTTATTTTTGTTAGTCCAGGAAGCTGGTAAATTCTGAACTTCTGTCAATTTTTCAACTTGCTAAACAGATTTAACAAAATTGCTTTCAATGTTATATTTATGGAGTAAATAAGAGAAGATCATTGTTCGGGTTTGTTAGAAGATTTTGAGTTAATTAATATTTTAAGTGATAAAAGTTTCTGAAAAATATATGAAACACATGAATGTTATATGTAATTAGTGATGGTCTCTGAAGGTTACAGTACGGAGGACAGAGAGAAATGATTTTGCTGTATAGATACATCTATTCTGAGCTACTATGTCAGGACAATGGGTGGCGTTATGCTACTTATCTTTAGACTATAACCATTTAAAGCATATATGCAAATATGGGTGTTACTAGGATATGCTGACATAACATTATGAAACAATATAAGAATTGGGTAGAGTTAGGGTAGTTAGGAATGGAAGAGAGGTGAAAGGGAGATGGGAAGTAACCTACGCTTTGGAGAATGTAACGTCAGAAGTCTCCTCCTCCTCCTGAGGCCATCACCATTACCATATGTTACCAGATGTCTTGTCTTCGCTTATCTTTCTGAACAATAAACAACCTTTCTGAAAGCATCGTATGAAGGAAGGATTCTTCAATTTCTACTAAGAAACAAATTCCTAAAAGTAAGTTGGAAATGCGGCCTATTAGCATTCTTGTGCATAATTGCTCAAGGCACATGGGAGGTGAAATGGCAAGGGCAACCAATTTTCTTGTGTTGAGACACAAAGTACAAAATGTACACGTACAGGCTCATTCACCATGGCAAAGAGCAAAATACAGCAATCTATAGTAACAGAGGAGGACTAGAACGTTTGGCCTAGAGGGCAAACACGTCCAGCTAATCCTTTTATGGTAGGACCAGTTTTCTGAGAGCTGAAGAAAGGTCACAAAAAGTGAGTCATGGGCAAACACAACCATCTCATACTTTTATAGTAGGACCAGTTTTCTGAGAGCTGAAAAAAGGGCGTCACAAAAAGTGAGTTATGGGCAAACACAACCATCTCATACTTTTATGGTAGGACCAGTTTTCTGAGAGCTGAAGAAAGGGCGTCACAAAAAGTGAGTTATGGGCAAACACAACCATCTCATACTTTTATGGTAGGACCAGTTTTCTGAGAGCTGAAGAAAGGGCGTCACAAAAAGTGAGTTATGGGCAAACACAACCATCTCATACTTTTATGGTAGGACCAGTTTTCTGAGAGCTGAAGAAAGGTCACAAAAAGTGAGTCATGGGCAAACACAACCATCTCATACTTTTATGGTAGGACCAGTTTTCTGAGAGCTGAAGAAAGGGCGTCACAAAAAGTGAGTCGTGGAATTGCTAGAAATGGTGGGTGCTGTTTTATGCATCTGATTTTATTGTGAACCAACCTTTTAGAATATATAATAAAAAATGGCTATTGTAAAGAATGCATTGTAAACGAAGTACTGTGGGAACTGAATAAGGGTACTGCTGCTTTGTGAAAATGATACTGATTCCCCTAAAGAAAATATTATGCCATTATCCCAAATAATCCCTATTAGTCAGCTTCCGCTAACAAATGAGTACCACACATTTCACAGTTTTGTCATAGCAATCAGAAAAACTGCTAGACTGTGGCAAGCAAAGTATGCAACAGAAAATAGTGTTTCTCCAAGCAGAACACCTATACAGAACTGAGCAAAACGATTAAAGGAGAGGTACAAGTCCCTCCGGACTTAAGCCGCCTCCCCCTTCTCTCTGTTTACATCTACACAGGAGGAGAAAGTCTGAGGGACACAGCGCTGTGCATATTCCGCGATGTTCTGAGGTCTGTACAGTGTATTGTCATGCAGATGGACATGTGCAGGGGGGGCCGCTATGGGAGGGGAGAGGGGGGTCTACTAGCACACGTACTGAGGGGGGTCTATACTGATAGAGGAGGGTCTGCACTGAGGGGCTCTATACTGGTAAAGGAGGGTCTGCACTGGAGGGGGTCTGCACTGGAGGGGGGGGGTCTGCACTGGAGGGGGGGTCTATACTGGTAGAGCAAGGTCTGCACTGAGGGGGATCTATACTGATAGAGGAGGGTCTGCACTGAGGGGGTGTCGTCTATATTGATAGAGGGGGGGTCTGCATTGAGGAGGTGTCTATACTGATAGAGGAGGGTCTGCATTGGGGGGGTCTATACTGATAGGGGAGGGTCTGCACTAATGGAGGGGGGTCTGCAGTGAAGGGGGGTCTGCACTGAGGGGGGTCTGTACTGATGGACGAGGTCTGCACTGAGGGGTGTCTAAACTGATGGAGGGGGTGTGCACTGAGGGGGATCTATACTAATGGAGGGGTGTCTATACTGCGGGGGGGGGTCTGTAATTAGTGGGGGGGTCTATACTGAGGAAGAGGGGTCTGTACTTAGTGAAGTGGGTCTGTACTGAGGGAGGGGGATCTATACTGTGGGAGGGGGATGTGTACTTGGTGGGGGGGTCTATACTGAGAGAGGGGGGGTCTGTACTGAGGGGGGTTATAGTTGGTGGTGGGGGGGTGACACCAACCCTAGTGACGCCACTCACAGGAGTGCAGTTTAGTTTTCTACTCCAGTGACCCGTTTTCAGCAGAGTGGGCTGAAGTCCGCCCTCTGCTGATGTCACAGACTTGGTCCAGGCTTCGCGTCATCACGACCTTGGAGTCGGGATCCACCCAGATCCCTGTACGGCATCTGGCTCAGCCTCTCAGAGAGCCGCTGAAAGGCTGAGCCGGCTGAGCTGGCTGTTCCCACCCCCTCCACAGCCCAGCGCTCCAGTGAGCAAGGAGAGGGTAGAGTAGAGAGCTGACAGTCACAAGCTCTCTGCTCAGGGAGCTGTGAGAACCAAGCAATCGGCAGTGTTCCATCGCTCGGTTCTCAGTGTAGAGTCGCCGGGGGAGCGATGCTGCATCCACCTAGGTAAGTATGAATTTAAAAAAAAAAAACATGCACACTTCTCTTTTAAAGTGATTATAAATGCTTGATTCTTTACATGTAATTAACATGTAGTACTTGCCTGCCCTGTGCAATGGTTATGCACAGTGCAGCTCCAGTCCTCCTCTTCTTGGGTCCCCCGCTCCTGGCTCCTCCCCCCACCAAGTGCCCCCATAGCAAGCCGCTTGCTTTGGTGCATTGGCGCATGCTCACTCATGAGCCATGCTCTTTGTGTTCATTGGCTCCTCTTCACCGGCTGTGATTGACAGCAGCAGGAGCCAATAACTTCCGTTGCTGTTTCTGATCCAATGAGGAAGGAGAGAGCTAAGATCGTTAGATCGAGATCAGTCTCAGGTAAGTAAAAAAGGGCCAAGAGGGGGGGGGGAGAGAGCTGCAGGCAGGAGGTCTTTTACCTTAATGCAGAGACTGCAAAACCTTCTACCTTTAGAATCAATTTAAAGGGTTCAGACCTGCGATCACAGTGAATGACAAAGTAAAGCTTTTCAGCACCAACTTCATTTGAATTCAGGGGTCTCAAACTCAAATTACCTGAGGGCCACAGAAACAAGTTTTCATATCCCATGGGGGCTGCACGCAAACTTTCAAACTTCAAAAACAACAATACTGGTGTCAGCGGACGCATTATTAACCCCCAGCACTGGTGTCAGCGGACGCACTATTAACCCCCAGCACTGGTGTCAGTGGACGCATTATTAACCCCCAGCACTGGTTTCAGTGGACGCATTATTAACCCCCAGCACTGGTGTCAGTGGACGCATTACTAACCCCCAGCACTGGTGTCAGTGGACGCATTATTAACCCCCAGCACTGATGTCTGTGGATGCATTATTAACCCCCAGCACTGGTGTCAGCGGACGCACTATTAACTCCCAGCACTGGTGTCAGCGGACGCACTATTAACCCCCAGCACTGGTGTCAGTGGACGCATTATTAACCCCCAGCACTGGTGTCAGTGGACGCATTATTAACCCCCAGCACTGGTGTCAGCGGACGCACTATTAACTCCCAGCACTGGTGTCAGTGAACACATTATTAACTCCCAGCACTGGTGTCAGTGAACACATTATTAACTCCCAGCACTGGTGTCAGTGAACACATTATTAACTCCCAGCACTGGTGTCAGTGAACACATTATTAACTCCCAGCACTGGTGTCAGTGAACACATTATTAACCTCCAGCACTGGTGTCAGCGGATGCACTACTAACTCCCAGCACTGGTGTCAGTGAACACATTATTAACCTCCAGCACTGGTGTCAGCGGATGCACTACTAACTCCCAGCACTGGTGTCAGCGGACGCACTATTAACCCCAGCATTACCCCCCTACACCCTACAAATACCCCCCTACACTCCACAAATACCCCCTCTTCACAAATCTCACTCAGCCTCAGTGTGATGGCTCTTAACTCTCCTCCTGGCAGTCAGCTGGTGGCCTGATCTTCTGCCTCCCGAGTCCTCTCCTCCTGTCCTGGCTCAACCAAGGGCACCCTGAGAACGCCACGATCTCCCGCCCTTAGGTGACATCAGGACCCTGAATCCGGCGCTCTGGTCTATCATCAGTGCCTAGGTGGGCGGGGCAATGGGCGGACCCTCCCTCCGCTCTGTTATCTCTCTGCTCTCCTGTGCGGTGTCTGTATCCAGCTGGGCTGCAGCAGCATGCGGTAAAAAGGACACAGGAGACGGAGAGATAAAGCTCTTCAGCGCCGCGCAGCACCCCCCCTTCTGCGGTGCCCCCCCCCCCATCTGCCTGCGGGTCATTTGTAACTGGTTTGGCCCAGGGCCGGTACTTTGAGACCCAAGGAGTAAGACCTCTTCAAGGCACTATATCACAGGTCTGAACAGGGTGCAGGTAGCTATATACGTTCAGTTGCTGTCACTGACTACAGGTACTTCTCACATTCATGTCTGAATGAGGGGAACACCTCCACTCAGGTCCTCCAGCTCAACACATCTTATTGTAACTGGCTTGATGCCTCAGTCCTCCTGTCTTCAATAACCAATCCAGCTTTTAGTGGTCTGTTGCTTTGGCTTTGGGTCACTGTACTTTTCACTTCTGCTTTGCCCTTAAGAATTGACAAAATATCAACCAATCAAGTTTCATTTTTTTTTTTTTTTTTTTTAAAGGAAGCTTAAAATCTGCTTTAAATGCTTAACTTTTGCTCCATTTTCTTCTGCTCATTTACACTGCCTGATTAAATAGGCCAAAAAGTGTTCCTACTATTGTACAGCATTTTTGTTTCTACTAGCTCTGTGTCTGTGTGGATGAAAGCCATATGCCCCGTACATACGATCGGATTTTCCGACAACAAAACCGTGGATTTTTTTCCGAAGGACTTTTTCTCTGTCTGTCCTTGTGGATATTTACTATTATAAATATATTGGTAAAATAAAAATGGACTGGTCATTTTCACAATCACCACATATTGGAATTATTTGCATGGGACCTTTCAAATTTATATCATCTATACAGTGGAACCTTGGGTTAACAAGTAATGCGGTTAATGAGCGTTTTGGAAGACGAGCAACTTTTTTTTTTTTCAAATTCTGACTTGGTTTGCGAGTGTTGTCTCGCAAAACGAGCAGAATTCAAGCTAATGGGGTGTGCAGTACCGCATTTGGCCAGAGGTGCGGGGGCGCCGGTGACACTCGGAACGGTTCAGAGCTGTTCGGAAATACTCAGAAACACTCGGAGTTCAACCTAGCTGTCCCCGAGTATTTCCGAGGCTCTCCGGTGCCCCCCTACTTCTGGCCACATGCGTTATTGCATGCAATAGAAGTCAATGCGGAACAAATTATCTTCGTTTCCATTGACTTCTATGGGGAAAATCGCTTTGATATGCGAGTGCTTTGGATTACAAGCATTCTCCTGGAACGGATTATGCTCGTAATCCAAAGTTCCACTGTATATAGATGACATTGTATAAATGACATTGTTACAGTCTCACCAGGAGACCAATATGTTAACCAACACTTTTGTAAAAGTATGATCTGCATTATCTTGATGTGGGTAGATTCACATTTATGAGAGTCTTTTCACATTTTCACAATAGCTAATACCTTTTTAAGGCAAAATACCAAAGGAATTATTCATTCAAAATGTGTAACCTAGTAGCTACTGTGAATTAGCATTAAAAATCAGTGCATTTTTACACCACTCCATACAAAAGATGTTTCAGTTATGGTGCCTTTTATATTTCCATCCGTAGTCAGGCTTGCTTTACAGTTGTATTTTATTCCTGCTGTATTCTTAAATTTGGTAAAATCCAACAGGGTGAGTGAAAGCCCCTTGTAGTGACTAAGCTAGGTGGACAGGCGTGAGAACTCTATTGCAGAAACCTGGAGTATGGGGGTAAAAGAAGTTGGGTGCTCTATCTCACTAGCATCTTCTAACATTTTATACTGTATATCGGCTTAGATCTGGATTTGTTTTCTTTTGTGCTTTTTTTATTGCCGGGAAATTACTCAAATATGTAAAGGTTTCATATGTATTTTTACTTATCATGATCAGGTCCAAAAACCGAATGCCACTTCTCCTGCTCACCACCAGTTCATTCATTTCAGGTACTTATATAGCACCGTCAATTTACGCAGCGCTTTACATATTTATTATACATTCACATCAGTCCCTGCCCTCAAGGAGCTTACAATCTAAGGTCTCTAACTCGCATTCATACATACACGGGCCAATTTCGACAGGAGCCATTGAACCTGCCAGCATGTCTTTAGAGTGTGGGAGGAACCGGAGTACCTTGAGGAAACCCAAGCAGGCACAGGGAGAACATACAAAATCTAGGCAGGTAGTGTTATGGTTGAGATTTGAACCAGTGACCCTAATGCTGCTAGGCAGAAGTAATGTCGTGGAAATTCCACTATACACTGCGCATAATCCATGTCTCCTGCGCTAATAGAGTGCCCTTTCAGCTTCTTGGTATAATGTATCTTAGTAAACCCCTGTTTCCCGTATCTTCCCAAGTAAACAGACATGACCTCCATCCTTACATCCTTAGCTCCACAGCCCGATTTGTTTCTCCAGAGACTGTGTTCTGTTTATTTAGAGAACTTAACAATAGTGCTTGATGGTTTCACAATCGTCCAATCAAGCAAGGGCATTCCTTCAAACAGGAGGAGTTATACAAATCTCAACCAATGAACAATGACTAGGGGAGTCTATGGGTGTGCATATTGCCCCCTGAGGAAGATAAGGAAAACCCCTTGTATCGACACGCGTTGGGGAAGGAGACAGGATGCAATGCTAGGCAGAGGACCTGCCGGGAATGATCAACACATCACCCCGTTATCGGTCGGCTTATCCCGCTAATTCACACTGTTTTAGAGTGGCACCCTGACGCGCCAGGCTATTGTGAGTACCCTGTGTGGGATTTATTGTGTTTTATAAATAAATGATTTTACATACTACACAATGAAGTCATCCTCTATCTATTAATATACCGAGGCACAAGTGGCATTCCACTGATGCACTGAGGCATAAGTGAGACCAATCCAGGATTCCGGATACACTGCTGAACCCTTAAGTGGTTCTAAAGCGTGCATTGACCAAGCTTAACAGCAAGGTCACACGCCCTGAGGTGAGCGGCTAATACCTAGGGGGGAGCACCTGAGTGTGAATACAGCACCTTATTATTGGATCAGTTTCACAGCATCCACTGAATCGCATGGATTATTTTGGAGCACATATAGACTGATATTTTGAATATTGCACAGCACATTGCAGCACTTTTTATTTTTTAAATACAGTATATATTCATTATATATTTATATATTTTTATTATCTATTCTCTATTATCTAATCTATATATATATATAATATTTTTTTTTTCAAGGATTCTGATTGCTTTTTTATATTTTTATGGATGTTATATTTACATATAAATATATTTCTCACATGAATGAACATTGTCACTTTTTTTGCAATATTGCATGTTTGTTTATGGACTGCACGAATATCACTTTATTGTTGTTGGTTTATAGCACAATATTTTTTACTATTTAGATTTATATTTTGATAGCGCAGCGTATTATATGTTTGATTTGATTACCCCTGCATGATTTATGAGACACGTGCAACGCTAGCAGCTGATTCAAAATAGAAGTACTGGTTTTAGAGATCTCATTGGTCTCATAGTTAGTGGTGGCTCACAGGACGTTACATTATTTATGTCACCACCCGTGTTCACTGATGCGTTTCGTCTCTCCAACAGGGCAAAGATACCATTTGATAACAACCCGAGGGAGGGCCGAAACACGTCAGCTGACCGCAGGTGGTGACATAATTTACGGCCGGTGAGATGCAAGTTGAAGCGAACTTCCGGTTCTGCATTTTGCTTGCATTTTCTTCATACACAAGTGAGTATAAGTGCTTTTAACTTTGTCAATAATTTTAATAAATGGAATTACGCTATTTGGATCTCTTTTTCCATCCTCTTTATGTTTGCCTATAAGTAAAAATACTGCATTATGGCATACCACTGGGGAACATAACCAGCAAGGAGGACTACAAGTTCCAGTATATCCACGACAATATAAAGCACTTGTGACTCTTATAATATAGGGATCCACACAGTCGGTGAGTGAGCGGAGAGGTTGAAGAGGAGCACGATTTGCACTTTTTTTAAAGACACAGCCCTTGGCACTTTAAAAATGTGCACAATTGATCATCACATTCTGCATATATAAAGATACAAGGATATGGACTAATTTTATGAATGGCATTTGTTTATTTATGTATCTATCACTTCTTTATTTCACATAATTTCACATTATTCGTTTTTTTCAATTGTTTATTGCAAAATTAATTTTGTTTATTGCAAATGTATTTATCACGAGTACACAAGTGAGAATTTGTTTTTATGTAACACCTACTGTATGTATGTAATTTAAGGGTACAATACCTTAATAGAGCAGCAGCCGGTTATTTGGTTAATTCACATTGGTTAAAATCCTAAGAGCAGGAACATATAATTAGTCCTATTGTCTAAAACTTGTCTAAAACCTTTTAACTGAAGCCAGAGGTACAGTGTGTGCAGGAGCCTGGCATTGCAGGCTCCCGTGAAAAAAAAAAGAAGAGTAATAGTCCCCTTCCCTCAATTCTTTTAGGCCTCCAACCTTGTGGTGCATAAATGGGAGATTATGCAAAATGATTCTGCATGTTCTTTAGAAAATGGATCTGGAAATGCATAAAGTTTAGAGTTGAAAAGTAAATTCATGTAGGATTAGGTGTGGGTTTTGAGTGAGCAGACCATTGCTAAGATGTAATTTTGGTGGGACCCTGCTATAGTACCTAGGGGTCAATTTCCTGGCTAAGTGCTGGATTTATTGTCCAGTGTATAATGTCTATGTCTGGACCACCTAAGGTACTTTTCAGCTCTTGTAGTGAGACTTTAAAGCAGTGCATGTAGGGTCTATTTAACATTTTTTGTGTGTTTTTTTTATGTATACTGTATATACTTGAGTATAAGTCGAGTTTTTCAGCACTTTTTTTGTGCTGAAAGTGCCCCCTCGACTTATACTGGAGTCAAGCACTTTTCTGCAGCAAAAAATTTCATTTTCCAAACCGACTTTGGGGCCCCGTATCTCAGGGCCACTTAGTGCTAGGAACCCCAAATTTGGTGTACAAACCCAGGGGAACTGGCACCACAACATATTCAAAGATGGAGTTCCTAGCACCAAGTGGCCCCGAGATACGGGGCCCCAAAGCCAGTTCAGGAAATGTCATTCTCTGCTACAGAAAAGTGCTTGACATTTTCTGAACCGATTTTTGGGGCCCTGTATCTCGGGGCCACTTGGTGCTAGAAACCCCAGCTTGAATATTTTATGGTGCTAGTTCCACTGGGTTTGCACACCAAATTTGGGATCCTTAGCACTAAGTGGCCCCAAGATACGGGGCCCCAAATTCGGTCAACTGTGTCCATCTGCAGCAATGTCATTTTGGGACCCTTTGGGTTCAGAGACCCCAAATTTTGGCTGCAGCTAGGGGGCATCTGGGAACCCTTAACTACTGAGTTTAAAGTTCGGGGGACCTATGGCTGCAAATAGGCACAGTGAGGCATGCAAATGGGCACAGTGAGGCTGCAAATGGGCATTGTTGACCCTCTTTTCCACTTACAGTAGCTGTGCATTTCTCACCCTCGTCTTATACTCGGGTCAATAAGTTTTTCCCATTTTTTTGTGGTAAATTAGGGCCTCGACTTATACTCGGAACGACTTATACTCGAGTATATACGGTAATTACTTTTTTGTTATATTTATAATTTAAAGCTAGTGTTGTTGCCCTTTACAGTGTTGATTATTTTCTGTGATGCACCCCAAAAAACAATCTACATTTGTCAGGTTTCTTCTGAGTTGGTAGACTTATCCTCTCTTACCATGGGATTTGGTGAATGGTAATGACACACTCCAGCATTTAAAGGGTAAATAACAGCTACACCAAATATGCAGGAATTCTCATTGCATTCTTTGTAGTGAGGGAGGGTGTCAGCATCGGGTTTCAATAAAAATTGTGCTAAGAAATTCCACGGCAATTCACAAGTAGGACGCCTTCAGCTGAGCAGTGAGCACCAAATTGAGGTAAGGAAGCCATTCTAAAACAACACCAAAGGATTTTTTTTTAGAATCTGAAATGCATCAGTCCACTGTAGAAATTGCACTTGTTATATTGTTTACAATTTTGCAACATTTATCTTCAAGTGGTAACTGGTGCATCTGTAATGATGGATTGTGATTTATTTATTTTTTTATGCAGATAAATGTATTATTAGAGGCATTTTTGTATGCCTTTTATATTGCCTACATTACATTAGACCTAACCAGATGTACAGGGTATTTTTTTTCTTCTGTTCACAATTTCATTCAATATTTTTGGTGTAATTTTTGCAAAATAACACTTTTCTCAGTTTGACTAAATTGCCTCTAGAAAAAACATTTTTGTATATTTTTTTTGTTAAAGAGGAAGTAAACTCAGCCACTCAAATGCTCCTTTTTAATAAATCCAGCTTTCTATAACATTCTGCATTATTCTTCCCCTCCAAGAATGTTTCTTCCTTTTTTTGCAATTGATTTGTAATTCCTACTTCCTGGTTACAGCCAGCGCCATTGTTTCATCACATTTGGCAACCTGCCAGAATGTGTAAGGGAAGTAACGTTTCGCCACTGCCATCTTGCTACACCCCGCACTCTTCCATAGTAAGGATACACTGAGAAGGGGGAAAGTGGACATTTTGTTAAACCCACCGGAGTTTTGCATTATACACGTATTTTTAACAGTAAACTGAGGTTATATCGTGAAATACAGTACTCAGAACTCCGTA
This sequence comes from Lithobates septentrionalis, assembly GCA_037952835.1. NCBI lineage: Eukaryota > Metazoa > Chordata > Amphibia > Anura > Ranidae > Lithobates > Lithobates septentrionalis. Next base: position 1,038,846 of record JBBDGP010001242.1, read on the forward strand.
TGAATGTTTAGATGTTGAATTTAAAAAGCAGCGAACTTCTGTCACATTAGCCAACTTGTGAGATGAGCAGGCTTGCGGCTGCTTTAAAAATTCAACATCTAAACATACATACGGAGTTCTAAGTACTGTATTTCACGATAAGTGTAAAATGCAAAACTCCGGTGGGTGTAACAATATGTCCGCTTTCCTCCTTCTCAGTGTATCCTTACTATGGAGGAGTGCGGGGTGTAGAAAGATGGTGGCGACGGAACGTCACTTCCGTTACATTTTGCCAGAATGTGTCAGAATGTGTAACAGTTTTGTTACTTAGTGTAAGACTACAACACTGCATAGAAGGCTTACAGCAGAAGTCTTTTAGACTTAGACCCCTTTCACACCGAGGGAGTTTTGCAGGCGCTATAGCGTTAAAAATAGCGCCTGCAATCTGCCCTCAAACAGCTGCTCCATTATTTGCAGTGTGAAAGCCCGAGGGCTTTCACACTGGAGCACTGCGCTGGCAGGACGTCAGGAAAAGTCCTGCCAGCAGCTTCTTTGGAGCGGTGAAGGAGCGGTGCGTTTACCGCTCCTCCAACGCTGCTCCCCATTGAAATCAATGGGGCAGCGCTGGGATACCGCCGGCAAAACGCTGCTATTGCGGCGCATTGCGGGCGGTTTTAACCCTTTTTTGGCCGCTAGCGGGGGTAAAAGTGCCCCACTAGAGGCCGAAATGCGCCGCTAATCCGACAGTAAAACGCCGCGTTTTGCCGCCGACGCTATGGGTGGCCCGGTGTGAAAGGGCTTTTAGGCTACTTTCACACTGAGGCGTTGGCGGTAAAGCGCCGCTATTTTTATCTGCACTTTACCGTCATTTTTGCCCGCTAGTGGGTAGCTTTTAACCCCCACTAGCGGCCAAAAAGGGTTAAAACGGCCCGCAAAGCGCCGATGTTCATTGATTTCAATGGGCAGGGGCGCTTTAGGAGCAGTGTATACACCACTCCTACAGTGCTGCAAAGATGCTGCTTGCAGGAATTTTTTTTACAGCGCACCGCTCCAGTGTGAAAGCACTTGGGCTTTCACATTGGAGTGAGAGAAGAGGCTCTTTACAGGACCTATATTTAGCACTATAGCGCCTGTAAAGCGTCTCCAGTGTGAAAGCAGCCTTAGGCTGTCACTTCTGGGTATTTAGCAATGGAGAATCAGCTCTTTCAACTATTTTTCTTTAAATCTCTGACGTGGTCGTCGTGGTTAGGATTTGAACCGGCGCCTCTTTTTACTGCTAGGCGAGAGTGCTACCCACTACACCACTGTGCCGCCCGCACTTTCCCTCAGCGCTCATGAACCTATTATAGTAAAAGGTCACAGACCATTAAGCTGCTACTATTAAATAAATCTAAATGTAATTGATATGCTTTAAGGCCGCTTTCACAATGGGGCGGTGGGTGCGTCGGTGGTAAAGCGCCACTACTTTTAGCGGCGCTTTTCCGTCAATTCCGCTACGCTATTCACCCGCTAGCGGGGCACTTTTACCCCCCACTAGCGGCCGAGAAAGGGTTAAAACCACTTGCAAAGTGCTGCTGCAGCAGCGCTTTGCCCGGCAGTATAGCCGCGCTGCCCATTGATTTCAATGGGTAGGAGCGGTATACACACCGCTCCTTCACCTCTCCAAAGATGCTGCTAGCAGGACTTTTTTTTAGCGTCCTGCCAGCGCACCGCTCCAGTGTGAAGCATATCAATTACAATTTTTTAACAATACTGCATCCTGTGTGACCTTGTTGTTACACTGTAACCTTTATGAATACCGACACTGATAGAACCTGATGTACCAACATTGTGGTTTATTTACTAAAGATGGAGAGTGCAAAATAAGTCTCACTTCTGCAGAGAAACCAATCCGCCTCTAACCTCAGCTTCTTCAATTAAGCTTTGGCAATAAAACCTGGAAGCTGATTGGTTTCTATGCAGAAGTGAGCCTGATTTTGCACTCTCCACCTTTAGTAAATAAATCCCATAATGTGAGAGTTTACATTGATTAAGTAAAGGTATGTGTTGTGACAGGGCTGCACATTTTCAGTGTTGGAAGCGGTATATGTCACACAGGGTTCTCAGTGATACAGGTCGAGCAGCTTCAGGATGTCCATTCTGAGTGGAGAAACTGGTTTTGCAGGTTTTCTCCAGGAATGGTAATTCCTGGATTGTGTTCTGGAGTCTGGAGACTTTGAAGAGTTTTGTGAGGAATGGAGCCTCTAACACTGTGTCCACATCTTACTGGAGATCAGTAACCTGATTGTGCAGTAACCTGTAATTGTGCAGGTGTTCACAGCCTTGAGGTGCAGTCTGTGGTTCAGGACTCCTTCCCCTGGAGACAAGCTGCTGCAGGAGGAGTGTGTGCATGAAGAGACACTGGGAGAGTGTCTTCGGAGAGGCTATCTAATATGATCAGACTGTCACCCACCAGTGGAGCTTGAGGGGTCGCAGGGCTTGCAATGGCAACTCCACCTATGCTCCTGGGGGCCCATGTGGCCTCCCTGTTGCATTAGGTTTTACACCAGATATTGGCAATCCATCAATTGCGATCTATCCCTCGATCATGGGCAGGCGATTGGTAGATCGCTTCCCTTCCTGGCTGACCCCTGGAACCTGGACAAGGGGACAACAGGGGCAGAATTTGCTGGAACCTTTCCCCTCTATTTTCCTCCTGCAGCAGCTGAAAGGGGTCTTCTCTTCCTCCCTCCACATTCAGCTGCTGCAGGAGAAAAATATAGGGGAGTGGTTGCAGTAAATGCCGCCCCCGCCGCGCCTCCTGTTCAGATTCCCCTTCCTTCTCTTGTCCATGCCCTGAGTGATTCTCAATCTCCCTTCTCTGTCTCAAAAGTGAGACTTCAGGGGTCTAAATATTTCACCAAAGCCCCACCAACATGAAAGCTAAAAAAAAATGTAAAAAGATAAAATAATGAAACGATAATTTAAAAACTACTGACACCATCCACTGCCTCACTGACACATACCTCTGACCTACTGACACCAACCACTGCGCTGCTGACACCATCCACTGCCTTACTGATATAGTTCTCTACCCTACCTGCAAAGTCCACTACTCTACTGACACCATCCACTGCACTACTGACACCATCCACTGCACTACTGACACTGTCCACTGCGCTACTGACACCGTCCACTGCACTACTGACACTGTCCACTGCACTACTGACACCGTCCACTGCTCTGCTGACACAGTTCTATACCCTGCTGACCCCACCCACTGCGCTACTGACACCATCCACTGCTCTACTGACATCAACCTTTGCCCAACTGACATGTCGACTGCTGTACTGACACCATCCACTGCACTACTGACACCATCCACTGCTCTACTGACTGACAATATCCACTGCCCTACTGACACCAACCTTTGCCCTACTGACATGTCAACTGCTGTACTAACACTGTCCACTGCCCTACTGACACCATCCACTGCCCTACTGTCACAGTCCACACACTATCCACTGCCTTATTGACACTGTCCACTGTTCTGTTGACTGACACTGTCCACTTTTATGGTAGGCTAAGATTATATTTTTACAGTGACATTTATTTTATTATACTTTTCTAGATTTTCTTTACTATTTACTTAGGCCTTGCCAGTTAATTTATTTTTTACAAAAAGGGTGCCAAACCACGATGATCTTTGATCTCTTTCAGGTTGTTCAGGTAGATCTTTGACTCTCAAAGGTTGCCTACCAGGCTGTACACTGTGTTGCTGGGGAATAGCGCTTGCTATATCACCCTGTGTAGATAATTCAGTAAACTCAGAGGGCCGGGGCTGGTTGGGCAGGGGCCCACGCAGGTCCATCCCAGGCCCTCTGAGTTTCTGGTTTTACCTACACAGGGTAATGGGGGAAGCCCTTTCTCCCAGTGGAACACTCTCTGCTCAGTCCAGTACAGCCCCTACCTCCAAGCTCTGCTCAAATGTGCACGTGCACGCAAGGTGGGGGCAGGCAGGGCGCACCCTGAACTCCTGGGTAAAAGCAGTGGGCTGACTTGTATGTGGATCTGGAATTCAGAAGACCCACCCCGGGTGGTAGTGGGAAGTAGTAGAGGAACCCCTGGTTGTAGTGGGTATACCCCTGGTAATAATAGGGGAACCCCAGGTCACCCTTTGCATCAGGGCCCACAAGCATCAAGCTACGCCTTTGCTGTAATCTGAAGGGGTACTAAGAGACTGTGGGTAATTGGACAGGAACCTCTGCAGCCCAAGTTTTTTTTTTTTTTTTTAATAATCAGGATTTTATTTTGTAAAAGAAAACACATAACAAGACATGTCCAACAGTCTATGTAAAGGTAAGAACTCCGACCTCGCAGGGTCTCTATATACATAACTAAGTCAATTAAACCGGTTGAACAGGGATACATTTCACAAGAGCAAAAGTTTTGGGTCTCGTGTAAAATAACCCAATGGTGTGTACCGGTTGGGGAATTATTTGGAGGTACAGGGAAAGTAGAGTCTAGGATAGCTGTGGAGACACGAGATGTTAGTAGAGTGTTAGCCTGTCGTGTCATGGGCAGCATAGTCACCAGCAATGAGCTGGGAGGTGGGCCGTCTACCAAAATGGTTTGAGTATGCGGTCCCCCGGCCTGCGACCAGGGCAGAGGGGGGGGGCACAATGGCCTCCATCAAACCACCCCCTGCCCCCCACACGCCGACGGCACCGAAAAAATAATGGTGTGTACTTCTAACGGATCCACCAGTGCCCCTTTAACTTCAGGGGGCTATCCCGTGAGCATGGAGGTTTTGTGTGATTATATCTACCAACAGCGGGTCAGTTATTTCCCCAACCGGTAACAAAATAGTAATGAAACGTTCAACTTTTGGAGAGTATAGAGAAGAAGAGAGACAAAAGAAAAGGAAAGGGGGACAGGGAAAAAAGAGGGGGAATAGGGGAGGGAGCGATCTAAGCGTACCTGTGATCCAGGAGGAAGGTTCGTCTATGTCCACATCGAGCGCACCGCGTCATGACCATTTCCTCCATTCGGCCGAACTCAGTTTTTGTAACTCGTCAGTAAGTTGGATCTCAGCCCTCTAGGGTCCCGTTGGCCTACGGGTTTTGAGGGAAGGGTCTGCTAGCTCTAGTAGGGCAGTATCCAAGCTGGAGGGAACCCAGTTTGGGTCGGAAACAAATTCAATCCAGGGTGCCCAGATCATAGAGCACCGTTCTTGTGAACCTCGGCAGGTCGCTATCCAGTCCTCAGCCTCTTGCACCGCATTTACCCCATTAATCCACTGTTCCCGGGTAGGGACACTGGATTTTTTCCAGTAAATTGGGAGCAGGAGCCTTGCTGTGTTTAATAATGATCCTTCAAAATATCTAAATGGTGAACCAATTGCATATAAAGAAGAAAACTCGTGGCGCTATTACAACATAATACAATGAAAATTATGTGATAAAAGAAGATGATGAAAAAAATGTCCACGTTAAAATACTAAGTTCAAAACAATGTGATGAAAACTCAAAACACCAAGTGACTTTTTAAAGTGGTTGATGCAAACACAATGTCCATAAAAAAATGTCCATGTAATCAATGGTTAATTGCAAGTGTCTTCTTAATTTCTTCCACCACACCAGAGTGTTCAGTGAACCCACTCCCTTAAGAAATGCTCTTACCGACTCCAAATGCCTGCCTTGCTGCGTTTAGCAGCAAGGCAGGTATTTGATAAGTGAAGTTGGGGGTATATGCAGAAGAAAGTGCTTTGGAGAGAGAGAGGAACTTCCGTCCCTGTTATGTTTTTTATTTGGTCTCCTATGTCTTCTCAGAAGGGTTTGGTTCCCACCATATGTGGATAAGTGTACCTCGGTGTCCGCAGCCGCGCCAGCATTGTTCTGACATAGTTGGATAGATACGGGCTAAGTCTGCCGGTACCCGATACCAGCGAGACATTATCTTAAAGTTAGTTTCTTGAGTTTTGGAATCTATAGAGGATGAGTGGGTTAGGTAATATAAGTGATTTAATTGTGTATCTGTGAGTTCCTGTCGTTCTCCCACCGCCGGATGTAAGCGGGTTTAAGTTGGGGAGCAGCAGAGCCCAGAAGTTGATACAGTTCCGACACCATATGAGGGACAGGTTCTTCGTTGGTGAAGAGACGTTCATATAGGGTGGGGGCGGAAGGGTCTCTAATTGTGCGGCTATGTTTCTCAAAGAAATAATGTAACTGTCTGTTTCTCCAAAAGTTAAGTTGTGGGCCTCTGCGCCCTACTGGTAGTGCTTCATAGCTCATGAGCTTACCGTCTTTTATGAATTTACCACAGCTAGCATTTCCACCATCCACCCACTGCTCAAAAAAGCCCATCTGTTTGCCTGGGGGAAACCACTGGTACCCACCTAGCGGTGCCAGCGGGGACATGGGGGGGGGGGGGCAATTTCAGCAATGGATTAATCCTGTCCCAAACTGACAGCACCTGAGCCGTCAGTGGGGAGGTCGTCTCGGAAAGCCCCCTATATTCCCGGGGCAGCCATGGTGCATAAGCCAGGTTCCTAGCTGCCAGGCAGTTCTCCAGGATGACCCAGAGTTTCGAGTGTGTGTGGAAACACCAATTAAGTATCCTCTGAAGGACTATGGCTCGGTAATATCGTTTTATGTCCGGGATTCCCAAGCCCCCCTCCCGCTTCGGGCGCTGTAGTACTCTTAGTGCTATTCTGGGTTTGCGGGCGTTCCAAATGAAATCGGACAACATGCTAGACAAATGGTCAAAGGAGGCTCTGGGTAGGGGGATCGGTAACATCTGTAAGTAAAAAAGTATTCGGGGCAGAACATTCATTTTTATAATGTTCACGCAGCCCAACCATGTGAAGGCGGTCTGTGTCCAAAGCGAGACGTCCTCCTTGACCGTGGTCAGCAGCTGGGGATAATTAGCTGCATACAAGGTGTCGAAACGATCTGTGAGTCGCACCCCTAGGTTTTGTAAGGATGATGTGGTCCAGATGAAGGGGGAACAAAACATCATCGGCGTATGCCGAGAGCTTGTGTTCCATATTTCCGACCTGTAGTCCCTTGATGTTCTGATTGGCTCGCACAGTGCGGAGTAGTGGCTCCAGCACTAAGGCGAACAACAGGGGTGAAAGGGGACACCCCTGCCGCGTGCCGTTTCTAATGGGGAAGCGAGAAGAGAGTATCCCGTTCACTTTGACCTGTGCACATGGCGTAGAGTACAGGGCCAAAATCAACATCAACATTCGCGGGCCTAGGCCTAGTGACTCAAGTACCGCTTTCAGATAGGACCAGTCAACGCGGTCGAAAGCTTTTTCCGCGTCTGTAGATAGAATCAAATAGGGCTGCGGGTCTGGAGTAAATGAGTGAATGAGCTGGAGCGCTCTAGGGCGAGTTGTTTTTATACACAGCTGGATATAATAATGTTGTGAATCTGTGCAGAGACAGGCTCAGGGACTACAGAGCTTGGATAACCAGGAAGCTGGAAAATTTTCAGTTTTGTCGTTGTGATGCTGAAAACCCCTGTGAGGCTAACCCTGTGTGAGTTGAACCCTGGTTATATAAAAAGCCCACTCTGGTTATAAATATGCTATGATTCATGGTGAGCAATTGCCTATCCTCTGTGGCAAACACCTTTTCAAACTGGGGTAATGAACTGTCCAAATTGCTTACCTAAAACCTATATGTATTTTTTTTTGGGGGGGGGGGGTATGGTGTTTAGCCTTTGTACACAGGCATGGGCATTGCTAGGATTGTGAAAGATCTGAAACGCTCTTAGACTTAGCGCACTGCGGTGAAAAGTAGGTGTGACCACACTTAACAGTAGGAGGGGCCTAAAAGGGTGTGGTTAAATAGAACCTGGACCTACTCACTGTATACGTGGCACACATGATCCATAGTTCTTTTGCTCTGAAACGTTGCTTTAATTACTGTGTAACAAGTAACAGACACACATGAACCTCAGCAAATAATTTTTTTAAAAGGGTCTTTAAATACATGTAGCGGTACCCCCGTGAGGCCTGCTGACTGACTCCATACCCCACTGGTTACCCCGACTCTGCAGATCCTCTCTTACTTCTGACACCTTGGGTTCCATTCTGCAATAGGATGTTATCAATGAGAAACTCACACAATGTCACTGAACCACTCAGAAAGTTTACTAAAATGAATGATAGAACACAATGAACAATGTGAATAAACACAATCAGTAAATGACAGTTGGTATAATTCAATTTAGATAAGCAAACTGTTGACTGTAAAATCACCGCTGGGAGTATATGTAGACAGGTATACAATGGGATAAGTGTTCAATATCCTTCAATACCTGTATTAAACACCTTCTCACTGAGGCCTCAATACACACACCAAATTTCAGTACAATATTCTTTACATTCAATAACACAATGCAATGTCTAACATGTACTTAATGGCTCCCCCAAGGTGGTAATTCAAAGTTCAAACCACAAATAGAGTAACAGTGCCTAGTAGAAAGAAAGGATGGTAAAAGTTCTTTGTCTCCAGATATCTTCAGCTAGCCTGTAGTTTAAACTGCAGTACGGTATTTGTAATCCACAAAGAAAGGGAGAAGAAATCACTGTATAATGAATGGTATGTTGATAAATGCTTAATTGAAGAAATAAGAAACTTGTAGATTCCTCCTGATATATGTGAGTGTAATACAGTACCGACCTTACAGCGCAGGGAACAAACAAACCCCAGAGTTCAGCTGTATAATGCCTGTGAAGAAATAGATTCACCTCCGTGGAACTACAAGTCTCACCAGCAGTTTGTAAAATAACTCACTCAGCAAAACTGTGTACTTTACTGGAATGGGCAGGTGCCCTTTCACCACAATAGACCCAGAGTCTATGAGGCTCCGTCCGGACTCCCCTCCTGATGTCCCTGTCTGGTGAAAAGATGGCGCCGCTGCGCTGTACCGCAACTCCGGATGGCTGAAGTGCAGGAAGCTTCCAGATGTTCTGGTGCTGCAAACCGGACACTTCTCTCCTACATGTAAAAATCGTAATATTTTTGCTGGAAAATTACTCAGAACCCTCAAACATTATATATATTGTTTTAGCAGACACCCTAGGGAATAAAATGGTGGTCATTGCAACATTTTATGTTACACTGTATTTGCGCAGCAATTTTTCAAACGCATTTTTTGGAAAGAAACATTTTCATGAAGAAAAAAAAACACTATAAAGTTAGCCCGATTTTTTTTTTTTTTTCGTATACTATGAAAGAAGTCACTCCGAGTAAATAGATACCTAACATGTCACGTTTTACAATTGCGCACACTTGTGGAATGGCACCAAAGTCCATAGGTGATTTTTTTTCAGGTTACATGTTTAGAGTTACAGACAGAGGCGGCTCTTTAATTAGACAAATTAGGCGGTCGCGTAAGGCCTCGCGCTCACAGGGGCCTCGTGACAGCCTAATTTGCCTACTGAAGGAAGGGGAGCACTGTCGTAGCATGGGCAGCCGGTGGACCCGCGCTGTACCTGGGTCCGAAGTCCCAGCCAGCCGCGGGAGTCAGGTTACTACTGACACTGACAGTGCTGCCTGCACTGAACAGGTAGGGGGGGGGGGATCGCTGCAGCGTGGAACAATTACAGGAACCATACCCTGTATCTGTGTCCATCCAGCAGCTGAAAGCCCTGCCACCCGCGGCTGCCCCCCTTCCTGTAATTGTTCCCCGCAGCCTCATCTCTGTCAAAGTCTTGTGTCAGGCGGAGTCTTCTCTGCCCGACACATCACATAAAGTGTTGCCGATAAAGAGAACAGGACCTGCGGGCGGAGTTAGCGGGACTCGGGAGCCCTGGAAGAAGTACACGCACAGGCTGGGCGGGACTACAGGACAACAATCTCCAGCAATGTCTATGGAGGAGGAGCACATAGTATGAGGCTGGAGGTGAAAGTATGGTGTATCAGTCCCACTTGCAGTATAGGTGAGATCACATGTGTCTGGATGGCAGGAGGAGGAGCTCAGAACACACATATATCTGCAATCCGTGGTGGCTGGTATTTTGTTTGGGGGGGAGCGGCAAACAATCCACCCCCGCCTGCCCCTCTGTCCCATCATGTCGCGGATGGCACAGAGGCCCCCCCTTAGGTCGCGGTCTGCACCCCCAGGTCGGTCACGTTAGTCAGTTAGGGCCTGCACTCACCCCATCTCAAAGGCAGCGACGGCGGCTTCTCTCCAGGCTTTGAGCATCTCGTCTCTCTGTTCCCCAGCGTCTCCTCCCTCTTCTTCCTTTCGGCCAATCGGGTGATGGGTCTCATAACCCGCTTCCTGATTGGCCGGGAGAAGGATCAGTGTGAGAATACAACTGGGTGGGCTTGGAGCGCAATGCTCTGCTCCCCAAGACCATCCTTTTTTTAAGTCTATCCTCCGGGTCTAATCATGTGCTTCAAACCCCCCCTATTGGAATCCATGCATTCAGCCCTGGGTATGTAGATCAGGGTGCCGGGCACACAGATAGGGGGGCGGCGCCCCTGCGCCCCTAATGAATGGGCCACCACTGTCTGCAATCCTACAGTGGTACAACACTGCCCACATATCCTAATTATCATGTCAGCTCCTCCCCTTTTCTCCTTCTTCCTCCCCTCCTACCCTGCCCTCTATCCCGCCTCCCTCTGCCCTCCAACCCCCCTATTCCCCCTCACTTTCTCTTCTCTCCTCTCTCTATCATTCCCCCCCATATCCTCTCTCCTTCCTCCCCACGTCCTCTCTCCCCCTCCTTCTCTCTATCCTCTCCCCCCTCCCTCTCTCTCCCCTCTCCCTCCTCCCTCTCTCTATCCTCTCCCCCTCCCTCTCCCCCCTCCCTCTCTCTCTCCTCTTCCCCCCTCCTTCTCTCTCTCTCTCTCTCTCTCTCTTTCTATCCTCTCCCCCTCTCTCTAACCTCTCCCCCTCCTTCTGTCCACACTCCCTCCCCCTCTATCCTCTCTTCCTCCTTCTCTCTATCCTCTTCCCCTTCCTCTGTCCACTCTCTCCTCCCCACCTCTCTCTGTTCTCTCTCTCCTCTCTCCCTCCCTTCTCTGTCCCTGTCCTCCCCCCTCTGCTCTCTCTCCCCTGTCCTTTCTCCCCCCTCCCTCCCTGTTCTCTCTCCCCCTCCCTCTGTCCTCTCACCTCCCCTCCTGTCTTCTTTTCCTTACCTATATACTCTCTACTCCCCTTTCTCTGTCCTCTCCCCCCTCCCTCCCTCCTCCTCCGGGGGCATATATTGTGTAAAGACCACAGCCTTTTACACCGGAAGCATGGGGTCTCATGGGCACTAATAACAGCGAGGTTCAGAGGGGTGGCCAGGATACTGGGAGTTAGTTCAGCTTTTAATTTTTTGTGAAAAGGCGAACTTGCCCTTTAAGCCTTCCAAACTAACTCAGGGCATAAAAGAGGTCCTATAGGTGCTGCTTTCCTCTTACCTACCTGGTGGAACATTCAGGAGACCCGAGTCCCCAAAAACTATATTATATACAGATCTAGACCAACCAGAGGAAGTGGTAAGGCTCCAATGGTTGTTTTTGGCTTCTAACTTTGATGGATGGCCTCCTTTACCAGTAGGGTGGAGAGGGCGGGCCCAAGCTTTCTACAACAGTGGCTGGTCAAGATTTGCATAATGGAGCACCCAAGGTTTAGGGGTTCTGAGGTATGTGACCTTAAAACTGCCAACAACAGATGGGATATGGGAACCTGTGGGTGGTGTCACCGCTCCAGGCTTTACCAACCATTGTCAAGTGCTCTCTCCTCTCCCCTGCAGCCACCGCTGACTGAAACAGGGGATCATGTGACCAGACCTAATGTTAATTAGGTTTCTGGTTACAAGTGTATTGTTAGAGTAATATGAGCAGGAGCGGGGGATCTCCTCTTCTATTGTATATATAGGACTTGTATTTTGGTTCTAATAAACAGTCCATGTTCAGCAACTAAACAAGTATCGTCTTGTTTTGTGCTTGTGAGTAGTTGGAAAATCTGATATCTATATTCAGACTGGGAGGAAGCGGTATATGACGAAAGCACTCAAGCGGAGTGTGGGACGTTTCGTTACAGATGGGCTTCACTTCCTCTCTCTCTCTCTGCAGTCCTGCCAGGTAAAGGACTTCCCTCAGATTCTGACTGAGTCTCCTGTCTGTCTCTGGATGTGCTGCCCTGGCTCACTTGCTATGCTGTGTACTTCTGTGGGTTTGATAGTCTGGCTGGTTTTTGTCTCAGACTCTAACTGTGTCTGCCTTTGGAAGTGCTGCCTGAAGCTCACCTGCTGATGCTTTAAATAAAGTCAGTGGATGAAGGCAGATGGGTCTTAAAGAGACAGTGTACCTGTTTTTTGATAAGAGGTAATATGCTTTTCTGCTTATATTTTCTGCAAATTTGACTTTGCAACACCTGTTAGTGGCACAGCAGATTAGCAAAGGTAGGAGGGGGCAACGTGGGACATGGTTCTTAAAAGAGTGCCCAAGGAAAATATGCAAATTAAGGTGTTTTGCATTATTTTAGGAGCAGAAACCCTGAACGCAAACGCTTCAAAAAACATAAGACCGGCCAACGATCACAGGATGACGACACTTAACAGGTTGTCACTTTCATTAAGCATGTGGTCAATACACTCTAAAGGAGTTGTTTCCACTTGCCCTGTGAAGGGACAGAATCCAGAAAATTGGCACATGCATTTATGCCAGCATGATAGAAAATGCCTTGCCAAGCTCAGGGTGCATTTTTGCATGCAGTCTGCAGTGGCAAAGAAATGAAATTGCACAGGTTGTCTCACAAGGATGTGGTTTGTGCAAAATTCAAAGCCCTATTAAGGCGGCTATAGCAGAAAGTATGCTGCAAATATCCACGCCACAAGCGACACCCATAATGATAGAGCGTAAATCGCTCATTGATGAAGGATGGTCTTTTCCCACAATGATAGAGCATAAAGCCTCGTCAGAAGACCAATTTACAGGTAACAGGTTCTCTAAGCTTTATCCAAATAGGATAGCTGATGTATGTTTATGCACTGCACTTCCAGGGGTGGATGCTGCCTTCTAGTATCTGGGGCAGCGAGTGTTTTTGCCGTGGAGCTAGACGTCAACACGCATCAGCTGGCTGGCGTGAGCCGCGGCTGGGTTTCACCATGAAGCCCTCCTTTTTGTTCCTCTGAGTTATCCCTTGGAAGCCCCTATTTCCACTTGCTCAACGCGGGTGCTATGGAACATATTTGAGTCTGATATATCAGTGGATGAGGGGATCCGGACGGACGTGTGAAGTTGCCGCCCGTGACTGACTGTTCCCTCCTGTTTGTGCCTATTAGACCTCCATAATAGGGGTCCTACAGTTCTGGTAAGCGGCCACCCAGCCTCCCCTTTTTTCATTCCTTGACCATTCTGTGGGACCATTTGCAGAAAAGGATTTATTGGGGCTCTTCACTGGAATAATCAATTTCTATATTGAATGCACTAAGGAGGTTTTCCTCCTTTTTTTCTTTGTTCCAGCACAGGTTTATTCATATGCAGGCAGATAGAATTTATTTGAGATTCATCCGGACATTCACTATATTTTTATATTATATTTATATATTTTATTTCATTTGCTTTAATTTTATCATTCAGGTGCACATATTTCACCTTTTTTGTTTTTTGTTTTTTGTGTCTTCAGTGCTTCTTTCCTTTTTTTGGTTGCGCATCTATTACTTACTTTATCCATATTTACAAAATTGAATATTCCAGTTTTCTTTTAGATTGCAGCACCATTGCATATATACATATTTTTAAATATCTATTGCATATTTTTAGATGTTTTTATATATTGTTTTTTCATTTTTGCACCTTCTGGGGTAGTGCAGATTGTCACATTAGACATTGGATCTGAGAGCACCCGTTGCTCCAATAGGTTTCATTTCCATTGAAGTACCTCATGGTAAAACTAGTTCTCCTGACAGCAACTACTTCAGACAGAAGGATGTTGAAGATTGCAACACTTTCCTGCAAGGGCCCTATGGTGTTCTTCCCTTATTTAACCATTATTCAGTTTCCAGAAAAAAACATGAAGTAGTCCGTCTGAGTTTCACACGAGAGTCACTGAGTGCACGGCAGGAAGACTTCAGTTTTCTTACACATGGTCGAGTTATTAACAGTGTACTTGGTCAAAAGAGGAAAGCATACAATCTTTTCATTTAACCATCAGGCCCTCAAGAGTCATCCACTCTTGGGTTACCAGGGTGATTAGATTGGCATGCAGGAAGCGTGCTTTTCTGCTCTGAAACAATTGCAAGCCTATTTGACTAGAGAGGTGGCAGCCTTTTGGGGCAGTTATGCCAGGATTGCTTGGAAGATGTAGGTAAGGGCTAGCTTGAAGGTCTGGTGCGGCCTTCATTTAACCTTACAAACTAAATATGCGACCAGCAAATTTGGGACCAGATATCAATTCTTTCTGGCTTTATCAGCTTTTCTTTGATTGTCAGTATCTCTTTTCATTTGTTCTCTCCCGCCCTATATTAGCTTCGGTATATCCCGTTGTGTGCTGACGTGAGGTGGGCCAGGAAAAAGGAAAATTGTTATCAAATACTTACTGTAATTTTCCTTTCCTGGCCCATCCTCATGTCAGCCCACGACTCCCTTCCTAGTGGCCTGTCGCAGGCTAAGTTATCGAACATCTTAGTTGGGGGAGGGGCTGTCTTTTATTCAGCTAGATACAGGTGGTCATGTGGGGGTCTGTAAGGGGGGGGGTTAACCATTGTGTGCTGACGTGAGGATGGGCCAGGAAAGGAAAATTACAGTAAGTATTTGGTAACAATTTTCCTTTTTGCGCATCGGATTGGAGGTAGGCGTTTGTAAACGGACACAAGTCCATTTACATCTGCCACTCCTTAGAGGTGAATGGAGGGTCCGATTGGGTTGCACTATGTGAAATGGGGTTTAAAGCTGCTTTCACACTGATGCACTGTTGTTTACCTGCAACGCGAGTGCAGCACAGCAGGGCTGTCTTATCAGTTGGGCACACCCATGAATAGGTGCAGCCACCGGCAGCCACACCTACCTGCTAAGACCTGCAGGAGGTACTGCCGTTACAAATCGCACCAGCCCTAATCACCACCGGTGAGAATGTAGCCTATTATACACTATATACAATGACAGATGTTTTACTGCATTGTAAAATGTCTGTCAGGTCAGGGACACTCGGGAAGCAATTGTTTCCTATGTGTCCCATTCACCCTGCAACACAGCATATGTCTGCACTTCAGAATGCTGCATTTTATCGCAGCACACCATTCTACAGCAATGCAATGCGTCTGACTGCTGTACATTGTCCTGAATGAAGTGTACGTTTTTTAAACTTCAAATAAAGTTCCTACAAAAAAAAGGGAGCAATGTGATGTGCTAAATCACGCACCACACTGCCCAACCACAGCCAGAAACGCAGAGCTGCTAGTGCGGTGAATCGTTCTGGCAGCTCTGCATTGTGTGTGAATACAGCCTGAAAAAGGCTGCCACTCCTCTGAAAATCAACCCACACATGGCAAAATCACCTCCTCACCACTTGTTATAACTCCCTAAGGCCCCATTCACACCTGAGCTTGGTGTTTTCAGGCAGAAAATCGCGCAATTTTACGGCGTTTTTTACCGTGATTTGCGGCGTTTTTTTACCGCGATTTGCCGCGATTTTGTGCAGGGCAAAAGGTCACCAATGTAAAAAGCAGAAAAACGCTCAAATCTGCCCGATTCGCGCGACAAAAAAGGGTCCAGAACTTGTTTGAGCTTCAGGCGTAGGGCTTCAGGCGTTTCGGAGTGGAGATGTGAACCATCTCCATAGAGAATAATTGATTTTTTCCCCTCCAGCGTTTTGTAGCTTCAGGCTTCAAGCTACAAAACGCTCAGGTGTGAATGGAGCCTAAATGCTGCATCACCCCACCACAACAACGTGCATTGCACACGGTTGCGGGGAAATTGCAGCACGGACCTATCAAATCTAATAAATGAATAATCTAATAAATCTATCAACTTTTTATACTTTAAGAACCCGTTCACATTGGGCTGATTTGACATGTCAAATCGCATGCCAAAGCGGAGCATATTGCAAGCAATGGCACTGTCTGAATCGGTGCGACCTGGACTTTGCGACACCGCATCGATTTCCAAAAGTAGTTTCTGTACTACTTTTGGGGAAGATTTCAATCGGCATCTGTGCATAAACCCACACAGATGTCTCTCAAATCATCCCCAAAATCGGGCTGAAATGCCGTTTTTTTTTTTTATAAATTCTTTATTTTCTGACAGTCATATATCACATGCCACATGAAACATTTCTTTTAAACATCATATCAACATATACAGCTTCTTTTTATCATAATATAACTACTTAGCACGTTTCCTTACAAAATAGTTCTAAATCTCTCCTGTTCCAAAGGCAAGCATATCTTTTCCCATTTCATTTCCCATAGCCCTTATACCCCCCCCCCCCCCCCCATCCCACAGATAAAGAAGAAAAGAAAAGAAGAAGAAAAAAAAAAAAAATTACCCCTCCAGGGGGGGGACCCCCCCTCCTCAGTTCCATTCGATCCTACCTAGCCCCCTTCTCCTGTTCTCTAGTTCTGTACTCTACTAGAGGGGACCAAATCCTCCGATATTTATCATCTTGTTCCTTCAGCATCATAGTCAAGTTTTCCATTTGTTGAATTTCTATAATTCTAGCCCACCACTGGAATTTAGTCGGAGGGACTGCACTCTTCCACAGAGCCGGTATGCAAGCCTTTGCGGCAGTGAGAAGGTGTTTAAGCAGGGAATTCCTATATTTTTCCACCGATAGGGGAACGTCATTTAATAAGAATGCAGCCGGATTGCTCCCAAGAGACACGCCTGTAATATCCTTAATCGTTTCCTCGACCATTTCCCAGAAGCTCTTAATTTCCTCACAATCCCAGAATATGTGTAACATCGTACCCACCCCTCTCTTACAACGCCAACATCTATCTGATACCTGTGGAAAAATTTTTTGAAGAGCTGATGGTGTTCTGTACCATCTAGTAAGGATTTTATATCCTCCCTCTTGATATCTGCTAGCAATCGATGTTTTATGTACTGATTTTAGCATTTTAGCCTTCTGTTTTTGAGTAAACGTTACTCCTAACTCTCTCTCCCAGGCTTGCATGAAGTTGAGCTCCTGTGGGGCTTCCAGGCTTGTTAATGTTTCGTAAAAATGTGATAGGGAGTGCCTCATACTTTCACCATTTAAGCAGTTCCGCTCAAAGCTAGATAGCTCCCGTATTACTGGGAATGTTTTGATTTTTGAGCGGATATACGCTCCTAGCTGCATGGACCTGAAATAGTCCAGGTCTTCTGTCACTTCTCCCTCTATCTCGCCTCGTGTCATCAGACGGCAGTCCCTAGAAAAGTCTATGAGCCTACTTTTCCCTTTATGTTTTAATACCTCATACTTCCGATCGATTAGGCCTGGTAAGAAATCCGGGACGCCCAGTACCGGGGTCATTGGGCTCGGATTTGGTGAAAGATTTGTTTTTTTAAAGATCATATAAATGGAGCGGATGGTTGCCCCTGTTAACGGATGTTTTTTCACTATAGTGGGTAATTCTGATTTTTCTATCCATGCTATTCCTTCCAATGGAATTTTAGTCGTCGCCTGTTCTAACTGTACGTGTGGCTTCCTTACGGAAGCACACCTTTCCACCACTCTCGCTAATTGTAGGGCTTCCCTGTATCGTACTGGGTCTGGAAAACCAATACCTCCTTTTCCTTTTGGGAGTACTAAAATGTTTCTCCTTACCCTTGCTGGTTTACCTGCCCAAATGAACCTCAGGAACCTTGATCTAAGGTCTTTTAAGAAGTTCGATGGGATCTTTATTGGCAATGTTTGCAACAAATAGAGGACTCTAGGCATCACGTTCATCTTTATAATGTTTGTCCTTCCAAACCAAGTAAAGGTTTCCCTGTCCCATCTCCTAAAATCTTGTTTAATTTGTCTTAACAGCGGGGCATAATTTAGTTCAAACACTCTACTAAGCTTCTTTGGGATTTTGGTCCCCAGATAACTTATATGGGAGTCTGTCCACCTAAAATTGAATTGTGATTTTATCTGGTGTATTTCAATTGTCTTCATTTCCAACCCCATGGCTTCGGACTTAGTGTAGTTTACCTTATAATTTGCTAAATCTCCAAAATTATTTATCTCACTTAGAAGGGAAGGGAGGGATATGATTGGAGAGGTTATAAAGAAGATCAAGTCGTCAGCATATGCTGCTAACTTGTGTTCCTCTCTCTCTGTCTTGATACCCCTAATATTGCAATCAGCGCGTATTTTCCTTAGGAAAGGTTCCAGTGTGAGAATAAAGATAATTGGTGATAGGGGGCATCCCTGCCGCGTTCCATTTTGTATCACAAAAGGATCCGACAGTCTGTCATTAACCTTAACCCTCACACTTGGAATTGAGTAAAGGTTTGAGAACCAGCTCAGCATTCCTTCACCCAGTCCGATATGTTGTAAAGTTGTTTCAAGGAAAATCCAATCAACCCTATCGAAAGCTTTTTCTGCGTCCGCTGAGAACAATATAAGGGGTTCCTGTCTGCTCTGTGCAGTGTATATTGCATTTATTACTCTCTGCGTGTTTTCCCTCCCTTCCCTTCCTGCCGTGAATCCCACTTGGTCTGGGTGAATCAGTGCCGGAATATGCTCTTCTAATCTTAACGCCAGAATCTTAGAGAAAATTTTTAAATCCACGTTCAGCAGCGCAATTGGCCGATAACTAGAACATTGGGATGGATCCTTTCCCTCCTTCGGAATTACTGCTATATGTGCCATCAAAGTCTCTCTAGGTATCCTCCGTCCTTCCCGTAGGGAGTTAAAAGCCGCTGTAAATCTCGGGGCCAATTTCTCAGCAAAAAGTTTATAGTACAACAGGGTATAACCATCTGGGCCCGGGGCTTTCCCTACTTTTAGGAGGTTTATTGCCTTCTTAAATTCTTCTATTGAGATTGGAACATCTAGCTCTCGTGCTACCTCCTCCGTTAACCTTGGCATTTCTGAATTACGTAGGTATTCTTTTGCCCTCTCTTGTTTATTTCTACACCTCTGTGGGGGCTGGTGACCATCCAGCTGGTAAAGACCCTCATAATATTCTCTAAAAATCTGTGCCATCTCCTGTGACGAGTTCGCCACTTCACCCCTCTGTGTTTTAATACCCGACAAATGAGGTTGTGTTGAGGCATCCTTGAGGGCCTTTGCCAGCATCCTACTTGGTTTGTTCCCGAATTCATATAGTGTCCGCCTTCCCCGTTTCAGTTTTGCTTTTGCCTGTTCAATAAGAAGAGAGTTCAGGTCCCCTCGGAGGCCACCTAGTTTCTCCTCTAGTGACTGTGACTGAGATTTTTTATGTTTTAGTTCTACTTCCCGGATTTTTTTAAGCAAGTCCTCAATCTGTACATTAAGCTTTTTTTTCCTATACGCCCCTAGTGATATCAATACTCCCCTCATCACACATTTGTGTGTTTCCCAGACACAGAATGGGGTAACTTCATTCGACTCGTTTGTCAGAAAGAAGGAATCTAGTTCCTGGCTAAGTTTTTGCTCATACTCCTTGTCTTTTAGTAGTGTTTCATTAATCTTCCAATGCCATTCCCGGCGTTCCTCCTCCCCTAAATCCAGCGTGCAATCTGTCGGAGCATGGTCTGACAAGGTAAATGATCCTATTTCCGCACTCACCAGTGATGTTATGACTGTCTGTGATATCAAGACATAATCAATACGAGTATATGTTTTATGTTTTGGCGAAAAGAACGTATAATCCCTGTCTTGGACATGGAGTGACCTCCATGTATCTATTACTTGCAAATTGCTTAATAATTTCTTAACTCTTCGTATTTTTGTCAGTGAAAGATATGATGCTCCCCTAGACGTGTCCAGGAACGGGTCTAATACGAGATTTAGGTCTCCTCCTATCACTAGAATCCCCTCCTTGTGTTGATGTATCATTTGTAGGCAGGTTTCGAGGTAACTGACCTGTTCTTCATTTGGGAGGTATAGGTTCACCAATGTGATCCTCTGTAATCCAATTTGTCCTTTTACAATTAAAAGGCGGCCCTCCTCGTCTGTGACTACCTTTATTTCCTTCCACGGGATCTGTTTTGAGACAATGATTGATACTCCATTGGTTTTGGCACTCGGAGATGCACTGTGATAAGCTATTGAGAATTTATGATTTGCAAGTTTTGGTATTCTGTCCCTTCTAAAATGTGTCTCCTGGAAGAAGCCAATCTGCGTCCCCAGCCTTCCCATTTCCGCAAGTAATCTGATCCGTTTCTCCGGAATGTTCAGTCCCTTGACATTGTATGAGGTGAATTTTATTCTAGTCATATTTTTGCGATCTATTGGAAACTACGAGGAGAGGGGCCCCCCAACCAGAACCCCAGAGAGAAGAAGAAGAGAAAAAAAAAAAAAAAAAAACACCCACCTCCCCCTACCCCCCGATCCCTTGTACCAGTTAGGGGGTACGATCCAAACGGCGCGGATCCTCGGTGCCGTTGGAAAAAAAAAAAAAAAAAAAAAAAACCCACGTTATAAACGCCTCCGACTTTCCTCCACTCGGAGGGGAGACGTCTTTTGTAGGGGAATGCCCCTGAGCACGAAAAGTTTGAGCGTATATTTATCAAAAATAGCAGTGGCACGCCCTTTGATAATAACTGAGAGTGAGATAATCAAGAAGAGTACAACAAAAGTAATACCAGGAAGAGAGAAGGGCAAAACGTGAGGGAAACCTCTTCCTTCGGCGTGTTTGTTCTCCCCAATCCTCAGGACAACGCCTTGTACAGTTATATTTACATTTCCATACTTATTTTATAATTGTTAACATATAGCCCCACCTATCCCCCCCCTCCCCCCCACCCCCCCCCCCACACCCCCATCCAACCCTTTTCATACCCCTTACTCCTAAATACCCCATGCATCCCCCCACTCCAACCCCATCCTCCCCATCCCCCTCCCCCAGTGCCCCCACCCCCCCACCATCCCCAGAAAGACGGCGTGGTGGAAGGGGGGGGGGAGAAAGGGAAAAAAAAAATTACAATTTTCTCGTGTCCTCCCCCTACTTATCTCCCTCTAATTCATAGGGGCCACTGAGTGGCCCTGTCACTTGGTGTAGGAATATTTGTGCTGACAAAAGATGTGATATTGATATCTTAGTTCCCTCCCCCCTCCCCCTCCCCCCTCCCTCCCCTCTTGCCCCTCCCCCCTCCTCCCCACTCCCCTCCCCTTACCCCCCTTTATGTACACCCAACCCACCCCCCCCTTCCCCTCTCCCCTACGTGTACCACCCCCACCTCTCCCTCCTTCCCCTCCCCCCTTTATGCCCTCCCCCTCACTTTCTTCATGTGCAACCGGTGTATCATGTGTTTCCACAAAATCCACGTGCTATATATCCATAACACAGCAATTAATTTTTTTCTTTACCACAGCACACCACAAATAAAAAAAAAAAAAGTGACATTTCATCAAATACATCATGTGCTTCTGAATACCCAAGTGCTATCCCTCCAAAACACAACAATATTTCACCCACTCCCTGTGATACACAAAAACAAAAAAAAAACAAAAAAAAGTGGGAGTAGCAGCGAGCCTTCCATTGGTATCGCTTATAATACATCACATTCCTATGGGATACCTTCCCTTAGACATGAAAAAATTAAAAAGTACAAGCAGGAAAAAAAAAAAAAAAAAAAAAATTTTTTAGGGGGGCGGAGCAAAGGGGGGGCACCTCAGGGGGGGGGGGGGGGAAGTCCTAGGAACCTTCCAACAAGTCCAGGGTAGGGAGAAATTGAGGAAAATCAAAGACAGGGTACTAAACAAGAAAAAAAACAAGTCCACCAATGAGTTATAGTTCTGCTTCCTTCTCCTAATTTCTACTCCTCTGCAGTTTCTTCTGTTGAGTATACTCTCCCACATTCTCAATAGGAATATCAATCCAGTCAGGGATCTCCACCACTTCTGAGTCTAAGAACTTAAATAAGTCCGGTAGTTGCTCTGGCACCATCAGGGCAAAGGTGTGGCCATCCTTTTTTATAATTAATGAAAATGGGTGCCCCCATCTATAAGTTGCACCTTTTGCCCGTATTTGATCCAAAAGTGGTCTCAGTAACCTTCTCCTTCTTTTCGTCTGCCAACTAAGGTCTGGGAACACCTGGACCCCCTGGCCTGTGTGTTCCAACACCCCTTTCTGCCATGCTGCTCTCATTATATCCTCTTTCACCCTGAAAAAATGAACAAGGCATAGCACATCTCTGGGGGGCCCTAGTTCCAACATAGGCCCTGCCGGACTCCTATGAACACGGTCCAACTCAATATGGGTATCAGGTGTTTTTCCTAGATATTTGTTAAAGATATCGGTTACTGTATTCCTCAACTCAGGTGATTTTATTATTTCTGGAATCCCTTTAATGCGTACATTATTTCTCCTGCTTCTATTCTCAGATTCCTCTGCTTGTAGCTGCAACATTAACAATTTTTGATGTTGTGTTTTGATCTTCCTTTCCAACAAATCTATTCGGGCGTCTGCCGAGGACTGTGATGACTCACAGCTACACAGTCTTTTATCCATTACCTCTAGCTTGGCAGTTACTTCACACATTTCTTCCCTTACCGCCACTTTTAGGTCGCTCAATAGGGCTTGTAATTCCTCTTTGGTTGGTAACGCCTGTATGAGCTTCCTAATGTCCTGTTCGCCATCAGCAGCCAGTGCAATAGTTTCCCCCCTATTAACAGAACATACCTGAGTCTCTGTAGTAGCCCTGGTCCGGGGCATGATTGGGGGGCTTACTTCAGCGGTTTCTGCCAGCTCCGTGCGGATGTTCCCGGCTGAATCGCTTATGGTAATCGGGATAGTTGGTTCCTCCGTGGCCGCTAGCTGTCTCTGGGCAGCCCGGACAGCACGCTGTGAGACGGCCCCGGCCTCCACTGACATGGCTGGCTCTATCTTTGCAGCAAGGTACTTTGTAATAGACGGGTATCTGGATGCTTCAGCCCGACCTATGCCCTTCTCTCGTCTGCGTCCCGGCATCTACTCGCCCCGGCATCTACTCGTGGTTCTCCTGGCGTCTCTCACTCAGCCCGCCAAACCCGATCTCCTGCTCGAGCGCGCCACTGCGAAGCTCCGCCTCTCACTCCGTCATGCTCAGACCGCACCTCCCTGCGTCGGTCAGTCAAACAGCCCACTCTATCTGAAATGCCGGTTTGAGCTGAACTCGCACGATTTCAAACCTGCTCTCAGTGTGAACCTGGGCTTATTCTGGGGAGCAGGTGCAAAAATTGGGGCAGGCTTGTAGGGGCCCCAGTGCATTACTTTGCCCAGGGGCCCATAATTCTATTAAGATGGCCCTGCAGCCTGTGGCTTTCCTGCAGGTTAGCTGCACTTTACCATAGACTTCTAATATATCCTGTAGGTGAGGTGCACTTTCAGAAAGCACACCAAACTTGCAGGTAATAGAAGTCTATGGCTCAGTGCAGGTAACCCGCAGGTGCACTGCGCTGCATCTGCGGATCAGTTTAAAAGCAGCCCAGTAACCACTACAGAACAGTTTTGCCCATATATACACTGTGATTTTAGTAATAAACTTACCTTTTAATAACCAGTATTCTATTCCATCCCAGAGCAGAAGGGTGCAGGCCACATCAGAGGGCTCTGCGGGCCACATGTGGCCCCCGGGCCACTGGTTGGGCACCCCTGGTATAGAGATTAGGGTAAAGCTGAACTCTAGACAAACAGCTTCACAGTTGATATATATATATATATATGGCTTTTTTTCTCAAACAATAGGTGCTGGAACTCAACCATGACTGCCCTAAACTCCTCCCCTCACACACACCCTCTAAATCAAATCTTAAAGGGGCATTAAATACCAGGATTGCATTACAGAGTGCAGAGTTCAGGTTTGTTACAATCAGAGTGCAGAGCTGTTACTTGTAAACACAGAAACCAGACTTCTGTGTTTACAAGTGATTGTGGTGAGCAGGCACCAAAGGGTCTGAGCCAGAGGTGATGGAACTGAGTTCCACCAAGTTCCACCTGAAAAAAAGCAATGAACTTGGTCACGTCCCACTCCATCTCTGATTGGACAGAGAAGGAGCAGCATCACCCATATCAGGTCACTGCCTGTTTTTGCCATATCAGGATGTTCCTTGTGCATATATCTGGTCTGATTGGCTCAGAGTACTTCCTCTCTGTGTCCCATTTTGAGTTCTGTTGTACAATGAATTACAAGAGGCTGATATCAAGATATTGGTTTGCATTTTGAAGTATGCTTTATAATGTATAATATAAACAAAACTGCATTAAATAGTGTTTTTATATAAATCTGGATTTCAACTTAAGGGTTAAGAATCAAGCCACGCATTAATTTTTTTTTTTCACGTTTTGTGGTACTGATACCCCCGGGCTGAATACTACTTTTGGCACTGGAAGGTATTGGTCTGCAAAAAAACGGACCCACAGACAACAATAGAGTACCATATATATAAAACACAAAGCGCTGTGATGCTAAATAGCTGATAATTACACATAAAACCAAGTGAGGCTGCTATCAAAAGAGAGTGTTTTCAGAGTCACTTAAAAAGAATAAATAATGATATTTGAAGCGCTTCACAATGTGCATGAAAATGAATATAAAAGTAAATATAAATAGTCAAATAAATCCAGCGGTGAGTAAAAATTCCTAAAAAATCCAACAATCAAAATAGTGTAAAACTATAAAAAATTAGTGACTATTGACTATTTATATTTACTTTTATATTCATTTTCATGCACATTGTGAAGCGCTTCAAATATCATTATTTAATAGAGTACCATACACGGTACAAGTGCGGTTGACTCATTCTCACTTTTGTACACACAGGGTGGTTGACCAACATGGAGGTTTCATCAAGGTCAGAATATCAGGAAAATTACAATGGTTTTGACCCAAGAAAGTACCTAGACCAGTTTTACGCAGTAGATGAAGAGCATAAAATGACAGAGGAGGCAATTTTCCTGTTCACCTTTCTGAAAAACGCATTTTCATCTGGTAAGTAATACTGTTGCGAGTATTGTCCCCTCGATGTCTATTCAGGTCTGAATGTAACTATAGGACTTATTTTAGTTTTGAAATGTCCCATTCATTTATTAAAAACGTAAGTTCACCTTCAGCACAAAAAATCAAATTCCTTCATAAATCATGCCTAATGCCCCGTACACACGGTCGGATTTTCCGACGGAAAATGTTCGATGGGAGCCTTTTGTCGGAAATTCCGACCGTGTGTGGGCTCCATCGGACATCAATAAACTCTGAAGGTTTCTCCGACGGAATTCCGCTCAAGCTGTCTTGCATACACACGGTCACACCAAAGTCCGACCGTCAAGAACGCGGTGACGTACAACACGTACGACGTCTCGTACTTGCTTCAGAGCATGCGTCGTTTTTGGTACGTCGGAACAGCATACAGACGAGCGGTTTTCCCGATAGTAATTAGTTCCGGCGGAAACATTTAGAACATGTTCTCTATCTAAATCCGTCTGAATTTTTGACGGAAAAGTCCAATGGGGCATACACACAGTCCGAATATACAATGAAAAGCTCCCATCTGACTTTTTCTGACGGACATTCCACTAGTGTGTATGCGGCATCATTTGTTACAGCATAATTTGTTTGTGGCAGCACAGTGGTGTAGTGGGTACCACCCTCACCTAGCAGTAACAAGGGTTGCTGGTTCGAATCCCAACCGCGACACTACCTGCCTGGAGTTTGCATGTTCTCCCTGTACCTGTGTGTGTTTCCTCCGGGTACTCCGGTTTCCTCCCACACTCCAAAGACATGCTGGTAGGTTTATTGGCTTCTGTCCAAAATTGGCCCTAGTATATGAATGTGAGTTGGGGACCTTGGATTGTGGGCTCCTTGAGGGTAGGGACTGATGTGAGTGTGCGATGTATGTGTGGAGCGCTTCGTAAATTGACAGCACTATATGGGTACCTTAAATAAATAGGGATAATTTTAGACACGCACCCACACTCTCTCAGGTTGAACTGGATGGACTGGGGTCTTTATGCAACTATGCAAAATGATCAGTCTGTAATCCTTCAGTACATCCACAATGCATACTGAAAGAAAAACCAATGGCATATGAGGAGATTAGCCAAAAACGACTGAAAATTTACAGAGCATATGTTTAAAAGTTTGTGATTTTTTTTTAAATTTGTGAAATAAAAAATGGAGTCCAATTTGGCATTTGTTTCTGTTATTGTGTATAGTCAATTTACCTGCATTTTCCCGTGCAGATTTGTCCATATTTGAATTCAGAATTTGAATTATTCTGCAGAGAATGAGTGTACCTATTTAAGATAATTGAAAAAATATATATACATGTATTGTATACATTTATTACTCTTTTTCATGTAATATTTGCAAATTATAATGTATATTTTATTCTAAACTTTCATATGTATTACTTGATTGGTATATTTTTATGTGCAATAGCAATATGTCACTTTGGTCCTAAATGGTAAGAATACTGGGTTCACAAGGAGTCAGGCAAAGCCATTTCTTATAGCATGTTCTTTTTTTGCCCATGCAAGGCAAAGTAACAGGTTATTTTGATGCTGCTGGTGATACCAGTAGCACAGCCCATCCTTTTTTATTTTTTTATTTTTTGCTCTTTCATTATTAAACTATCAGAAGATAGCTGAATAAAGCCATTGAGAACAAAAAAGGTGCTACAATGAAATCTGCCTCCTATTCTCCAAAACATAGAGAATGCAGCAGAGGCAGAGAACAAGTTATCAGCTGTCAAAATTTCAAAAACCGATATAAAAAGAATATTTTAATGGTAAATTTAACAGACCAAAAGGAACCAAATAACATAAGTTCATAGTTGGGGTTTACATGTCCTTTAAAATTGTGAGCATGTTTGATTTCTTTTTTAGGTCATGTGGAAGGCAATATTCTTATAGAGATTGGTGCTGGTCCCACCATATGTCACATTCTGTCTGCCTGTGAAAACTTCAAGAAAATATACCTTACAGATTATTTAGAAAGGAACCTGCAAGAAATAGAGAAATGGCTAAAAGGTGATAAGGAGGCCTTTGATTGGTCTCCACATCTGAAGTGTGTCTGTGACATTGAAAACCACAGGTATGTACTAAACATCTATTAATGCACACTAGTTATAGATGAGTTCACATGAGTCTGAAATTCCAAAAGAGTTGCTCATTCCATCAATTCGCTGAAAAATCAGAAAACTTGTATTTTATTAAAAGTTTTGATTTTCTCCCTACAATATTAATCAAGTGCTCTCCAATCCTATCCTGCTGCTCCCTCTTGCCTACATACATTTTTCCACATTGACAGCTGATCTGATAAATTATATAGAATATGGTACTTTAATCACTGATCTATATTATACGTTTAGGCACTTCCATTGGCTCCCCGATCGCAGCGCGATTTTGCCGCGATTGTCGCTCGACGTGAGGTCAGGCACTGATGTTGGGCAAGAAGGCCTGGCTCGCAGTCTCCACTCTAATTCATCCCAAAGGTGTTCTATCGGGTTGAGGTCAGGACTCTGTGCAGGCCAGTAAAGTTCCTCCACCCCAAAAATACACTGATAGTTGGCAGTGATGGGCAGTCATGGGCACTGGTAGGTGACACTGATGAGCAGCACTGCTAGGTGGCACTGATGAGGCATTGATTGGCACCACTGGTGGGCATTGATAAGTGGTACTCGTGGGCATTGATAGGTGGCACTGGTGGGCACAGATGAGATGGCTGTTCCTCTTCGGGACTGATGTCCCTTACACAGAAGCCGGTTATTGGCTTTTTTTTCCTCCTCATGCTGTCAGTGTGTCTTCTGTTTTCATCACGTGATCAGCTGTCATTGGCTGACAGCTGATCACGTGGTAAGGGGCCGGGATCGGCCCCTTACTCTGATCTGTGATCACCCGAGTCTCATTGCCTCCCAGCAATGTAGGTCCGCACTGTAGCCGTCGTTCCGCTATAGCGTGGACAAGAAGAGGTTAAACAGTGGGCGATCACATAAAAGTGGTCCCGACAGCGGATTCACCACGGGATCACTTTTATGGGCAGCGGGAGAGGTGCCCCCCCTCCTGCTTCTTCCCGGTCGTTTCCCCCGCTTACAGGTAGCAGGGGAAACGATCCGATCTTGTGGAGCAAGATGGCCCCCACTTGTCTCTATGCCCTTGGAGGACCGAAGCGACGTCTGACATCACTTTCGCCTAACGGCCTTAAAGGGTCAGTTTCTTTTTATTAGTAAAAAACCAGGTGAACCAATATCTGCGCTAACTAAAAAGAAAAGCAGCCAGCATAGTTTGTTGATTTCATCAAACACAAATATAAAAATCCAAAATGCAGCACTTAGGTGAAACAAATTTAAAAATATATGTGATAGTCCATAGAAGATCAATATAGGATAGAGATGACGTGGAGCCTCCACCAAACTTCAGTGTATAAAGGAAAGGCACACCACACCCACGTGCTATCAATCTGCTTACCAGAAAGATATGAAAACAAGCGATGTAATCATATGATGCAAGAGGTTAATAGTAGATCCGAATGGCACACTCCATACTTGACAGGCAGGTCATAGAAACTTTTTTTCGGTCGGTAATGACGTTGTTATGCACGCCGTTCCGCCCACCGCAAGGATTAGATGATTATGCTGGTTCTGCATTCCTGTCCTCTTGAACCGCACGGCCGCACTGCGCATGTGCGGCCGAATAAAGCTGTCTTTTACTTCCTGCTTCATTGATAGCACAGCCGCAGTGCGCATATGCGGCCGGAGCTTGTAAGTGAAAAGTTTGGTGGAGGCTTCACGTCATCTCTATCCTATATTGATCTTCTATGGACTATCACATGTATTTTTAAATTTGTTTCACCTAAGCGTTGCATTTTGGATTTTTATATTTTTCTTTTTATTAGTAAACGTAAAAACTTTTTTTTTTTTTTTTTTAAAAAGAGAGAGGTATTGTTGCGCTACTAAAAAAATACTCTTAAAAGTGTAAGTCAGCAGCCAGCATCACCAGTATGATGACCGTATACAAAATGTGATAAATAAATAAATGCAGCGCTAAGTGTCATCAAAGTGTCGTTTTCTGTGACTATACAAACGTATCACCTTTCATAGAAAATGTGTGTATTCATCCATAAAAGTGTAATAATAGTTCAAAAAGTATAAGTGAAACTAAATAAAAAAGATTGAAGCGCTTCACTGCGTGATCAGTGGAAAATAAATAAATAAATAAGTGTGTAACCCACACAAAAAATCGGCTCCTCTGCAATGAGAATGCAACTAAAATAAGTGACCACACGTGTTAAAACTAATAAATACCTATGTCACAGTATAAGTTGTTATAAATATAAATATAGTGAAATATCAAACCGGATGATTAGCCATAAATAAATACTGATTATTACCAAATGATTACAAAATAGACACACTGATGGTATAATAAATATGTGAAAAAACAAGACAACCAATTCAAATGGAGGGTAAAAAATAGTCCCAGTGTTTAAAAGTTCTAAAATTGCTTAATTGGAGTACTCGCTTGTTAATCCTGAACGATGGTCCATTCAGCTCCAACCTCATAAGATGTGGTTTTCAGTGCCAGCAATCATATATAAAGCAAATAAAGAAAGAAATTTCATTGCGCAATGCTCTGAAGATATAGTACACCAGCAAACATGCTATGAGATCCACTCACGTGCGCCCTATATTAGGAAAGGCATATGCAGATGTAATTAGCAGTCAGCCGCCAAGGACGAGAGCAGGATCGCTGCAGTACACATCCACACTGATAGACTGCACAATACGTCCTAGGCTCCTCCCACGCGTTGCGTCACCGTCACGTGACTTTCTCAAGGATACACTCGAGACATCATGGTCTCAGTCTTATAACACAATGGCATAGCGGTTGCCATGGCTACAACGTGATTCACTCGAGTCATCATCCTGCTTTCTGCATATCATCATCTGTTACTTATGGGTCTACTTTTATTATTCATACAATTAAAAGGTAATAGCAAATTACACATATAAAAAACCGCTACATAAACAAATAAATTAAAATTACACCCTGGGTATTGGCAATCATTGTTATGCGCCCTCCAGTGGTATAAACCAGTATTGCACCATTACAATTTTCATAGTAATGGTCATGAATGGCCATCTCCAGCAAGCCAGGTTCTGGTACATATCACGGGGCAACTTCATTCCACAACAAATGTCCCTATTATGATTATTTTATATATAGCGCTCCCTATGGATAAACATATATTATGGTCGAAATCTAATTATAGCGTGCTTAATCCATATTCTAGACATAAATACATATATGCATGGAGTAAACCTAAAATATATAAAATTAATTTAGAAAAAAATTAAAATAGATATAAAAATTATTTAAAATATATATGAAAAATTTCATAAAATCTAATTATATATAGAAGAGTAAAAGAAGCAAGGACTGAACTAACTACCAACCACGCCATCTTAAGATACAGTTAGAACTTATGTACTGAGAAGGTCTTTATCAGTAATTTTAAAACTGTAAAAAATTAAAAATCAGATATAAAACAATTAAGATCAAATTCAATAATCAGGCCATTTGGTTCAAGAGTACGCATCTGGAATATCCATTTTGACTCATTCTTACTGAGTTCCCTAATCTTATTGGAGCCCCTCCAATGTGGTTTGTATTTTTGGATTGCCCAGAACTTTAAGTCCCTGGGATCTCTATTATGGTACATGGCGAAATGTTTCGAGACACTATGCTTAGGGTAGCCTTTTTTGATATTTTGGATGTGTTCACTTATTCGCTTCCACATAGGCCTTTTGGTTCTACCAATATATTGGAGAGAACAGGAACATTGTAGAGCATATACCACACCTTCCGTTCTACATGATACAAAGTCCCTTATTTCAAATTCTTTTCCAGTACTTGTTGATGAGAATTTCTGGCACTTGTACCCATTTTGGTTAGTATTTTTGCAGGCATAACACCTCTTACAGGGGAAGAACCCTTTTCCCTGAAAGAAGCATAGGTCAGTTATTCTTTTAGGAGGGTTCGGTACATTTTTTGCTATTATGTCCCTTAATGTTGGGACTCGCCTATATATGAATCTAGGTTTCTCTGGGAGAATGTTACCCAGAGTAGTATCTGTTTTCAAAAGAGACCAATGTTTTTTAATAATTCTCTCCATTCTTTTATGTTGGACACTAAAATCCATAATTAGAGGTATGTCATTTGTTATATCATTTTCCTTGATTTTATCTTGGATCAGCAACTCTCTTGGGGTTTGGTTCACTTCTGTAATTTTGTCTTTGATGAATTCTTTACTATAGCCTTTGTCTTCAAACCTTTTCCCCATCCATTGAGCTTGTTTAAGATACTCATTGTTATCCGAACAATTTCTTCGTTAGCGAATAAACTGGCCTTTTGGAATGTTAATTAGCCACGGCTCATAGTGGCAGCTATTCACTGGTATATAGCTGTTCCTCTCAACCGGTTTGAAGAACGTTTTGGTACTAACAGTATTTTCCTTTAGTTCTATTTCTAGATCTAAGAACTGGGCTTTTTTCTCACTGATTTGGTATTCAAGTTTGATATTCTTTTGATTCAAATTCAGCTGTTGGAAGAATGAAACTAAACTAGATTCACCTCCTCTCCAGATAAGGATACAGTCATCAATGAATCTTTTATACAGTACCAATTCATCTGGGGTATTTGAAAAAATAGCTTCCTCCTCCCATTTAGCCATGAATACATTGGCCACGCTCGGAGCATATTTAGCTACCATTCCAATACCTGTTAGTTGTCTAAAATAATTTTCTCTATACCAGAAGTAGTTATGTTGTATTCCAAACGCCAGGCTTCTTAGAATGAATCTTTTTTGTTTGGAAATAAGGTGGCTATATTGATCCATAGCCCACTTTGATGCTTCTATTGCATCACTATGCTCAATTATTGTATACAGTGAAGCTACGTCAGCAGTTGCTATAATGTATTTCTCATTAGGATCCAAAGTCAGGGTCTCCAATATTTGTAACAGATGCTTTGTATCTCGTAGATATGCTTTGGTGCTGGGTACTAAGGGTTGTAAAAATTTGTCTACATATTCCCCCAGCCTAGCATTGATCGATTGAATCCCATTTATGATGGGTCTTCCTGGTGGTTGCTCAGCATTCTTATGAATCTTGGGGATCGTGTAAATTATAGGGACTCTGCAAGTGTCAGGTACTAGGTACTTGGATTCTTTTTTAGTTAAAATATTTTTATTTATTCCTTTCTGAAACAAATAGGACAGTTCCCGTTTATATTCTCTGGTGGGGTTACTTTTGAGTTTAATGTACGTATTGCTATCGTTTAATTGTCCCAATAGTTCCTGATGGTAGTATTCTTTTGATAATATTACAATAGCGCCCCCTTTGTCCGCTGGTCTTACTATAATGTCCTTGTTTTGTTCCAACTGTTTAATACCTTGTTGGATGTGTTGGGGTTCTGAGATTCTACTGAATTTCAATTGTTCCAGATCTTTTTATTGAACACCTCAATATGTTCATTATTTGTTGAGGGTGGATTGAATAATGAGTTGTTCCTCAGATTGCTATGCTTAATTCCTCCTGCAGGCTCCATTTCATTATTGTTTGCAGAGGGAGGCTTGGATAGCATGTATTTCTTAATATTCAATTTTCTTGTGTATTTTTGTATGTCAATATACATTTGGAATTTATCCAGATTCCTCGTTGGTGCGTATTTAAGGCCTTTGTCCAATGTAATTAATTCAGCTTGTGTGAGATCTTTTCCACTGAGGTTATAAATGCCTTCTCCTAATGTTCTCTTTTTCTTTTTAACTTTCCATCCAGCTCTGCATCCCCTTTTATGGTGTTTGGACTTCTTTCTCTGTTGTGTTGTTCTTGTTTGGGAGGGGGATCTTCATTCCTGCGCAGTTCTAAAAAAGATCTTGATTGTTCATCTTCATTATAATTTCTTAAGGGCTCATATCTATTGGTGGTATGTATAGGGCTTCTCCTTTCATCATGCCTATATTGTTCATGATCTCTAGCCCAATTCCTACTAGTATTAGGTTGATATTCTCGAGGTTCACCTGTATTATATTGGTAATCCCTTGAATCTTTCCTCTCAAATTCATGACGATGGTTAGTTGGTTCATCTCTGTATGCATATTGGTAGGTGTCTCTTGAGTCATTCCTATAATTATATTGGTACTCTCTTGGTTCAGTCCTATTTGGTTGTTGGTAGTATCCTTGTTCCCCATATTTGGGGTTCCTTCCATTTTCCCCCTGGTAATGTTGTGGCCCATTATTGGGTGATTACTATGGTCTAGGCTGGTTGTGAGGTGGCTGGTATGGTCTGTTCGGCTTCCTGTTGCCATTATTTTTCCAATAGGGTCTTCTTGGTGATTTATTTTTTGTTTTGTTCTTCCACCAAGGTTTGGGGGTTCTTGGTCCATTGTCTTCTCTATGTGTTTTGCTCTGTTCCACTTCCTGCTGTCTGTTATATCTAGGGGTTTCTGGTGTTCTTGATCTTCTCTCTGGAGTTCTAAAACCAGATTCTCTTCTGGGACTAACTATCCTCACCTCTCTATCAGGTGATGAGGCTATAGATCCTGTTTTTCCTTGTTTTACATTTATTTGCCAATTAAAAACCTGTTCCAGCTGGTAATCATTGGCATCTCTGAGATATTTCCTTTTCTTTCTTTGTTTCAATTCTATATCCTTCTGTTCTAAAACTTTATTAAGTTGTTTAGTTAATGTTGTGAATGGTACTGTATCTTTAAAAGGATCTAGTGTGATCTTACATTCAGCAATTAGCTGGTTAATCATGCTTAATTTCCTCTGTTTCCTTTTTAAAACAAAGTGTACTAGATCCAAACCCTTATGATTAAAAAATTTATACCACTCATTTGCTCCATCTTGGTCTGTCAGGCCGTCACAAATGGGGACTTCCCATCTCAATCTTCTTGGGACCATGCTATCTTTAATATATTGTTCGTGAGTAGCAATGTCCCACCATAGGCTCACCTTTTTCTCCATTAGGTGGCCAAATTTTCTAAAATTGGTGTCTAAATCTCCTTTTTCTGTGCTAGGTGCAGTTGAAAAAACATTTTCTAAATCAATCGTGCGTTTTTCAATAAAATCAAAAATATCCATCGCTGCAGCTAAATGTGAATAAACTGGACAGTCAAAGTATAGTGTATGTACAAAACCACAAAGCGCTGTGATAGTTATTTAAGATAAACTCCAAAAATCAAATAAGATATGTGAGGCTGCTATCAATAAAGAGTGCTCAGAATCTCTACAAATAAATAAATAAAAAAGATTGAAGCGCTTCACTGCGTGATCAGTGGAAAATAAATAAATAAATAGGTGTGTAACCCACACAAAAAATCAGCTCCTGTGCAATGAGAATGCAACTAAAATAAGTGACCACACGTGTTAAAACTAATAAATACCTATGTCACAGTATAAGTTGTTATAAATATAAATATAAATATAGTGAAATATCAAACCGGATGTTGTTTGCTTGCTGTTATTTTTAAAAAATCATCGCTTGTAATAATCTACAAGTCATACCCAGCACAGATCCCATATAGGGGGGCAGTGGTGCATATTATCACCCTCTTGCTACGTTAAGAGAATCGTGGGAACATGAATAAATTGCCACACAGCTAATTACATCTGGTCTGTAAAAAAATTCCCATTCGTTTATTTTTCCGTTTTTGCTTTCTATTTTGAACCGGCATCTGTCTTCCTCTGCTGACAGTCTGAGGGACTAGAATGGGCTGCAGACTGCCTATTGGCCCCACAAGTCAGCTGATGCCTTGCACCCATGCACATCATAAGTGGAACTAGCACTGTATGATCCCCAGCAAAATGGCCACCGCATTACAATACATTAGACTTCGGCAAAATGGCCGCCCATTGTCGGCCAGTATTAAACTATTTAAGGACACCTTTCTAGCCTGTACTTTTCCCCTGATGAAGTCACGTGTGGTGTGACGTCACGCGTAGGGACGGGACAGGCTGCAGATACTGTTAGAAACACACGAGCTCGCCGCTCGTCGGATCAAAACTGCTGTTCACTATTTTTAATGTGAGTACCTAATTTTCTTCTAATAAACAAGCGATTTTATACCAAACGGTGTTACACTATTGGGTCCCTTCTTGCCTTACTATTTTACATACCCCCCTGCACTGTATCTGAGGGAACCAAACCCCAGGATCCAGGACGGTGAGGGAAGCGCTGGAACCCCCAGGTGGATACCATAAAGGCTTTGTCTGGCTATATGCTTTTGCCCTATTACCCTAAGGTAAGGGGCTAATACCCACCTGTGTGTTTGCACACGAAGATGCACCAGATGTCATTCACCTTTGAGCACTCTAATTGCAATGTCTGCATGCTTGGACGTTGCTGTCACATTTATATATATATTTTTTTTCATAAAAGGACTATACTTGCAATAATCATCTCCTATTTGTAATTTATATTGTATTTGATCTTTGGTTTTTTACACTTTTTTGCACCATGTGGAGTCTAGCATACTGTCACTAAAATTGCATTATATTGCACATTGCACAATGTCACTCTTTATGGGCTGTGTGTGCACATAGCTCAAATCACTACTTACCTGCACTGCATCTAGTATTGGTTTGTTACTGATTCTGTCACTTATCTATCACGGTGATATTAATTTTATATGAATGTTTATGGAAGGTTTCTTTTGACATTTATATGTTTTTGGTTAGCACCATGCACCATTTGGAGTTCATTCTGTGTCTGATATTTATTATTTAAGCCACACCAATATATATTTAGGATTAGCGCAGCACCACCCATTTACATAAATACTGATTATTACCAAATGATTACAAAATAGACACACTGATGATATAATAAATATGTGAAAAAACAAGACAACCAATTCAAATGGAGGGTAAAAAATAGTCCCAGTGTTTAAAAGTGCTAAAATTGCTTAATTGGAGTACTCGCTTGTTAATCCTGAACGATGGTCCATTCAGCTCCAACCTCATAAGATGTGGTTTTCAGCGCCAGCAATCATATGTAAAGCAAATAAAGAAAGAAATTTCATTGAGCAATGCTCTGAAGATATGGTACACCAGCAAACATGCTATGAGATCCACTCACGTGCGCCCCATATTAGGAAAGGCATATGCAGATGTAATTAGCAGTCAGCCGCCAAGGACGAGAGCAGGATCGCTGCAGTACACATCCACACTGATAGACTGCACAACCCACGCGTTGCGTCACCGTCACGTGACTTTCTCAAGGATACGCTCGAGACATCACGGTCTCAATCTTATAACACAATGGCATAGCGGTTGCCATGGCTACAACGTGATTCACTCGAGTCATCATCCAGCTTTCTGCATATCATCATCTGTTACTTATGGGTCTACTTTTATTATTCATACAATTAAAAGGTAATAGCAAATTACACATATAAAAAACCGCTACATAAACAAATAAATTAAAATTACACCCTGGGTATTGGCAATCATTGTTATGCGCCCTCTAGTGGTCTAAACCAGTATTGCACCATTACAATTTTCATAGTAACGGTCATGAATGGCCATCTCCAGCAAGCCAGGTTCTGGTACATATCACGGTGCAACTTCATTCCACAACAAATGTCCCTATTATGATTATTTTATATATAGCGCTCCCTATGGATAAACATATATTATGGTCAAAATCTAATTATAGCGTTCTTAATCCATATTCTAGACATACATACATATATGCATGGAGTAAACCTAAAATATATAAAATTAATTTAGAAAAAAATTAAAATAGATATAAAAATTATTTAAAATATAGATGAAAAATTTCATAAAATCGAATTATATATAGAAGAGTAAAAGAAGCAAGGACTGAACTAACTACCAACCACCCCATCTTAAGATACAGTTAGAACTTATGTACTGAGAAGGTCTTTATCAATAATTTTAAAACTGTAAAAAATTAAAAATCAGATATAAAACAATTAAGATCAAATTCAATATTCAGGCCATTTGGTTCAAGAGTACGCATCTGGAATATCTATTTTGACTCATTCTTACTGAGTTCCCTAATCTTATTGGAGCCCCTCCAATGTGGTTTGTATTTTTGGATTGCCCAGAACTTTAAGTCCCTGGGATCTCTATTATGGTACATGGCGAAATGTTTCGAGACACTATGCTTAGGGTAGCCTTTTTTGATATTTTGGATGTGTTCTCTTATTCGCTTCCACATAGGCCTTTTGGTTCTACCAATATATTGGAGAGAACAGGAACATTGTAGACCTTCTCAGTACATAAGTTCTAACTGTATCTTAAGATGGCGTGGTTGGTAGTTAGTTCAGTCCTTGCTTCTTTTACTCTTCTATATATAATTAGATTTTATGACATTTTTCATATATATTTTAAATAATTTTTACATCTATTTTAATTTTTTTGTAAATTAATTTGATATATTTTAGGTTTACTCCATGCATATATGTATTTATGTCTAGAATATGGATTAAGCACGCTATAGTTAGATTTCGACCATAATATATGTTTATCCATAGGGAGCGCTATATATAAAATAATCATAATAGGGACATTTGTTGTGGAATGAAGTTGCCCCGTGATATGTACCAGAACCTGGCTTGCTGGAGATGGCCATTCATGACCGTTACTATGAAAATTGTAATGGTGCAATACTGGTTTATACCACTGGAGGGCGCATAACAATGATTGCCAATACCCAGGGTGTAATTTTAATTTATTTGTTTATGTAGCGGTTTTTTATATGTGTAATTTGCTATTACCTTTTAATTGTATGAATAATAAAAGTATTATTATTATTATTATACAGGATTTATATAGCGCCGACAGTTTACGCAGCGCTTTACAACAACATAAAAGTAGACCCATAAGTAACAAATGATGATATGCAGAAAGCAGGATGATGACTCGAGTGAATCACGTTGTAGCCATGGCAACCGCTATGGCATTGTGTTATAAGACTGAGACCATGATGTTTCGAGTGTATCCTTGAGAAAGTCACGTGACGGTGACGCAACGCGTGTGAGGAGCCTAGAACGCATTGTGCAGTCTATCAGTGTGGATGTGTACTGCAGCGATCCTACTCTCGTCCTTGGCGGCTGACTGCTAATTACATCTGCATATGCCTTTCCTAATATGGGGCACACGTGAGTGGATCTCATAGCATGTTTGCTGGTGTACCATATCTTCAGAGCATTGCGCAATGAAATTTCTTTCTTTATTTGCTTTACATATGATTGCTGGCGCTGAAAACCACATCTTATGAGGTTGGAGCTGAATGGACCATCGTTCAGGATTAACAAGCGAGTACTCCAATTAAGTAATTTTAGAACTTTTAAACACTGGGACTATTTTTTACCCTCCATTTGAATTGGTTGTCTTGTTTTTTCACATATTTATTATACCATCAGTGTGTCTATTTTGTAATCATTTGGTAAGAATCAGTATTTATTTATGGCTAATCATCCGGTTTGATATGTCACTATATTTATATTTATAACAACTTATACTGTGACATAGGTATTTATTAGTTTTAACACGTGTGGTCACTTATTTTAGTTGCATTCTCATTGCACAGGAGCTGATTTTTTGTGTGGGTTACACACTTATTTATTTATTTATTTTCCACTGATCACGCAGTGAAGCGCTTCAATCTTTTTTATTTATTTATTTGTAGAGATTCTGAGCACTCTTTATTGATAGCAGCCTCACATATCTTATTTGATTTTTGGAGTTTATCTTAAATAACTATCACAGCGCTTTGTGGTTTTGTACATACACTATACTTTGACTGTTCAGTTTATTCACATTTAGCTGCAGCGATGGATATTTTTGATTTTATTTAAAAACGCACGATTGATTTAGAAAATGTTTTTTCAACTGCACCTAGCACAGAAAAAGGAGATTTAGACACCAATTTTAGAAAATTTGGCCACCTAATGGAGAAAAAGGTGAGCCTATGGTGGGACATTGCTACTCACGAACAATATATTAAAGATAGCATGGTCCCAAGAAGATTGAGGTGAGAAGTCCCCATTTGTGACGGCCTGACAGACCAAGATGGAGCAAATGAGTGGTATAAATTTTTTAATGATAAGGGTTTGGATCTAGTACACTTTGTTTTAAAAAGGAAACAGAGGAAATTAAGCATGATTAACCAGCTAATTGCTGAATGTAAGTTCACACTAGATCCTTTTAAAGATACAGTACCATTCACAACATTAACTAAACAACTTAATAAAGTTTTAGAACAGAAGGATATAGAATTGAAACAAAGAAAGAAAAGGAAATATCTCAGAGATGCCAATGATTACCAGCTGGAACAGGTTTTTAATTGGCAAATAAATGTAAAACAAGGAAAAACAGGATCTATAGCCTCATCACCTGATAGAGAGGTGAGGATAGTTAGTCCCAGAAGAGAATCTGGTTTTAGAACTCCAGAGAGAAGATCAAGAACACCAGAAACCTTTAAATATAACAGACAGCAGGAAGTGGAACAGAGCAAAACACATAGAGAAGACAATGGACCAAGAACCCCATAACCTTGGTGGAAGAACAAAACAAAAAATAAATCACCAAGAAGACCCTATTGGAAAAATAATGGCAACAGGAAGCCGAACAGACCATACCAGCCACCTCACAACCAGCCTAGACCATACCAATCACCCAATAATGGGCCACAACTTTACCAGGGGGAAAATGGAAGGAACCCCAGATATGGGGAACAAGGATACTACCAACAACCAAATAGGACTGAACCAAGAGAGTACCAATATAATCATAGGAATGACCCAAGAGACACCTACCAATATGCATACAGAGATGAACCAACTAACCATCGCCATGAATTTGAGAGGAAAGATTCAAGGGATTACCAATATAATACAGGTGAACCTCGAGAATATCAACCTAATACGGGTAGGAATTGGGCTAGAGATCATGAACAATATAGGCATGATGGAAGGAGAAGCCCTATACATACCACCAATAGATATGAGCCCTTAAGAAATTATAATGAAGATGAACAATCAAGATCTTTTTTAGAACTGCGCAGGAACGAAGATCCCCCTCCCAAACAAGAACAACACGACAGAGAAAGAAGTCCAAACACCATAAAAGGGGATGCAGAGCCGGATGGAAAGTCAAAAAGAAAAAGAGAACATTAGGAGAAGGCATTTATAATCTCAGTGGAAAAGATCTCACACAAGCTGAATTAATTACATTGGACAAAGGCCTTAAATACGCACCAACGAGGAATCTGGATAAATTCCAAATGTATATTGACATACAAAAATACACAAGAAAATTGAATATTAAGAAATACATGCTATCCAAGCCTCCCTCTGCAAACAATAATGAAATGGAGCCTGCAGGAGGAATTAAGCATAGCAATCTGAGGAACAAGTCATTATTCAATCCACCCTCAACAAATAATGAACATATTGAGGTGTTCAATAAAATGGTGATAAAAGATCTGGAACAATTGAAATTCAGTAGAATCTCAGAACCCCAACACATCCAACAAGGTATTAAACAGTTGGAACAAAACAAGGACATTATAGTAAGACCAGCGGACAAAGGGGGCGCTATTGTAATATTATCAAAAGAATACTACCATCAGGAACTATTGGGACAATTAAACGATAGCAATACGTACATTAAACTCAAAAGTAACCCCACCAGAGAATATAAACGGGAACTGTCCTATTTGATTCAGAAAGGAATAAATAAAAATATTTTAAATAAAAAAGAATCCAAGTACCTAGTACCTGACACTTGCAGAGTCCCTATAATTTACACGATCCCCAAGATTCATAAGAATGCTGAGCAACCACCAGGAAGACCCATCATAAATGGGATTCAATCGATTAATGCTAGGCTGGGGGAATATGTAGACAAATTTTTACAACCCTTAGTACCCAGCACCAAAGCATATCTACGAAATACAAAGCATCTGTTACAAATATTGGAGACCCTGACTTTGGATCCTAATGAGAAATACATTATAGCAACTGCTGACGTAGCTTCACTGTATACAATAATTGAGCATAGTGATGCAATAGAAGCATCAAAGTGGGCTATGGATCAATATAGCCACCTTATTTCCAAACAAAAAAGATTCATTCTAAGAAGCCTGGCGTTTGGAATACAACATAACTACTTCTGGTATAGAGAAAATTATTTTAGACAACTAACAGGTATTGGAATGGGAGCTAAATATGCTCCAAGCGTATTCATGGCTAAATGGGAGGAGGAAGCTATTTTTTCAAATACCCCAGATGAATTGGTACTGTATAAAAGATTCATTGATGACTGTATCCTTATCTGGAGAGGAGGTGAATCTAGTTTAGTGTCATTCTTCCAACAGCTGAATTTGAATCAAAAGAATATCAAACTTGAATACCAAATCAGTGAGAAAAAAGCCCAGTTCTTAGATCTAGAAATAGAACTAAAGGAAAATACTGTTAGTACCAAAACGTTCTTCAAACCGGTTGAGAGGAACAGCTATATACCAGTGAATAGCTGGCACTATGAGCCGTGGCTTATTAACATTCCAAAAGGCCAGTTTATTCGCTTACGAAGAAATTGTTTGGATAACAATGAGTATCTTAAACAAGCTCAATGGATGGGGAAGAGGTTTGAAGACAAAGGCTATAGTAAAGAATTCATCAAAGACAAAATTACAGAAGTGAACCAAACCCCAAGAGAGTTGCTGATCCAAGATAAAATCAAGGAAAATGATATAACAAATGACATACCTCTAATTATGGATTTTAGTGTCCAACATAAAAGAATGGAGAGAATTATTAAAAAACATTGGTCTCTTTTGAAAACAGATACTACTCTGGGTAACATTCTCCCAGAGAAACCTAGATTCATATATAGGCGAGTCCCAACATTAAGGGACATAATAGCAAAAAATGTACCGGACCCTTCTAAAAGAATAACTGACCTATCCTTCTTTCAGGGAAAAGGGTTCTTCCCCTGTAAGAGGTGTTATGC
Source organism: Lithobates septentrionalis (assembly GCA_037952835.1). NCBI lineage: Eukaryota > Metazoa > Chordata > Amphibia > Anura > Ranidae > Lithobates > Lithobates septentrionalis. The sequence continues at coordinate 1,080,897 of JBBDGP010001242.1, forward strand.
CTGCAAAAATACTAACCAAAATGGGTACAAGTGCCAGAAATTCTCATCAACAAGTACTGGAAAAGAATTTGAAATAAGGGACTTTGTATCGTGTAGAACGGAAGGTGTGGTATATGCTCTACAATGTTCCTGTTCTCTCCAATATATTGGTAGAACCAAAAGGCCTATGTGGAAGCGAATAAGAGAACACATCCAAAATATCAAAAAAAGCTACCCTAAGCATAGTGTCTCGAAACATTTCGCCATGTACCATAATAGAGATCCCAGGGACTTAAAGTTCTGGGCAATCCAAAAATACAAACCACATTGGAGGGGCTCCAATAAGATTAGGGAACTCAGTAAGAATGAGTCAAAATGGATATTCCAGATGCGTACTCTTGAACCAAATGGCCTGAATATTGAATTTGATCTTAATTGTTTTATATCTGATTTTTAATTTTTTACAGTTTTAAAATTATTGATAAAGACCTTCTCAGTACATAAGTTCTAACTGTATCTTAAGATGGCGTGGTTGGTAGTTAGTTCAGTCCTTGCTTCTTTTACTCTTCTATATATAATTAGATTTTATGAAATTTTTCATATATATTTTAAATAATTTTTATATCTATTTTAATTTTTTTCTAAATTAATTTTATATATTTTAGGTTTACTCCATGCATATATGTATTTATGTCTAGAATATGGATTAAGCACGCTATAATTAGATTTCGACCATAATATATGTTTATCCATAGGGAGCGCTATATATAAAATAATCATAATAGGGACATTTGTTGTGGAATGAAGTTGCCCCGTGATATGTACCAGAACCTGACTTGCTGGAGATGGCCATTCATGACCGTTACTATGAAAATTGTAATGGTGCAATACTGGTTTATACCACTGGAGGGCGCATAACAATGATTGCCAATACCCAGGGTGTAATTTTAATTTATTTGTTTATGTAGTGGTTTTTTATATGTGTAATTTGCTATTACCTTTTAATTGTATGAATAATAAAAGTAGACCCATAAGTAACAGATGATGATATGCAGAAAGCAGGATGATGACTCGAGTGAATCACGTTGTAGCCATGGCAACCGCTATGCCATTGTGTTATAAGACTGAGACCGTGATGTCTCGAGTGTATCCTTGAGAAAGTCACGTGAAGGTGATGCAACGCGTGGGAGGAGCCTAGAACGCATTGTGCAGTCTATCAGTGTGGATGTGTACTGCAGCGATCCTGCTCTCGTCCTTGGCGGCTGACTGCTAATTACATCTGCATATGCCTTTCCTAATATGGGGCGCACGTGAGTGGATCTAATAGCATGTTTGCTGGTGTACCATATCTTCAGAGCATTGCGCAATGAAATTTCTTTCTTTATTTGCTTTACATAAGATTGCTGGCGCTGAAAACCACATCTTATGAGGTTGGAGCTGAATGGACCATCGTTCAGGATTAACAAGCGCGTACTCCAATTAAGCAATTTTAGAACTTTTTAACACTGGGACTATTTTTTACCCTCCATTTGAATTGGTTGTCTTGTTTTTTCACATATTTATTATATCATCAGTGTGTCTATTTTGTAATCATTTAGTAAGAATCAGTATTTATTTATGGCTAATCATCCGGTTTGATATTTCACTATATTTATATTTATAACAACTTATACTGTGACATAGGTATTTATTAGTTTTAACACGTGTGGTCACTTATTTTAGTTGCATTCTCATTGCACAGGAGCTGATTTTTTGTGTGGGTTACACACTTATTTATTTTCCACTGATCACGCAGTGAAGCGCTTCAATCTTTTTGATTTATTTATTTGTAGAGATTCTGAGCACTCTTTATTGATAGCAGTCTCACATATCTTATTTGATTTTTGGAGTTTATCTTAAATAACTATCACAGCGCTTTGTGGTTTTGTACATACACTATAAGTGAAACTAGACAACAAAATATAAATTCAGTGCCTACACGAATGAATTACCTTTTTTTAAGAAATACATATCATCCTTCATCAAATCAGTGTATGGTGATATATAAACTTTAAAAGAAATAAAGTCCATACATAAAAGAAAACTGTAGCGACAACACTGTGTAAACTGTGGCACAGAGGAGATCCCGTATTGATTGTTACATCTGGTGGGCAATCTTCCTGCATACAGATTTCATATAGAAGTAGTAAGGTGGATACGCTTACCAGAAGGGATGGACACTCTCACCGTACGGCGGGGTGTCATAAGGGCTTGCGGATCCAAATGATCCTATGGGTGTTCACTGGAAACTCGCTGAGACGTGCCAATGGACAATACCGAAAGTTGCAACCAAAGCGACTTCAGGAACGAGGTAGACTGTGAGACATCGGATGGATGGATGGATGGATTCGCCTCTCCCAGTACGTTGGTGGCCGAAAGGATGTAGTTCTCACCACGTCACAATGTCATCCACATATCGAAAAAAATGGGAATCTCCACATGGTGCATGAACCAATAAAAGCAGGTTTATTTGAAATCATCGGCAATAGAGCAGACGTTTCACAGGCATCAGATAAAAAAGTTGAACAAGTGATCACAAGTTGAATAAAAAAGGATTGGTAATTAGCATGGTAACAGAGTAACAGCAGTCAGCAACCCGACATGTTTCGGACAAGTGTCCATCTACAGGGGCATTTTTTTTTTTGCTTTTAAGTGTAAATGTAAGATCTGAGGTCTTTTTGACAAAAAGTGATCAGAATTTTTTTTTTTTAAAAGGACAGTGTAAAAATAAAAAGTAAAATAAATAAAACGAATTTAAAACGCCCCGTCCCTCCAAGCTCTGAACCGCCTCTCCGCCAATCAGGTGCTCGGGTCTGTTACCTGTCACCTGATTAGCTGAAATTGGACGCCTATCAGGAGGAGAGGATGGGAGATGAGGACGGCAGGAGACGCATGAAGGACCCCGCTCATTGCCGTCACCCGCTGCCCCACCAAGACAGGGTAAGTACCATTTAGGCGGCGAGGTCAGACTGGTGGCATTCAAGGGCACAGTGGCAGCGTTTGATGGGCACAGTGGCTGCAAATGATGGGCACAGTGGCTGCAATTGATATTTTTTTTCTTTTTCAAAAATTTTTTGCGCCACCCCCCCCCCAAAAAAATTTGAGCACCAGCCGCCACTGCCTATAAGACCAATCATTGTGATGTATTTATAATTCAGTCCCCTCTGTCTGTCTGAATTGATTGATTGATTGATATTCTGCCATGTGGTCCCCAAGGTAATCGGCTGAATAATACATGCTGTAATTGGAGTTCCTTGCTGCATTTGCAAGATCTTATACACATGTCTGATACAACATAAATACAACAGATTAACTTTTTTACTGTGCTTCCATTACAGATATGTTGCAGAAAACAATATGTGAAAACCAATATGCAATAAAATCTTGTGTTTCACACCCAATAAACAATCATCTCAAAACACATAGCATCATCTGTATATCAAAAGTCCAACAATCCAAAGTGTGAATGTTCTTAGAAATCTTCATCACAGTGCGATGCAAAGACTATGTGTGTTCTTATAAACAGTTGTGTTTCTGCATCGCCGTGCGCTCCAATCAATCAACCACCTTCCAACCGCCTCTTGTATGAGTACAGCGGCAGAGTGCCTCTCCTGTGCCGGATCACATACCTACAACCCCTGGCAAAAATTATGGAATCAACAGTCCCTGAGGATGTTCCTTTAGTTGTTTATTGTTGTAGAAAAAAAGCAGATCACAGACATGGCCAAAAACTAAAGGCATTTCAAATGGCAACTTTCTGGCTTTAAGAAACACTAAAAGAAATCAAGAAAAATAATTGTGGTGGCCAGTAACAGTAAGATTTATAGAACAAGCACAGGGAATAAATTATGGAATCACTCAATTTTGAGGAAAAAATTATGGAATCACCCTGTAAATTTTCATTACAAACACTAACACCTGCATCAGATTAAATCTGCTTGTTAGTATGTAGGTAAAAAGGGTAAATCATCACGCAGTGTTGCACAAGATGTTGGTTGTTCACAGTCGGCTATGTCTAAAACATGGACCAAATACAAACAACATGGGAAGGTGGTTAAAGGCAAGCATACTGGTAGACCAAGGAAGACATCAAAGCGTCAAGACAGAAAACTTAAAGCAATATGCCTTGAAAACAGAAAATGTACAACAAAACAAATGAGGAACAAATGGGAGGAAACTGGAGTCAACATCTGTGACCGAACTGTAAGAAACCGCCTAAAGGAAATGGGCTTTACATACAGAAAAGCTAAAAGAAAGTCATCTCTAACACCTAAACACAAAAAAACAAGGTTACAATGGGCTAAAGAAAGGCAATCGTGGACTGTGGATGATTGGATGAAAGTCATATTCAGTGATGAATCTCGAATCTGCATTGGACAAGGTGACGATGCTGGAACTTTTGTTTGGTACCGTTCCAATGAGATTTATGCAGACGACTGTCTGAAGAAAACATGCAAATTTCCACAGTCAATTATGATATGGGGCTGCATGTCAGGTAAAGGCAGTGGGGAGGTGGCTGTCATTAACCACTTCATTACCCGCCCATAGTCATATGACGTCCACAGATGGGATCTCCCATCCTGGGTGGGCGTCATATGACGTCCTGGGACTCCCGGCCGCCTAGGGGGCGCGCGCGCGCCGCCGGGAGCGCGCGCGCGCGCCCGCCGCGTTCCTCGGGACCCGGTGCGTGTGCCCGGCGGCCGCGATGTCCGCCGGGCACCCGCGATTGCCGGTTAACCGGACCGGCATGTGGATCTGTGTGTGTAAACACACAGATCCACAGCCTGTCAGCTCTGAGGAGACCGATCTGTGTTCCCAGAACGGAGGAACACTGATCGGTCTCCTCCCCTAGTGCGTCCCCTCCCCCTACAGTTAGTAATCACTCCCTAGGAAACATATTAACCCCTCCCCGCCCCCTAGTGGTTAACCCCTTCACTGCCTGTCACATTTACACAGTAATCAATGCAATTTTATAGCATTGATCGCTGTATAAATGTGAATGGTCACAAAAATGTGTCAAAAGTGTCCGATGTGTCCGCCATAATGTCGCAGTCACGAAAAAAAATCGTGATCGGCGCTAAAAAAATAAATAAATATATATTTTTTTAAAACGCCATAAATCTATCCCGTATTTTGTAGACGCTATAACTTTTGCGCAAACCAATCAATATACGCTTATTGCGATTTTTTTTACCAAAAATATGTAGAAGAATACGTATCGGCCGAAACTGAGGAAAAAATTAGTTTTTTAAAAAAAAAATTGGGATATTTATTATAGCAAAAAGTAAAAAATATTGTGTTTTTTTCAAAATTGTCGCTCTTCTTTTGTTTATAGCGCAACAAATAAAAACCGCAGAGGCGATCAAATACCACCAAATGAAAGCTCTATTTGTGGGGAAAAAAGGACGTCAATTTTTTTTGGGTACAACGTTGCACGACCGCGCAATTGATGTTTAAAGTGCGACAGCGCTGAAAACTAAAAATTGGCCTGGGAAGGAAGGGGGTGAAATTGCCCTGTATTGAACCGGTTAAATCTTCAATAAATGCACAGGTTTACATTGAAATTTTGGACACTTTTCTTATCCCATCTATTGAAAGGATGTTTGGGGATGATGAAATCATTTATCAAGATGATAATGGATCTTGCCATAGAGCAAAAACTGTGAAAAAATTCCTTGAAGAAAGACACATAAGGTCAATGTCATGGCCTGCAAACAGTCCGGATCTTAATCCAATTGAAAATCTGTGGTGGAAGTTAAAGAAAATGGTCCATGACGAGGCTCCAACCTGCAAAGATGATTTGGCAACAGCAATCAGAGAAGGCTGGAGCCAGATTGATGAAGAGTACTGTTTATCACTCATTAAGTCAATGCCTCAGAGACTGCAAGCAGTTATAAAAGCCAGAGGTGGTGCCACAAAGTACTAGTGATGTGTTGGAGTGTTATTTTGTTTGTTTGTTTTTCATGATTCCATAATTTTTTCCTCAGAATTGAGTGATTCCATAATTTATTCCCTGTGCTTGTTCTATAGATCTAACTGTTACTGGCTACCACAATTATTTCTCTTGATTTCTTTTAGTGTTTCTTAACCGCTTCAGATCCGGGCCATTGCCAAATGATGGCAACAGCGCGGATCTAAATTGCCGGGACTACGTCTATTGACGTCGTCCCGTGCACGAGCGGCCTGCGCGCCCCCTGCAGGGCGCGCGCGGCGTGCTCGGTGATCTGCGAGTCTATGAGACTCGCCTGATCACAGATCAGAGTAAGGGGTTGGTCCCGACCCCTTACCACATGATCAGCTGTCAGCCAATGACAGCTGATCATGTGATGTAAACAGAACCGGTAATCGGCTATTTTTCCTCCTCGCGCTGACAGCGTGAGGAGGAAAAAAAAAACCCGATCACCGGCGGCCGTGATCGGGACATCAGTCCCGATCACGGCGATCTTTTAACACAAAGCAATAGGCAGCAGTGCTGCCTACCAGTGCCCACCAGATTAACCCATCAGTGCCCACAGTGCCATCAATCAGCGCCACCCATCAGTGCCCACAGTGCCACCCATCAGTGCCCACAGTGCCATCCATCAGTGCCCACAGTGCCACCCATCAGTGCCACCCATCAGCACCCACATCAGTGCCACCCATCAGCACCCACATCAGTGCAACCTATCAGTGCCCATCAGTGTCACCTACCAGTGCCCATAAGTGCCCATCAGTGCCGCCCATCACTGCCCATCAGTGCCCCCCATCAGTGCCGCCCATCAGTGCCCCCCATCCGTGCCACCTATCTGTGCCACCTATCTGTGCCACCTATCCGTGCCACCTATCCGTGCCACCCATCCGTGGCGCCCATCCGTGCCGCCCATCCGTGGCCATCAATGCCGCCTTATCTGTGCCCATCAGTACCGCCTTATCTGTCCCGATCAGTGCCGCCTTAACTGTGCCTATCAGTGCCGCCTTATCTGTGCCTATCCGTGCCCATCAGTGCAGCCTATCAGTGCCCACCAGTGCCGCCTCATCAGTGCATATCAATGAAGGAGAAAAATTACCTGTTTGCAAAATTTTATAACAAACTATTAAACATGATTTTTTTTTTTTCAAAATTTTCCATCTTTTTTTGTTTGTTTAGCAAAAAATAAAAACCCCAGCTGTGATTAAATACCACCAAAAGAAAGCTCTATTTGTGGGAAAAAAATGATAAAAATTTCATTTGGGTACAGTGTTGTATGACCGTGCAATTGTCATTCAAAGTGCGACAGCGCTGAAAGCTCAAAATTGGTCTGGGCAGGAGGGGGGTTTAAGTGCCCAGTAAGCAAGTGGTTAAAGCCAGAAAGTTGCCATTTGAAATGCCTTTAGTTTTTGGCCATGTCAGTGATCTGCTTTTTTTTCTACAACAATAAACAACTGAAGGAACATCCTCAGGGACTGGTGATTCCATCATTTTTGCCAGGGGTTGTAGTATGTGATCTGGCACTTCCGGGTAGGGGGCGTGCCGATGCTGTGCTGTGATTGGACACAGCACAAGCCAATCAGCGGGTGCCGGACAATCAATGTCCACTGGCACCCGCTGATCGGTGGGTAGGAACACAGAACAGAGCTCTGTTTATGTAAACAAGTCAGAGCTCTGTCCTGCCTGCAGGGATATGCTGGATTTTGTTTCCCTGCAAAGCGGGGAATAAAATCCAACACATCCCTTAGTAAAAAAAAACAGCACATAGTAAATACGAAAACACTGGCTAGGCACACATTCAACCCTTTGAGCCCCTTCCCTGCCAGTGTCATTAGCACAGTGACAGTGCATATTTTTTAGCACTGATCGCTTTATTAGTGTCACTGGTTCCCACAAAGTGTCAGATTGTCCGCCACAATGTCGCAGTCCTGCTATAAGTTGCTGATAGTTATTACTAGTATAAAAAAAAAAATGACAGTATATACCATAGTTTGTAGATGCTATAACTTTTGCACAAACCAATCAATATATTCTTTATGAAGAAATTCGATTTTTTTATTATTTTTTTTTATTATTGGATGTGTTTTATACTGTAGAAGAAAGTAAAATATATATTTTTTTTTTCAAAAATTGTTGGTCTTTTTTGGTTATAGCGCAAGAAAAAAACAAAACCCAGAGGTGGTCAAATACCAACAAAAGAAAGCTCTATCTGTGGGGAAAAAATGACAAATACAATTTATGTACAGGGTTGCATGACCGCGCAATTGTCAGTTAAAATAACGCAGCGCCAAAAAGCAAGAAATGGCCTGATAATGAAAGGGGGTAAATCTTCCAGAGGGCAAGTGGCTAATGTAAATCCCTCACCTTGCCCACATAAAAAATTCACAAGAATGAAGTTACCTTTTAAAAACAAAAAAGAATGTCTAACAGCACTTATCAATGCTTCTCCTGGGCTTTGATGAAATGTACGGACAATTCACAGAACTAAATGACTATTGATTAACCACTTGTGTACCAGACTGTATTTACCCCTTTATTGCCAGGCCATTTTTCAGTTGTCAGTTCTGTGATATTTTGGCTGACAATTACTCGGCCATGCCGCACAGTACCCAAATTAATTTTTTTTATAATTTGAGACAGACATTCTTTTGGTGGTATTTCTATAGTGTAAAAAAAAAACAGTGGTTATTAAAGAAAGAAACCTGTCTCCTTTTACTTTTGTTATAAAAAATATCAAATAAAATTGCCAGAACAGAAGGAGCACCCCTGACATGACCCCTTTTTTGAATGGTAGACACCCCAAGATCTAATTTTTAAGCCACATTTTTGGGAAATAAAGAAACCTGTTGGCATTGAGGTGGATAAAAACATGAAGATTGGTAATGGTGCACTGTATACAGCTGCGTCGTAGGTCATACACAGAGGGAGGAGTTGAAGGCGTCAAGGTACAGGTCACATACATGGAGATGAGAGGTTTAATGTTCAGATGTGCAGGATAGAGAAGGTGAAGGGTTAACCTCCTTAGCGCTATTCCTGAGTGAGGCTCGGGGTGGATTTTCAGTACCAAAAGCGGAAACCCTGAGCCACACTCAGGATCGCATTGCATGATCCAGGGAAAGTTACTTACCTTGTCCCCAGGATCCTGCGATGTCTCCCCGCTGTGTGTACGAGCCGTCCTCCGCTCGATCTATCACAGTGTCGGGCTCCGTTCCCTGCGAGCGTTGTGACGCACGGGGACGCAGAACGGCGCCAAATTCAAAAAGTAAAAAACACAATACACATACAGTACACTGTAATCTTACAGATTACAGTACTGTATCAAATTATTTCACATCCCCTTTGTCCCTAGTGGTTTGTCCAGTGCCCTGCATGCAATATTATATTATAAATACTATTCTTTCTGCCTGGAAACTTGAGATTGTCCATAGCAACCAACAATTGTCCGTTTACATCAAAAGCGTTTTTAGACCAGCTAGAAAACAGCGATAATAAATTAGAATCACTTGCAGAATTGAGCGATAGTGATTTGTGGGGAAATTCGTCATCAAACACTGAAAGTAATGACAGCGACAATTCTGCAACTGAGCAAATTTCAGTGTTTTTGATTTGATTACATTATTGAATGCATTTTATTATTATATTATTTGTTATAATTATTTATAGTTATTTATTATATTATAATTTATGAGTTTGTGTTTCAATCTTTATCACACCCCTGATGTCTACTAGACTCTTGTTTGGACAGATGTAAGTGAGTTATTCCTAATGCCGCGTACACACGACCGGTTTAGCCGACGGAATTCCATTCAATCGGTCTTGCCTACACATGGTCAACCCAAAGTCCGACCGTCCAGAACGCGGTGACGTACAACACGTACGATGGGACTAGAAAAAGGAAGTTCAAAAGCCAGTAGCCAATAGCTTCGGTCTTGTACTTGCTTCAGAACATGCGTCATTTTTAGTCCATCGGACCAGCATACAGACGATCGGTTTTCCCGATAGGAATTGGGTCCGTTGGAAATATTTAGAACGTGGTCCATTTCTAGATCCGTCAGATTTTTGGAAAAACAAGTCCGATGAGGCATACACACAATCGGTATATACGATGAAAAACTTCCATCAGCCTTTTTCCGTCGGACATTCCGCTCGTGTGTACAGGGCATTAGAATTACGGGCCTACAATATAAAATGCCAAATTTCCATGCAAAACATTGTACCGCTTTGAGCATCAAAAATCTGAAATAATCATACCGCCAGGGAGGTTAATATACAAGTCAATAGAGACAGGATGGATATCAGATTTACAGGGTAGGAGGGGAAGGTGAAAAGGTTAAAATAAAAAAAATGATCCCACAATCGCCCCACCCCTTAGACACTTATGCAGCGTACACACGGTCAGACTTTTTGACCGGACTTGTCCGATGGACGCCGACGGACCAAATCCGGCGGACAATCCGATCGTGCGTGGGCTTCACCGGACCTTCAGTGGACTTTTGCAGTCGCAAATCTGACAGACTTTATATTTGGAACATGCTTCAAATCTTTACGTCGTAACTCCGCCGGACCCAGAAATCCGCTCTTCTGTATGCTAGTCCGACGGAAAAAAAAATAACGCTAGGGCAGCTATTGGCTACTGGCTATCAACTTCCTTATTTTAGTTCGGTGTACGTTGTCACATATGAATCTGTCGGACTTTGGTGTGATCGTGTGTAGGCAAGTCCTTCGTTAAAAAGTCCGTTGGAAGTCCGTCAAAAGTCCGTTGAAAGTCCGCTGGAAAGTCTGTCGGACCAGTCTGGTCGAAAAGTCCGCCCGTGTGTACGCGGCCTTAGATGTAAACAGTAATACTGTTTTACATACAGTATCTGGTTCACGGCTCAGTTCACAGACTTTGTACAGTGCAGCTCTGCACCATGTGATTGCTGTGGTGACCAATCACAGCAATCACATGATACAGAGCCGCTCAGATCAGCTCTGTGTCTGTGAACTGAGCTGTCTGATAATGATTCTGTTCACAAAACGAGTGCAATGGCTGCCAGTGAGTGATTTCTGGACTAACATTTATTAACTTATGATGATACAATAATAATTCATATTGCTTTCCCATTATCAGTGCTGGATTTAGTGCACACATCTCTCTTTAAAAAACTGAATTTTAATTGTGTCTGGTTGCCTTGATAAAATAAATTGGTCAACATGGCCAGTTTTAAAATACCTGTAGTGATTCTGATATTCTCAATTCTAGGTCCACAGAGGAGGAGAAGGCAGAGAAGATACGCAGGAAAGTCTCACTTATGAAGTGTGATGTCACCAAATCCAATCCTCTACAGCCAAATTCCCTTCCCCTGGCAGATTGTGTGATCATTGCCGCGTGTCTTATCTGTGCTTGCAAGAATGCTGAAGAATTTAAAACTGCCCTGAAGAACATTGTATCTCTGATCAGACCCGGGGGTCATCTACTTCTCAATGATTATTTAGGAGCCTCGCATTACTTAGTTGGCGAGGCAAAGTTTTCAGTTCTGTCACTTGATGAAAATATTGTGCGAGAGGCGGTGGCTGAGAGTGGATGTGAGATTGAGGAATTTACAACATGTACTGACTTACAATTTCCAGAAGAGATGTTTAATTGTAAAGTTTCTTTCTGTCTTCTAGCCCGAAAACATTAAAGCCATAAAGGGAAACAATAAAAAGAGGCAAAATTAACTTCAATGTCTTTTTTAAGTTGACTTTAAAAGAGAACTGTGGGAATCAAACAAAGCAAACATACATGCCCACCTAGATGGCTGCACCCGAGCTGCAGCTGTCGTCTGCTGGCTCTACATTGAGAACTGAGTGATCAAAGACTGCTGATCACTCAGTTCTCAGGTCTATTCTAAACAGAGAGTGGCGACTGTCAGTCACCGCTCTGTGCTCTGCCCCTCCAGTGCCCACTGGAGCAGTGGGCTGTAGAGGGGGTGGGGGTGGCTGGGTCAGTCTCCCAGTAGCATGCTGAGAGGCTGAGCCAGCTGCCGATCAGGCATCTGGGGAGATCCTGAAATTAATTTTGTGATACCTACAGAGCCTGAACCGGCTCTGTGATGTCAGCTGACAGCGGGCTTTAGCTTGCTAATGGCTGAATCAGGGTCACAGGAGTGCAAAACTAAGTGCCCCCCCTGTGACCCACAGGAGAAGTATGGTCAAAGGAGCTTTGTCCATACTTCTCCTTTTATAGGTAAATCTAGTCAGATCTTTCTATAGTAATATTTAGTTGTAGTTATTTTATTAGCATTCATTAGTAGATTATAGGCAGCAGCAGATTCAAGGTAGAGGGTTTCAATTACTGTGATTGTGGGATGGTTTTTTAACCCTGTGGTGTTGCATTGGGCAACACCACAATGGCTCTGGTGTGAACTGGCCCATAATCTGATGGATGTTAAAGTTTGTAAACTTTGTGAAGATCCCTACACATTTACTTTTTTGAATTCTATGACACGTAGTCACTATGCCCTGTGAATGGGCACCGCTATGTCACACATTTCACAGAGCCTGCTTTCTAAACTACAAAGGTGCTAAAAGGAGGCGTTTCAGGAGGCGGCAGCTGTACAGGAATCACTGGTTGCAGGCAGCAAGGTACAATGGGATATGTACAAACTCTGTAGAAAACACATATACGAGAGCACCCGAGGCTGCACAACCCAAAAAGTGACATACACAAAGATCAACGATCAAAAGTTCCCCAGGGGGGTTTTTAAGCAGCAGTACATTAGATGTTATTGTAAAAAATAAATCAGATTCAGAATAAATTCAAAATAAGTTCAAATCTGCAATAGATTTATTGTAAAATACAGGCTCTGGTTCACGTGTAGCAAAAAACAGCATAAAACATCACTCGTGGTCTATGGTTTACAAATGAACATATTAACAATAACATATAATAAAATTTATATCCACATGAATACCCCGATGCATTTCGACCCATTCTGGTCTTCTTCAGGGGGATTTAGATTCTAGGAAAATATATCAACGTTAGAATTGGACTTGAAACTTAAATCAATATGTAAAGCATTTACACCATATTATCAGTTATATAGATAACTATGTCTCATCGTATTTATGAAGGTGTATTTACCAATAAGTGGATGATGAGGTGAAGGTGCATCACACGAACCAGGTTTGTTTAAAAGCATGAAGGCTCAGAGATCCCAGAGGCCACACATATCCCCCCGCACCCCATAGGCACATCCACAGTCCATCGGACTTGCAAGGGGTCACACGCTTGGACCTGGGGGAGAGGACGGGAGGCGAAACACCTGCCATTGTGAAAAGAGGACTCTATTAGTGACCTTAGTAATGAATATTTGAAAGAAATATCTAGTGCCGTAGGGCAATGGCCAATTAGCTCTCACTGAAGTAATTGTATCTGTATTAGTTGGACTTATTGATCTGAGTATACAATTTGATAATGTAATGAAAATGTCAATGAGTCATTGAGTGAAAATATCAAATGAAAATATTAAATGGGGTGTTGTGTCAAATTAGGTCAAAAAGTGAAAATTAAAAGGAGTCAAAAAGGGTCAAAAAGTGAAAATAAAAAGTGTGAATGTGCAGGCTAATGCCTTTGTAATCATGGTGAAAATGAAGTGATCGTGTCAGAGTGTACTGCGAGATATAGTGAAAAAAAAAACAAATAATGTGATTAAACAAGTGGAAAAAAGTGTATATGAAGTGCCTGTGGCCAAAAAAAAAGAAAAAAAAAAAAAAGGAAAAAACCATCTCTCAATTAAATTCGATGAAGTGAAAAATGTGCATAGGTTGAATGAATGAGGGAGTGTGAATAAAGGCATGGATGTAAATAAGGACATGAGTGTGAATAAGGGCATGAATGTAATAAGGATAACGGGAGTAAAATCAGTGTGCTATATGAGCACACCAAAAAACGTAAGCTGGTAATAGGTTTCATAAAGGAAGTGTCAATATCAACCATTGTGCGTATACAAAAACTGGCACTTACCTAGTGCTAAATTCATCTCGATAGAATGGCAGCCTTCCCAGGATTCAACTAGGAATCATCTGTGGAATATCAATTTATATGGTCTCAGGGGACTTTTCTACGACTTCCAGGTGATTAACTCCTCCCCGTCACATTATCCCACACACGTCCGCACCGCTGATTAGCGGCGTCTGTGTGGCCCCCTCGGCGTTCCGGAAGGCATAAGCCCCGGCCATCGCCGTCACCTCCGACGCAATTACGTGACGTCACGACGTCATGCGCGAGCACGGGGGAACCCGCATTTGCGCACGCGACGCCGCAGACAGTCCGGTGGTGATCACGGGACGCCGCCGGCACAGAAATAGCTCCCCACAGCGGCTCCCAATTAAGGGCCCCGCCGCAGAGAACACCAAGGGGAGAATCGCAAGTTAAGCGTCTCCCCCTGTGTGCCGGGAAGTCAGATGGAGATAGAGATGCCAGCCCTGAGATGCGGAGCGGACACGACGGCCCCTGGGCAGTGAACCCCACATTCCAAAACAAACTATTGAAACAACATATGATGATTATAAATACAATTAGTAATGTGATCTGATATTATATATATATTAGTATTGAACAATTATTGAAAAAGCCAGGAGCATATTGTTAGAACCAAATGGATCAGAAAAATGGGGAGGGAAAAGTAATTATTTTCCTTCAGCCCAGGAGTAATGTTCTCCTATGCTTAATTAATGGATGCAGTTCATACCGGGCAACATTCCTGAACCATTGGAATTAAAACCAAAAGGAACAGGGATGGGGGGGGGAAATGATTGTTTTCCTCCATCCCAGGAGTAATATTCTCCTATGCTAATTTGTGGTAAGTGTGATCCATGCTTGGCAACATTTTCGAAACCGTGGGAATATGCTCTGGCTTAAGAAATATTAGGGGATAAATAGGGAAAAACGGCGCTACCCGAAAGACCTGTTTGGCTCAGCCTATACAGGGAACGTTGTATAAACGTAATTTTATATATATCACAAGGTTTCAAACCAATATGGGTGAAAGGGTGCTGTAATTAAATGGAAAACTAAAAATGTTGCAGAGTCACACTCAATTGGCTAAAGTACATATGTGTGGGTCAGTATATAATCGCATACAGAGATAATCAGAAAAGACTCTGTATGTGCTAAAATATCATATGCTTTTCATAGGACAGTGTAGTTTTACCCATCACAACACACATTCAGCACTTAGTACAAAATAAAGACATCTTGTTTATAGCGACAAAAATGCATGAAACATGCGTGGATCCACTTGTGTTGGTTCCTATGGATGAACCAAGTATATAGGCCAAGTGTTTACAGGTTGTTGCCTCCCTTAAACAGAGACACTCCCTAGGAATGTCCTGCAGAAATGAGAAATATTAGGGGATAAATAGAGAAAAACGGCGCTACCCGAGAAACCTGTTGGCTCAACCTATACAGGGAACGTTGTATAAACGTAATTTTATATATAGCACAAGATTTCAAACCAATATGGGTGAAAGGGTGCTGTAATTAAATGGAAAACGGAAAATGTTGCAGAGTCACACTCAATTGGCTAAAGTACATATGTGTGGGTCAGTATATAATCGCATACAGAGATAATCAGAAAAGACTCTGTATGTGCTACAATATCATATGCTTATCATAGGACAGTGTAGTTTTACCCATCACAACACACATTCAGCACTTAGTACAAAATAAAGACATCTAGTTTATAGCGACAAAAATGCATGAAACATGCATGGATCCACTTATGTTGGTTCCTATGGGGAAAAGGATTCCATATACAATATCACAACAGTATCTCTATATCTCAGTGCACATATAGTTCATATGTTGTAGCAATTGCACAAATGTGTAATAGTCTCATGTATTTCATGCGGCAATCAGACTTGATATTATCCCCAAAGTGACTTGGTGTGTACAGGGTAGGATGGTGACTTCTGTGATCCCCCTCAGATTGCTCACTCACCAGATGTCGGAACCCCTACAGGGGTATCAGGCCTGTAATGCTGCACGGAAGACTGCTACTGCTGCGATGCTTCAGATGGCTCCAATGATCATGTTGCAATTAGCCATGGCTTCCAGCACACAAGGTCTCTCTTTGCAAGTTTCTTCTCTAAGTATTGAGAGACCCTTGTGCAGGCAGTTGCTACCTCTCCAATGTACAGTATACTTATCACCTCAGGGTTATCACAGTCCCAGTCTGGATATCTGGCCGCCTCCTGTAAACACGCAGCAACAGGTGTCTCTCTCCAACGTTGGAGAGAGACACCTGTTGCTGCGTGTTTACAGGAGGCGGCCAGATATCCAGACTGGGACTGTGATAACCCTGAGGTGATAAGTATACTGTACATTGGAGAGGTAGCAACTGCCTGCACAAGGGTCTCTCAATACTTAGAGAAGAAACTTGCAAAGAGAGACCTTGTGTGCTGGAAGCCATGGCTAATTGCAACATGATCATTGGAGCCATCTGAAGCATCGCAGCAGTAGCAGTCTTCCGTGCAGCATTACAGGCCTGATACCCCTGTAGGGGTTCCGACATCTGGTGAGTGAGCAATCTGAGGGGGATCACAGAAGTCACCATCCTACCCTGTACACACCAAGTCACTTTGGGGATAATATCAAGTCTGATTGCCGCATGAAATACATGAGACTATTACACATTTGTGCAATTGCTACAACATATGAACTATATGTGCACTGAGATATAGAGATACTGTTGCGATATTGTATATGGAATCCTTTTCCCCATAGGAACCAACATAAGTGGATCCATGCATGTTTCATGCATTTTTGTCGCTATAAATTAGATGTCTTTATTTTGTACTAAGTGCTGAATGTGTGTTGTGATGGGTAAAACTACACTGTCCTATGATAAGCATATGATATTGTAGCACATACAGAGTCTTTTCTGATTATCTCTGTATGCGGTTATATACTGACCCACACATATGTACTTTAGCCAATGGAGTGTGACTCTGCAACATTTTTCGTTTTCCATTTAATTACAGCACCCTTTCACCCATATTGGTTTGAAATCTTGTGATATATATAAAATTACGTTTATACAACGTTCCCTGTATAGGCTGAGCCAAACAGGTCTTTCGGGTAGCGCCGTTTTTCCCTATTTATCCCCTAATATTTCTTATTTCTGCAGGACATTCCTAGGGAGTGTCTCTGTTTAAGGGAGGCAGCAACCTGTAAACACTTGGCCTATATACTTGTCCTAAGCGCGATTTTTTACAACTTCACTTATGCTCTGGCTTAAGTTGGGTCTCTCATGTGTTGAAAAGGGGATATGTAGTCCTTAGAATTTCAAAGTAAAGAGCTGAATTAAAGCTGCAAACCACAAAGGGAATTCAGGAAGTTGTGGTTTGTATTGCTATTATTATGATGCTATAAAATGAAAGTGCATGCTTTGATATTAGAACTCCACCCCCTCTCTCCAGCCACCCCCCTCTATGTACAGTCAGGTCCATAAATATTGGGACATCAACACAATTCTAATCTTTTTGGCTCTGTACACCATCACAATGGATTTGAAATGAAACGAACAAGATGTGCTTTAACTGCAGACTTTCAGCTTTAAGTTGAGGGTATTTACATCCAAATCAGGTGAACGGTGTAGGAATTACAACAGTTTGTATATGTGCCTCCCACTTTTTAAGGACCAAAAGTAATGGGACGATTGGCTGCTCAACTGTTCCATGGCCAGGTGTGTGTTATTCCCTCATTATCCCATTTACAAGGAGCAGATAAAAGGTCCAGAGTTCATTTCAAGTGTGCTATTTACATTTGGAATCTGTTGGTGTCAACTCTCAATATGAGATCCAAAAAGCTGTCACTATCAGTGAAGCAAGCCATCATTAGGCTGAAAAAAACAAAACAAACCCATCAGAGAGATAGCCAAAACATTAGCTGTGGCCAAATCCACTGTTTGGAACATCCTTAAAAAGAAAGAACGCACTGGTGAGCTCAGCAACACCAAAAGACCCAGAAGACCACGGAAAACAACTGTGGTGGATGACCGAAGAATTCTTTCCCTGGTGAAAAAAACACCCTTCACAACAGTTGGCCAGATCAAGAACACTCTCCAGGAGGTAGGTGTATGTGTGTCAAAGTCAACATTCAGGAGAAGACTTCACCAGAGTGAATACAGAGGGTTCACCACAAGATGTAAACCATTGGTGAGCCTCAAAAACAGGAAGGCCAGATTAGAGTTTGCCAAACAACATCTAAAAAAGCCTTCACAGTTCTGCAACAACATCCTTTGGGCAGATGAGACCAAGATCAACTTGTGATGGGAAGAGAAGAGTATGGAGAAGGAAAGGAACTGCTCATGATCCAAAGCATACCACCTCATCATTGAAGCGTGGTGGTGGTAGTGTCATGGCGTGGGCATGTATGGCTGCCAATGGAACTGGTTCTCTTGTATTTATTGATGATGTGACTGCTGACAAAAGCAGCAGGATGATATCTGAAGTGTTTCGGACAATATTATCTGCTCATATACAGCAAAATGCTTCAGTACTCATTAGACGGCGCTTCACAGTGCAGATGGACAATGACCCGAAGCATACTGCAAAAGCAACCAAAGAGTTTTTTAAGGGAAAGAAGTGGAATGTTATGCAATGGCCAAGTCAATCACCTGACCTGAACAAGCAGGAACTGAAGACAGTTGCAGTAGAGGCCTGGCAAAGCATCACCAGGGATGAAACCCAGCGTCTGGTGATGTCTATGCATTCCAGACTTCAGGCTGTAATTGACTGCAAAGGATTTGCAACCAAGTATTAAAAAGTGAAAGCTTGATGGATGATTGTTAATCTGTCCCTTGGTCCCTTAAAAAGTGGGAGGCACATATACAAACTGTTGTAATTCCTACACCGTTCACCTGATTTGGATGTAAATACCCTCAACTTAAAGCTGAAAGTCTGCAGTTAAAGCACATCTTGTTCGTTTCATTTCAAATCCATTGTGGTGGTGTATAGAGCCAAAAAGATTAGAATTGTGTCAATGTCCCAATATATTTGGACCTGACTGTATGCTATGCATGAATCTATCCATGGCCGCCGCTGCCACCCCCTATTCAGGCGTCTGGCCCCTTTTCAGACGCCAGATGCCTGAATTCCAGCGGCGGGGGTGTTTTTTTTTTTTTTTTATAAGCACCTGACTAGAGCCATAGGCTCTAATAGGCTTCAAAAAAGTTGAACTTGGAGCGCAGAGCATTGCACTCGCAGTCCACCCAGATGTGTTAGAACAGCAAATATTAATTTGCTGTTCTAACACTAAATGGCCTCTCCGCCAATCAGGAAGCGTGGGTATGTTACGCGGTTCCCAATTGGCTGAAAGCTTAGGCAATCCTATTGGATGCCTAGGAGAAGGGAAGGAAAGGCATGGCGGAAGCCGCCGTTCTCTCAGAGGAAGACGCCATCGTGCTCCAGCCTGCCCCATGATCCCTGCCAATCGGGCAGGTGCCGGTGTGCTGGCAAACAGCATAGGGTGAGGTGCTGGGGGGGGGGGGGGAAACATTCAACCAATTCAAAGAACTGTTGGAGATATATTTATAATTAAAGTATTGAACATTCATTGAGTCATTTGTTTCTTTATCCTAGAGTGTTTAAACTGTGATTGGCCATCCAAATGATCTCAAGGTGCAGAGCCACTCTGGTTGGCTCTGTTCATTGTATTTGTAAACTGAGCTAATTACAGCTCAATCACTTACTGTACACATTGAGTGGGTGCACTGGCTGCCAGCGTATGTTATCGGCAATGCCCTTACCTAAACCTGAATATCTGAAAGGTCACTTTCTGTTTACGTTACTTCAGAAAACTCTGACCAGTCAGAAAGAACTTGTATTTGAACAACCAAGCAATTGTACCAGTTTTCACCAGTAATAGTGCAGCAGAGTATGATCCAATATCAGTGGACTGTGTCCCAGCCCTAATTAAGCAAGTCTCGTTTTGCTGCACAGCAGGAGCACAAATAAGGGATTGACTTTTTTACCTTAACTACTTTCTGCCTGCGCTATAGCCGAAAGACGGCTACAGTGTGGGCTACCAGTGACAGGAGGGCGTTAATAGACTTCCTCCTGTGATTGCGCTGCTCGCGCCCCCCCCCCCCCTGCGGTGCGCTCTGAGATCGTCGAGTCCGTCGGACTTGGCTGATCACAGAGCAGGGTAAAGGGCCAATCATATCATGGCCCTTTACCACATTATCATCTGTCAGCCAATGGCAGCTGATCACGGAAATAAACAGAAGCCGGTTATCGGATTTATTTGTCCTAAGCGTGAAGAGAGAAGACAGAAGCCGGTAACTGGCATGGACATCGTTCCCCTCAGCGCCCATCAGTGCAAACCAGTGCCACCTATTTATGCCCACTAGTACTGCCAACCAGTGCCACCTATCAGTGTCTCATCATCAGTGTCACCTATCAGTGCCCATCAATGCTGCCTCTCAGTGCCACTTATCAGTGCTCATCAGTGCCACCTACCAGTGGAGCCTCATCAGTGCCCATCAGTGCCCATCAGTGCACATCAGTGAAGGAGGAAAACTACCTGTTTGCAAACATTTTGAACAAACTTTGAAAAATGTTTTTTTTTTTTTTTTAATTTTTGGTCTTTTTTTGTTTCTTTAGCAAAAAATAAAAAACCCAGAGGTGATTAAATACCACCAAAAGAAAGCTCTATTTGTGTGAAAAAAATAACAAAAATTTTGTTTGGGTACAGCATTGCATGACTGCGCAATTGTAATTCAAAGTGCGACAGCGCTGAGAGCTGAAAATTGGCCTGGGCAGGAAGGGGGTATAAGTGCCCAGTAAGCAGGTGGTTGAATGATTGATACCCTTAGTTTTATCACCTTAATTTATATTTTAACCGATAGGAAATCCATTTATATTATCTCACAAGCACAAGGTCTATATTTTACAGGTTTATTTACTGTTCATATGACCATTACTAGTGTTTTATTATTATAAAAAACAGACCTTGTGTCTAGCCATCATGAAGCATCTCTCATTCCAAATTAACCAAGAGGTAGAATTGATTTGAAAGGAAACCCGTGTCTTGAGAACTATGCTGGCAGCCATTACTTTGGGTGGAGCTTTATTCCTTCCATCAGCCGCAGCCCAGCCTATGTTTATATCGGTACCTGAAAAACTGTAAAGCACCCCCCCCCCCCGGGCTCACGCACAATTGCGAATGTGAACATAGGTCCCCCACACATAGGTAAGAGGTTATTACACCACACATGTGCGGTATTGTCACAAGAGTGAGAGCAATAATTCTAGCACCAGAGCTCACATTCAACTCTAAACTGGTAGCCTGTGAAGGATTTTAAAGTGCCACCTATAGAGGATTTTAGATACTGTAGTTTGGTGCCATTTCACAGGTGTGCAAAGATTTAAAGCAGTATTTAACCCAAATGTAAACATTTATTACAGTATTTCACAAAAGTGAGTACACCCCTCACATTTTTGTAAATATATTATTCTATCTTTTCATGTGACAACACTGAAGAAATGACACTTTGCTACAATGTAAAGTAGTGAGTGTACAGCTTGTATAACAGTGTAAATTTGCTGTCCCCTCAAAATAACCCAACATAGCCATTAACCACTTCCATACCTGGAAAAAGTAAAATTACAGTCGCAGGAACCCTTCCTCCCTCCAGGTGAACGTCCCGGCATTGTGGGGAGTGGGAACGCACTCACCGCATCACTGGGGACCCGATGTGCTTGCCCGGCGGCCGTGATGTCCGCCGGGCACCCGCGATTGCTCATCACAGAGATCAACATCCTGTCAGGGGAGAGGTGAACTGATCGTATGTTCCTTGTATATAGGAACACTGATCGGTCTTCTCCCCTCATCAGTTCCCTCCCCCCACAGTTATGCCGCGTACACACGAGCGGACTTTACGGCAGACTTTGTCCTGCGGACTTTTCTACAGACTTTACGACGGACTTTCCGAATGAACGGACTTGCCTACACACGATCAACCAAAGTCCGACGGATTCGTACGTGATGACGAACGACCGGACTAAAACAAGGAAGTTCATAGCTAGTAGCCAATAGCTGCCCTAGCGTGGCTTTTTGTCCGTCGGACTAGCATACAGACGAGCGGACTTTTCGACCGGACTCAAGTCCGTCGAAAAGATTTGAAACATGTTTCATTTCTAGGTCCGTCAAACTTTTGGGGAAAAAAAGTCCGCTGGAGCCCACACACGATCGAATTGTCCGACGGACTCCGGTCCGCCGAACCAAGTATGCCGTAAAGTCCGGTCATGTGTACGCGGCATTAGAATCACTCCCTACATAGACTCCCTCCAACATGGAAGGGGTTAATGTTTTGCCATTGGTCACTGATGCATTAGTGACCAGGGGCAATTAATTACCTTTTTCACCTTCATCACTATCAGTGTCCATTAGTGCCTTGTCATCAGTTCCCATCTATGGGCACTGATGACAAGGCACTAATGGACACCGATAGGCTGCACTGGTGAGGCTGAGCTGATGGGCACTGATGAGAATGCACTGATGGGCATTTTTGCAACTGGAATAATTCTAAATAAATATAATATCTTAGGAAGAATGTTCATCTTTACATGGTTAATTCTACCAAACCACGAAAGAAGATTGTCTTTCCATCTATCAAAGTAGCTTTTCATACAGTGCTTTGAAAGTATTCATACCCCTTTTTTTCCACATTTTGTTATGTTACAACCAAAAATGAATATGCATTTTATTGGGATTTTATGTGATAGACCAACACAAAGTGGCACATAATTGTGAAGTGGAAGGAAAATGATAAAAGGTTTTCAATGTTTTTTACAAATAAATATCTGAAAAGTGTGGTGTGCATTTGTATTCAGCTCCCTTTACTCTGATACCTCTAACTAAAATCTAGTGGAACCAATTGCCTTCAGAAGTCACCTAATTAGTAAATAGAGTCCACCTGTGTGTAATTTGATCTCAGTATACATACAGTTGTTTTGATAAGCCCTCAGAGGTTTGTTAGAGAACCTTAGTAAACAAACAGCACCATGAAGGCCAAGGAACACACCAGACAGCTCAGGGATAAAGTTGTGGAGAATTTTAACCACTTTAATACAGGACATTTTCACCCCCTTCCTGCCCAGGCCAATTTTCAGTTTTCACGCTGTAACATTTTGAATGACAATTGCGTGGACATGCAACAATGTACCCAAACCTTTTTCCCCACAAATAGAGCTTTCTTTGGTGGTATTTGATCACCACTGCGGTTTTTATTTTTTGCGCTATAAACAAAAGAAGAGCGACAAGTTTGAAAAAATACAATATTTTTTACTTTTTGCTATAATAAATATCCCATAAATATCCCATATATTTAAAAAACAGAAACACATTTTTTCCTCAGTTTTAGGCAGATATGTATTCTTCTACATATGCTTGGTAAAAAAATCGTAATAAGAGCATATTGATTGGTTTGCGCATAAGTTATATCGCTTACAAAATAGGGGATAGATTTATGGCATTTTTATTATTATTATTCTTTTATTAGTAATGGCGGCGATCTGCCAAAGCGGACTATTCCACCGGTTACTCCTTCCGTAGCCCCACCATCATGCACTAAGGAATCACCAGAACCGCCTAATTTGTGACATGCCAACCAGGTGGAGCTCAACATTGGCAATGCTGCAGCAGCTGCACACACAGCAGAGGGCCATCAATGAGTACCTGTGGGAGTATTGCACCAGGACAGGGTCAGGGGAGTTTGGCTTCTTTTCGCCATGCCAGTGGCTACTGATTAAGGATGCATGCACTGTCCTGACAACATTTGAGGAGGCCACAAGTATGGTGAGCAGCAACAATGCATGCATCATTGACACTGTCCCTCTAGGGGACCCCCAGATCCCCCCCCCATGTGAATGGGTATCGGGTACATTGTACCCCCAACCCATTCACCAAAAATTGTCAAAAAGTAAAAACCACAACAGACAGTTTTTGACAACTCCTTTATTAACCGGTTCCTGACCGACTCACACAGATATACTGCGACAGAATGGCTCCCCTGGGCGAATTCCCGTATATATACGGGTTTGCCCAGGAGAGTCACCAGAGGGCACGTGAGCAACGCCGGAGGCACGCGCGAGCTGCACATCGGGGGACCCGATGCCCGTGGCCGGCGGGCGCGATCGTGTGCACGAGAGCCAGCGCGGGGATTTGTGTGTGTAAACACAGAAATCCCTGTGCTGCCAGAGGAGAGAAGACAGATCATGTGTTCCTACAAAGTAGGGACAGCGATCTGTCATCTCTCCTAGTTAGTTCCATCCCCACACAGTTAGAACACTATGAGGGAACACACAGTTAACACCTTGATCGCCCCCTAGTGTTAACCCCTTCCCTGCCAGTGACATTTATACAGTAATCAGTGCATATTTATAGCACTGATCGCTCTATAAATGTCAATGGTCCCAAAAATGTGTCAAAAGTCTCCGATCTGTCTGTCGCAATGTCGCAATACCACTAAAAATCGCATATCACCGCCATTACTAGTAAAAAAATAAAAATAAATAAAAACACCATAAAAATGCCATAAATCTTTCCCAAAGTTTGTAGACGCTATAACTTTTGCGCAAAGTAATCAATATACGATTATTGCAATTTTTTTTTACCAAAATTATGTAGTAGAATACATATTGGCCTAAACTGATGAAGAAATTTGTTTAAAAAAAAAAATATGGGGGACATTTATTATAGAAAACAGTAAAAAATACAGTTTATTTTCAAATTTTCACAATTTTTTTGTTTATAGCGTAAATAATAAAAACCGCGGAGGTGATCAAATACCACCAAAAGAAATCTCTATTTGTGGGGGGAAAAAGGATGCAAACTTTGTTTGGGTACAGCATTGCATGACCGCGCAATTGTCAGTTAAAGCGACGCAGTGCGAAATTGTAAAAAGTGCTCTGGTCAGGAAGGGGTCAAATCTTCCGGGACTGAAGTGGTTAAAAAAAAAGTGACGTGCGATGTCCAACCATCTTCAATCACGCCCCACCGCCGGGCCACCCGGTGACGTAACCAAGTGACCCCTTCTGACGTTATGTGACAGGGTCATCCGGTTCAATTATGATTCAATTTTTCGGGTCTGTTGGGCGGCATGATTGGAGATGGATGGACATCGTGGGACACTTTTTTTTTAATAAAGGAATTGTCAAAAACTGTCTGTTGTGGTTTTTACTTTTTGACACTTTTTTTGGTGAATGGGTAGGGGTACAATGTACCCGATACTCATTCACATAGGGGGGGGGGCGGCAGGATCTGGGGGCCCCTTGTTAAAGGGGGCCTCCAGTTTGCGAAAAGCCTCCCGCCCGCAGACTCCGACAACCAATGGCCAGGGTTGTCGGGAAGAGGTGACCCCAAAGCACCCACCCCATGTTGAGGGCATGTGGCTTGGTACGGTTCAGGAGGAGGGGGCGCTCGCTCGTCCCCCCTTATTCTGACCTCCAGGCTACATGCTTGGATAAGGGTCTGGTACAGATTTTGGGGGGACCCCACGACAATTTTTTTTTACATTTTGGTGTCGAGTTCCCCTTAAAATCCATACCAGAGGGTCTGGTATGGACTGGGGAGGGGGCTCTACATTACAGCCGCAAGCAAGTTTAGATGACAGTTTTTCCTTTGGAATATTTCGTTTTTATTGTATCACTTTAACCACTTCAATACAGGGCACTTAGACACCCTCCTGCCCAGACCAATTTTCAGCTTTCAGCGCTGTCGCAGTTTGAATGACAATTCAGCGGTCATACATCACTGTACCCAAACTAAATTTTTACTATTTTGTTCCCACAAATAGAGCTTTCTTTTGGTGGTATTTGATCACCTATGCGGTTTTTATTTTTTGCTAAACAAATAAAAAAAGACCGAAAATTTTGAAAAAAATAAAAGTTTTGCTTTTATTTCTGTTAAAAAAATTGTAAATAAGTAAGTTTTCTCCTTCACTGATGGGCACTGATAAGGCAGCACAGACGGCGGCACCGATGAGGTAGGGCCAATGAGCGGGCACTGACGGGCACTGACGGGCACTGACGATTGGTACTGATATGCAGCACTGATGGGCATTGATAG
Source organism: Lithobates septentrionalis (assembly GCA_037952835.1). Classification (NCBI taxonomy): domain Eukaryota; kingdom Metazoa; phylum Chordata; class Amphibia; order Anura; family Ranidae; genus Lithobates; species Lithobates septentrionalis. The sequence continues at coordinate 1,106,960 of JBBDGP010001242.1, forward strand.
GCGGCACTGATGGGCACTCATGGGTGGCACTGGTTGGCACTGATGGGAACTGATAGGCGACACTGGGCACTGAAAGGCGGCACTGCTGGGCACTGATGGGCACTGATAGGGTGGCACTGATAGGCGGCACTGATAGGCGGCACTGATGGGCATTGATAGGTGGCACTGCTGGGCACTGATACGTGGCACTGATGGGCACTGTTACGTGGCACTGATGGGCACTGATACGTGGCACTGATATGCGGCACTGATAGGCATCCCTGGTGGCACTGGCAGTGGTAGGCATTGGAGTGGGCACTGATTGGCAGCTGCCTGGGCACAGATTGGCAGCTGCCTGGGCACAGATAGGCATTTCCCTGGTGGTCTAGGGGGCATACCTGGTTGTCCATGTGGTGGCCATCCTGGTGGTCCTGGACGGCTTCCCTGGTGGTCCTGGGTAGGATCCGAGGGGGGGCTGTGCTGATAAACAATCAGCACAGACCCCCCCTGTCAGGAGAGCAGCCGATCGGCTCTCCTCTACTCACGTCTGTCAGTGAGGAAAAGCCTATCACCGGCTCTTCCTATTTACATCGTGATCAGCCGTGATTGGACACGGCTGATCACGTGGTAAAGAGTCTCCACCAGAGACTCTTTACCTAGATCGGTGATGGGGGGTGTCAGACTGACGCGCCCCAGCGGCTCGATATTCTGATCACGTCATATGACGTCCGGTCAGGAATATCAAACCACTTTGCCGCCGTCTTTTTGTAATAGGGCGGGCGGCAAGTGGTTAAGCATTATTAAAATCACTGCTCCTGAAAAACAGGCTTTAAAAACTTTTTTTTGCATTGATACATGTCCCCTGGGGCAGGACCCGAGTCCCCTATACACTTTTTATGGCAATAACTTGCATATAAGCCTTTAAAATGAGCACTTTAAATTTTTTATGTTTGTGTGCCATAGACTTTAATAGGGTTTGCATGTTCGCTAGAACTTTTTGCCTGTTTGCATGTTCTAGTGCGAACCGAACCGGGGAGTGTTCGGCCCATCCCCATGCCTAAGTAAAGAAGTGCTTGTGATTGCCTTTTGAATGGAAAATTTATTTTCACATGGATGGATGGACTATGGATGGTCTTAACATTAAAAGAGGTGTTCAAATCTTGGGATTTAGTTTGGTTTGCTTTAAAGCGGACCTTCAGTCATTTTTTCAACTTTCCATCTATTAAATCTTCTGCCCTTGTTTTAACTTTGGATAGCAAAACTTTTTTTTCTGCCAGTAAATACAGCCCACTTCCTGTTTTCCTGACAGAGGGGGGCGGGGTCACCCGGTTACGTCAGCGGGTGGCCCCGCCCCCCTGACGCTATGGGGAAGCCATAGGGATGTTCCTATGCATCAGAGGGGGGCGGGGTCACCCGGGGATGTCAGCGGGTGGCCCCGCCCCCCTCTGACACTACAGGAAAGCCATAAGGATGTCCCCGTGAATCAGAGGGGGCGGGGGTCACCCGGGGACGTCAGCGGGTGGCCCTGCCCTCAGTTATAAAAGAACTGTCACCTGCGAGGATGAGTCATACGGTGGGTGCCTCCCATGGAGTCAGGTCGGTGCATTTTTTTTTCTTTTTCGTAAAAGAATGGACTATGTGGGAAATTTTTATTTTTTATTTTTTTAATAAAGGAATTGTCCCAAGCCGTGTCTTGTCATTTTTAACATTTTAACACTTTTTTTGTGAAATGGTAGGGGTACATTTGTACCCCGTTACCATTTCACACAGGGGGGAGGCCGGGAACTGGGGGTTCCCTTGTTAAAGGGAGCTTCCAGATTCCGATAAGCCCCCTGCCCGCAGACCCCCACAACCACCGGGCAAGGGTTGTGGGGATGAGGCCCTTGTCCCCATCAACATGGGGACAAGGTGCTTTGGGGGCTACCCCAAAGCACCCTCCCCATGTTGAGGGCATGTGGCCTAGTACGGTTCAGGGGGGGCACTCTCTCGTCCCCCCTCTTTTCCTGCGGCCTGCCAGGTTGAGTGCTCGGATAAGGGTCTGGTATGGATTTTTGGGGGGACCCCACACCATTTTTAAAAAAAATGTTGGCGCGGGGTTCCCCTTAAAATCCATACCAGACCTGAAGGCCTGGTATGAATTTTGAGGGGGACCCCCACGCCATTCTTTAAAAAAATTTTGGTTCGGTGTTCCCCTTAATATTCATACCAGACACAAAGGGCCTGGTAATAGACTGTGAAGGAATCCCATGCCTTTTTTTCAATGACTTTTATGTGTATTGCCGAGACCCGACAATTCATTATAGCTGCAAGTAGTTTTAAATGACTTTTTTTCCTTTAGAAATGTCATTTTGTGCAGGGACTGTTCTAAACACAGGAAACATGCACTACTTTACAGGCATACTATAGACACCCCCCAGGTACGAAATTTAAAGGAATGTTTCACTTTTATTGTTTCACTTTAAACATTATTAAAATCACTGCTCCCGAAAAATTGTCCGTCTTTAAAACTTTTTTTTTGCATTGATACATGTCCCCTGGGGCAGGCCCCAGGTCCCCAAACACTTTTTATGACAATAACTTGCATATAAGCCTTTAAAATCATCACTTTTGATTATTCATGTTCATGTAGACTTTAACGGTGTTCACGTGTTCGAACAAATTTTTTGCCTGTTCGCATGTTCTGCTGCGAACCAAACCGGGGGGTGTTCAGGTCATCCCTACCCAACACCAGAGCCCCCCTCCCTGTGACAGCGGGTGGGGGTTCCACTTACCACAACTGTTGTCACATTTTTAAAACAGCCACTATATTCATTAACAACAATCTGTGAATAAATGAAATACAAGTCCTGTCTTCCACCGCAGCAAATGGAATTGTAGTTTCAATGGATTGTGAGTGTGCTGATCAGCATGCTTGTAGTCTATTCACATTGCCTACAACCCTATTGCCCCCTACACACGATTGGACTTTCCGACAACAAAACCGTGAATTATTGTTCGAAGGTTGTTGGCTCCAACTTGTCTTGCCAACATACGGTCACACAAATGTTGGCCAACAATTACGAACGTAGTGACGTACAAGACATACGTGATATCTCCATTACGAACGCTAGTTTTACAAGACCGAGAGCTTCTGGCTCGTACTTGATTTCGAGCATGCGTGGACTTTTGTCCGACGGACTTGTGTACACATGATCGGAAAGACCGACAACAAAAATTTGTTGGCTTAAAATTTGAGAACCTGCTAGCCTACATTTGTTGGCGGAAAGTCCACCAACAAGCTCACATCCAACATTTGTTGTCGGAAAATCTGATCGCGTGTACGGGGGATATAACTGAAAGACCATACAAAGGTACAAGTAACATACCTGTGTGCAAGAGCCTGGCATTGCACTCGCAATCTATTTCTGATCCGGGCGGACTTGGGAGCAGGTACCTGTCAAAACCAAATCCCCCCCGCAAAAAAAAATAAGTGCCAAATGTGGCGGGGGGGGGGGGGGGGGCTATGTATCTGGTTTTGACAGGTACAAACAATCTACATTTGAAAGGTTTCATCTGAGTTGGTAGACTTTTCCTCTCTTACCATGGGTTGTGATGAATGATAGTGACACTCTCCCGCATGTAAAGGGTAAATAACATCTACAACAAGTATGCAAGGCTTCTCATTACACCATTGTAGTGAGGGAAGGTGTCAGCATCGGGTTTCACTGTAAATTGTGCTGATAAATTCCGTGGGAATTCACAAGTAGGACGCTGAGCAGTGAGCACCAAATTGAGGTAAGAAGCCATTCTGGAGCCAACACCGAAGGAAATCTTCTGAAATTCTGTCAGCATCTGAAATGCATCAGTCCACCTAGAAACCTTGTCCATCATCAGTCCACCTAGAAACCTTGTCCATCATCAGTCCACCTAGAAACCTTGTCCATCATCAGTCCACCTAGAAACCTTGTCCATCATCAGTCCACCTAGAAACCTTGTCCATCATCAGTCCACCTAGAAACCTTGTCCATCATCAGTCCACCTAGAAACCTTGTCCATCATCAGTCCACCTAGAAACCTTGTCCATCATCAGTCCACCTAGAAACCTTGTCCATCATCAGTCCACCTAGAAACCTTGTCCATCATCAGTCCACCTAGAAACCTTGTCCATCATCAGTCCTCCTAGGAACCTTGTCCATCATCAGTCCACCTAGAAACCTTGTCCATCATCAGTCCACCTAGAAACCTTGTCCATCATCAGTCCACCTTGCGCTTATTATAGTTTTCACAGTTTTGCAACATTTGACCTATTAAGTGGTAACTGGTGCATCAGTAGTGATGGACTGTGATTTTTTTTAATGCAGATCTAAGCATTAAATTAATTATTAGGGGCATTTTCCTATGCCTTTTTCTATTACCCACATTACATAAGACCTAACCAGATATATGAGGTAGCTTTATTTCTTTTCACAATTTCATTAGGTGTTTTATGATGGAATTTCTTCAAAACCGCACTTGCACTTTTCTTAGTTTGACTAAATTGCTTTGACTATATTGCATTTTTTTTCGTTTTTGTTTTAAATGCTCCGCTATCCAGAAATTATTGTGACTTTACCTAAGGCTTTAGGTAATTATTGTAACTTTACCTGTATTTTAATAAGTTAGCACCAGGTTTTTTACTCTATAATTAGAAATAAATTAACGTTTCATGAGGTTGCAATCATTACACATCTGCAAACATTTGCAGACACGTATTTACAGCTTGATTTTAATACTTTTTTTAAAAAAAATTGCAATTTTTACCAAGTATACTTTGCATAGTTGTTACTAAACAAATCTTTTTATGCATAGTACGTTAGGTATGTATACACTATGTTTATTTAAACTGCAGACAATTTATTTATTTGTTTTAAGGTACTTATATAGCGCAGTCAGTTTACGCAGCGCTTTACTTATACATTCACATCAGTCCCTGCCCTCAAGGAAGTTACAATCTAAGGTCCCTAACTCACAATCATACACTGAGCAAAATTTCAAACACAACACTTCTGTGTTTGCCCCTATTTATCATGAGCTCAACGCAAAGATCTACGACTTTTTCTATGTACAAAAAAGGTCTATTTCTCTAAAATATTGTTCACAAATCTGTATAAATCTGTGTTAGTGAGCACTTCTCCTTTGCCAAGATAATCCATCCATCTCACAGGTGTGGCATATCCAAATGCTGATTAGACAGCATGATTATAGCACAGGTGTGCCTTAGGCTGGCCACAATAAAAGGCCACTCTAAAATGTGCAGTTTTATCACACAGCACAATGCCACAGATGTCGCATGAGGGAGCGTGCAATTGGCATGCTGACTGCAGGAATGTCCACCAAAGCTGTTGCCCTTGAATTGAATGTTCATTTCTCTACCATAAGCCGTCACTCTCCAAAGGTGTTTCAGAGAATTTGCAGTACATCCAACTGGCCTCACAATCGCAGACCACGTGTAACCACACCAGTCCAGGACCTCCACATCCAGCATCTTCACCTCCAAGATTGTCTGAGACCAGCCACCCAGACAGCTGCTGCATTAACCGGTTTGCATAACCAAAGAATTTCTGCACAAACTGCCAGAAACTGTCTCAGGGAAGCTCATCTGCATGCTCGTCGTCCTCATCAGGGTCTCGACATGATTACAGTTCGTCGTCATGACCGCCTTGAGTGGGCAAATGCTCACATTTGATGGCGTCTGGCACTTTGGAGATTTGCCCTCTTCATGGGTGAATCCCGGTTTTCACTCTACAGGGCAGACAGCATGTATGGTCACAATGAGTGGAGCGGGCAAATGACAGATCTGTGTCCACTCTGCGTATGCAGAACAGACACAGACACAGCCGCTCTACTCTATGGGCCCTCTGATCCAATCCGCCAAGACATAAGGGGACGGATTAGGGTCGCCACCTTTTCTTCAAGCCAAACCCGAACACTTTAGCGGCCTGGGACACCTTTGGATGCCCCGAGGATAGCAGTAATGTGGTGCACATAGCGTGCTGCAGTGAACGGTGGGTGTGGCCAAATTACTCTTGCTGACATCATTGCCCTGCCCCCCCCCCAGTGATGCCGAACCTGCCCCCAGACATCCGCCCGCAGCTCCCGGACGGCAACAGATTTGTGTGTGACTATCTCAGTTAATTGGGGAGCCACAGCCTGGTCTGAATAATGTGTCCGGGTTTCAGTCTGCCTGAAACCCAGACACATGGTTCAAAACCCGGACTGTCCGGTGAATCCCGGACAGGTGGCAACCCTAGGACGGATCCCCTTCTGTTTTTTTAAGTGGGTCGGATTGGAAATAGGCGGGTGTAAATGGACACAAGTCCGTTTACATGTGCAGCTCTATAGAGGTAAATGAAGGGTCCGATTAGGTTCACCTGAAAAACAGACAGGCCGACCCGATCAGACCAATCGTGTGAAAGGGGCCTAAGGCTGCTTTCACACTGATGCACTGCAGTTTACCTGCACCTCAACTGACCTCAATCTTCACTTCTTCCTCAGGATTCCTGCAGGTATCGCTGGCTGCTGCTGTCCCCCAGGTGGGTATGGCTGGTACTGCTAGTGGGTACTGCTGGCTGGTACTGCTGGTGAGTACTGCTGGCTGGTACTGCTGGTGGGTACTGCTGGCTGGTGCTGCTGGTGGGTACTGCTGGCTGGTACCGCTGATGGGTACTGTTGGCTGGTACTGCTGGCAGATAATGCTGGTGGGTACTGCTGGCTGGTACTGCTGATGGGTACTGCTGGCTGGTACTGCTGGTGGGTACTGCTGGCTGGTACTGCTGGCTGGTACTGCTGGCTGGTACTGTTAGTGGGTAATATTAGTGGTTATGCTGGCTGGTTCCCGACCTGCAATCTCTGAGCATCAGTGTGACAGGAGCCAGCGCTAGAGGAAGCATGCGGCTGCAGTAGAGAGCAGAGCCGATGCTTGTCACAGGTGGAGTACATTTGGTATCACTCCACCTGTGACAGGAGTCGGCGCTATACAGGAAGCATCGGCTCTGATTCCTCTAGCGCTGGCTCCGTTCTTCACGCTGATGCTCAGGGATTGCGGGACAGCAAGCCGCGATCTGAGCTTGCCGACCTGCCATCCCAGAGCAGGAGGTAGGAGGCCACATCAGAGGGTCCCGCGGGCTAGCGGTTGGGCGCTTCTGATTTAACATGAGCGGGGCTGCTCACAATGGTCACCTTTTATTAATTCATGTAAAACCTTTATCCCAAAAGGGAAAAAGAATGTTGCTCTAACTGCTTAAAAACTGTGAACTGGGGTTGGAGCTTAATTTATTAGTCAAGTGCAACTAAATCTGCTAGTGCATCTAACACTCTCTCTACAGATTGCCAATGCTGCTGCCCAAAGGTGTCTCTGTTCTCCATCAGGAGTGGAGACACCCTAAGACAGGAAGCATGTTGCTGGCTGCATCACCAGGTGAAAATAAAGGTAAAAAGCTTAAAAAAGAAAACTAATACAGCCACCACATTTAAAGATGAGTAAATGGCAATATATTAACTTTTTTTTTTTTTTTTTTAGTTTCATTACTGCTTTAAAGGTGAACTTCATTAAATCAGACTACTTAGCAACCAGCTAATAAATACCTTGATCAGGCGTTGTAATGAACAATAAAGGTTATGGGTCAAGAGTTTCATAAGGGATGAATGTTAACCTCCCTGGCGGTATTGCCGAGTCTGGCTCGGGGTGGATTTTCAGTACCAAAAGCGGTAACCCCGAGCCAGACTCAGAGTCGCATCGCAGGATCCAGGAAGAGCTTACTTACCTTGTTCCCAGGATCCTGCGACGTCTCCCCACAGTGTGTGCGGCTCGTCCTCCGCTCGATCTATCACTGTGCCCGGGCTCCGTTCCCTGCGAGCATTACGACGCACAGGGATGGAGAACAGCGCCAAATTCAAAAAGTGAAACACACAATACACATACAGTACACTGCAATCTTACAGATTACATTACTGTATCAATTTATATCAACTCCCTTTTGTCCCTAGTGGTTTGTCCCGTGCCCTGCATGCAGTTTTATATTATAAAAACTGTTCTTTTTGCCTGGAAACTGGAGATTGTCCATAGCAACCAAAACCTTCCCTTTACATCAAAAGCAGGTTTAGACCAGCTAGAAAACAGCGATAATAAATTAGAATCACTTGCAGAATTGAGAGATAGTGATTTGTGGGGAGATCCGTCATCAAACACTGAAAAGTAATGACAGCGACAATTCTGCAAATGAGCAAATTTCAGTGTTTTTGATTTGATTACATTATTGAATCATTTTTATTATTATTATATTATTATTACTTATAATTATTTATAGTTATTTATTATATTATAATTTATGATTTAGTGTTTCAAACTTTATCATACCCGGGATATCTACTGGACTCTTGTTTGGACAGATTTAAGTGAGTTATTCCTAATGCCCCGTACACACGGTCGGACTTTGTTCGGACATTCCGACAACAAAATCCTAGGATTTTTTCCGGCGGATGTTGGCTCAAACTTTTCTTGCATACACATGGTCTCACAAAGTTGTCGGAAAATGCGATCATTCTGAACGCGGTGACGTAAAACACGTACGTCGGGACTATAAATGGGGCAGTAGCCAATAGCTTTCATCTCTTTATTTATTCTGAGCATGCGTGGCACTTTGTGTGTCGGATTTGTGTACACACGATCGGAAATTCCGACAATGGATTTTGTTGTCGGAAAATTTTATAGCCTGCTCTCAAACTTTGTGTGTCGGAAAATCTGATGGAAAATGTGTGATGGAGCCCACACACGGTCGGAATTTCCCACAACAAGGTCCTATCACACATTGTCCGTCGGAAAATCTGACCGTGTGTACGGGGCATAAGAATTACAGGCCTACAATATAAAACGCTAAATTTCCATGCAAAATAATTGTACCGTTTTCAGCATCAAAAATCTGAAATAATACCACCAGGGAGGTTAATGAGCATGCACCAACATGCTTACACACACAATTGGCGACAATCTGTCATGTGCGACATGCCACACATGGAAAGGAGGACCTGGTATTGTAACAGTTATTAGGTATGGGGTTCATTTTAGAGCTCAGGCTGGGTAAGGTGTTAAGGTTGGCATAGAGGTTAGGATAAAGCTGAACTCTAGACCAACAGCTTCACAATTGGAATACATATATGGTAGCTGTTTGTAATTTTGGCAAACTAGTTCTGAGATTTACACCACCCAGCCAGGCCCATGTCCTTAATTTTCTTTACTGAAATTAGGCAATATAGCTTGGTCACCCCCCACTCCATCTCTGATTGGAAAGAGAAAGAGTAGTATTTCAACCTAATCAGGTCACTACCTGTTTTTGCCATGTCAGGATTTTCCTTGTGCATATATCTGGTCTAAAGAAAAAGAAAAAGTCCCCGCGCAATGGAATGCGTACTATTGAGGTAAATGTTTGATAGAACTGCTACCTCTACCAATTACTTCCACTAGGTGGAGTATACTATTGAGAAAGGAAAAAAAGAGTAGATATGGCGCCGTTCCCAACCTGATTGGATTCAGGTGTGTGCTGCTCCCTTAAATGGGAGGAAGGTATTTCAGGTGGGGGAAGGGAAATGATGTATGTAGTTCCTTTTGAATGGGTGTCTCCTGGCCAGAAAACAAATGCACAGTGAACCATGTGCTCATTAATGCGAAATCAGATTAAAACTTCTGGGTGTCAATAAGTGTCAGGCTGTATGCCTGACCCGATATGAAAGTGCAATGTGTAGGACAGCCCAACTTGTTATATATATATGATAAATAGATAAAATATGATAAATAAAGTGCAGTTTAGTCCTAATCATTACTATGCATGTGCAATGACCATATATACAAATTAAATCAATAATACAAATATAAAGCTGGTGTAAATAAATAAGCAGGTGAACATATAACTAATATGCAATTGGGTTAAGGTGCTGTTGTGCCAGTGAAGGAATCCATTTAGACTCTGGTGGGCTTTCCAATGAATAAACACTCAGTGTGTGCCTTATTCGTGCTCCTATAGTGACTGCACTCACCAGATCCTTCACCCCCTCTTGGGGTCTCACACATCCACAGTATATGCCACTGTGTAGCAATGCAGGATAACTCCGTCCTTAATGTTGACTATGAGGAGGTTCCATTATGAAAAGAGAAAGAGGGAGCCCACATAGTGTAATACTGTATAAAAAACTTGTTTATTGGTTGTAAACGCTAACACAAGCTCCAGATGACGTCAGAGTGACGAAACACATAGGGCGGAGTCAGCATATGTCCTTGCATCACTTCCTGTCACAGAAGCTTGTGTCAGCAATATATTCTTTTTATCCTTACCGAATGTGAGTAGCGTTTTTAGCGTTTACACCAATAAACAAGTTTTTTATACAGTATTACGCTGATTCCTTCACTGGCACAACAACACCTTAACCCAATTACATATTAGTTATATGCTCACCTGCTTATTTATTTATACCAGCACTTTATATTTGTATTATTGATTTAATTTGTATATATGGTCATTGCACATGCATAGTAACGATTAGGACTAAACTGCACTTTATTTATCATATTTTATCTATTTATCATATATATATATAACAAGTTGGGCTGTCCTACACATTGCACTTTCATATCGGTTCAGGCATACAGCCTGACACTTATTGACACCCAGAAGTTTTAATCTGATTTCACATTAATGAGCACATGGTTCACTGTGCATTTGCTTTCTGGCCAGGAGACACCCATTCAATAGGAACTACATACATCATTTCCCTTCCCCCACCTGAAATACCTTCCTCCCATTTAAGGGAGCAGCACACACCTGAATCCAATCAGGTTGGGAACGGCGCCATATCTACTCCTTTCTTTTTTTCCTTTCCCATATATCTGGTCTGATTGGCTCAGAGTATTTCCTGATATAAACAAGGCCTGGGGAATGCCCAGGAAAAATTCCAAGCCTACTTACCACCAGCTCGCAGACAATCAAATTAACCTGTCTAACAGTATGCGTTAAAAACAGGGGTTTAGTCCGCACGCATTTGCAAACGCATGCGTAAGCCACAGAGCCTCGTCACGGCACCCTGATATCTGTGGTTCTAACACTAAAATATGAGTGTCCCCACAGTGGAGGCACATGCATTCTGATGGATAAATGAGGGCAGGTGGACTGAAGGGCAGTCCATCCCTTCTTAAAGGTACAGGAGCACACCAGACACCCAGCAAATAGCACAATGGCTGCAAAGGTGCTGGTGCGTTGATGGACCAATATACACACCAAGGTGATCTCAAAAAACTTGCCACCACCCTCATTTATAGCTGGCTATCGCAGTAAGCGGCATTGGAGGGCTACAAAACAGATATAAACAAGGCCTGGGGAATGCCCAGGAAAAATTCCAAGCCTACTTACCACCAGCTCGCAGACAACCAAATTAACCTGTCATTTTGAGTTCTTTTGTACATTGAATTACATAATATTGTGTATCATTTTAAAGTATGCTTTTTAGTGTATGAAAACATTACTGCATTAAATTTTGTTTTTATATGAATCTGGATTTCTACTTGAGGGTTAAGAATCAAGCCACGGAGGGAATTTTTTTTCACTTTTTGTAGTATTGATACCCCCAGGCTGAATACTACTGGTTACTACTACTTTTGGCACTGGAAGGTATTGATCTGCAAAAAACTGACCCACAAACAACAATGGAGTACCATACACGGTATACGTGCGGTTGACTCATTCTTACTTTTGTACACACAGGGTGGTTGATGTACAGCATGGAGGTTTCATCAAGATCAGAAGATCAAGAAAATTACAATGATTTCAACCCGAAAATGTACCTAGACCAGTTTTACGCAATAGATGAAGACCATAAAATGACAGAGGAGGCCATTTTCCTGTTCACTTTTATGAAAAATGTGTTTTCATCTGGTATGTAATACTTTTACCAGTATAGTCCCCTTGATGGTTCAGGTCCTGATGTAAATATAGGCATTATTTTAGCTTGAAATGCCCCATTCATTTATTTAATCTTGTCTTACTTTTTCTGTTTCAACAAGTTTTTTTACTTTCTCGTTGTCCTATGTGATAGCATCAGTGCATGGTGATTGGTCACTCAGACACCAGTGGCATCACCAGAGTGGGAGTAAAATCTTCAGCACTGTGTAGGCTTCGACAAGAACTTACACAAGACTTCTCCTCCTGGTTTCTGGTAGTTGAATAAAGTAATGGGAGAAAAAAAAAGGTACCCAAGTGCAATAATGAAATCTGGTACATAGCCGAAAAGGAACCAAATAAGATAAGTTCATTGTTAGGATTTACTGTACATGCCCTTTAAAATTGTCAGCATATTGTATTTTATTTTTTAGGTCGCGTGGAAGGCAATATTCTTATAGAGATTGGTGCTGGTCCCACCATATGTCACATTCTGTCTGCTTGTGAAAACTTCAAGCAAATATACCTTACAGATTATGTAGAAAGAAACCTGCAAGAAATAGAGAAATGGATAAAAGGTGATAAGGAGGCCTTTGATTGGTCTCCACATCTGAAATATGTCTGTGACATTGAAAACCACAGGTATGTACTAAACATCTATTAATGCACACTAGATATGGATGAGGGAGTTACTCATTTCTATCAATTTGCTGAAAAATCTGAAACAAATGTATTTTATTCAACGTTTTTATAATATTCCCTCAAAGGGCCTTTTTTTTCCCCGTACAATATCAATCAAGTAATCTCCAATCCAATCCTGCTGCTCCCTCTTGATCTTGGCTTCATACCCTTTGAAATTTTCCACATTTTGTCATGTTACAACCAAAAACGTAAACGTATTTTATTGTGATTTTATGTGATAGACCAACACAAAGTGGCACATAACTGTGAAGTGGAAGGTAAATGATAAATGGTTTTCAACATTTTTTACAAATATGTAAAAAATGTGGCATGCATTTGTATTCAGCCCCCCTGAGTCAATACTTTGCAGAACCACCTTTCACTTCAATTACAGCTGAAAGTCTTTTTGGGGATGTCTCTACCAACTTTGCACATCTAGAGAGGGACATTTCTGTCCATTCTTCTTTGCAAAAGCTTATTTTGAGCTTTGCTCAAGCTCTGTCAGATTGGATGGAGAGTGGCTGTAAACAGCAATTTTCAAGTCTTGCCACAGATTCTCTATTGGATTTAGGTCTGGACTTTGACTGGGCCATTCTAACACATGAATATGCTTTGATCTAAACCATTCCATTTTAGCTCTGGCTGTATGTTTAGGGTTGTTGTCCTGCTGGAAGGTGAACCTCCGCCCCAATCTTAAGTTTTTTGCAGACTCTAACAGGTTTTCTTCTAAGATTGCCCTGTATTTGGCCCCATCCATCTTCCCATCAACTCTGACCAGCTTCCCTGGCCCTGCTGAATAAAAGAATCCCCACAACATGATGCTGCCACCACCATGTTTCACAGTGGGAATGGTGTGTTCAGGGTGATGTGCAGTGTTAGTTTTCTGCCACACATAGTGTTTTGCTTTTAGGCCGAAAAGTTCAATTTTGGTCTCATCTGACCAGAGCACCTTCTTCCACATGTTTGTTGTGTCCCCCACATGACTTACAATAAATACAATGGAGGTTTGGGACTTTGAATGAGGCCATAGACAGTGTGGAGGTAGATAGAAATGAAAGTACATATATTTTATTCATGAAACAGCGTACAAATGTAATCACAAAGACCACGTAAATGAAAAGCATTGTAGTGAATGACAGTTCATCAGTATTTACACTCACATATATATGTGCATGTGCAATACAAGCATCTAGGGTACATAATGTATAGTAGCCACGTGCCCCATGGCAATCTGATTGGATAAATGAACACATATTCCAAGTAAATTCATATATGTACATATAATATAAAACAGCACTGGCCAGAATGGAAGTCACAAAAACAATAAGACCATAATTAGTTAAAGGATAGTATTCAAAGTGGATAGTTGGAACAAGATGTATGGCAATTCCCAAGGACCCAGGATATGTGGTTGGATGGGGGCATGTATCTGCACCCCCACAGTGCCCGACGCGTTTCGTGTGATAGCACACTCATCAGGGGCGGATGCTTGGGGACATCTATAGGGGATAACGAAATATAATTAGTGGGAATGTATTAAAACATGACAGGGAGGGACAAAATAAGCCTGCCCTGGATACTTACAGAAGGTCATTTGTGCTGGGATGTAATGGGTATGGAGCCAGGGCCACATGGTCTCTACCGGGAGCTGAGGTACGAAAAAACAGCATGCTTACAAGGTGCAGAGTGGAAAGGCCTCCCCAGGATTTGGCAAACAAGTTGTTGGTAAGTCTGAAGAGATTGGATGGTATGCCAATGGTGACTACCAGAGAGAGTCTAAAACGATATATGGAATCGTATGTCACATCAATGGTGCACCCAAAAGTAGCAGGTAAACAATGGTACATAACCAATAAGGTTGTCAAATTTGGTGAAGGCTTACTTGTATAGCTGGACTAAAGGTGAGCTGTGGGATGGTAAGCTAGACATCTCAGATAGGTGATAACACGAAAAGTTGCATCATGGGGGGCTAGATATAGCCGTCCTGTGCATGTGCACGCTGAATCATACCAGCGTCACACCGGCACGTCATGAGCGGGGAGGAGGTCCGACGTCGACGGTAACCACCGCCCACGTGAGACACTCATATTCCCCAGCTGCGCCGGGCCGAGATGGATGAACCACATCTTACCGCATCATGACGCCTATAGATGACGTCACATGTGGAGAAGGGTGTGTGGCGCCGATGCGCTGTGACCGGCCACCTCCCCCACACGCACCTCCCAGCCCCAAGGGGGGGGCGAGAGGAGGGGCGATAGGGGGGTGTGGCCACGCAGAGCGCATCGCAGCTCCCGGGCAGCAGACACAGTGAAGACAGCCCTGGACATACGCTACTTCATATTGGAAGTTAGAACACATGGCCCGTGTGCTGGAATGGTATGTCCAGAGAGCAATGCCCTGTGTGACTTCTCACAAACTTCAAATGGGACTTCTTATGGCTTTCTTTCAACAATGGCTTTCTTCTTGCTACTCTTTCATAAAGGCCAGATTTGTGGAGTGCATGACAAATAGTTGTCCTGTGGACAGATTCTCCCACCTGAGCTGTGGATCTCTGCAGCTCCTCCACAGTCACCATGGGCCTCTTGGCTGCTTCTCTGATTTATGCTCTCCTTGCCCGGCCTGTCAATTTAGGTGGACGGCCATGTCTTGGTAGGTTTGCAGTTGTATCATACTCTTTCCATTTTCGGATGATGGATTGAACAGTGCTCCGTGAGATATTCAAAGCTTGGGATATTTTTTTATAACTAAACCCTGCTTTAAACTTCTCCACAACTTTATCCCTGACCTGTCTGGTGTGTTCCTTGGCTTTCATGATGCTGATTGTTCACTAAGGTTCTCTAACAAACCTCTAAGGGCTTCACAGAACAGCTATATTTATACTGAGATTAAATTATACACAGGTGGACTCTATTTACTAATTAGGTGCCTTCTGAAGGCAATTGGTTCCACTATATTTTAGTTAGGGGTATCAGAGTAAAGGGGCCTGAATACAAATGCACACCACACTTTTCACATATTTATTTGTAAAAAATGTTGAAAACCATTTATAATTTTCCTTCCACTTTACAATTATGTGCCACTTTGTGTTGGTCTATCACATAAAATCTCAACAAAATACATTTATGTTTTTGGTTGTAACATGACAAAATTTGGAAGATGTCAAGGGGTATGAATACTTTTTCAAGGCACTGTAAATTTTGCCACATTGACAGCTGATCTGATAAGTTATATAGAATATGGTCCAAAGAAAAATTAACAAGTCGGCACTATACACATAAAGGGTTAGTTGCTAGCAAAAGAAAGACAATGGGGTTGGTTTACTAAAAGCAAATAGACCGTGCACTTTGCAAAGTGCAGTTGCTCTGGAGCTTAGTAAATAAGGTAAGGCTTCACTTTGTAAAAATATACCCAATTACATGCAAGGAAAATAAAAAAAACTGCTTTTTTTGCTTGCTTTGCATGGAAGTCAGCAGAGTCTCTGCTCATTTACTAAGCTCTGGAGCAACTGCACTTGCAGAGTGCAACTGCACTTTGCAAAGTGCACAGTCTTTTTTCCTTTGGTAAATCAACCCAAAATATACTCAACCTTTGATGATGCATCAAATATATAAGCATGCAGTGCAAAAAGTGCAACAAAAATTTCAATAATCTGTTACAAAATTCATAACCCAATAAAAATAAATGGTATGTTGCAAGACCATAAGTGAATAACTATAAAAAAAATATTTTGTATCTTAAAATATACAAAGTGAGTGCTATAAGTAAACAAGTTATTTTCAGTGTTTCAGACAGACAGATTGGTGACTCACCAGAGGTGCAGGCTACTCCATTAAGTGTAGCTTAAGTGCTAATTAGTCATACACTTTACAGGGCTCTTCCACCTCCTTCAGCCAGCTCCACCATCACAGCGATATCTCATACACTGGAACTTAGGAAAAGACTATAGTGTGCTGCCAAAAAATGTTCACTAAAAATTACACCCGTGAAGTGAAGTGCCACTCATTGTCCAGGAAATGCATGTCCAACAAATCACCATCTTTCACCCGCATGCAATGGGCACTCATCGCCAGAAATAACTGAGCATGAAGCATACT
Organism: Lithobates septentrionalis; assembly: GCA_037952835.1. Taxonomy (NCBI): domain Eukaryota; kingdom Metazoa; phylum Chordata; class Amphibia; order Anura; family Ranidae; genus Lithobates; species Lithobates septentrionalis. The sequence continues at coordinate 1,123,653 of JBBDGP010001242.1, forward strand.
AAAGGATATGGCACATCCTTGGCCTTCCTTCTATAGTGTCTTGAAAAAGTATTCATACCCCTTGAAATATTCCACATGTTGTCATGTTACAACCAAAAACGTAAATGAAACTTAGTTTTCCAAATTTTTTACAAATAAATATATGAAAATTGTGGCGTGCATTTGTATTCAGCCACCTTTACCCCTAACTAAAATCTAGTGAAACCAATTGCCTTCAGAAGGCACCTAATTAGTAAATAGAGTCCACCTGTGTGTGATTTAAACTCGGTATAAATACAGCTGTTCTGTGAAGCCCTCAGAGGTTTGTCAGAGAACCTTAGTGAACAGACAGCATCATGAAGGCCAAGGAACACACCAGACAGTTCAAGGAAAAAGTTGTGGAGAAGTTTAAAGCAGGGTTAGGTTATAAAAAAATCTCAAGCTTTGAACATCTCAAGACCACTAAAAGTTAATAGATGGCTAGGCAACCTTCAATGTAATACAGCACCTCATCCCAAAAATTTGAGTATCAAAACAAAGGAAGGGGAGAACAGGGATTATGACGGTGCCAGGAAAAACACAATATATTCAAAAGTTTTTCTAAAAAGGTTAATTTTTATTACAAAAGGATTGTAAAAAATAAACAGAAAAAATCACAAGAACATGGTGTGCAAAAACATTTAAAACGTATCTGTAGCGAGCTTCACGTCGCTTGGCCTCAGGAATGTAGCGGCCAAGGCAGTAGATAGGTATTTTAAATGCCCGACATGTTTCGCCAGTATTGGCTTCCTCAGGGATAGATTGATAATACCTAAAGCTCTACAGTAATTCTATAGAAGGAAATATAACAATCAGTATATGTACTAAAAAGAATAATACATTAAATACACATGAGATATCAAAGATGCAAAGTATATACATATATACATATGTTTGCGAACTGTCAGTGTAGGCCAACCCCCACCATCACCCAAAGGGTGCCCAAGTAGCATCCCCACATCTAAAGCACCAGACGCCCAAAGTACCCAGCCAAAGAGTCCAAAGGAGGGAATAGAATACCTGAAAATCACCAGGGGGGTATGTATCACACTCCTCTCCAGGGCTAAGCCTCCAATACAAGATCACATTAGGTAGCTGCAGGGAGCAGTAAGAAAGGCCTGGCCGGATGTCTATCTAGAAAGTACAATCATTTGTAGATAGATTAATTATTAGAGTTATCTAAAGGGGTCAAAATGTCCTCCACTAGTTACTGACAATATAAAGGACTAGCATAGTCTCAAGTTACTTTACTTACAAGGACATACTTTTGAAATTAGTAGCAGGACTCCGATAGATCCCTAATATTAGGGAGAGATTTTTTCCTTTTAAGGCACAGCAGAAAGCGTATCTCTATAAATTAAATAGGGAAACAGTTTTGGAACATTATACAAATTATCTAAAGGATAATATAAGTTGCACACTTAACTGATCAGTAAAGGATTTGATTCAAGAGTGGACAAAAAAGGTTTAACACTCACCACTAGATATCTATAGAGTGAGGTGATGGGCTACGAAAAAGCCAGGGGCCAGTTGCAGCGCCAGATGGAGTATGCTGAAGGATAAAGGGTGATGTCAGCAAGAAGTAAGTCTGTTACAGGTAAATGATGCAAGGAGATGCCTACCGGATCAGAGGAAAATCTATGCGTCGGTGTCCTGGAACATCCCTGGCATGTCTGATGGCCAGAGATGCCGGCGTTCTTATGCCCCCCACACAGGTGCGGCGTCTGACGTCACCGCACGTGTGAGCGGACGAAAGGAGCCACGGCGCATGCGTCACCCGCAGATCCATCCAGGCCTACAAGGTCCAGAGTGCATTGCGGTGGTGTCCATGGTGATGTGTATACACATCACACATGAACCGCGGTAATCAAACGCCGCTGTGAGCGGCGTGATACCTGGAAGATGGTATCGATTTCCAATACGCCGTGGCTAGAGCGGGCAGAGGGTGATCCAATGCCCTTGGGTGTCCATACAGCTAGTTGTGTCATGTAACAGGGGGCAGAAAGCGCCAGATTGGGTGCGCATCCACCATAGCGAAGTGCAGGGACCCATAGCAGTAAAGAGACCAGAAAGGAAGGGGGTAGGAAGGGAGGGGGAAAGGAAAGGAGGGGGAGAGGGGAGAAGAAGGATACGAGGGGGGAAAGGATTAAAAACCGAAAGAGGGAAGGGAAGGAGAAGAGAGGATATGGCATCTGGAAGTGTGGAAACGCCTGCACACAAGGCATGAAAAATTGGGACAGTAGTAGGAAGAAAATAATGAGGGGGCTAAATCCCTGGATGTGTTCACACAGGTCGTCCTGACAGTTCGCAAAGACCATATTCAGATGTAACATTAAATATCCTTGAACACAGATTCAGAAAGTTATGAATAAAACATATGTTTGCAATAATGAAGTGTCATAAAAGATGAAAAAACATATGCAAAGTATACATTTGCCATATACATTCATGTGCTCAATAGTGGAAAGTAAAGTGTAAGCACAGGGGGGTGGGGGGGCTGTGTCCTAGTCAAACATGACTATCTCGTATGTGGGAAGAGCCAAAGGGAGGATAAAAGGAGTACACCTAATAATGTTAAAGAATATGTGATAGGGTAAAGGATTTATATAAAGGATCCATCAAGTAGATTAGCTCCCGAAGAGGGGGGGTGGTATTCCCCTTTACAAGAAGGGTTTGAAACTAATATTTTCATTAAGTCCAGGGTATGTGGTAGCATCCAAGATATGTATCCATTTGGTTTCCAATTGTAAAAGTTTCTGGTCAATGTCTCCACCCCTTACATGTGCAGGGATGTGTTCCAATGCGGTGAATCCTATTACATGAGGGTTAGAATTATGATACTGTGCTATGTGTCGGTTAATGGAGGTGGAAGTTTTTCCTTTGAACAGAGGTTTAATGTGGTCACGAATCCTGACACAAAATTGGCGTTTAGTTTTACCTACATAGTAACTACCACATGAACATGTAGCGAGGTATACTACACCAATGGTTTGACATGTGATCTTATATTTGATTTTATGCATTTGGCCATTGGGAAGGGGTTTCTCGCATGTGTCGTAAACAAACTCACATATGTCACAGTGGCCACATGGAAATGTGCCAACCACCGTTGAGAGACATTGTTGTTTAGGTGTATGATGACTCGCCGTAACTTTATCCCGAAGGGATGGGGAGCGACGATAGGTAATTTGAGGCTGGGATTGAATATATTTTTTAATGGTGTTATCTGCTGTTAAGAGAGGCCAAAATTTGCATAAAATATCCCTTATCTCTTTATGAGGCCAAGCGACGTGAAGCTCGCTACAGATACGTTTTAAATGTTTTTGCACACCATGTTCTTGTGATTTTTTTCTGTTTATTTTTTACAATCCTTTTGTAATAAAAATTAACCTTTTTAGAAAAACTTTTGAATATATTGTGTTTTTCCTGGCACCGTCATAATCCCTGTTCTCCCCTTCCTTTGTTTTGAATCTCAAGACCACTGTTCAATTTATAATTCAAAATGGAAAGAGTATGGCACAACTGCAAACCTACCAAGACATGGCCTTCCACCTAAACTGACAGGCCGAGCAAGGAGAGCTTTAACCACTTGACGACCGCCTCACGACGATGTACGTCGGCAAAGTGGCACGGACAGGCAAAATCACGTACATGGTACGTGATTTGCCTTCCACGGGTGGGGGGTCCGATCGGACCCCCCCCCGGTGCCCGAGGCGGTCGTCTTTTGTCCAGCGGCGATCGGTGGTGAGGGGGAGACCATCCGTTCGTGGCCCCCCCCTCGCGATCGCCGCCGGCCAATCGAATCATTCCTTTGCTGCTGTATGCTAAACAGCAGCAAAGGAAATGATGTCATCTCTCCTCGGCTCGGTAATTTCCGTTCCGGCCCGAGGAGAGAAGACTGAAATGTGAGTGCACAACACACACACACACAGTAGAACATGCCAGGCACACAAAACACCCCGATCCCCCCCCCCCCGATCGCCCCCCGATCCCCCCCCAATCACCCCCCCCCACCTGTCACAAACTGACACCAGCAGTTTTTTTTTTTTTTCTGATTACTGCTAGGTGTCAGTTTGTGACAGTTACAGTGTTGGGACAGTTACTGTTACCCCCCTTTAGGTCTAGGGTACCCCCCTAACCCCCCCTAATAAAGTTTTAACCCCTTGATCACCCCCTGTCACCAGTGTCACTAAGCGATCATTTTTCTGATCGCTGTATTAGTGTCGCTGGTGACGCTAGTTAGGGACATAAATATTTAGGTTCGCCGTCAGCGTTTTATAGCGTCAGGGACCCCCATATACTACCGAATAAATGTTTTAACCCCTTGATTGCCCCCTAGTTAACCCTTTCACTACTGATCACCGTATAACCGTTACGGTTGACGCTGGTTAGTTTGTTTATTTTTTATAGTGTCAGGGCACCCGCCGTTTATTACCGAATAAAGGTTTAGCCCCCTGATCGCCCGGCGGTGATATGCATCGCCCCAGGCAGCGTCAGATTAGCGCCAGTACCGCTAACACCCACGCACGCAGCATACACCTCCCTTAGTGGTATAGTATCTGAACGCATCAATATCTGATCCGATCAGATCTATACTAGCGTCCCCAGCAGTTTAGGGTTCCCAAAAACGCAGTGTTAGCGGAATCAGCCCAGATACCTGCTAGCACCTGCGTTTTGCCCCTCCGCCCAGCCCACCCAAGTGCAGTATCGATCGATCACTGTCACTTACAAAAGACTAAACGCATAACTGCAGCGTTCGCAGAGTCAGGCCTGATCCCTGCGATTGCTAACAGTTTTTTTGGTAGTATTTTGGTGAACTGGCAAGCACCAGCCCCAGGCAGGGTCAGGTTAGCGCCAGTACCGCTAACACCCACGCACGCAGCATACGCCTCCCTTAGTGGTATAGTATCTGAACGGATCAATATCTGATCCGATCAGATCTATACTAGTGTCCCCAGCAGTTTAGGGTTCCCAAAAACGCAGTGTTAGCGGAATCAGCCCAGATACCTGCTAGCACCTGCGTTTTGCCCCTCCGCCCGGCCCAGCCCACCCAAGTGCAGTATCGATCGATCACTGTCACTTACAAAAGACTAAAACGCATAACTGCAGCGTTCGCAGAGTCAGGCCTGATCCCTGCGATCGTCAACAGATTTTTTGGTAGCGTTTTGGTGAACTGGCAAGCGCCAGCGGCCTAGTACACCCCGGTCGTAGTCAAACCAGCACTGCAGTAACACTTGGTGACGTGGCGAGTCCCATAAGTGCAGTTCAAGCTGGTGAGGTGGCAAGCACAAGTAGTGTCCCGCTGCCACCAAAAAGACAAACAGAGGCCCGTCGTGCCCATAGTGCCCTTCCTACTGCATTCGCCAATCCTAATTGGGAACCCACCGCTTCTGCAGCGCCCGTACTTCCCCCATTCACATCCCCAACCAAATGCAGTCGGCTGCATGAGAGGCATTTTCTTTATGTCCTCCCGAGTACCCCTACCCAGCGAACGCCCCCAAAAAAGATATTGTGTCTGCAGCTAGCGCGGATATAGGCGTGACACCCGCTATTATTGTCCCTCCTGTCCTGACAATCCTGGTCTTTGCATTGGTGAATGTTTTGAACGCTACCATGCACTAGTTGAGTATTAGCGTAGGGTACAGCATTGCACAGACTAGGCACACTTTCACAGGGTCTCCCAAGATGCCATCGCATTTTGAGAGACCCGAACCTGGAACCGGTTACAGTTATAAAAGTTAGTTACAAAAAAAGTGTAAAAAAAAAAAATATATATATATATAAAATAAAAAAAAATAGTTGTCGTTTTATTGTTCTCTCTCTCTCTATTCTCTCTATTGTTCTGCTCTTTTTTACTGTATTCTATTCTGCAATGTTTTATTGTTATTATGTTTTATCATGTTTGCTTTTCAGGTATGCAATTTTTTATACTTTACCGTTTACTGTGCTTTATTGTTAACCATTTTTTGTCTTCAGGTACGCCATTCACAACTTTGAGTGGTTATACCAGAATGATGCCTGCAGGTTTAGGTATCATCTTGGTATCATTCTTTTCAGCCAGCGGTCGGCTTTCATGTAAAAGCAATCCTAGCCGCTAATTAGCCTCTAGACTGCTTTTACAAGCCGTGGGAGGGAATGCCCCCCCCACCGTCTTCCGTGTTTTTCTCTGGCTCTCCTGTCTCAACAGGGAACCTGAAAATGCAGCCGGTGATTCAGCCAGCTGACCATAGAGCTGATCAGAGACCAGAGTGGCTCCAAACATCTCTATGGCCTAAGAAACCGGAAGCTACGAGCAATGGCGACCCTAGGGGGGGGGCCAGAGGGGGCCCTGACCCCCCAACATTATGCTGGGCCCCACCATGTGCCCCCCCAAAAAAAAAATTTTTTTTTTTTTTTACAAAAAGGCAATTTCTTTTTGTTTGTATTCATATCGGATGGGCCGCATCTTACTCGGGCCACCGCTGGGGTAACACAGTCTCTATTGAGAGGGAGAAGGTCCCCAGTGGGTGATTCCTCCCCCCTCCCTCTGCTCGCTGACACTGCATAATGCGAGCGCTCACACAACCACGGCCGCCCGATCTGCTCCTTCCCCTGCATCCTCATTGGCAGGGAGAAGAGCAAGTTTCAAGAAGGACTCCACCAGGACTCTCAGTTACTGAAAAAACAGACTGAGGGCAGGGGCAGGACAGCAAGAGGAGGCTGGGGAACCCCACAGTTGCAGAACACCAGGGCCCGGTGGCAAGACAACCTTTGCAACCCTGATAGTTCTCCCACTGCTTTGGACCCTTATATTTTCTTGGTATGCTGGTGACATATATCTCTTGTTCTCTGTCACCCTGGGGGGGGGGCCCAATACAGTAGGAAGGGAGCTCACTGCAGAACATGTGAAAGGGTCGTTGTGGGATCGTAGTAAAGGGGTAAAGGGCCCCAGGATAGATAGATATATCTATCTATCTATATATATTTTATCTATATATATATATATATATATATATATTTGCATTTTATATTGCCCCCCTATTTTTGTCCCTGTCCCCCCATGTGCCCCCCCTAAATATGAAAGCTGGAGACGCCACTGGCTACGAGCATTTTATGACTTAGATTTCGCTGGATGTAAATAGCGCCATTGGGAAATTGGGGAAGCATTTTATCACACCGATCTTGGTGTGGTCAGATGCTTTGAGGGCAGAGGAGAGATCTAGGGTCTAATAGACCCCAATTTTTTCAAAAAAGAGTACCTGTCACTACCTATTGCTATCATAGGGGATATTTACATTCCCCGAGATAACAATAAAAATGATTAAAAAAAAATAAAAATGAAAGGAACAGTTTAAAAATAAGATAAAAAAGCAAAAAAATAATAAAGAAAAAAAAAAAAAAAATAAAAAAAAAGCACCCCTGTTGCCCCCTGCTCTCGCACTAAGGCGAACGCAAGCGGCGGTCTGTCGTCAAACGTAAACAGCAATTGCACCATGCATGTGAGGTATCACCGCGAAGGTTAGATCGAGGGCAGTAATTTTTGCAGTAGACCTCCTCTGTAAATCTAAAGTGGTAACCTGTAAAGGCTTTTAAAGGCTTTTAAAAATGTATTTATTTTGTTGCCACTGCACGTTTGTGCGCAATTGTAAAGCATGTCATGTTTGGTATCCATGTACTCGGCCTAAGATCATCTTTTTTATTTCATCAAACATTTGGGCAATATAGTGTGTTTTAGTGTATTAAAATTTAAAAAAGTGTGTTTTTTCCCCAAAAAATGCGTTTGAAAAATCGCTGCGCAAATACTGTGTGAAAAAAAAAAATGAAACACCCACCATTTTAATCTGTAGGGCATTTGCTTTAAAAAAATATATAATGTTTGGGGGTTCAAAGTAATTTTCTTGCAAAAAAAAAAAACTTTTTCATGTAAACAATAAGTGTCAGAAAGGGCTTTGTCTTCAAGTGGTTAGAAGAGTGGGTGATGTGTGACATAAGCTTCTAAATGTTGTGCATAAAATGCCAGGACAGTTCAAAACCCCCCCAAATGACCCCATTTTGGAAAGTAGACACCCCAAGCTATTTGCTGAGAGGCATGTCGAGTCCATGGAATATTTTATATTGCGACACAAGTTGCGGGAAAGAGACAATTTTTTTTTTTTTTGCACAAAATTGTCACTAAATGATATATTGCTCAAACATGCCATGGGAATATGTGAAATTACACCCCAAAATACATTCTGCTGCTTCTCCTGAGTACGGGGATACCACATGCGTGAGACTTTTTGGGAGCCTAGCCGCGTACGGAACCCCGAAAACCAAGCACCGCCTTCAGGCTTTCTAAGGGCGTGAATTTTTGATTTCTCTCTTGACTGCTTATCACAGTTTCGGAGACCATGGAATGCCCAGGTGGCACAAACCCCCCCCAAATGACCCCATTTTGGAAAGTAGACACCCCAAGCTATTTGATGAGAGGTATAGTGAGTATTTTGCAGACCTCACTTTTTGTCACAAAGTTTTGAAAATTGAAAAAAGAAAAAAAAAAAGTTTTTTCTTGTCTTTCTTCATTTTCAAAAACAAATGAGAGCTGCAAAATACTCACCATGCCTCTCAGCAAATAGCTTGGGGTGTCTACTTTCCAAAATGGGGTCATTTGGGGGGGTTTTGTGCCACCTGGGCATTCCATGGCCTCCGAAACTGTGATAGGCAGTGAAGAGTGAAATCAAAAATTTTCACCCTTAGAAATCCTGAAGGCGGTGATTGGTTTTCGGGGTGCCGTACACGGCTAGGCTCCCAAAAAGTCCCACACATGTGGTATCCCCGTACTCAGGAGAAGTAGCTAAATGTATTTTGGGGTGCAATTCCACATATGCCCATGGCCTGTGTGAGCAATATATCATTTAGTGACAACTTTGTGCAAAAAAAAAATTAAAAAAAAAAAATTTGTCACTTTCCCGCAACTTGTGTCAAAATATAAAATATTCCATGGACTCAATATGCCTCTCTGGAAATAGCTTGGGGTGTCTACTTTCCAAAATGGGGTCATTTGGGGGGGTTTTGTGCCACCTGGGCATTCCATGGCCTCCGAAACTGTGATAGGCAGTAAAGAGTGAAATCATAAATTTACGCCCTTAGAAATCCTGAAGGCGGTGATTGGATTTCGGGGCCCCGTACGTGGCTAGGCTCCCAAAAAGTCCCACACATGTGGTATCCCCATATTCAGGAGAAGCAGCAGAATGTATTTTGGGGTGCAATTCCACATAGGCCCATGGTCTGTGTGAGCAATATATCATTTAGTGACAACTTTTTGTAAATATTTTTTGTTTTTTTGTCATTATTCAATCACTTGGGACAAAAAAAATAAATATTCAATGGGTTCAACATGCCTCTCAGCAATTTCCTTGGGGTGTCTACTTTCCAAAATGGGGTCATTTGGGGGGGGGTTTGTACTGCCCTGCCATTTTAGCACCTCAAGAAATGACATAGGCAGTCATAAACTAAAAGCTGTGTAAATTACAGAAAATGTACCCTAGTTTGTAGACGCTATAACTTTTGCGCAAACCAATAAATATACGCTTATTGACATTTTTTTTACCAAAAACATGTGGCCGAATACATTTTGGCCTAAATGTATGACTAAAATTGAGTTTATTGGATTTTTTTTATAACAAAAAGTAGAAAATATCATTTTTTTTCAAAATCTTCGGTCTTTTTCCATTTATAGCGCAAAAAATAAAAACCGCAGAGGTGATCAAATACCATCAAAAGAAAGCTCTATTTGTGGGAAGAAAAGGACGCAAATTTCGTTTGGGTACAGCATTGCATGACCGCGCAATTAGCAGTTAAAGCGACGCAGTGCCAAATTGGAAAAAGACCTCTGGTCCTTAGGCAGCATAATGGTCCGGGGCTCAAGTGGTTAATCAGAGAAGCAGCCAAGAGGTCCATGGTAACTCAGATCTCCACAGCTCAGGTGGAAGAATCTGTCCACAGGACAACTATTAGTCGTACACTCCACAAATCTGGTCTTTATGGAAGAGTGGCAAGAAAAAAGCCATTGTTGAAAGAAAGCCATAAGAAGTTCAGTTTGCAGTTTGAGAGAAGCCATCATGTGGGGGACACAGCAAACATGTGGAAGAAGGTGCTCTGGTCAGATGAGACCAAAATTAAACTTTTTGGCCTAAAAGCAAAACGCTATGTGTTTTCAGAAAACTAACACTGCACATCACCCTGAACACACCATCCCCACTGTGAAACATGGTGGTGGCAGCATCATGTTGTGGGGGTGGTAGTTGATGGAAAGATGGATGGAGCCAAATACAGGGCAATCCTAGAAGAAAACCTGTTAGAGTCTGCAAAAGACTTGACACTGGGGCGGAGGTTCACCTTCCAGCAGGACAACTACCCTAAACATACAGTCAGAGCTACAATGAAATGGTTTAGATCAAATTTTATTCATGTGTTAGAATGGCCCAGTCAAAGTCCAGAAAAGAAGAATAGGCAAAAATGTCACTCTCTAGATGTGCATTGCTGGTAGAGACAAACCCAAAAAGACTTGCAGTTGTAATTGCAACGAAAGGTGGTTCTACAAAGTATTGACTCAGGGGGCTGAATTTAAATACACGTCACAATTTGTAAAAAATTTGAAAACCATTTATCATTTTCCTTCCACTTCACAATTATGTGCCACTTTGTGTTGGTCTATCACATACAATCCCAATAAAATAAATTTACGTTTTTGATTAACATGACAAAATGTGGAAAATTTCAAGGGGTATGAATACTTTTTAAAGGCACTGTAAGTCTTTTGGGGATAGTACTCCGCTCTTGGCTAAACATACACCATGGGCAATAAAGCAAATAAAGTGCCATCTAGTGTAGTATTGTTTTTTATTTTGAGCGGCAGCGAGAGTATAAACATAAAATAAAAAACATCAATGTAAAAGATTAAATTGCAAGCCACTGACACATTTATTCACTTATGGTCTTATAATATATGACTTATTTTTATTGGGTTATGAATTTTGTAACAGATTATTGAATTGTACTTTTAGTGCTGCATGTTTATGTATTTGATATAGACTATGGTACTTTTAATCACTGATCTATTATCATACTTTGAAACAGCAGGCTTTAGGTGTACATGGACAACATTGTCATGATTACAACATGTTTGGGGAAAGGTCATCAGCCTTTTGTGTTTTTTTGTAACATTTTGTTACATGTGGAGTTTTCAAGAATTCAATTTTTCAGCATATTGTTGGAAGGGAGCAATTGTTTTCTGGTACCTTAGTTACATATTTTCTTATTTTTGGATGTCTACATGTGTGGATTGAGAGTACCTGCCAGATTTTCATAAGGATGAGACTTCCCCATTTGGTAAAATTTGTAATCACTGGGTTATTGTATATGTTACCACAGGAGTATGGGTGTAGAAGAATTTTGATCATGCAAATAAACAGGATTTTATTGGCATATTTCCAAACTTCCTAATAAAGCAGAAGTACACCCAAAAGGGCAAATTTTGCTTGTTTCTATACCCCCCCCCCTTCACTGCCACATTTGGCACTTTTTTAGGGGGGAGCGGGTATCTGGTTTCGATAGGTACCCGCTCCCACTTCTGGTCAGACCGCTGCAGCGATCTGAGCAGAAGTTGGCTCCCCACCCCTTCTTCCCCCTGCAGCCTTCTGGGACCCATCACAGATCCCAGAGGACTGCAGGACTATTCACAAAGCACAACGCGGCTCACAGAGAAGGAAACCAGCTTTCTCCTACTTAAGATGCTGGCGTCTGAACCCAAAGCAGATTGAAGAATCGGCTCAGGTGTGGACATCGCTGGTTCCCTGGACAGGTAAGTGTCCTTATATTAAAAGTCAGCAGCTACAGTATTTGTAGCTGCCGACTTTTAATTTTTTGGGGAGAGACTGAAGCTCCTCTTTAGGACTGGAAACTTAAGCTGATACCTGAATTTTAGACAAGCGCTAAAGCTAGCCATACAGTGAGGGGGAAAAAGTATTTGAACCCCTGCTGATTTTGTACGTTTGCCCACTGGCAAAGAAATGATCAGTCTATAATTTTAATGGTAAGTTTATTTTAACAGTGAGAGACAGAATAACAAAAAAAAAAAAAAAAAGCCAGAAAAGCGCATTTCAAAAAAGTTAAAAATTGATTTGCATTTTAATGAGTGAAATAAGTATTCGACCCCTTCGCAAAACATGACTTAATACTTGATGGCAAAACCCTTGTTGGCAATCACAGAGGTCAGACATTTCTTGTAGTTGGCCACCAGGTTTGCACACATCTCAGGATGGATTTTGTCCCTTTGCAGATCCTCTCCAAGTCAATAAGGTATCAAGGCTGACGTTTGGTAAATTGAACCTTCAGCTCCCTCCACATATTTTCTATGGGCTTAAGGTCTGGAGACTGGCTAGGCCACTCCAGGACCTCAATGTGCTTCTTCTTGTGCCACTCTTTTGTTGCCTTGGCCGTGTGTTTTGGGTCATTGTCATGTTGGAATACCCATCCATGACCCATTTCCAATGCCCTGGCTGAGTGAAGGAGGTTCTCACCCAGGATTTGATGGTACATGGCCCTGTCCATCGATGCAGTGAGTGCAATGTTCTGTCCCCTTCGCAGAAAAACACCCCCAAAGCATAATGTTTCCACCTCCATGTTTGGTGGTGGGGATGGTGTTCTCAGGGTCATATGCAGCATTCCTCCTCCTCCAAATACGTCAAAGTGAGTTGATGCCAACGAGCTCGATTTTTCATGCAGTTTTCCTCTGAATCATTCAGTTTAGGAGAGACTGCTTTGCAATTGGCAAGGGCCTCCTCCCAGTCCTCATCCGTCAGGCTGCCCAGGTCTGACTCCCAGCGCAGCTTCAACTGGTGGGCAACGGCATCGGCAGCAGGTCTCATAAGGTAGGTGTAGAGTTGAGAGATCAATTTTTTGGAATCTCTACCCATAATTATATCCACTGGAAGCGGGATCTCGAGGGCTGGGATGAGGCTGCCAAACTGCGTGTTGAGCGCATGTCGGATTTGGAGGTACCGAAAGAGCATGCGGTTTGGTAGGGCAAATTCATCTTTAAGTATTTGGAAGGGTTTGACCATTCCGCTGGATACAACTTGTGTTAGATATATGATGCCCTTGGAGACCCAAAGATTGCGATCAGGGAGAGAGGTAAGTTCAGGGAGGTTGGGGTTATCCCATAAGGGGGTGTGGGAGTGCGGAGAAGGTGCTTGACCAATGCGCATGGCTGTACACCAGACTTTACTATTATGTGCTAGCATTGGTCCCCCAGTGCTAGTGTAGGTTGAGTTGCGGGGGTCGCAGAAGAGGATTTGAAAGGGATGTGAAATCATGCCAGAGGACTGTGGGCATACCATTTGGATATAGCGGGCATTATCTGAGAGGTTGATATGGAAGAAGTGGGAGAGTTGGGCTGCTATGTAATAGATGTAAAGATCGGGGGGTGCAGTGCCTCCCAGATCAGTTGGACACTTCAAGACTTTCCATGACAATTTGTGGCGGGAGGATCCCCATACAAAGGTATTGAGGATAGATTCCATTGCTTTGAATATGCATTGGGGAAGGTGGACTGGGGACTGCCAAAATATATACAGTAGCTTGGGGAGGAGAATCATCTTTACGACATTAATGCGACCCATGACCCCAAGGGGAAGCCTGGACCATACCTGCGTTTTGAGTTTTAGAGTGTGGAATAGTGGTTCAACATTGAGTGCTATAAAATCGGGGATAGAGCGGGATATGTGTATACCTAAATATTTAATAATGCTTGCTCTAACTAATGGGAGGGCGGCCTGCTCGGACGTAGGGGCACATAGGTCTAGGGGGAGGATTTGGGATTTAGCCCAGTTTATCTGAAGCCCGGAGTACTTGCCAAATGCTGTGATTACCTGCAGAGCTGCCTGAAGTGAGGGACCTGTGTCGGCTAGGTACAGAAGCATATCATCAGCGTAGAGGCTTATCACCTCAGTCAGCTCGCCGCTGCAAAGGCCCTTGATGTCTGGGTGGGACCTAAGCGCTATCGCAAGGGGTTCGACTGCAAGGGCATATAGCATGGGTGAAATAGGACAGCCTTGTCTCGTACCACGCGAAAGTGGAAAGGAGGAGGATATTCTGCCATTCACCTGAATACGTGCTGTGGGAGCATAGTAAAGTAGCTGTAACCATTTTATAAACTTTGGGCCGAAGCCGAATCTTGTGAGGCATTCCCATAGATAGCTCCACTCTACTGAATCGAACACTTTAGCAGCGTCAAGACTGACCACTACTCTATTACCAATGTTTGTGTGCTGGGTTTGGAGATTCATATGGAGCCGCCGAAGGTTGAAGGCCGTGTTTTTATCTGGCATAAAGCCTGTCTGGTCGGGGTGTATTAGGCTGGAGATAACCTTGTTGAGACGTAGGGCTAGGATTTTGGCGAGAATTTTGACATCAAGTTGGAGGAGAGATATGGGCCTATATGATTCAGGGAGTGAGGGGTCTTTTCCTGGTTTAGGAATAAGGACTATGAAGGCTTCATTCATGGATTTTGGAAGGGTATTGGCATCAAATATATGTTTGTATAATTTACTTAGTCTAGGGATTAGAGTGTCGCCGAATTGCTTGTAAAACTCGAGGGGGAGTCCGTCGGAGCCAGGGGCTTTGGATGTAGGAAGAAGGGACAAAGCTTCTGCAATGCATTCAACGGTTATAGGTGCTTCCAATTGGGCGGTTTGTACTGGCGAGAGTGTGGGGAAGTCTATGGCTTGTAGGAATTCTATAAGCTCAGCTTGGGTACGGTGGGAAGTGGAGGTGTATAATTTTGAGTAGAAAGATCTGAACTCTTCAGCAACCTGATCGGGGTCAGTAATTGTGACCCCGGAGGCCGACTGAAGGGAGACCACCACCGGGGATTTGTGTTCAAGATGCGCCAAATAAGCAAGAAGCCTACCAGCTCTCTCTCCGTATTCGTAAACACGCTGCTTACTAAAGAAAATGCCTTGTTTGGCCTTTTCAAAGTGCAGTTGGTTTGTGAGTTTGGACTGCTTGTGCACATGAGAGGCATTTGCGGCCGAGGGGTTGTTCTGGAAAGCCTGCTCTAAAGTTTGGAGATGTGTCTCTGCCTGACATATAAGATGTTTGGATGTGGCCTTTGCCGAGTAATTCGTGTGGAGAGAACCATGCGAGCGTGCATCTTAAAAGCCTCCCATGTGGACCCAGTCAGAGCAGTGCCATCGTTTGTACGGAAAAAGTGTTCCCACTCGCGCTGGAGACCGTCCAAATCAGGAAGGATGGTTAGCCAAAACGGGTTCAGTCTCCAGACCCGGGTGATGGAAGGGGATGGCATCTGCAGCTTGATCCAATAGGGAGAGTGGTCAGATAACACCCTGGCATCAAATCCCGCATCAGTCAGGTGAAGGAGGAGGGAAGGAGTAAGGAAAGTGTAGTCTATGCGGGACATTGATGATTTAGAAGGGGTGAAGCATGAGAAGCGTTGTTGTGATGGGTGTAAGTGCCTCCAGGTGTCTGTAAGGGCGAATTCTCTGAGAAATTTCCCAAACCTGGTGACATAAGTGGTAGGGAGTGTAGGATTAGCTAGACTTATCCTGTCAAGATGTGGGTCTATAACTGCATTGAAGTCCCCTGTCCAAATAGCAGGCACTGAAGGATATTGGGCCATGAAATCTACGCCCCTCTGTAGTACTGTAAATTGGAATGGGGGAGGGATGTAGAAGGCCAGGAGCAGGAATTCCAGCCCCCCCCCAGTAACATGTAGAAACAATGAGCGACCCTGGGGATCAGACTGCAGGTTGTGAAGCTGAAATTGCACTGTTTTAACAACCAAGATCGCAATCCCACGGGAGTTGGAGGTATGAGGGGCTTGGTACATCCAGCCCACCCATGGTTTTTTAAGACACATTTGTTTCTGGCCTGTGAGGTGGGTTTCAACAAGGATGAAAATTTCTGCTCTCTGCGATTTTAAATGTGAGAAAACCGCAGTCCGCTTGGCTCTCTCACCTAGGCCCCGGACATTCCAGGTCAATATTTTAAGCGTGGCCATATCATTGTGATAAGAACAGGGAAATGCAGTCTGATCCCCGGGGGGTTACAATAGGTACACCGCATATCAAGCCTCAAAAAACAATAATAGCTAGTCATATATAATATAGTGCGGGGCACCACTGGAGCGCACAGAGCAGCAGAGGGGTTCCATGTTTGTAGCCATGGAGCCGCCGCATGGAGATGACCGTCTCCCTCTGCCCGTGAGCATGGGGGGAGGATCACGTCAATCATTACCAACCTCAGCCACAAAAAATCTTCAGAGTTGTACATGTCATTTATCAGTGCGGATTTAAATGTGAACGGAAGGAGAAAAAATAAAACATAAAAATGAACAAAACAAAACAAAACTGAGTCTGCATATACTCTGATCCAGCAGGGCAGACTTGACTCATTGCCCTCCCACAAAACTAGGGAGGCAGAGGCTGGACAGGGAAACATTCGTAAGAGGGTGAGAAACAATGGTGGCAAGTGTACCACAGTCCTGATGCGACCAGCAAGGTCGGCGGGGGGCGAACAAACTGAAGAGCGCACGGTGGTGCGGGGGGTGCTGTCCAGTTCTCGGGTGCATGTGCACCGCTCGAGACCATCAAATTGGGCTTAGCGGGGGATGGGGCAATAACTGGCAATGTAGTTCCAGGAGTTGCAATAGGGGAGTTCTTGCCAATAGCTAACATGTAGGATAGTGCGGAATGTTACTCACAGTTCCTGAAGGTAGCAGGATACGGCAGGTGTGTGACGTGGGAGATGTGTACAGCGCCATGTCCGGATACAAATAGCCAGTAATCTTGGTGTAAAGCACTTGGGGTTGTTTAAGCCGGGTCCATGTCGGGTTCGCCTCAATGCTCCAGCCAGGAGATAACAACTTGGGGGTCTTCAAAAAATTGGGCTTTTCCTTCGTGTGTCATGCGGAGGCGCGCAGGGAAGAGCATCGCATATTTAATGTGGTGTATGCGGAGTTGACGTTTCGCCTCGGTGAAGCGCGCCCTTTTCTTCTGCACCTCAGCAGAAAAGTCCGGGTATACTGCCACTGTGACATTTCCCAAGGGGATGTTGCCTCTTTCCCGGGTGAGCCGGAGCACTGTGTCCCGATCGCGATAATTCAGTAGCTTTGCTATGAATGTTCTCGGTGGGGCTCCTGCAGGTGGAGGCCTTGCCGCCAGGCGGTGGGCGCGCTCGACCACAAATGTGGAGGAGAAGGCCTCCCTGCCAAAAGTTTTGATAAGGAGGTTTTCAAGGAAAGTAGGGGGATCAGTGCCTTCGGACTTCTCTGGTAACCCCACAAAACGGAGGTTGCACCTCCTGAGGCGGTTCTCCATCTCATCTTGCTTAGAGAGAACCATACTAAGTTGATGCTGCATTTGCTCAGTGGAGATTTGAAGGGGGTGTAAGTCGTCTTCCACATGTCCAACCTGGCGTTCCGTTTCGGTTACACGGTCCCGCAGTTTTTGTACATCCTGCCGGATTAGGGAGATATCTATTTTCACCTCCTCAATTCTAGAGGTGAGTGTAGACTGACAGAGAGCGATAGCTTCCAGGACCTTAGCGGTGTCGCCAGACGTGTGTTCGTCGGGAGCAGGAGACTGAGCGGCGCCATCTTCCTCCCCCGGGTCCCGCTCGTCATGGCGGTATTGAGCTAGCTTGGCCGCAGTGCCGGTTCTTTTAGGGGGAGACATGCCCGAGTGTAGTTAGATGAGCAGGGCAGGAGAATTGAGCCATTTGTGAAGGATAAATCCCTGTAGGATCGGTAAATAGGATAAGTCCCGAGCGGAGCTCTCACAGCACACGTCTCACTCCATGCAGCTCCAGACCACGCCCCCCTCTGAAATGCGTTTTAATGGATATTTTTGTTGTTATTCTGTCTCTCACTGTTAAAATAAAACGTCCATTACAATTATATACTGATCATTTCTTTGTCAGTGGGCAAACATACAAAATCAGCAGGGGATCAAATACTTTTTCCCCTCACTGTAGGTAGATATAAAAATATATTAGTGCAAAGAGATTTTTGGTGCATCGTTTGAGGAAAAGGAATTCTTGATATTTTTTTTTTCATTAAAATGTTAAAAATGTTATTGTATATACAAAATGTAAATCAATATCAAAGATATCCTAAAAACAACATCCTTAGATGTACACTGTATATTTCTAAGTTTTCCCAAACAAATGTTGAGCCATAGCGCTGACATCTTTGTACCACAAGGTATTTAAAATCCTTTATCAACGCATTTTACTGCCAGATCAGGACTTCTGCTTCAGGACAGAGCAAATAGGTAGTACAGAAATGAATTTATTTGTCATAGGACAATCTATCTGGAAATAGTCCATTACTGACAAGTACAGTATGTGTATACATCACAAGAGTACATGAGTATTTACATAACATCAGATAGACATATTCACACAGTGTTTGGGGGCCGCCATGTAATCTCCCATAAATACATAAAAATTGCTACAGCTCATATTAAATTCAATGCAACTAAGGCCGGCCATACACGGTGCAAATTTCCTTCTTGCAAAAACGGGTTGCAGGAAAGAAACACTGAGAGTGCTGACAGGGGAATCAGCAATTGTCTTCTCCCAGTGGGGGGAAGCCATCCCCGCCGGGAGAAGACAGTGATTATGGCTAGCGGCACACAGGAACAGAGCTGAGGCTGTCAGTCACAGGCTATGTGCTACAGATTCCTCCCCTGTCACCGTTTTCTTCTTGGTGTCAGGAAAACTTGTCAGACGTGATTTATACTGATAGCAGAGGAACGAAGCAGCAGACAGAAATGACACTTATTTCTCTGTATTGAGACAAGTACACATTATAGAAGGAAATACATTGTTCATATTTGTGGTACAAATACATTAGTATTAGATAGCTAAGTTATGAATTTTTTTTTATTTTATGAACAGGTGCATCTCATAAAATTAGAAAATCATCAAATTATTTCAGTAATTGAATTCAAAAAGTGAGACTCATATATTTTATATAGATGCGTTACTCACAGAGTAATATATTTCAAGCATTTCTTTCTTTTAATTTTAATGATTATGGCTTACAGCTAGTGAAAACCCAAAGTTCACTATCTCAGAAAATTTGAATATTACATAAGACTAAAAAAAAATAAAAAAAAAAAATGGATTTTTAAAACAGAAATGTTGGCTTACTGAAAAGTATGTCCATGTATAGTATAGTATGCACTCAATACTTGGTCGGGGCTCCTTTTGCATGAATTACTGCATCAATTTGGGGTGGCATGGAGGCAATCAGCCTGTGGCACTGCTGAGGTGTTATGGAAGCCCAGGTTGCTTTGATAGCGGTGTTGCCTTATGAGGAGTTTATGAGTAATCTCCATTAGCAACTGAGAATATCTGTATATAGATGTGTATATATATTTTTGGATAAGAAATAATAGTAGTGTGTATGTGACAGGGTTTCAGTAAAGGGGTATTTTAGCAAGATGTGAATATGGGACAGGATCTGGCTGAAAATAGCTAATGCATTTAACAGCTACTTGTAGTATGCGAGAAGGATGTGCTGGGAAGACAATCAGCTGATTACGTATATTTGATGTTCAAAGGGTCAAGGACAGATACCATCTTAAGCTTAATTGTTACAGAGCCAAATTCATTAGGTCAATAAAGGCCTTTGTATTCCTCCATGCTAATCAACCATTTGTCCATTTCAAAGGGGTGTTTGAGAGGATGACAAATAGTTCTTTCATCTGTTCAGGAAAGGAGGTTTTGCCCTGGCTAAGGCCATGCATAAGTTAAGTACCCCTTTCACGAGAAGGTGATGACTTTCACCTTAATCCCTCTTCAAACAACTTATCACCAGCTCGTTACCACAACAGGAGGAAGTTGCCCAAATTAGGAGATATGCCTAGTGGGAATAGAGGGCTAA
Organism: Lithobates septentrionalis; assembly: GCA_037952835.1. NCBI lineage: Eukaryota > Metazoa > Chordata > Amphibia > Anura > Ranidae > Lithobates > Lithobates septentrionalis. Next base: position 1,143,601 of record JBBDGP010001242.1, read on the forward strand.
CAGAATAAACCAATCAGATTGGCCCTATTCAATTCAATGAGAGATGGGCCTATAAGAAGGTATTCCAAAGAGAGTAGTAGTGAGATGAAAACTGACCTGGGCCCAGGAACATTCATAATATAGGTAATCAGAACATCTTCCAGCACTTAAAGGTATACCTGCTTGTCACGCTTGTTTGTTTACCCTTTGTATTGTAATGATTATACTTTGTCTTCTTGTACTATAACCTAATATTTTCTCCCTTAAGACTATAGATATTGTCTGTGTATTAGGTAGACTTTTAACGCTTCTTTAATAAATGTTATTATATTTAAGCTTTTACTCCTGGCTATGAGAATCCTTATTTAACCAACCTCATATCTTATGGTTAATAATTCATAAATGTACGTTTAGAACGTCAAGAGTGGCGACCACAAAGCCAGCACAGGACTGAAAGTATTTAATATAATACCAAAATTTTTTGTATTAGAGATTAACGTTATGAGGGGGAATTGAAGCTGAGTCAGCTTATCCAATCTATCTAGGGAAAAATATAGGTAAATATTTTTTGTGTTTTTATTAGTGGGTAACTCTAAGGAGAGAATATACACCACAGATATTTTGTGAATTTTTTTTTGTTTTGTTTAATATCCCAAAATTATACTTGAAAATAGTACTTTGGATGTACCCTTAGAAACCGGTAAATTTGAGGGGGAGGAAGTACAGATTGGGAAATATTCTGTTTTGATTTTTTTTCATATTGTTGTTTTATGGAAAGAGGACACTGAAAGAGTGGTCCTTCATTTTGTGAAAAAAAAAAAATAATAATTTTTTTTTTCCTCATAATTAATAATTTTTTGTATTAATTTGGTTTTTGAATTTTTGATTTTTTTTTTTACTGGTTTAGTTTGATGCTTTAGGTCTAAGACACAAAAACGTGCAAAAACGTGCTTGTTTTCTGTTGTGTGTAGTTTGAAACAGGTTCATAGGTTTGGTTGGTAGTCAAATTGTATGTCCACTAAAAGGAATGACATTGGTTTATGGACATTGAAACTAACCTACTAAGGAATTTTTTTTATTCTTGCTTTGATTTTGCGTTTTTTTTTTTTATTGCTTTGTTTTGCTTTTTTTTTTTATTTTGTTTGTTTGCCTTGCTAGTTGTTTTAACTGTGGGAATTTATAAGAAGTAACATTCTCATTGTTGTCAGTTAAAGTACAAAACGGTGGACGTCTTGGTACTGAATCTAACATCTGATAAAGATTATTAATATAGTATAGCATGCGCTATTGTTCAATAGTTTGACAAACTCAAATTGTTGTTTCTTGGTTTTTTTTTTGTTTATTTGGCAGTTTCTTGTTTTTTTTTTCTCTTTAAACTAAGTTGCCTTTAACAGAGATTGATGTAAACACGGCTGTGTTTACCATTCTATTGTTGCTATTGTGTATGCTGTGTTGGCTACAGGCTATTGTTAGCGTGTCTCCATTAAGCTAAAAGATTGTTTATAGAGATCGGAAAATATATTCTATTTTCCTAACTTTACTATATTTTCTGAATTGTATTTGAGTTGCTGTTTATTGTCTTTTTCTCCCTCCTTCTATACGGTAATCTCAAAATTGACTGTATAGTACAAGGGAACAGTTAACGTAATTTACCTTACAATTTGTGCATATTAATTGGTAATAATGGCAGCCATGTCATGTCTAGAAAAGTTTGTAGCAACGTATACTCTAAAACATAAAAGCAATGAATTTGCCTGTGATGCTAAACTGCATTTATCCCCTTGGGTATATGTGCAGGAATTATTTGAAGAACAATTTAAAACAACCAAAAAGAGTAAAAAACTCAAAAGTTTAGCTGTAGCAGGCATGTATGCGGCTTGTATGGCTATGAATGCTAAAATACAGCAATTGGAAGATATAGTCAATAATAAAAATATTACAATTTCAGAGAGGGAAAAGGAGAATACAACTTTACATAACCAAATACAAGCCTTAAACACCCTTAATCAAATGGTTAATGCCTCACAGGAGGAAAATGTTAAAAATTGCAAATTGGCTCAAAACGAAGTGGTACAATATAAAAACATGCTAACTAAAGTTGAGACTGAACTGGACCACATAACGATTGCATACAAAGTAGTCCAAAATCAATTACATGAAGCTAAGCAAGGAAAAAGTATAGATCACACACATTGCACGCAAACAGAGTCACAGTTGCTACAAACAATTTCTATGCTTAAAGGACAGGCGGCTGTGGCTAGCAGATGTGAACATACTAATGCTACAGCACCTACTTGTGCCTATGAAATTGGGGACACAGAGGAATATGAAGAGTACTGGGGAGAGGAAGATATGGGTCCTAATTCTACTTTTCCTGTGGCGATGGGAGAAATCGCAGAGCCACAGGAAAATCGAGAAGCCACCAGGGGCACAGACCCACCAGACAATGGGGACCAGCTATCCACAAGTGAGGAGCAAGACAAGTTCCCCATCATGGGTAGGACCCAGATCTTCTCCTCTCCTGAAGGAAATCAAACACTTTTGGGGTTTGATAATGAAGGGAATGAGGTAAGCTCTAAAGTATATCCAATTCAACCTGTAAAAACCCTCATGAGTGTGGCTGATTTCATCGGCAAAATTAAAACGAATGAACACATTACTTCACATGCGAACAATGTACAACAGAGGTGTGCGCTTTTAGGTGTGGAAAGTCCTAGTGACCAGGTTAAGGTGTTACAATTAACCCTTGACGCCCACACCTGGAATGCACTCCCAGATCAAATTAAGGAGGGCAAAGGTAGCTACCAAGCAACCGTAGCAGAATTGCAAAAAGTCATAAACCCCGCAGCTATAGGTTTGATGGTGGCCTATCAAATTACACAAAGTAATGAGGAAAACCCTTTAGTGTATGCCAATAGATTGTGGGCAGCATATAACACTAACAATGGTAATACCACTAGAGAGGACATGGAATACAAGAATTTATTGATTCATAATGCCCATCCAGCTATTCGCATAAAATGTGAGCATTTGATAGATCCAAGAAAACACAGCTATGAGGAGGTCATTGGATTAATACATAGATCATTCCATGCCATTCAAGCATATAAACAGCACAGGCTTAAGGAAAGAGAAGAGAAACAGCTGTTTAAGAAGGTGGCTGCATTACAATGCAGGACTACCACCATAGAAGGCCCCCACGCCCCTGGAGAATCAAATCCTCCATACAACCCTAACTGGGACAAAAGTTTACAAGGGAGGGGTAGGGGATATAGGGGGAAGTCAGGTTACAGAGGCAGAGGCAGAGGAAGAGGAAACTCTTATAGCCACCCATCAGAGGGCAAGCATGTCAGTGAGACACAAAGAGCTCCTACTTATGCAGAGTTACGACAACAATTACAGGCCTTTCAAGGAGGCCCTGGAAAGGAAGTACAGGTAGCTTCTCAGACAGAGGCTGACCGTCGTCAATGGTGACAACCACAAGGCCCCAAAATTTTAGCACCTATTTCTCTGGATAGGTGTGGGCGCCCTGTAGTGTCAGCATTGATTAGGGGCCGTCAATGTACTATGCTTCTAGATACGGGTGCGGCCATTTCAATTATTCATGACAAAGATCCCTTAAACTCAACACTATCTTCAGGAAAGCCGTTGAATCTCCAGAGCTTTGCTGGACATAATGTTGAGTCTGCCTTGTCCAAGCCACTGACAATCCAAATTGGTGAGTTATCCCTAAAACAGCCAGTAGCATTAATGTGTTTGCCAAATGAAACCAGCCTCCTGGGTTCAGACTTCTTAATTCCCAATGGATGTATGTTAGATCTGACCAACCTTTTACTATTGCAAGGGGCTCCGACTGATCAGGGTAGCACCATAGTGATACCTGATTCTCACACAATTGCAGCCATCAAACTCAATGATTCAAAATATAACATACTGGAGATCATTAAAGATCACCCAGAACATCAGCTTCTACAGCCGGTGATAGAAAGACAGCAGGGATCCTTTGCAACACATAAACATGACTGTGGAAAGGTAAATACGGTAATACACATCAGTGGGCCAGACCCACCTCCGCAAAAACAATACCCCTTTCCACAGGAAGCTATCAGCTACATACAGGAAACCATAGATTCACTGCTTGACCAAAAGGTCATCAGGCCATGTGTATCCACAACAAATGCGCCAATATGGCCAATTCGCAAAAGTACTGACAATTTGTGGAGATTAACAATTGATTACCGCAAATTGAACAGTGTTACAAACAATTGCGCCCCCACAGTTGCATCTGTCCCGGATGTCTTGAGCATGTTGAATCCCAAACACAAATATTTCACCGTATTGGATATATCGAACGGTTTTTGGTCATTACCTTTGTCAGAAGAATGTCAATACAAATTTGCATTCACGTTTCTGGGAAAACAGTATACGTTCAATTCTGTTCCGCAAGGATTCCATAACTCTCCTACGTTATTTCATGCAACCATGAGAGATATTTTAATTGATTTTTCTTCTCCAAAGAATCTTTTCCAGTACGTTGATGATCTGTTGCTAGCCACATGCAACAAAGAAGAGCATTTGCGGTTATTGGAGGAACTTCTGCAGATCCTAGGAAAGGCGGGACTGAAGTGTAATCCCATCAAGGCACAATTGTTGAAGGAATCTGTGTCTTTTCTTGGGATTACAGTGACAGCAAACGGGCGTAAGATAGCAACCGAAAAGGTAAAAGCCATTCTACAATTACCTCTGCCAGTGAGCATCCCTACTCTGAGATCTTTTCTAGGATTGGTAAATTATTCACGGGCTTTCGTCCCTGATTTTGCCCAAAAGTCTGCACCTCTGTATGATTTGTTAAAAAAGGATACCCAATGGCACTGGACTGAGCAACACACCAATGCAGTGCAGGAGCTTAAAGAAGCTTTAGCGCAAGCGCCAGCATTAGCCAACCCAGAGTACCAACTGCCCTTTCACATTGAGACTGCCATATCAGAGACAGCCATGTCAGCTGTTCTGTCACAGGAAATCCATGGGCAACAGAGACCCATTTCATATGCATCTAAACTTTTGTCTCCTGTGGAAATGAAGTACTCTCTATGTGAAAAACACCTCCTAGTTACGTTTTGGGCAGTGAAATACTTCACGTACATCATAGGGCTTAACCCAGTCATCCTGCACACAACGCACACTCCCACTAAATTTTTACTTACAGACCGAGTGAAGGATGGCAATGTATCCAATGCCAGATTAGCCCACTGGGCTCTGTTGCTTCAAGACCGAGACATTAAAGTCCAACACACAAATAATCCGTCCACTAGGGCCCATGGCCTCCTTTACCAGGGAGTACCACATGAATGTGAGATCACCCCCCAATCATCTGCGCAACAATTCTTTAGACCTTTGTCAGCAAAGGAAACAGTCCCTGAAAACGCAGTCCAAATTTTCACAGATGGATCATGTTTTTACGTGGAGGGGTCCCCACATGCAGGATTTGGAATATACTTTATCAATCCACAAGCAAAAACCCAAACATCAATCTTTCGGTCATGTCAAGTCAAATCAGCACAATTTGCTGAAATGGCTGCAATCGCTCATGCCCTAGAACTGATGAAAGGGGACCAAGAAATTGTTTTATACTCAGATTCTGCGTGGGTCTGTAATGCTCTTACAGAATTTCTGCCCTTCTGGCACACCCACCAGTACATGTCCTCAGATGGGTCTCCACTTAAACATGCATCCCTGTTGAAATATATTGTATCATTGGTGCAAAAGTTGCCAGTCAAACCATGGGTGTGCAAAGTAAAAGGTCATTCAGGTACTGCCCCATACTGGGAACAAAATGAGGTGGCGGATTGCTTGGCCAAACAAGGAGCACAGGGAGGGGAGATCTGGGAAATTCCTTCGAATTTGCCGGACCCAGTCTTGTGCCCCATTGTTTGTGCCCTCACAAAATCCTGCATAGAAGTTCCGGATATTTCGGACATACAAAGGCAGGATGATAACATTAAGGAAATCATGCAAAAACTGCAAAATGAGACTGGGGAACTCTCTGAGGGGAATACTTTGGCAAAGTACATAAAACACCTCAAATTATCAGAAGATAAAAAGGTATTGTTGCATCAGGGAGATGAAATAACGTGGGTGGTTCCTGAAAAATACCAGAATGAAATGATTTACATAGTGCATGACCTGCCTACTGGGGGTCATCAAGGGTCAGAGAAAACAGGTGAGCGGCTCAAGAACATAGGTTGGTGGCCCTCCATGATGACAGATGTGAAGCAGTATTGTGACAATTGTATTGTCTGTGCACAGGTTAACCCCGCACCAAGGAAGATCAATGCCCCTTTACGAATCCGACTGAAAGAAGGGCCATGGAATGCCTTACAAATGGATTACATGGGACCCTTGCCAGTCACTTCTAGAAACAACCGATACATTTTGGTAGTCACAGATTTATTTTCGAAATGGGTAGAGATTTTCCCAACCAAAAGTAACACTGCACAAACTACGGCTAAGATTTTGGTGGAACAGGTGTTCAGTAGATGGGGGCTCCCAGCATCAATAGAGTCAGATCAGGGGACCCATTTTACGGGAAAGATGGTAAAAACCTGCCTAGAGATGTTAGGGGTGGAGCAAAAGTTTCACATTCCATATCACCCAGAATCTTCAGGTCAGGTTGAAAGAGCCAATCGGCAGATTAAGACAATGCTAAAAAAATTTGTCCACATCAATGGTAAGAACTGGGATAATCTGTTGCCATTACTGGCCATGGCCATCCGAGCAACTCCCTCATATGCTACCCGGTTGACACCCTTTGAAGTGCTGACAGGTAGACAGATGAGACTCCCTGAACATCTCTGGCTAGAGATGCATACCCCTACAATAGACAGACTGTCAATGGACCAATACCTCCTTAAACTCCAAAAAGCGTTAAAAGAGATCCATGTATTTGCAGCAGCACAAATGGGTAAAAGTCAAAAGAAAGCCAAGGCGTATTTTGACAAAGGGGTTCGAGAATGCACTTGGGCCATAGGAGACCGAGTTATGTTCTTGGAGCTACGTCCCCTGGATAACAGTTTATGTCAAAAATGGAGAGGCCCATTTTCCATTATTGATAAATTAAGTCCGTCTGTATATAAAATCAGAATAGAAGCGGGCAAAAAGACACAAGATAAATGGGTTCATGCGAACCAACTGAAACAGTTCCATGGAGCCAAAGAAATCAACTAAAATGTGCTGCTTTCTTCCCTTTTAGAGCCATGAAGTCGATGTGGATTGTTATCCTGCTCCATCTGTTCGGACATACCAAGGGAGAGGAGACTGGACCACTCATCAGCGTGATCGTGGAGAAGAATCCGGTCTACTGCATAGAGGGGGAATCCGTCTTATTGCCTGTGGCGATTGTAGGAACTGTGGGGAAGCAAGTTCATTGGTGGAGTCCCATTGATAATCATTTAGTCTGGGTTAATGGCGTTGCTGGGAATATCACTGACTATCGGGATAGAGTCATGAGCTTTCAAAACGGATCCTTGTTGATTCAAGAGACACGGTTGAGTGATGCCGGAGAGTGGAAATATTCTTTTGTTATCTCCATCCCCTTGGCCAGCAACACACATGCATCCACTCTTCAGTACGTCCCAGGAAAAGTTACTTTGCATGTGTCCCCAAAGAGTAACACCACCCCTGCTTCTACAAATTTGCCCAAAACTACAGCTGCAATCCCGTATTACAAACCAACATCATTGGAATGCCCATCACTGCAAGAGGGACCACCTAGTGGCCTAACGGCAACATCAATCCCGGGAATATTGTTCAATAATGTGAAGTTCATTCATGTACCTGTGGTACTTAATTTGTCCCAGTGGAACATGGCTGAATTTGTAGGGGTGTACATTGTTTTTATGGCCATCAATAAGTGTGATCACACTAATGCGCATGCTTTGTACTGTTTATGATTATTTTATTAATTTTTCTCGTTTGTAATGAGCTCAATACTGGTACCAGTTTAAATTAATACCTTTTTACAAGTTTATATGTATTCGCGAATAAATAACCTGTGCACAGCTAAGAGATCTCGATCCCTATAACTCTGAGAAACTGTAGGGATTTTGTTTTGATAATTCTTCCTTTCCTGTGGCTTAGAGTGAAGTTTCATTCACTCTGATACATGGAAAATACATAACAGTGCATTGCTTTGCACCTTGTGGCATCTTATGGATTCAGTAGATCTGGTGTTGGTTGTCCTTCCAAATTGACGTATGTGCTGTTAATATGTGTAAAGGTTTTATGTCTACAGGTTGTCGTCTTAAACTTTAAGTACTTACAAACACACCAGGTTTTTCTATAACTTTTGTTTGTCAGAGTACAGATATGTGGGTGTGTCTGTACATTTTTGATGGTACTTACTGTGGATGGACGCATTATCTCAGCTGGAAGACTGTTCCGATCATCCACTACTAGTTTAGTCCATTATGAACCTCTCAGAGAGGTACAGTGAGGTGTTATTAATTTTTGAGTTTTGTATTTTAGGAGACATACACAGACAAGGACAAATGATTGGACCCAGACTGGACAAAGTACTTTGAAACACAGAGGACCTTGAAACATAATTTTTATATTTTTTTTGTTTTAAGGAGAAGCCTTGAATCCAATTAATTGCAGTCAGGCCCAACTAAATTCTAAAAAGAAAAACATTTAAACTTTTTTTTTAAAACAGAGATCCTGCTCTCTGTAATACAAGTTCTTGTGGCCTGATTGAATTGCAAATAGATTTGCACTGAGAGTCAATTAATATGTTAATCACCACCGACAGAGGGTGTTGCCTTTTGAATAGCTACAATGTTTGAAGGCAGTTTCAATGTTTTTTTTTTTTGACAGAATACAGATTAAATTTTTTTTTAATTTGTTACATTTTTTTTTTCTCTCATTTTTATTCTTCTTTTTTCTTAACAGTCAATGGTTTTTTTTGACAGAATACAGATTCAATTTTTTTTTTTTTTAAATTTGTTACATTTTTTTTTCTTCTTTCATTTTTATTCTTTTTTTTTTCTTAACGGTATTTTTTTTTTGTTTACAAAAAAAAACAAAGGGGGGAAGAAAGATTTTTAATTTTTTAATTATTAATTTTTTTTAATGTTTACTATTTGTTATTTTTCTTTTTTTCCTATAGTACCTTTATTTATTTTTTTATTTTATTTTTTTTTGTATGGTGATTCTTAAGTTTGGTGTCACTAGGGTGAAATAAATAAATAAATAAATTTAAAAAAAAAAAAGGAGGGGAGTAGGGGGGAACATTATATGGAGAACATTTAAAATGGTTAGAAATGTTGATATAGAATATTAAAGCTTCCCTATAGCATTTTGGGGATGGACCAAGTTCCAACAGTTTTTCTTCCCTCTTTCGACATTGGATAATTGTTATATAAATGTATGTGATTGTAGCTATTACCAACTATGACAGTAACATCTGGGTGTTAGCAACAGTCATGTGACTATTTTCTGTGTATATGTGACATACAATCCTCTCTACAGTTCTAATATTGGGCAGTCATCATATGTGGTCATTGATCAAATTTTTTTTTTTTGTTTGTTGGTCAGTTTTCTTTTTTGTGCCATAACTAAGTTCAAAGAGCATTGCGTGAATATCATATAGATATACTGGGACTGGTGAGACTCATAGTGATTGGCAAATAGCAGGGAGTATAGTACAATTGTACTTAAGAGTAATTTAGTTTGATTGTTCCTGAAGCCACTAGTGACTGATGACATCACACTCATCCGTATTCCGAATTATTTTTGTCTGCGTAGGCGACACTGCCTAATCTGCACGGAGAACTCTTAAAGTGATGACCTCTTCTGTAGCCTGCTAAAGGCAGGACGGAGCTATATGCCCAAAGGTTGGGCACCAGCCAAGGTTGAACGGAACACAGTTTCAGTAAAAGGAGTTAGTGGTGAGTTGCGATGGCAACAAAACTCCCCGAAACACGTGAAGAGTCATACACGCACACACAACGTGGTATTCCACAGAAGGTGGGGCAGAGGTACTTGCAGGCATATGACAATGGAGGAAGAAAGATGGGGGGATGAAAATCAGACACCTGGCTGAAGGGCGTAACCATTCAAATTGTTACACATGTCACTGGGAAAGGGGTCTCATTAGTATGTCGCAGTATATCTATGACAATTCTAATCAAAGGTCCTTACGGCTCAGACTTACCAGACAAGCATTCAGTTGAATGCATATGTTTTAAATGTGCTTGTGTTTTTATTTCTCTACCTTTGTCCACATTAATAAAGTATAATCCTAGAAAGCCAGGAAAAGCTGGTCCCCAGGCTATTATTGTATGCTGTATCCACTTGGAATCACCAGTGAAGGCCGTCCCAGAAGCAAGGACAACAGGACCAGATTCGCCTTATGGACTTTCATACTATTATTATCGGACTATTGTTATTATTGGACTGTTGAGAACAAGGATCCTCATGTTTTTTTTTTTCCTTATTGTTTTGTTTTGGTGCTGTTTCTCATGATTTCTATTTTGGACCTATGACATCCAGAACAAGTGATGACTACCAATACTGGGATCCAGAAGTGTGAACTGTAGAGATGGAGAGTTTAAAAGTTTTTTTTTTTTCTTCTCAAAGTGTTTTATTTCATTTCAGAGGGTAAAGCCGAAAATGCCAAATATTAAAGGAGATTGCACATAAACCATTATTCTAGGTGTGGCCCAGTCTCATATTCTCAACTGGCCACAAGGGGCCATCTGTTGCCTTATAGGTTTATGTGAAATATCCATTAATAACTGTAAAATATTGTAATAATGAATATATTTCAAAAAGGGTTTCATTTAAGCTTTTGCTGAGAGCATAGAAACAAGGGAGAGCCAATTCCATTGTTCTACACCTACTCCTTTGAAAGGGTGCCATGCTGGGATATGCATTGGACCTAACTTCCTGGGGAAATGCAATTAACACACTTGGCCAACATAGTCACAAGATTTGCATGAAAGGGGGACGACTTATGGAGTAAGCCCTCCAATCATGATCCAAGCTAGGCCAACCAATGAGACATCAGCTTGGTTTGATATACTCAGAGCCAAGGGGGAGATATTGGGCTCTTTCTGATAGACCAACGAGCTGAAAGGAGCTTTGGTAAGGATGGGTAATTATGGGAAAGGAATGCCCTTTTACTTGTAACTGAATATGTGTGTAGATTACTGTATTGAGGAATATACTCTATATTCCTTCATGTAAATACTTTATTTCAACCTAATATTTTCTTCCTGGGTGTAAGGCGATAGATAGATGATTGTGTATTAGCTAGACTTTCAACTGCTTCCTAATAAATGTTATTATATTTTAAGCTTTCACTCTTCGTCGAAAAGAACTCTTATTTAACCCACATCATATCTATGAGATATGAAAAATCTTAAATATAGATTTTACAGGGTAACAGCGGCCTTCAGCTCATCTGCATTGTTGGATCTGATGTCTCATCTTCCTCTTGACAATACCCCATCATTCCGTGCAAAGCAGATTCTCCCTTCTAATATTTCCCCAAAGCCCCCCAACAAGGCTCCTAAAAACAATTGTAAAAAATAATAAAAACATAAAATTGTAAAAAACAATACAAAAATAAAATAATAAAAAAACTACTAACACATCCACTGCTCTACTGACACCGTCTATGTTTTAATAAATTTTTAAATCTCTACATTTATTTATAAGAAACAATATATATATATATATATATATATATATATATATATATATATATATATATATATATATATAAATGAACATCAGGTGGGTTACCCTCTTATCTTGATATCCTTGTTCAATCAAGGCACCGTCAGGGTGGACTCCCAAAACTCCACCATAAAGTATAGGAAAAACACATGGAACGATGCTTGATGCCAAAAAGTGTCCTTTTACTGAAAAGTTAATCCATTGAATATTTCAAAATACAAGCAAGCCACTGTACAGTTCCGAGCACAAATCGCTCTTCGTCAGGCTTTTCAGGCTGTGTGTGAAAGGCCAAACCACACTGTGTTCTTTTATCCACACCCAGTCTGATACACACCTGTGTTCACTTAACTAATTATCCCTATACAAAACACCTAAAACCATTCCAATATTTAACCCTACTAAATAGACCTACTACCCAAAAATCATCCTAAATTCCCCAATGGGGGATAATTTACAAGACAGGTTCATCATATTACATCTCAAATATCATCATCATATCACTTATGAACCAATTATATTATCTCATTTCATTAGCTCGGTGTTTTGCAAATATTTATCATGAATATACATATGTTACTATTCTTGTTCATGTCTCAAGATTCTTCATGGATTCCAGTTGATATTCTGCTATCTAGTATTTCCAACGGGAGCCTTTGTGATCAATCTGAAGAGAATATAACATATTCAAAATAGTCATACCTTCTAATCAATCTCGCACTGTAAATTTCTAAACAAACAAAAACAAATCATAGTCCCTGTTCATACCATCAGGGTGTAGGGACTGTAATTTGTTAATCCACCAAACTTCACGTCTTTTTAGTTTCAAAATCCTATCACCCCCTCTTTTGTCGTGGGGAATCTCTTCTAAAAACGTAGATCGGTGTCGTTGTGACCCATTTCTGAGAAGTGACGCGATACAGGTAAACTTGATTGGGGATGTCTAATTGTACTACGGTGTTGTGCGATACGGTCTTTAATTTTTTGGGTTGTTTCCCCCACGTAAAGGAGATTGCAGGGGCATGTGAGAATGTAAATCACATATGATGACTGACAGGTATAAAAGCCGTTAATTATTATTTTCTTATTAGTCCTAGGATGAGAAAAATTATTCCCTTTGATAACTAAATTGCATTGAATGCAATTAAGACAAGGGTAACAACCTTTTCTTTTACTGCCAAGAAAAGTCATCTTTTTCTCATCCTGCCTCTCTGGTTTGAATTCGGATCGCACTAGGAGATCGCGCAAAGTTTTATTGCGCCGGTATGCCTTCATCGGAGTTAATTGAAACTCCTCTATATGAGGATAGGATCGTTTCAATATCGTCCAATGTTTTCTCAATACATTAAAGATCCTATCGCTATAACTGTTGAACTGGAAGACAAATGGAATTCTAGGTTTATCAGCTGAGTATCTCTTCCTATTGGGAATTTCAATAGGGTTCAAAATTTTATTTAATTCGTGTCGGATTATATCTTCTGGATAACCCCGCTCCCCCAACAGGGCTCCTAAAAACAATTGTAAAAAATAATAAAAACATAAAATTGTAAAAAACAATACAAAAATAAAATAATAAAAAAACTACTAATGCCGCGTACACACGGTCGTACTTTTCGTCTACAAAAGTCGGACAGCCTTTCCGACAGACTTCCGGCAGACTTTCGGTGGACTTGCGGCGGACTTGCGGCCTACTTTCTAACGACCGGACTTGCCTACACACGACCACACAAAAGTCGGTCGGATTCGTACGTGATGACGTACACCGGACTAAAATAAGGAAGTTCATAGCCAGTAGCCAATAGGTGCCCTAGCGTGGCTTTTTGTCCGTCGGACTAGCACACAGACGAGCGGATTTCGGGGTCCGTCGTAGTTACGAAGTAAAGTTTTAAAGCATGTTTCAAATCTAAAGTACGTCGGATTTGAGGCTAAAAAAGTCGGTTGAAAGTCCGGAGAAGCCCACACACGATCGGATTACCAGCCAGCTTTAGTCCATCAGCGTCCGTTGGACTTTTGTAGACGAAAAGTAGGACCGTGTGTACGCGGCATAACACATTCACTGCTCTACTGACACCATCTATGTTTTAATAAATTTTTAAATCTCTACATTTATTTATAAGAAACAATATATATATATATATATATATATATATATATATATATATATATATATATATAAATATATATATATATATATATATATATATATAAATATACAGTATCTCACAGAAGTGAGTACACCCCTCACATTTTTGTAAATATTTTATTATATCTTTTCATGTGACAACACTGAAGAAATGACACTTTGCTATAATGTAAAGTAGTGAGTGTACAGCTTGTATAACATTGTAAATGTGCTGTCCACTCAAAATAACTCAACACACAGCCATTAATGTCTAAACCGCTGGCAACAAAAGTGAGTACACCCCTAAGTAAACATGTCCAAATTGGGCCCAAAGTGTCAATATTTTGTGTGGCCACCATTATTTTTCAGCACTGCCTTACATAGTTACATAGTTACATAGTAGGTGAGGTCGAAAAAAGACACAAGTCCATCAAGTCCAACCTATGTGTGTAATTATATGTCAGTATTACATTATATATCCCTGTATGTTGTAGTCGTTCAGGTGCTTATCCAATAGTTTTTTGAAACTATCGATGCCCCCCGCTGAGACCACCGCCTGTGGAAGGGAATTCCACATCCTTGCCGCTCTTACAGTAAAGAACCCTCTACGTAGTTTAAGGTTAAACCTCTTTTCTTCTAATTTTAATGAGTGGCCACGAGTCTTGTTAAACTCCCTTCCGCAAAAAAGTTTTATCCCTATTGTGGTGTCACCAGTACGGTATTTGTATATTGAAATCATATCCCCTCTCAAGCGTCTCTTCTCCAGAGAGAATAAGTTCAGTGCTCACAACCTTTCCTCATAACTAAGATCCTCCAGACCCTTTATTAGCTTTGTTGCCCTTCTTTGTACTCGCTCCATTTCCAGTACATCCTTCCTGAGGACTGGTGCCCAGAACGGGACAGCATACTCTAGGTGCGGCCGGACCAGGGCCTTAAGACCCCTTTCACACTGAGGCAGTTTTCAGGCATTTTAGCGCTAGAAATAGCACCTGTAAAACGCCTGAAAACTGCCTCCTATTCATTGCAATGGGTTCTTTTACACCTGGACAGTGCACTTGCGGGATGTTAGAAAAAGCATTTGTATACAGTACTGCCAAAACTCCCCTGCCCATTGCAATGAATGGGCAGCGCTTCAGAAGCGCTGCAACACAGGAGTTTTTAACCCCTTTTTTGGGGTTAAAATCGTCCCGTTAGCAGCTGAAAAGTGGCGCAAGAGCAAACAACGCTAAAACGAGCCGCGCTTTACCACTTTACATGTGAAAGGGCTCTAACCTTCTTGGGCATGGAGTTTACCAGAGCTTCACAGGTTGCCACTGGAGTCCTCTTCCATTCCTCCATGCCGACAGCCATGCAGACCTATTAGATGCAGTGTGCGGTGTATGGTCTGAGCACTGACAGGCTGACCCCCCACCCCTTCAACCTCTGCAGCAATGCTGGCAGCACTCTATTCCCAATCTATTTCCCAAAGACAACCTCTGGATATGACGCTGAGCACGTGCACTCAAATTCTTTGGTCAGCCATTGTGAGGCCTGTTCTGAGTGGAACCTGTCCTGTTAAACCGCTGTATGGTCTTGGCCACCATGCTGCAGCTCAGTTTCAGGGTCTTGGCATTCTTCTTATAGCCTAGGCCACCCTTATGTAGAGCAAAAATTATTTTTTCCAGATCCTCAGAGAGTTCTTTGCCATGAGGTGCCATGTTGAACTTCCAGTGACCAGTATGAGAGAGTGAGAGCGATAACACCAAATTTAACACACCTGCTCCCCATTCACACCTGAGACCTTGTAACACTAACGAGTCACATGACACCAGGGAGGGGAAAATGGCTAATTGGGCCCAATCTGGACATTTTCACTTAGGGGTGTACTCACTTTTGTTGCCAGCGGTTTAGACATTAATGGCTGTGTGTTGAGTTATTTTGAAGCAACAGCAAATTTACACTGTTATATAAGCTGTACACTCACTACTTTACATTGTAGCAAAGTGTCATTTCTTCAGTGTTGTCACAAGAAAAGATAGAATAAAATATTTACAAAAATGTGAGGGGTGTACTCACTTTCTTAAGATATTGCCTATATATATATTTATGTATATATATATATACACACACACACCCATGTGTGTTTGAGCTTTGGGGTGCATACCCTAATTCAATAGGCTGTGTATACCTATGGTGCGCTCCAATGAATTTGTGCAAATCCCTCACCTTGTGCACATAAAAAACTCAACAGAACAAAGTTACCTTCTTAAAAAAAAAAGGTCTGACGGCACCTGGGCTTTGATGAAATGTGCCGACAATTCTCAGAACTGAATGACCATTAATTAACCACTTGTGTACCAGGCCATTTTTCAGTTGTCATTCCTGTCATGATTTGACTGACAATTACTTGGTCATGGTTGGTCAGCACTGTACCCAGTTGGTCTTGGTCAGCACTGTACCCAAATGAATTTTATATAATTAAAAACAGACATTCTTATGGTGGTATTTCTATAGTAGAACAAAAAAACTGTGGTTATTAAAGGAGGAAACCTGTTTCCTTTACTTTTGGTATAACAAATATCAGATAAAAGTGCCAGAATAGAAGGAACATAGAAATATAACAACAGAAAAAGACCGAGTAGTCCATCGAGTCTGACTTTTTTTTTGTGTTTTTTTTCTGTTAACTTTTTTTTTTTTTTTTTACAATTATTTTATTTATTCAAGGAACACAGTCAAAGACAGACATTTGAGCATTCAGTTTGTTATCTTACAATACATTGCATGTTTACATTTATATACGAGAACATTTTATTATACTACATCCAAAGGACATTATGACATTTTGCTCAACTGAGACGTCTCTTTTATTTTTCTTAATAAGTGCTTAAGACAACATCTTGGTGCTGGGTGTGTATAGGACAGTAACATTAATGGTGCTGTTATGTTGCCCCTTAGTGGGTCTCCGACCGGATCCATTGCATTTTAGCTATTTTATATTACAAAGATTGGATCCTGTTAATTCGGGTCCATAGAGCTGAGAGAAGAGTAGAAGGACAGTAGGGAGTTAAACAGAGGAAAAGAAGAAAAAGAGGAGTCAAAGAAGATGGGTTGGGGGGGGGAGTAAGGGGTTGAGGGGGGGTGGGGATCTGGAGGACATTTCTGTGTGTGCCCACCACACGCGGGGGGCACTGAGTCAGGACTTCTGGATGCTCTGTAGCCAGTAGGGTCAATAGTTAGTCATTTAGGTAACAGGATCACTTTTAGTCATTCAGGTCATTGTCAAGGAGGGTTCTTCCTTCGTCTGAAAAGCTGTTAACTTTATTGTCTGACTATAGATCTATGTTTGAAGCCATTTACTGTTGACTGGCTCACTACCTCTGCTGGAAGTTTATTTCAAGCATCAACCCTTCCAGTAAAATAATACTTTCTAAGATTAGTTTTGAACTTTCCTCCAGTTAGTTTGAGGTCATATCTCTGTGTTCTTGATTTTGGTTTCATATTAAAAAAACTGCCATCCTGAACCTTATTCACCCCCTTGATATATTTCAAGGTTTCAATCGTGTCCTCCATCAACACCCCTGACATGACCCCTTTTTGGAAAGTAAACACCCCAAGGTGATCTAAATTTTTGACACTTTTTTTGGAAATGAAACCTGTTGGCATGGAGGTGGATAATCATTAGGCGTGATAATAGTGCACTAGACACAGCAGCATCATAGGCCATACAGCAGGAGAGGAGTAAAAAGGTTCAAGGTACGGGTCACATACATTGGGGGGATGGAGATGAGAGGTTTAGTGTTAAAGCGGAGTTCCACCCAAAAATGGAACTTCCACTTTAAGGCCGGTGACCCCCTGACATGCCACATTTGGTATGTCATTTTTTTTGGGGGGGGAGCCGGTACCATCTTTTTAGAGGGTCCCAGCTCCCACTTCCTCCCAGCGCACAGTGGCACTGGAAGGGAGATCACCTCTCCCCCCTCCCTCTCGGTAATCATCTGGGACACGTCACAGGTCCCAGATGATTGCCCGGCCAGACACGGCGTGCGGTGCGGCTCACACATGCGCAGTGGGTGCCCGGCTGTGAAGCAACAGCCGGGCGCCCACAGTTACAATGCCGGCGCCCCAGAGAGGAGGGGGAGATGAGCGGGGCTTCGTACGCCCGCATTGCTGGACCATGGGACAGGTAAGTGTAAGTGGTAAGTGGTAACTTTTAATTTTCTTTTAAGCAGAACTAAGATGTGCAGGATAAGGGAGGTGAAAGGTTAATATATAAGTCAATAGAGACAGGATGGAGATCAGATTTACAGGGGGAGAAGGGGAAAAGAAAAAAATGATCCCACAATCACCTGTTGTGAGAGGAAGGGGGTGGACCCTTAGATGTAAACAGTAATACTGTTTTACAGCTCAGTTGTCAGAGAGCCTACCTCAGTGGACATGGTGCTGCTTGCTGCGGTGTGCGCCGGCGCGCGCGTTCCTGTTGGTCCTGTTGTGCGTGCTCCTGCGGGCACTGGTGTGTGTGACTCGGCTGGCCTTGGGGTGCGTGCTGGTGTTCGAGCGGGGGCGCGCGCGCTCCTTTGGGCACTGGTTTGCATCATCTGTTGGGACCTGGCGTGCGGGTGCGCATGCCTGTGCGTGCATGTGCGGCACGCGTGCCGTTTGGCGCCAATCTATCTATTTAGGCTGGCTTCACTCTCTGATCAGTGCTGCCTGATCAACAGCACTGCCGTTCCCTTGTACGTGTTTCCTGTGCCTGTAACCAGATCTCCTGACTACCCGGCTTGCTTCCTGGACTCCTCTGAACTCTGCCTGCACCTGACCTCTGGCCTGTCTGACTATTCTTCTGTCTGCTCCATTGTACCTTTGTTGCCTGATAGTTGCCGAACACAGCCTGTCTCCAGACCTTCCTGTTCAGTCTCTGTTTGCCTGTGTTCCAGCCTGCACCTTGCTGTTAAGGACTGCTCATCCCACCAGCATCTGGACTCTAATTACCAGGCTCCCATACCACTCCGTACTCCTGTGCTTTCTGTATACTCTACCAGGGGCCGCGAGACGGACGCGTAAGAGAGCCTACCCTCTGCCCAAGCGGACTCACCGGTCTGGTAAGTGAGAAGTCTGATATCAGTTCACAGACAGTGTAGAGTGCAGCTCTGTATCATGTGATTGCTGTGGTGACCAATCACAGCAATCACATGATACAGAGCTGCTAAGATCAGCTCTGTACACTGTGTCTGTGAACTGGGCTGTCTGATGATAATTCAGTTCACAGCCATTAACAGGTGCAATGGCTGCCAGTGAGTGATTTCTGGAGTAACATTTATTAACTTATTATGTTACAATAATAATTCATATTGCTTTCCCATTATCAGTGTTGGATTTAGTGCACACATCTCTCTTTAAAAAACTGAATTTCAATTGTGTCTGGTTGCTTTGATAAAATAAAAATGTCAACATGGTCATTCTTTTTAGAATACCTGTAGTGATTCTGATATTCTCAATTCTAGGTCCACAGAGGAGGAGAAGGCAGAGAAGATACGCAGGAAAGTCTCACTTATGAAGTGTGATGTCACCAAATCCAATCCTCTAGAGCCAAATTCCCTTCCCCTGACTGACTGTGTGATCATTGCCGGGTGTCTCATCTGTGCTTCCAAGAATTCTGAAGAATTTAAAACTTCCCTAAAGAATGTTGTATCTCTGATCAGACCCGGGGGTCATCTAATTATCAATGATTATTTAGGAGCCTCCTATTATGCGGTCGGCGAGGCAAAGTTTTCAGTTCTGTCACTTGATGAAAACATTGTGCGAGAGGCAGTGGCTGAAAGTGGATGTGAGATTCAGGAGTTTATGATGTTTACTGACTTACAATTTCAAGAAGAGGTTTTTAATGGTAACGTTTCGTTTTGTCTTCTAGCCCGCAAACATTAAAGCATTAGAGGGAATGAATAAAAATGTAGAGTAAAAAATTAACTTTAACGCCTTTTTGAAGTCGAAAAAAGAAGTGCAGGGATCAAACAAACCAAACACACATACATTTCTGTCTGTCACCACTCTGTTCTCTGTCCCTCCAGTGCTCACTGGAGCACCAGGCTGTGGAGGGGGCGGGAGTGGTTGGATCTTCCAGCAGTATGCTGAGAGGCTGAGCCAGCTGCCAGTCAGGCATCTGGGCGGATCCCGACATTATTGTAACACTAAATAGTGTTATCCTATGTGTCCATGCACACTACATTAGTCTATTAGCCTTTTTGAGCTTCCGCGTCTAGGAGCAAAAAAATATTTTTTGTTGTTTTTTTTTTTTGGAGCGTTTTTCCAGCAGAAAAAAATGCTGAATGCTCCTAAACACTCCTAAATGCTTTTAAACGCTACAAAAACATTCCTAACAATGTTTTTTTTTTAACTTTTGTTTTTCTTCCTGTACTGTAAAAACGCTAATAAAAAGCTAATGCTCCTAAATGCCCCTAATGCCGCGTACACATGAGCGGACTTTACGACCGGCCTCCATCGGATAATTAGATCGTGTGTGGGCTCCAGCGGTCTTTTTTTCCCCAAAAGTTCGACGAACCTAGAAATGAAACATGTTTCAAATCTTTCCGACAGACTCAAGTCCGGTCGAAAAGTCCGCTCGTCTGTATGCTAGTCCGACGGACAAAAACCGACTCTAGGGCAGCTATTGGCTACTGGCTGTGAACTTCCTTATTTTAGTCCGGTCGTACGTCATCACGTACGAATCCGTCAGACTTTGGTTGATCGTGTGTAGGCAAGTCCGTTCATTCGAAAGTCTGTCGGAAAGTCAGTCGAAAAGTCCACCGGACCTAGTCCATCGAAAAGTCCGCCCGTGTGTATGCGGCATAAGGCTCCATGCACACTAGCGTTATTCATAAGTTCAAAAAAAGCTAGATAAAAAACGCTGGATGAAAATTGCTGGTAATAGCATTTTTGTGCCAGCTTCTAGTAGCATTTTAGTAGCTTTTAGAAGCATTTAGAAGCTTTTTAAATGCTTCAAATATAAAAATTAAAAAACCCACATAGGCTCTATTAGCCTGACGCATTTTAGAGGCTGTGCGACATGTGAGAAGGCTGATCTCTTCTGTGCTCTTAGCAGCTTGCATCGCGGTAGAGCGATCGTGGAAATCTCCCACAATACCACTTGATGTTATTTAGACCAAACTCTCCTGGATAATGGTCAATGAAAACTCTCAGCCATCCTCCATGATAAAATACCCCAGTTTGAAAAAACATGGGAGCCCTGGGTCACCTATCCTACGGGCAACTCTTAGCCCTCGTTCACATTGCATTTTATTGCGTGTTTGGGGGCGATTTGAAAGACATCTGAGCAGGTTCATGTACAGATGTCTATTGAAGTCTCCACCAAAGTCGCCAAAAGTAGTGCAGGAACTACTTTTGGAAATCAGTGCGAGGCCACAAAGTCAGTGTCACACCGATTCGGACAGTCCCGTTGCCAGCAATAGGTTACGATTTGACATGCAATTTGACATGGGGGCTTATGCCGCGTACACACGGTTGGACTTTTCGTCTACAAAAGGCCGACGGACAAAATACGGCTGACAATCCGATCATGTGTGGGCTTCCCCGGACTTTCAGCGGACTTTTCCAGCCGCAAATCTGACTGACTTTAGATTTGAAACATGCTTCAAATCTTTACGTCGTAACTACGCCGGACCCAGAAATCCACTCGTCTGCATGCTAGTCCGACGGACAAAAACCCATGCTAGGGCAGCTATTGGCTACTGGCTATCAACTTCCTTATTTTAGTCCGGTGTACGTCATCACCTACGAATCCATCTGACTTTTGTGTGATCGTATGTAGGCAAGTCCGTTCGTTAGAAAGTCTGCCGCAAGTCCGCCAAAAGTCCGCCAAAAGTCCGTCGAAAGTCTGTCGGACGGGCTGTCGGACTTTTGTAGACAAAAAAAAAGTCCGACCGTGTGTATGCGGCATTAGAGTCTGAAGGCGCTCCTGGAATCTTGGTATTAAGTTTTTCCATTGCACAGAATACTCTACATACTCTTTTTCCTCCTTTCTTTTAATTCTTATCCTTTTTTGGAGGTGAAGTTTTGCACCCCTGGACTATCGATTTGGGAAGTGATCTGATGAGTAGCGGAAATGTTACTATCACAGGGGTGTAGAAGGGATGCTCCTTTATAGGCCTTTTATTATCTTGAATGTTACCATTGGCTAATGTTTATTTCAAATGTTTGTAACTGTTTTGTATGTATTATCTGAAATCTGTCAATAAAAGTTATAGGAAACAAAAAATTGTGTTTGACAAACGGCTGTGTAAATGTCATGTGACAAAAAATTGCAACTACAACCATTTTATTCTCCAGGGCTTATGCTTTCAGAAAATATATAATGTTTGGGAGTTTTAGGTAATTTTCTAGCAAAAAAAAGATTTTAACATGTATGTTATATATGTCAGAATTGGCCTGGGCAGAAAGTGGATAGGTACAGTTGCATATTGCAAGAATAGACCATTGCTAGTGCTTAGCTATTCCCTCCATAACAAAATATATTGTTTGTTGCTTGTGTGCTCCTCGATATAAAACTTGTCTTTTCCCAGGTTGTTACTGTCTAAATAATTGTGAAACTGCCCAAGACGTGTCGGTAAGTGATGGGGGAACCAGGTGTGTCATCTCTAATTAGATAAAGACATTATAGCCTGCGGCTCTTCCAAGGTTGGCGCTACACTATGTTAGCCAATCACCTGAAGGTAACCATATATTACTCTTTGCATGACTTAAGTTGTCTTGCATAAGGTTAAAGCTTCAAGAATGTCTGCAAACAGGATCAGCAGGAATCTCCAGTTGTACTGCATCAGCTACCATTCAAAGACACTCTTTCAAAATCTGTCTCTCCTCTGCACGACAAATGTCGGTTAGGGCGCTAGATTTATGTACCAGTTGGGAACAGATATAACAAAATGCTTTCAATGTTATATTTTAGGGACTTTAGTAGGATACATATTACATAAAACAGACAGTTGCAATCACTATGCACCCATTGGGGGAGATGTACTAAAACTGGAGCACACAGAATCTGGTGCAGTTGTGCATAGTAACCAATCAGCTTCCAACTTCAGCTTGTTGAATAAGGCTTAGAGAAAAAGGGGCGGTTCACACTGGTCCAACATGCGTTCCGACTTCGAGAGCACAAGTCAAATGAAATGTCAAAATCAATGATTCCCTATGAGAGCGAGACTTCTTAACTGGTCCGGTTTGTGTCGGCCCGACTTTAAAAAAGGTTCTGACTTGTGGCATGTGACTTGTGCTCTGAGGATCTTAGGGGGGAACCCCACGCCAAAAAAAAAAAAGCGTCATGAGGTCCCTTCACATGACCATACCAGGCCCTTTGAGTCTGGTATGGATCTTGAAGGGGAAACCCACACCAAAATTAAAAAGGTGTGGCCCCCCCCCTAAGACAATACCAGACCCTGCAGACTATGGATTTGGAGGGGAAACCCCACACCAGAGAAAAAAATAACAGCATGGGGTCCCCCCAAAAACCCATACCAGACGCTTATCCGAGCATGCAGCCTGGCAGGTCAGGAAAGGGGGGGGGGGGACAAGCGAGTGCCCCTCCGTCATGAACCATATCAGGCCATATGTCCTCAACATGGGGGGGGGGGGGTTGGTGACAAGGGCCTCTTCGCCACAACCCTGGACTGTAGTTGTGGGGGTCTGAGGGTGGGGGGCTGATCAGAATCCTAGTTCCCCCACATGTGAATGTGTATGGGGTACATAGTACCAGCGGCAGAAGACATTGTGATTGACATTAGATCTGCATCAGGGACCTTAGCAATTTTTAATTCAATGGGGGCGCGCTCGCTCACCCCCCTCCTTTCCTGGCCTGTCAGGCTGCATACTCAGATAAGGGTTTCTTAAGGATTTTGGGGGGGAACCCCACGCTGTTTTTTTATTTTGGCATGGGGTTTCCCCTAAAAATCCATACCGGTCTGGTATGGTCTTGGGGGGGGACCCCACGCTGTTTTTTTTTTAAATACATTTTGCATTGCTAACATTCCTCTGAGCACAATTCACATGTCACAAGTCAAATCATAAGATGCTGCATGATGCGGGAGCCTTTCCAAAAGTCGGACCAGTTAGGGCAGCTCTCATAGGAAACCATTAATTTTGACGTGTTATGCGACTTGCCGGCCCTTAAGCTTTGACAATAAAGCGTAGAAGCTGATTGGTTACTATGCACAGCTACACCAGATTCTATGAGCACCAGTTTTAGTAAATCGCCCACATTATGTTCCAGGCTCATAAAAAATGTGCAGTAGTTGCATGAAGTAAATTAAAAGCTTAGCAATTGTATTACTTAAGTAAACACAAATTGTATTATTCCCACAAAATTCCTTATGTAGCGAGTATATAGGACCCAGTTTAGGATTACTCTACTACTTACAAATAATGGTAGCATTTCAAGAAGTTCTGGTCACCTTGGTTTCTTCCTATGTTAGCCAAACACTTGATGGTTACCATAAATTAGACTTTGCAAGCCTTTAGGTATCTTGCTATAGGCTGCAGCTGCACACAGGATAAGCAGGAATCTCCAGTTGTAGTGCATTCTCTATTATTGGAATTTATGGCAGAGTATTGGATAAACAGGTACCATGAATCTTTCACATGGAGGGGGGTGGCACTGAGTCTAAAGTGTCTATTCCGCAGATATTCCACCCCCAGTGCATGTTTAAACCCTTTTAGTGAGAAAGAAATTTTTATTATCCATTTATATAATATACACTCATCTGCCACTTCATTAGGTACACCAGTTCAATTGCTTGGTAACCCAAATTGCTAATCAGCCAATCACATGGCAGCAACTCAATGCATTTAGGCATCTAGACGTGGTGAAGATGACTTTCTAAAGTACAAACTGAGCATCAGAATGGGGAGGAAAGGGAATTTAAGTGACTTTAATTGTGGCATGGTTGTTGGTGCCAGACAGGCTGGTCTGAGTATTTCAAAAACTGCTGATCTACTGGGCTTTTCACACACAACCATCTCTAGGGTTTACAGAGAATGGTCCAAAAAAGAGAAAATATTCAGTGAGCGGCAGTTGTGTGGAGGGAAATGCCTTGTTGAGGTCAGGGGTCAGAGGAGAATGTGCAGACTGGTTTGAGATAATAGAAAGGCAACAGTAACTCAAATAACCACTCGTTACAACCACAATACATCAAACCTTGAAGCGGATGGGCTACAGCAGCAGAAGACCACACCGGTGCCACCTCTGTCAGCTAAGAACAGGAAACTGAGGCTACAATTCACACAGGCTCACCAAAATTGGACAATAGAAGATTGGAAAAATGTTGCCTGGTCTAATGAGTCTCGATTTCAGCTGCGACATTCAGATTATAGGGTCAGAATTTGTCGTAAACAACACGAAAGCATGGATCCATCCTGCCTTGTATCAATGGTTCAGGCTGGTGGTGGTGGTGTAATGGTGTGGGGGATATTTTCTTGGCACACTTTGGGCCCCTTAGTACCAACTGAGCATCATTTAAATGCCACGGTCTACCTGAATATTTTTGCTGACCATGTCCATCCCTTTATGACTACAGTGTACCCATCTACTTCCAGCAGGATAATGAACAATGTCACAAAGCTCAAATAATCTCACCACTGGTTTCTTGAACATGATAATGAGGTCACTGTACTCCAATGGCCTCCACAGTCACCAGATCTCAATCCAATAGAGCACCTTTGGGATGTGGTGGAATGGGAGATTCACATCATGCCAGAGGACCTGTCGTGGTCGGAGGTAGATGGGAAGCTGTCGCCACTAAGGGACCATCCACGTTACTACCAGGGACCACAGTGAGTAGCTGAAGCAAGTATCAGAGCAGTTTTCTCCTCAACCGGGGATGGTGAAGAATTGGGAAACTTCAGCAGATGTCAAGCCAGGGACCCAGCCAGTGGAGGTGACGCTTGCAGAGCAATATTGTGTGCCAAGCCAGGGACCAAGCAGGCTAGTGGGGTGACACTTGAGGAGTATCTGTTAGTGCCAAGCTAGGGACCCAGCAGGGATGTGGGGTTGACGCTTGAGGAAGATACTGAATGAGAAGATTGGAAGAGCTCAGGGGATCCAGTGGCAGTGGATCAACAAGTCTAGTGAAAGACTGGGAGCTCAGTTGAGTGACGATCTACAATAGCAGATTGTAGAATAAGTAAATAAGTTCATTACAACCTTTGTTAGAAACTGTTTCAAGATTATTGCCATAGGAGACAGCGGTCCTACTCATGCAGATGTGGTGTCCTGCTGGATGCCTTTCCCTGCATGGCTGTCTACCTATAGAAGTCTCAGAATCTGCTAAATTAACATTGCAACTACTAAAGGGTGTCCTGGCCCTAACCCTCTCTCCCACAGTTCTGTTTAAGAGACAATAATTCTCTTTGCATTCAAGAAGTGTATGGCGCCCATTAATCTACCTTGCATCGCACCCACCATGTCTGAGACCCGATTGGCCAGGGAGTCTTAGGACCCACTTCCTGTTCATCCAGGAGGAGAAAGCCCCGGAGCAAGGGAAATTTGCAGGGACGGCTCACCCGCAGCCACATCCAGCACTCCCCGGTTCGGACAGCGGAGGGAGGAGAAGGGGAGATCAGAATGTCATCCCGGCCAGGACTCGTCACTTGCCTGCTAAGGTAAGGAGGCCTCTGATCGCTGACTTCCTGTTCATCCATCTTCCACGGGGTTTTTCGCTTTTCCTGTTTTTTAAATAACAGTGTAAAGATGTTGGAACTCCTGTGTGAAACTGATTGTTAAAGGATAAGTTCACCTTTGCATAAAAAATAATAAATGCACATTGTTTTGCAGGTAAAACAATGGTAATTTATTATTTTTTAAAACAGAAGCCTGGAAAGCTTTGCACTCACGATCAGCAGATTGCAGGTGCACTGTCAGGCTCCTGCACACACTGCCTACAGCTCTGTTGCTCATACGTCTGTACAGGCTGTCACCGCAGAGCTGTAGGCAGTGTAAATGATCAGAATGCCCGCAGTTCATTCCAACTACGTCTGCCTTGGTGTCTGATGGTACTTGAAGCTTATTCGTTAACACTAAACTGTGAATTTTTTAAAAGTGACAGCAGGGAGATGAACCCCGATCTGCTGTCATGGGGAGGGAGGTGATCGGGGGAGAAGATGCAGGAGCTAGAACATGTTACATGTTTCACCATAAAAACTGATGGAAAATATGATGTAGTGACAGTGGACTACAGTTACATTATTATGCAGACCACCCCCGTTATTCTTCATTTATTGTGATGTCCCTCTAGTGCTGGACGCTAGTAACTGTCGTCATATTGTGAGCCCAACCAAAAGGATTGTGGGACTAGTAGTCTTTGAGATCGGTAATTCTGTTATGTGAAATTCCACCTGGACTACACATCCCAGGGATCCTTGGTACAAGAAAAGGAGATCTCTGGGAGGAACTATAAAAAAACAGCGGATCTGCCTCTTCTTCCTGGGCCTTGCAGAGTGCACACCTCTGTGTGGCCGAGAGAGAAGGTTGCAGCCTACCCTGCATGGATCGAGTGGTTCCGACCCGGAGGGCCTAATTCTGCTTGCTGTTGCCAGACATCCACGCAGCACCAACCCATCAGATCATCGCCACGATGGTCCACACTCAGCAGCTGCAGGTCATTGCTGTTCGCCTTCCTGAAGGACGTCTATTTCAGGGTCGCTGTCCCCAAGCGTCTATCCAGTCCAGAGGTGAGAGGGCAATTGCCCATCATTTACAATCCTTCTTTGGTTACTTTACCTGAACACTGTGTACAGAAACCTTATCCTTGGAAACACTTTACTGCATTTCTCTAAACTCTTTACATAGACACCTTTACCTAAAGCCACTTCAAGGAGTATTACTAACCTGCTTAATCCACTTCATTTGCCTTCACATCACTAAGCCTTATTTGGATCTAATCTAATAAGCTCCAACTGCCAGTGAAGACTATCAGGCCTGACTCTTGGACATTGCTGTTGTTACTAATAAAGGGCCCATAGCCGATCGCTATTCTGTCTGGTCTCTCATTAGGATGTAAAGGTAGTATAGGCCGGCCTGGAATCCCCCCCCCCCTTTAGTGTGGTGACCTTCTGCTTTTAATAGATAACACTTTACTACTTTTACAGGTTATACTCCAGATGGTATTTCATTGTACGCATATGTATATTGTGAGCTCATACTGTTGAACAGTTTCTTAGCTGTCTTGTTTGGGAAGTTCCTCTCCCGAGTTTGGGCTGTTATCTGGAACTCAGCTCCTCTCCCGAGTCTGGGCTGTTATCTGGAACTCAGCTCATCAACTACCTATTTTGTATATATATATATATATATATATATATATATATATATATATATATATATATATATATTCAGCGGCAGGTCGTCCATAGGGGGAGCATGGGCGCCCCCCCCAGGCAGACACAAAAAAAGTAAAAAAAAATTTTTTTTAAAGCTGGCCCTTTAAAAAAAAAATGCAAAAAAAGGTCCTTAAGTGCACTGTGTTCGGACGCCAGACACAGTGCGACGCCGGACACAGTGCACTTATGGGAAACACCACGTCTATGCAATCACGAGATTGCAGACGTGGAGCTTCATTTGCGGGCGTTTATCCCGCCTTGCGGCACTTTCCGAAAGCGCAGAGTAGCTTCCGCCCGGCTCTTGTAGTATCTATTCCTACGGCCGGGCGGTTTGATTGACATCCGAGTTTGATGTCACTTCCTGTTTTCTCTCTCCCATTGCACCCGGGAGAGAGGAAACAGGAAGTATGAGGAGCGGAATCGCCGCTGCCAGTGGAAGGAGACATCGCAGGAGAGGACACCACAACAAGGTAAGTACACAAGCTGGACACAGGGACGCAGGCTGGCTGAATTTCATGGGACACAGGCTGGACACAGGGACACAGGCTGGCTGCATTTGGTTGTACACAGGCTGGACACGGGGACACAGGCTGGCTGCATTTGGTGGTACACAAGCTGGACACGGGGACACAGGCTGGCTGCAGTTCATGGGACACAGGCTGGACACAGGGACACAGGCTGGGTGCATTTCATGTGACACAGGCTGGACACAGGGACACAGGCTGGGTGCATTTCATGTGACACAGGCTGGACACAGGGACACAGGCTAGGTGCATTTCATGTGACACAGGCTGGACACAGGGACACAGGCTGGCTGCATTTGGTGGTACACAGGCTGGACACAGGGACACAGGCTGGCTGCATTTCATGTGACACAGGCTGGACACAGGGACACAGGCTGGCTGCATTTCATGTGACACAGGCTGGCTGCATTTCATGTGACACAGGTGGACACAGGGACACAGGCTGGGTGCAATTCATGTGACACAGGCTGGGTGCAATTCATGTGACACAGGGTGGACACAGGAACACAGGCTGGCTGCATTTCATGTGACACAGGCTGGACACAGGGACACAGGCTGGGTGCATTTCATGTGACACAGGCTGGCTGCATTTCATGTGACACAGGCTGGACACAGGGACACAGGCTAGGTGCATTTCATGTGACACAGGCTGGACACAGGGACACAGGCTGGCTGCATTTGGTGGTACACAGGCTGGACACAGGGATACAGGCTGGCTGCATTTCATGTGACACGGGCTGGACACAGGGACACAGGCTGGCTGCATTTCATGTGACACAGGCTGGCTGCATTTCATGTGACACAGGTGGACACAGGGACACAGGCTGGGTGCAATTCATGTGACACAGGCTGGGTGCAATTCATGTGACACAGGGTGGACACAGGAACACAGGCTGGCTGCATTTCATGTGACACAGGCTGGACACAGGGACACAGGCTGGGTGCATTTCATGTGACACAGGCTGGCTGCATTTCATGTGACACAGGCTGGACACAGGGACACAGGCTGGCTGCATTTCATTGGACACAGGGACACAGGCTGGACACAGGCTGGCTGCATTTCATGGGGCACAGGCTGGACACAGGGACATAGGCTGGCTGCATTTCATGGGACACGGGCTGGACACAGGGACACAGGCTGGCTGCATTTCATGGGACACAGGCTGGACACAGGGACAGAGGCTGTCTTCATTTAATGTGACACAAGCTGCATTTGATGTGACACAGGCTGCATTTGATGTGACACAGGCTGCATGTAAGGATGGCCTCCGCTGGGGGCACCTGATGTAAGGACGGACTACGCTGAGGACACCTGATGGCATCTGGTGGCAGGCGACTTGGCAGGTGACACGCTCAGGGCTCCCACTGATTCTGCATTATGGTGAGTTGAATGATTTCATTTTATATTACAATGTAATAATAGAAATAATGCGCTTCAATCATCCTGACACCATAACAACCATGGTGCTGGGATGATTGAAGTGCTAACACTAGGTGTTTGAAATATCTTCATCTGCTGATTGTTAAACTTTCTAGAATACACATATTTCTATTGTTGTGTAGGATCTGGGCCTGCTGTCCCTCCATCCCTCTCTACCTCTCCCTCCATCCCTCGTTCATCTCAGACGCTAACATACCACCTTAGAGCCGCGCCCACTATTTCGCTGAAACCACGCCTGTTTTCACCAAGTGGGAGGGGTCAAAAAGGAAGGGCAGGGTCTGCCGCCCCCCCATCCTAAAACTTCACCAGCCGCCGCTGATATATATATATATATATACATATATATATACATATACATACAGTATCTCACAAAAGTGAGTTTTTTGTAAATCATATTTTTGTAAATATTTATCTTTTCATGTGACAACACTGAAGAAATGACACTTTGCTACAATGTGTGAGTGTATGTCAGGGCTGGCTCAGCCCTTCCTTCTCTGAGCTGGCCACTCAGCTGTCGGCTAATTGCCAGCTCTCATCTCTCTCCACAGTTAACCAGCTGTTGTGGATCTGCTCGTCAGTCCTGCCTACTTAAAGATCTCCAGCTCACTTCATTCCTGCCTTCGCCTTGGTCACATCACAAGAAACCATCTCCTGCGTTCCTGTTTAAAGACTGACTTTGCTGACATCCCTTCTGGCTCCTTATCCTGCTTGCTGTTCCTCTACTTGGATCCCTGACTTCTGGCCTGGCCGATTACCCGATCTGGTTACTGAACTCTTAATTGGCTGACTACCCGATCCAGTTACTGGACTCTGGCTATGCTTTGACTATGCTTACTCTATTAACCTTTTTATTTTTATTAATAAACAAGTGTGATTTTACTGTACTTCTGTCTCGGTCTGGTTCATGGTTTCTGACAGTGTACAGCTTGTATAACAGTGTAAATTTGCTGACCCCTCAAAATAACTCAACACACAGCCATTATTGTCTAAACCGCTGGCAACAAAAGTAAGTACGCCCCTAAGTGAAAATGTCCAAATTGGACCCAAGTTCGACGGACCTAGAGATGAAACATGTTTCAAATCTTTCCAACTGACTCAAGTCCGGTCGAAAAATCCGCTCGTCTGTATGCTAGTCCAACGGACAAAAAACGACTCTAGGGCATCTATTGGCTACTGGCTGTGAACTTCCGTATTTTAGTCCGGTCGTACGTCATCACGTACTAATCCGTCAGACTTTGGTTGATCGTGTGTAGGCAAGTCCATTCATTCGAAAGTCCGTCGGAAAGTCCATTGAAAAGTCCACCGGACCTAGTCCATCGAAAAGTCCGCCTGTGTGTACGCGGAATAAGGCTCCATGCACACTAGCGTTTTTCATAAGCTCAAAAAAAGCTAGATAAAAAACGCTGGATGAAAATTGCTGGTAATAGCATTTTTGTGCCAGCTTCTAGTAGCATTTTAGTAGCTTTTAGAAGCATTTAGAAGCTTTTTAAATGCTTCAAATATGTAAATTAAAAAACCCACATAGGCTCTATTAGGCTGTCGCATTTTAGAGGCTCTGCGACATGTGAGAAGGCTGATCTCTTCTGTGCTCTTAGCAGTCCGCCAAAAGTCTGCCAAAAGTCCGTCGAAAGTCTGTCGGACGGGCTGTCGGACTTTTGTAGACGAAAAGTCCGACCGTGTGTATGCGGCATTAGAGTCTGAAGGCGCTCCTGGAATCTTTGTATTAAGTTTTTCCATTGCACAGAATACTCTACATACTCTTTTTCCTCCTTTCTTTTAATTCTTATCCTTTTTTGGAGGTGAAGTTTTGCACCCCTGGACTATCGATTTGGGAAATGATCTGATGAGTAGCGGAAATGTTACTATCACAGGGGTGTAGAAGGGATGCTCCTTTATAGGCCTTTTATTATCTTGAATGTTACCATTGGCTAATGTTTATTTCAACTGTTTGTAACTGTTTTGTATGTATTATCTGAAATCTGTCAATAAAAGTTATAGGAAACAAAAAATTGTGTTTGATAAACGGCTGTGTAAATGTCATGTGACAAAAAATTGCAACTACAACCATTTTATTCTCCAGGGCTTATGCTTTCAGAAAATATATAATGTTTGGGAGTTTTAGGTAATTTTCTAGCAAAAAAAAAAGATTTTAACATGTATGTTATATATGTCAGAATTGGCCTGGGCAGAAAGTGGATAGGTACAGTTGCATATTGCAAGAAAAGACCATTGCTAGTGCTTAGCTATTCCCTCCATAACAAAATATATTGTTTGTTGCTTGTGTGCTCCTTGATATAAAACTTGTCTTTTCCCAGGTTGTTACTGTCTAAATAATTGTGAAACTGCCCAAGACGTGTCGGTAAGTGATGGGTGAGCCAGGTGTGTCATCTCTAATTAGATAAAGACATTATAGCCTGCGGCTCTTCCAAGGGTGGCGCTACACTATGTTAGCCAATCACCTGAAGGTAACCATATATTACTCTTTGCATGACTTAAATTGTCTTGCATAAGGCTGAAGCTTCAAGAATGTCTGCAAACAGGATCAGCAGGAATCTCCAGTTGTACTGCATCAGCTACCATTCAAAGACACTCTTTAAAAATCTGTCTCTCCTCTGCACGACAAATGTCAGTTAGGGCGCTAGATTTATGTGCCAGTTGGGAACAGACATAACAAAATGCTTTCAATGTTATATTTTAGGGACTTTAGTAGGATACATATTACATAAAACAGGCAGTTGCAATCACTATGCACCCATTTGGGGAGATGTACTAAAACTGGAGCACACAGAATCTAGTGCAGTTGTGTATATTAACCAATCAGCTTCCAACTTCAGCTTGTTGAATAAGGCTTTGAGAAAAAGGGGCGGTTCACACTGGGCCAACATGCGCTCCGACTTTGAGAGCAAAAGTCGCATGAAATGTCAAAATCAATGATTCCCTATGAGAGCTGTCTTAACTGGTCCAATTTGTATCAGTCCGACTTTGAAAAAGGTTCCTGCACTACTTTGGTCCAACTTGGGTATGATTTCAGCCCAATGATTTGACTATAAGTTGCATCCAAGTCAGATCATCATCTTAACTGATCTGACTTGTGGCATGTGACTTGTGCTCTGAGGATCTTAAGGGGGAACCCCACGCCAAAATAAAAAAAAAGCGGCATGAGTCCCCCCCACATGACCATACCAGGCCCTTTGAGTCTGGCATGGATCTTGAATGGGAAACCCACGCCAAAATTAAAAAGGTGTGGGGTCCCCCCCCTAAGACCATACCAGACCCTGCAGACTGGTATGGATTTGGAGGGGAAACCCCACACCAGAATAAAAAATAACAGCATGGGGTCACCCCAAAAACCCATACCAGACCTTTATCCGAGCATGCAGCCTGGCAGGTCAGGAAAGGGGGGGGACAAGCGAGTGCCCCTCCGTCATAAACCATATAAGGCCATATGTCCTCAACATGGGGGAGGGTTGGTGACAAGGGCCTCTTCGCTACAACCCTGGACTGTAGTTGTGGGGGTCTGCGGGTAGGGGGCTGATCAGAATCCCAGTTCCCCCACATGTGAATGAGTATGGGGTACATAGTACCAGCGGCAGAAGACATTGTGATTGACATTGGATCTACATCAGGGACATTAGAAACTTTTAATTCAATGGGGGGGGGGGGGGGCGCTCGCTCACCCCCCTCCTTTCCTGGCCTGCCAGGCTGCATACTTGGATAAGGGTTTATTAAGGATTTTGGGGGGAACCCCACGCTGTTTTTTTTTGCATTTTGGCGTGGGGTTTCCCCTAAAAATCCATACCAGTCTGGTATGGTCTTGGGGGGGACCCCACGCCATTTTTAAAAAAAATACATTTTGCATTGCTAACATTCCTCTGAGCACAATTCACATGTCACATGTCAAATCATAAGATGCTGCATGATGCGGGAACCTTTTTAAAAGTCGGACCAGTTAAGGCAGCTCTCATAGGAAACCATTGATTTTGACGTGTTATGCGACTTGTCGGATCAGTGTGAACCGGCCCTTAAGCTTTGACAATAAGCGTAGAAGCTGATTGGTTACTTTGCACAGCTACACCAGATTCTATGTGCACCAGTTTTAGTAAATCTCCCCCATTATGTTTCAGGCTCGTAAAAAATGTGCAGTAGTTGCATGGACAAATACAGCTTGATCTTTACTTATCAAGTAAATTAAAAGCTTAGCAATTGTATTACTTAAGTAAACACAAATTGTATTATTCCCACTAAATTCCTTATGTAGCGAGTATATAGGACCCAGTTTAGGATTACTCTACTACTTACAAATAATGGTAGAATTTCAAGAAGTTCTGGTCACCTTGGTTTCTTCCTATGTTAGCCAAACACTTGATGGTTACCATAAATTAGACTTTGCATGCCTTTAGGTATCTTGCTATAGGCTGCAGCTGCACACAGGATAAGCAGGAATCTCCAGTTGTAGTGCATTCTCTATTATTTGAATTTATGGCAGAGTATTGGATAAACAGGTACCATGAATCTTTCACATGGAGGGGGGTGGCACTGAGTCTAAAGTGTCTATTCCGCAGATATTCCACCCCCAGTGCATGTTTAAACCCTTCTAGTCAGAAAGAAATTTTTATTATCCATTTATATAATATACACTCATCTGCCACTTCATTAAGTATATCTGTTCAATTGCTTGGTAACCCAAATTGCTAATCAGCCAATCACATGGCAGCAACTCAATGCATTTAGGCATCTAGATGTGGTGAAGATGACTTTCTGAAGTACAAACTGAGCACCAGAATGGGGAGGAAAGGGGATTTAAGTCACTTTAATTGTGGCATAGTTGTTGGTGCCAGACAGGCTGGTCTGAGGATTTCAAAAACTGCTGATCTACTGGGATTTTCACACACAACCATCTCTAGGGTTTACAGAGAATGATCCAAAAAAGAGAAAATATTCAGTGAGCGGCAGTTGTGTGGAGGGAAATGCCTTGTTGAGGTCAGGGGTCAGAGGAGAATGTGCAGACTGGTTTGAGATTAAAGAAAGGCAACAGTAACTCAAATAACCACTCGTTACAACCACAATACATCAAACCTTGAAGCAGATGGGCTACAGCAGCAGAAGACCACACCGGTGACACCTCTGTCAGCTAAGAACAGGAAACTGAGGCTACAATTCACACACGCTCACCAAAATTGGACAATAGAAGATTGGAAAAATGTTGCCTGGTCTAATGAGTCTCGATTTCAGCTGCGACATTCAGATGATAGGGTCAGAATTTGGTGTAAACAACATGAAAGCATGGATCCATCCTGCCTTGTATCAATGGTTCAGGCTGGTGGTGGCATAATGGTGTGGGGGATATTTTTTTGGCACACTTTGGGCCCCTTAGTACCAACTGAGCATCATTTAAATGCCACGGCCTAACTGAATGTAGCAATAACTCTCGGCGGAGCTGCTGGTTTAAGCAGGCTTGTTACCTTCTCTCTCCTTCCCTCTGTTTTACCGGCACTGGGTCTAGGGTTCCGTTGAGTTTACCTCTGGACGATACACGCACCAACACTTGAGTACGTTTTCAATGCTTTATTAAACGATTTACTAAGGAAGTAGCAGGAAAGAGGCAGAAGGGAAACTGCAGAAGAAACTCAAATATCTTCTTGTAGGGTTCTTGACAAATGTCCTGGTAGAATTTGGATATTATAATAGAATGCGCTCCCCTCGTGGGACACACTCTTTGCTCGCCTGGATAGGCCTCTCTCACTTGCCTAGCAGCCAGTACGTAGCACAAACAAAATACTCTGCCACAGACTTGTTTGGGATAAACCGCTACGATCCTCTGCCACAGGATGTATTGGTTTTCTGCAATGAACGTCAGTCACAGTGCTTGAACCTTTAAGCCAACCCGGCAACACTATGCTGTAAGTTACTTTTAGGATACGTCCTCCAACCGAGTCACCAGGCCCCTTTCCAGACCAGCACGCCGCGTGATCCTTCCATGACGGGTCCTCCCCTGGGATCTCCTCGGTTGTCCAGCTTCCTCCCTTTGGATAGACAACTCAGGACCATTCCTCGGCTGCTGTGGTAGGCCGCAGACAAGCTTCTGGGCCCACCCCTGCGCCGCAGCGACGTGGGCCTCCGGAACGGAGGACCACGAGATTGCTCTCTAACGCATACCTGTCGGCCAGGAGGGCCAGCAGGTGGCTGTAAAACGAACCCCACAATATGGCGTCTGTCCCATAAATACCCTCGCCCAGAATGCAACTCGGAGGACCACCTCCTCTGAGTTGTCTCCGGGACAGAAGAGCATCCATACGCTTACGACACGTTGCCTCTCCAACACTGACCAATGATAACAGCGACACCCACCGGTCAGCACGGAAACACACACAACGTCAGCCAAGCTGGAACAGAGGCAAACCTAACCTATTTAACGAACAAGTTACTAAATTTACCTAACATATGGTAGATCGCAAATCTACCAGCACTACATACTCCCCCCACTACAGTAGACGTTGTCCCCAACGTCTGTCCAAAAACAGTAACAGTAACTCCCAAGCCTGGGAGTAGGTATTTGTAGGTATTAGTTTCTTATAACTTGGATAGACAAAAAGAGAGGAAAAGACAGTGGAAAGATATTATAAGACTTACATCTATAAAACATTATGTTTACATCCGCAAACAAAACCATCCTATGATTGTACATAACCTTACTATCTATCTAGCTGAAAAGCCTCCCAGCTTGATGGGAGATCCAATAATTCCTGAAAAGGAAAACATATTAAAACATATTAAACACACGCATATATATATACTGTACAATATTAGGAGCAAAGCCTCATTTTTAGAGAAAACTTCATTCCAACTACGTCTGCCATGGTGTCTGATGGTACTTGAAGCTTATTCAGTAACACTGAATTTTTTAAAAGTGACAGCAGGGAGATGAACCCCGATCTGCTGTCACGGGGAGGGAGGTGATCGGGGGAAAAGATGCAGGAGCTAGAACATGTTACATGTTTCACCATAAAAACTGGTGGAAAATATGATGTAGTGACAGTGAACTACAGTTACATTATTATGCAGACCACCCCCGTTATTCTTCATTTATTGTGATGTCCCTCTAGTGCTGGGCGCTAGTAACTGTCGTCATATTGTGAGCCCAACCAAAAGGATTGTGGGACTAGTAGTCTTTGAGATCGGTAATTCTGTTATGTGAAATTCCACCTGGACTACACATCCCAGGGATCCTTGGTACAAGAAGAGGAGATCTCTGGGAGGAACTATAAAAAAACAGCGGATCTGCCTCTTCTTCCTGGGCCTTGCAGAGTGCACACCTCTGTGGCCGAAAGAGAAGGTTGCAGCCTACCCTGCATGGATCGAGTGGTTCTGACCCGGAGGGCCTAAATCTGCTTGCTGTTGCCAGACATCCACGCAGCACCAACCCATCAGATCATTGCCACGATGGTCCACACTCAGCAGCTGCAGGTCATTGCTGTTCGCCTTCCTGAAGGACGTCTATTTCAGGGTCGCTTTCCCCAAGGCGTCTATCCAGTCCAGAGGTGAGAGGGCAATTGCCCATCATTTACAATCCTTCTTTGGTTACTTTACCTGAACACTGTGTACAGAAACCTTTTCCTTGGGAACACTTTACTGCATTTCTCTAAACTCTGTACATAGACACCTTTACCTAAAGCCACTTCAAGGAGTATTACTAACCTGCTTAATCCACTTCATTTGCCTTCACATCACTAAGCCTTATTTGGATCTAATCTAATAGGCTCCAACTGCCAGTGAAGACTATCAGGCCTGCATCTTGGACATTGCTGTTGTTACTAATAAAGGGCCCATAGCCGATCGCTATTCTGTCTGGTCTCTCATTAGGATGTAAAGGTAGTATAGGCCGGCCTGGGATCCCCCCTTTAGTGTGGTGACCTTCTGCTTTTAATAGATAACCCTTTACTGCTTTTACAGGTTATACTCCAGATGGTATTTCATTGTACGCATATATATATTGTGAGCTCATACTGTTGAACTGTTTCTTAGCTGTCTTGTTTGGGAAGTTCCTCTCCCGAGTTTGGGCTGTTACTTGGAACTCAGCTCCTCTCCCGAGTTTGGGCTGTTATCCGGAACTCAGCTGATCAACCACCTCTTTTGTATATATATATATATACATATATATATATATATATATATATATATATATATATATATATATATATTCAGTGGCAGGTCGTCCATAGGGGGCGCATGGGCGGCACCCCCCCTCCAGGCAGGCACAAAAAAAAGTTAACATTTTTTTTTTAAAGCTGGCCCTTTAAAAAAAAAATGCAAAAAAGGTCCTTAACCACTTCAAAACCAGCCTCGTTTTGGATTTTAGGTGTTTAAGAGTTTAAAACAGGTTTTTTTGCTAGAAAATTACTTAGAACCCCCAAACATTATATATTATTTTTTTTCTAACACCCTAGAGAATAAAATGGCGGTCATTGCAATACTTTTTTTTGCACCGTATTTGCGCAGCGGTCTTCTAAGCGCACTTTTTTTGGAAAAAATTCACTTTTTTGAAAAAAAAAATAAGACAACAGTAAAGTTAGCCCAATTTTTTTTTATATTGTGAAATATAATGTTACGCCAAGTAAATTGATACCCATCATGTCACGCTTTATAATTGCGCCCGCTCGTGGAATGGCGTCAAACTTTTACCCTTAAAAATCTCCATAGGCGACGTTTAAAAAATTCTACAGATTGCATGTTTTGCGTTACAGAGGAGGTCTAGGGCTAGAATTATTGCTCTCACTCTACCGGTCGCGGCGATACCTCACATGTGTGGTTTGACCACCGTTTTCATATGCGGGCGCTACTCACGTATGCGTTCGCTTCTGCGCGCGAGCTCGTCGGGACAGGGCGCTTTAAAAAAGTTTTTTTTTTTTTTTTAATTATTTATTTTACTTTATTTTATTTATTTTTTCACTGTTTTTTTAAAAAAAAAAAATTTGGATCACTTTTATTCCTATTACAAGGAATGTAAACATCCCTTGTAATAGAAAAAAGCATGACAGGTCCTCTTAAATATGAGATCTGGGGTCAAAAAGTCCTCAGATCTCATATTTAGACTATAATGCAAAAAAAAAAAAAAAAAAAAAAAAAGTCGTTTAAAAAAATGACACAAAATAAATTGTGCCTTTAAGAGAAGTGGGCGGAGCCGTCGTAATGACGTCGCTCCGGCCGTCACATGGTATAGAGACGGGTGGGGGCCATCTTGGCCTCACTCGTCTCAGTACCTCAGCAGTGAAAGGACCCGATCGCCTCCGCCGTTACCGACGGCTCCGGTAAGCGGCGGAGGGTGCGGGAGAGCGGCGGGAGGGGGGGTGGCACCTCTCCCGCCGCCGATAACGGTGATCTCGCGGCGAACCCGCCGCATAGACCACCATTATCGTGTGCAGAATCGCCGGCCCTAAAGATGGATACCTCGGTTGTGGCAGCAGCTGCTGCCGTTACCGAGATATCCATCTTTAAAAAACAGGACGTCAATATACAGTGGGCGGTCGGGAAGCGGTTAAGTGCACTGTGTTCGGACGCCGGACACAGTGCGACGCCTGACACAGTGCGACGCTGGAACAGTGCACTTATGGGAAGCCCCACGTCTATGCAATCACGAGATTGCAGACGTGGCGTTTCATTTGCGGGTGTTTATCCCGCCTTGCGGCACTTTCCGAAGCGCCGAGTAGCTTCCGCCCGGCTCTTGTAGTATCTATTCCTACGGCCGGGCGGTTTGATTGACATCCGAGTTTGATGTCACTTCCTGTTCTCTCTCTCCCATTGCACCCGGGAGAGAGGAAACAGGAAGTATGAGGAGCGGAATCGCCGCTGCCAGTGGAAGGAGACATCGCAGGAGAGGACACCACAGCAAGGTAAGTACACAAGCTGGACACAGGAACGCAGACTGGCTGAATTTCATGGGACACAGGCTGGACACAGGGACACAGACTGGCTGCATTTGGTGGTACACAGGCTGGACACGGAGACACAGGCTGGCTGCATTTGGTGGTACACAAGCTGTACACGGGGACACAGGCTGGCTGCAGTTCATGGGACACAGGCTGGACACAGGGACACAGGCTGGGTGCATTTTATGTGACACAGGCTGGACACAGGGATACAGGCTGGGTGCATTTCATGTGACACAGGCTGGACACAGGGACACAGGCTGGCTGCATTTGGTGGTACACAGGCTGGACACAGGGACACAGGCTGGCTGCATTTCATGTGACACAGGCTGGACACAGGGACACAGGCTGGCTGCATTTCATGTGACACAGGCTAGCTGCATTTCATGTGACACAGGGTGGACACAGGGACACAGGCTGGCTGCATTTCATGTGACACAGGCTGGCTGCATTTCATGTGACACAAGGTGGACACAGGAACACAGGCTGGCTGCATTTCATGTGACACAGGCTGGACACAGGGACACAGGCTGGGTGCATTTCATGTGACACAGGCTGGCTGCATTTCATGTGACACAGGCTGGACACAGGGACACAGGCTGGCTGCATTTCATTGGACACAGGGACACAGGCTGGACAAAGGCTGGCTGCATTTCATGGGGCACAGGCTGGACACAGGGACATAGGCTGGCTGCATTTCATGGGACACAGGCTGGACACAGGGACACAGGCTGGCTGCATTTCATGGGACACAGGCTTGACACAGGGACAGAGGCTGCTTGCATTTAATGTGACACAAGCTGCATTTGATGTGACACAGGCTGCATGTAAGGATGGCCTCCGCTGGGGGCACCTGATGTAAGGACGGACTACGCTGAGGACACCTGATGGCATCTGGTGGCAGGCGACTTGGCAGGTGACACGCTCAGGGCTCCCACTGATTCTGCATTATGGTGAGTTGAATGATTTCATTTTATATTACAATGTAATAATAGAAATAATGCGCTTCAATCATCCTGACACCATAACAACCATGGTGCCGGGATGATTGAAGTGCTAACACTAGGTGTTTGGAGTTTCTTTATCTGCTGATTGTTAAACTTTCTAGAATACACATATTTCTATTGTTGTGTAGGATCTGGGCCTGCTGTCCCTCCATCCCTCTCTCCCTCTCCCTCCATCCCTCGTTCATCTCAGACACTAACCATACCACCTTAGAGCCGCGCCCACTATTTCGCTGAAACCACGCCTGTTTTCACCAAGTGGGAGGGGTCAAAAAGGAAGGGCGGGGTCTGGCGTCCCCCATCCTAAAACTTCACCAGCCGCCACTTATATATATATATATACATACAGTATCTCACAAAAGTGAGTTTTTTGTAAATCATATTTTTGTAAATATTTATCTTTTCATGTGACAACACTGAAGAAATGACACTTTGCTACAATGTGTGAGTGTATGTCAGGGCTGGCTCAGCCCTTCCTTCTCTGAGCTGGCCGCTCAGCTGTCGGCTAATTGCCAGCTCTCATCTCTCTCCACAGTTAACCAGCTGCTGTGGATCTGCTCGTCAGTCCCGCCTACTTAAAGATCTCCAGCTCACTTCATTCCTGCCTTCGCCTTGGTCACATCACAAGAAACCATCTCCTGCGTTCCTGTTTAAAGACTGACTTTGCTGACATCCCTTCTGACTCCTTATCCTGCTTGCTGTTCCTCTACTTGGATCCCTGACTTCTGGCCTGGCCGATTACCCGATCTGGTTACTGAACTCTGGCTTGGCTGACTACCTGATCCGGTTACTGGACTCTGGCTATGCTTTGACTATGCTTACTCTATTAACCTTTTGTCAGGAAAGGGTCCATCCGCTGGTAAGATATATCGTTTGGCATGCAGTACTGGGGTCCACCAGCAGGTGTCTCCTGGCAGTGTTGAACTGTCAGGAGAATATTTCCCTGCTGGTGTCATTTCATCTTTTGGCTGCAGTACTGATGTCCACCAGCGGATGGATCCTGGCAGTATGGAGCAGACAACACTCCCTGCGCTCAGGTGTGACTTGAAGCCAATTATAGTCAGCCCTATAAATACCCGGCAAGCCCTCACATGCTCGCCTTGGTATCTTTCTCCCTGTGCCTTGACCTTGCTGCCTGTATCCTGATTATGAACCTGTTCTGTCCCGCTCTGCTCTGATCCGATCCGATCCCTATCACAGGCCCATCCTGTTCTTGTCCCTCCTGATTCCCTTGGATCCCTACCCTGCAGCTTTACCATCCATCCTCTCCCCTTCCTGCTGGTTTCCCGTCCTTACCCATCTGCTGACCTCCTGTGTATGACCCTGGCTTGGCTAACGTTTATGTTTCTGGTTTATCCCTTGTTCCTGCTTACCTGCTGTGTATGACCCTGGCCTGGCTGACATCTGTGATTCCGGTATTGCCCCTTGCTGTATATACTATTGTTTGCTGTGGGTTTGTTGTGTTGGTTTTGCACTGTTTGTATTTTCTGAGTTATCACTTATTTTTAATAAATACTATTTATTCATTTACATGCGTTTGGGTTATCTCTGTGCAGTCCACATAGTCTGGTCTACTAATCTCCTGACAGTATACCAAGGCCATCCCTGACCAGACGTGGCTGCATTGAGGAAACCATCCTGGTTTATCGGGTCTGCTAATATGGATTTCGATGAAATCAATTATTATTCTCTGCTAGCAGAAGAGAATGGTGAATATTGTCGCCAGATTTTAAAAGGGTGGACTAGTGACCAGCTGACGGAAACTATCCGATCAGCTCATTTCCTAGTGGATCAGGGGTATATGTCTTTTGAGGATGTTCAGCCCCTGATCCAGTTATGTGCAAAACCAGCCCTGTCATGCATTCCCGAGGGAAGTGATGATTTTTCGCCCCCCTTCAATTACGGCCAAGTTGAATCCCTGGTTTGGTTGTTAGAGGATGATCCAGCCTATTTTATGGAACATTATTCCTCCTGTTCACAGCAAGTGTTGTCTAATTGCATCCAGTCGGTGCAATCCTTGATTAGTCAGGCTGTGTGTGAATCAGCGTTTGTTCAACCTGTGCTGCAGGCATGGTCAGATCTCCTGTCTTTAGCTAAGCCACAATATTCCAGCCCTGCCATTAATCATCTGTCTCCCCAAAAATGTATCTCCCCGTCGCCTATGGCAACCTCAGCTACAGCCCAGTTTACTCAACCCCCTACCAAATACTACTACCCAGTCTCCAAGTGTAGCACCTATCCCGCCTTCAATCCACCTGTCTCTTCTCCTCCACCTGTAACAGTCCCACAAAACCCCTCTCTAGCTACAGTTCCTTGGTCTTCCTTCGATCCAGCTACTTTCTTTTCTTTCAGCCCTGCACCTACATACAAAACTGCACGGGCTAAACCAAAAAAGAAACAAAAATTCTTTCCTACCCACACGATCCTGCCAGTAACCCAACTTGCTTCCACACCAACTAACCCACCCGATTCTGTCAAACCTCTGCCTGCTACCCAGCCTGACAGTCCAGTGCCTGCTACCGAGCCTGATGCGCCAGTGTCTTCTACTCAACCTGTTGTGCCAATGCCTGTGCCCGCTGTCCAGTTTGAGGTCCCGGTGACTGCTGCTCAGCCTGACATCTCAGTGCCCA
Organism: Lithobates septentrionalis; assembly: GCA_037952835.1. Lineage (NCBI taxonomy): Eukaryota > Metazoa > Chordata > Amphibia > Anura > Ranidae > Lithobates > Lithobates septentrionalis. Next base: position 1,187,312 of record JBBDGP010001242.1, read on the forward strand.
TGTTCCAGTCTGACGCTTCAGTGACTACTGTCCAGTCCGATGTACCTATTGTTCAGCCTGGTATGCCAGCACCTGCTGTTCTGCCCGATGTGCCAGCGCCTGTGTCTGCTGCCCAGTCTAAAGTTCCAGTACCCGCTGCCTGGTCTGATGTCTCGGTGCCGGCTTTCCAGTCCGCTTTCCAGCCTGATGTGCCAGTGTCTGCTACTCAGCCAGTTGTGCCAATTCCTGTGTCCGCTGCCCAGTTTGAGGTCCCAGTGCCTGCTGCTCAGCCCGAAATCCCAGTGTCCATGTTCCAGTCTGACGCTCCAGCGACTACTGACCAGTCCGATGTACCTGTTCAGCCTGTTGTGCCAGTACCTGCTGTTCTGCCTGATGTGCCCACTGTTCAGCCTGATGAGCCTGCTTTCCGGTTTGATGTGTCCATCCTCCAGCCTGATATCCTGGTACCTGTCTTCCAGCCTGATGTCGTGATGTTGGTATCCCAGCCTGAGGTTTCGGTGCCCGTGTCTCAGCCTGCTGAATCGGTGCCCGTTACCCAGTCTGTTGAATCGGTGCCCGTTACCCAGTCTGCTGAACTGGTGCCCGTTACCCAGTCTGCTAAACCGAAGTCCGTCACTTGGCCTGTCAAGCCAGTATCCGTTATCCGGCTTGCCGAACCAGTGCCCGATGTCCAGCTCGCTGAGTCGGGGCCTGTTACCCAGCCCACTGGGCCGGGGTCCGTTACCCAGCTTGCTGAGCCGGTGCCTGTAATCCGGCCTGCCCTTACGGTGCTCGCTGTTCGGCCCAATGTTCCAGAGCCTGCTGTCCATCTCGATGACCCGGAGCCTGCTGTCCATCTCAATGACCCGGAGCCTGCTGCCCAGCTCGATGACCCGGAGCCTGCTGCCCAGCTCGATGACCCGGAGCCTGCTGCCCAGTTCGATGACCCGGAGCCTGCTGCCCAGCTCGATGACCCGGAGCCTGCTGCCCAGCTCGATGACCCGGAGCCTGCTGCCCAGCTCGATGACCCGGAGCCTGCTGCCCAGCTCGATGACCCGGAGCCTGCTGCCCAGCTCGATGACCCGGAGCCTGCTGCCCAGCTCGATGACCCGGAGCCTGCTGCCCAGCTCGATGACCCGGAGCCTGCTGCCCAGCTCGATGACCCGGAGCCTGCTGCCCAGCTCGATGACCCGGAGCCTGCTGCCCAGCTCGATGACCCGGAGCCTGCTGCCCAGCTCGGCTTGTTCCTGTCTGCTGCCCAGCTCGGCTTGTTCCTGTCTGCTGCCCAGCTCGGCTTGTTCCTGTCTGCTGCCCAGCTCGGCTTGTTCCTGTCTGCTGCCCAGCTCGGCTTGTTCCTGTCTGCTGCCCAGCTCGGCTTGTTCCTGTCTGCTGCCCAGCTCGGCTTGTTCCTGTCTGCTGTCCAGCTCGGCTTGTTCCTGTCTGCTGCCCAGCTCGGCTTGTTCCTGTCTGCTGCCCAGCTCGGCTTGTTCCTGTCTGCTGCCCAGCTCGGCTTGTTCCTGTCTGCTGCCCAGCTCGGCTTGTTCCTGTCTGCTGCCCAGCTCGGCTTGTTACTGTCTGCTGCCCAGCTCGGCTTGTTACTGTCTGCTGCCCAGCTCGGCTTGTTACTGTCTGCTGCCCAGCTCGGCTTGTTCCTGTCTGCTGCCCAGCTCGGCTTGTTACTGTCTGCTGCCCAGCTCGGCTTGTTACTGTCAGCTGCCCAGCTCGGCTTGTTCCTGTCCGCTGCCCAGCTCGGCTTGTTCCTGTCCGCTGCCCAGCTCAATGACTCTGATATGCCAGCCGTCTGCCCGGATGTGCCTGATGACCAGCCTGAAATGCCTTCTTCCACCATTCTGCCTGATGCCATAGACCATGGACAATTAAGACCAGTTGGAGCGTCCGGAGGCCGCTCCTTTAGGGAGGGGTGCTGTCAGGAAAGGTATATCATTTGGCATGCAGTACTGGGGTCCACCAGCAGGTGTCTCCTGGCAGTGTTGAACTGTCAGGAGAATATTTCCCTGCTGGTGTCATTTCATCTTTTGGCTGCAGTACTGATGTCCACCAGCGGATGGATCCTGGCAGTATGGAGCAGACAACACTCCCTGCGCTCAGGTGTGACTTGAAGCCAATTATAGTCAGCCCTATAAATACCCAGCAAGCCCTCACATGCTCACCTTGGTATCTTTCTCCCTGTGCCTTGACCTTGCTGCCTGTATCCTGATTGTGAACCTGTTCTGTCCCGCTCTGCTCTGATCCGATCCCTATCCCAGGCCCATCCTGTTCTTTTGGACATTTCACCGAACAAGTCACCGTTGTGTACACAACATTTTGGGCATATTGGGGAGTCTCTAAATCCCCACTTGTGCAGTATAGTCGGTGTTCAACATACCCTATGCAATAAAAATAAGTGTGACAGCTTATGTGGCGCAGATACTGATACCAGTGGGCAGAGGCGTCACGAGGGGGTGGCTATTGGGGCTACAGCCCCGAGCCTGGGTCTAATAGCCCCGAGTCTCTTGTCCCAGTCCTAGAATGCAGGGGACAGGGGCGGACTGAGCCGTGGTAGTGATGGCTCCGGCTCCAGCTCCACCCCTGCCCCCCCGATTCTCCTCTTGGTCACTGGTTGCTATAGCCGCCTAGTGGCTAGCAACCAGTGACGTCACTGCCCACTGTGCCCACACTGCCCGGCTTTCAAAGCGGAGGAGGATTGCACTTCCTCCTCCTCTGCGCTAGTGCTCATGCCATTTCTGGACTGGAGCGGCCCAGTCCTATCCCAGCGTGCTGTGACAGGAAGAGGAAGAAGGACGCCATGCGACATCGTTCGGCGCTCGGGCAGGCGGCTCTCCTCCTCTCCTCTGGCTGCCTCACACACCAGCACCACGGCTGAGCAGCTGCTGCAGGACCTGGACACAGGTAGGTCAGTCAGTGTGTTTATGGCAGGTACCAGGTCAGTGTGTGTGGGTCAGGTAGGTCAGTGTAGGTCAGTGTGTGTGGGTCAGGTAGGTCAGTGTGTGTGGGTCAGTGTATGTAGGTCAGTGTAGGTCCGTGTGGGTCAGGTAGGTCAGTGTATGTCAGTGTATGTCAGGTAGGTCAGTGTATGTAGGTCAGTGTGTGTGGGTCAGGTAGGTCAGTGTAGGTCAGGTGGGTCAGGTAGGTCAGTGTGTGGGTCAGTGTATGTAGGTCAGTGTGGGTCAGGTAGGTCAGTGTATGTAGGTCAGTGTATGTCAGGTATTTCACTGTGTGTGGGTCAGGTAGGTCAGTGTGTGTGGGTCATGTAGGTCAGTGTGTGTGGGTCAGGTAGGTCAGTGTATGTCAGGTAGATCAGTGTGGGTCAGGTAGGTCAGTGTGGGTCAAGTAGGTCAGTGTGTGTGGGTCAGTGTATGTAGGTCAGTGTAGGTCCGTGTGGGTCAGGTAGGTCAGTGTATGTCAGTGTATGTCAGGTAGGTCAGTGTGGGTGGGTCAGTGTATGTAGGTCAGTGTGTGTGGGTCAGGTAGGTCAGTGTGGGTCAGGTAGGTCAGTGTAGGTCAGGTAGGTCAGTGTGTGTGGGTCAGTGTATGTAGGTCAGTGTGGGTCAGGTAGGTCAGTGTATGTAGGTCAGTGTACATCAGGTATTTCAGTGTGTGTGGGTCAGGTAGGTCAGTGTGTGTGGGTCAGGTAGATCAGTGTGTGTGGGTCAGGTAGGTCAGTGTATGTCAGGTAGGTCAGTGTGGGTCAGGTAGGTCAGTGTGGGTGGGTCAGGTAGGTCAGTGTGTGTGGGTCAGGTAGGTCAGTGTGTGTGGGTCAGGTAGGTCAGTGTATGTCAGGTAGGTCAGTGTATGTAGGTCAGTGTGGGTCAGGTGGGTCCGTGTGGGTCAGGTAGGTCAGTGTGGGTGGGTCAGTGTATGCAGGTCAGTGTGGGTCAGGTAGGTCAGTGTATGTAGGTCAGTGTATGTCAGGTAGGTCAGTGTGGGTGGGTCAGTGTATGTAGGTCAGTGTGTGTGGGTCAGGTAGGTCAGTGTAGGTCAGGTGGGTCAGGTAGGTCAGTGTATGTCAGGTAGGTCAGTGTGAGTAGGTCAGGTAGGTCAGTGTGGGTCAGGTAGGTCAGTGTGTATGGGTCAGTGTATGTAGGTCAGTGTGGGTCAGGTAGGTCAGTGTGGGTCAGTGTATGTAGGTCAGTGTGGGTCAGGTAGGTCAGTGTATGTAGGTCAGTGTACGTCAGGTATTTCAGTGTGTGTGGGTCAGGTAGGTCAGTGTGTGGGTCAGGTAGGTCAGTGTATGTCAGGTAGGTCAGTGTATGTAGGTCAGTGTGGGTCAGGTAGGTCAGTGTGGGTCAGGTAGGTCAGTGTGTGGGTCAGGTAGGTCAGTGTATGTCAGGTAGGTCAGTGTATGTAGGTCAGTGTGGGTCAGGTAGGTCAGTGTGGGTCAGGTAGGTCAGTGTATGTAGGTCAGTGTATGTCAGGTAGGTCATTGTATGTAGGTCAGTGTGGGTCAGTGTATGTAGGTCAGGTAGGTAAGTGTGGGTGGGTCAGTGTGGGTCAGGTAGGTCAGTGTAGGTCAGTGTGGGTCAGGTAGGTCAGTGTGGGTGGGTCAGGTAGGTCAGTGTATGTCAGTATAGGTCAGTGTGGGTCAGGTAGGTCAGTGTGGGTCAGGTAGGTCAGTGTATGTAGGTCAGTGTATGTCAGGTAGGTCAGTGTATGTAGGTCAGTGTATGTCAGGTAGGTCAGTGTGCGTCAGGTAGGTCAGTGTGCGTCAGGTAGGTCAGTGTATGTCAGGTAGGCTAGTGTATGTAGGTCAGTGTATGTCAGGTAGGTAGGTCTGTGTGTGTATGTCAGGTAGATCAGTATGTGTGTCAGGTAGGTCAGTGTATGTCAGGTAGGTCAGTGTATGTAGGTCAGTGTGGGTCAGGTAGGTCAGTGTGGGTCAGGTAGGTCAGTGTATGTCAGGTAGGTCAGTGTATGTCAGGTAGGTCAGTGTATGTAGGTCAGTGTATGTCAGGTAGGTAGGTCAGTGTGTGTGGGTCAGTGTATGTCAGGTAGGTCAGTGTATGTAGGTCAGTGTGGATCAGGTAGGTCAGGTAGGTCAGTGTGGGTGGGTCAGTTTATGTAGGTCAGTGTGGGTCAGGTAGGTCAGTGTATGTAGGTCAGTGTATGTCAGGTAGGTCAGTGTATGTAGGTCAGGTAAGTCAGTGTGGGTCAGCTAGGTCAGTGTATGTCAGTGTAGGTCAGTGTGGGTCAGGTAGGTCATTGTATGTAGGTCAGGTAGGTCAGTGTGGGTCAGTGTGGGTCAGGTAGGTCAGTGTATGTAGGTCAGTGTGGGTCAGGTAGGTCAGTGTATGTAGGTCAGTGTATGTCAGGTAGGTCAGTGTATGTAGGTCAGTGTATGTCAGGTAGGTCAGTGTATGTAGGTCAGTGTATTTCAGGTAGGTCGGTCAGTGTGTGTGTCAGGTAGGTCAGTGTATGTCAGGTCAGTGTGTGTCAGGTAGGTCAGTGTATGTCAGGTAGGTCAGTGTATGTAGGTCAGTGTATGTCAGGTAGGCCAGTGTATGTAGGTCAGTGTATGTCAGGTAGGTAGGTCAGTGTGTGTATGTCAGGTAGGTAGGTCAGCGTGTGTATGTCAGGTAGGTCAGTGTGTATGTCAGGTAGGTCAGTGTGTGTGTCAGGTAGGTCAGTGTATGTCAGGTAGGTCAGTGTATGTAGGTCAGTGTGGGTCAGGTAGGTCAGTGTGGGTCAGGTAGGTCAGTGTATGTCAGGTAGGTCAGTGTATGTAGGTCAGTGTATGTCAGGTAGGTCAGTGTATGTCAGGTAGGTAGGTCAGTGTGTGTGGGTCAGGTAGGTCAGTGTATGTCAGGTAGGTCAGTGTATGTAGGTCAGTGTGGGTCAGGTAGGTCAGTGTGGGTGGGTCAGTGTATGTAGGTCAGTGTGGGTCAGGTAGGTCAGTGTATGTAGGTCAGTGTATGTCAGGTAGGTCAGTGTATGTAGGTCAGGTAAGTCAGCGTGGGTGGGTCAGTGTGGGTCAGCTAGGTCAGTGTATGTCAGTGTAGGTCAGTGTAGGTCAGTGTAGGTCAGTGTAGGTCAGTGTGGGTCAGGTAGGTCATTGTATGTAGGTCAGTGTGGGTCAGTGTGGGTCAGGTAGGTCAGTGTATGTAGGTCAGTGTGGGTCAGGTAGGTCAGTGTATGTAGGTCAGTGTATGTCAGGTAGGTCAGTGTGTGTGTCAGGTAGGTCAGTGTATGTCAGGTAGGTCAGTGTATGTAGGTCAGTGTATGTCAGGTAGGTCAGTGTATGTAGGTCATTGTGTGTCAGGTAGGTAGGTCAGTGTGTGTGGGTCAGGTAGGTCAGTGTATGTCAGGTAGGTCAGTGTATGTAGGTCAGTGTGGGTCAGGTAGGTCAGTGTGGGTGGGTCAGTGTATGTAGGTCGGTGTGGGTCAGGTAGGTCAGTGTATGTAGGTCAGTGTATGTCAGGTAGGTCAGTGTATGTAGGTCAGGTAGGTCAGTGTGGGTGGGTCAGTGTGGGTCAGGTAGGTCAGTGTAGGTCAGTGTAGGTCAGTGTGGGTCAGTGTATGTAGATCAGGTAGGTCAGTGTGAGTCAGTGTGAGTCAGTGTGGGTCAGGTAGGTCAGTATATGTCAGGTAGGTCAGTGTATGTAGGTCAGTGTATGTCAGGTAGGTCAGTGTATGTAGGTCAGTGTATGTCAGGTAGGTAGGTCAGTGTGTGTATGTCAGGTAGGTCAGTGTATGTCAGGTAGGTCAGTGTATGTAGGTCAGTGTGGGTCAGGTAGGTCAGTGTGGGTCAGGTAGGTCAGTGTATGTAGGTCAGTGTATGTCAGGTAGGTCAGTGTGTGTCAGGTAGGTAGGTCAGTTTAGTGGTCAGCATTGATGGGCACTGGTAAGCCAGGCAGCAACCAGCAAGTCAGCATACCCCCGCCACACAACCACACAACCCCTCCGCCCAACCAAAAAAACCCAGCGCCACTAGAGGCCCCCCCCCCCCGTGCCGGCCTTGGACTTCGGGCTGAAGCCCCTGGTCTTTTTGCCACCTAGCAACGCCCCTACCAGTGGGGCGGACGTTAAAGATAACTCCCATTGCTCACCAAGGTCTTTTTCCCACCCCTTCCTACATGGCAGTTTAGAAGCATTGTGTGTAGAGTGAAGCAGTCTAGAATATACTCTTGATATCATGCCTTTCCTATCTTCTGTTAGCAACACATCCGTCATCATAGGATGTGTCACCGGCGCAAGCGAGGATATTCGGTTTTCACTGTGAATAGCATGCCTTAGTTGCAAATACTTAAAAAAAACTGTGTTCTGGGTATTGTGAATTCATCTTGCATGTCTGTGAAAGATTTAAATATATTACCATTGAACAACTGGGAAATATATTGCACACCCTTTGTTTCCCATGAACGAAAGTCTTTTAGTTTAAAAAGGTCTTTATAGTATTTATTCCTCCATATGGGTGTGAATGTACAGGGACCTCTAAGTTTCAGGATAGATTTGGTGTATTTCCATAGGGTATTTAGTAAGATTATTGTGGGGTAAGTTTGTGTTATATGCGTGCAATGGCATCACTGGGGGGGGGGGGGGGGGGCAGAGGGGGCCCTGACCCCCCCCCCCCAACATTATGCTGTGCCCCCCAATTACATTTTTTTTTTTTTTTACAAAAAGGCAATGTCTTTTTGTTTGCATTCGTAGCGGATGCGCCGCATCTATCGGGCCGCCGCTGGAGTAACAAAGTCTCTATTGGGAGGGAGAGCATCCCCAGTCAGCTCCTGCGGGTGATTCCTCCCCCTTCCCTCTGCTCGCTGACACTGCATAATGTGAGCGTTCACACAACCTCATTGGCAGGGAGAAGAGCGAGTTGCAGGAAGGACTCCACCAGGACTCTCAGTTACTGAAAAAACAGACTGATTTCTCCCGTCCTTAGGAAAGGAGAACCAGCTTGTAAATTCCAAGAGATGCCAGACCAGCGCTGTCAATAGCAGGGGCAGGACAGCAAGAAGAGGCTAGGGAACCCCACAGTGGCAGAACACCAGGGCCCGGTGGCAAGACAACCTTTGCAACCCTGATAGTTCTCCCGCTGCTTTGGACCCTTATATTTTCTTGGTATGCTGGTGACATATATTTCTTGTTTTTTGCCACCCTGGGGGGCCTCAATACAGTAGGAAGGGAGCTCACTACAGAACATGTGAAAGGGCTTGTTGTGGGATCGTAGTAAAGGGCCCCAGGATATAATTGCATTTTATAGTTGCCCCCCTACTTTTGTCCCTGTCCCCCCATGTGCCCCCCCCTGAAAGCTGGAGACGCCACTGTATGCGTGAGACCTGCCTCTAGATGAGATAGAGCCGAGTGCCGTGAGCCCTCAGGAAGCAATAGGGACCTGATGGGATCATTGACATTTAAACCCCCCCAGTTACCCAGGTGTTGGAGTTGGGATGCCACAATGTAAAATCTGGCGTGTGGTACAGCTAGTCCCCCTTTGATCTTTCGTTCGTTGTAGAGTATGTAAACTAATCTGGGCTGACTTGTTACCCCATTATAAATCTCTGAACTAGGCATCTATTTGGGTAAAACTATTTGTGTGGTATCCATATAGGGGCATTGTGGAATATGTATAAAAGTTGCGGAGCCCACACCATTTCAATTAGATTTGCCCTTCCTGTGACTGAGAGAGGTAATTTCATCCATGCAGAGCACTTCATCCGAAATATATGGAGTTAAGGGTACAAGGTTCAATTTAATATACTGGTTTGGGTCAGGGGTTACCTGTATACCAAGGTATCGGAACTCACCGACTGTGATAATGTCACCTGCGCAATCAGGTGGGGGGTGTGGCAATGGGTCCAATGGCAAAAGCACTGACTTATTCCAATTATTACTGAATCCCAACAGCTCACCAAAGTCAGCAATTAAACTCATTACATTCTTCAGGGAGCTGTCGGTGTCTCCTAAATAAATCAATGTGTCATCCGCGTATAGTGAGATGACGTCATGATTAAGGCCTTGATGGAAGCCTATGATGTTTTGTGATGCTCTAACGTGTATAGCTAGAGGTTCAAGAGCTAGGGCAAACAACAGAGGTGATAAAGGACACCCCTGTCTCGTGCCCCTGAAGACTCTGAAGGGTTCCCCATTGATACGCATTCTCGCCTTCGGATTATTGTATAGCAGCTGAACCCATTTCAGAAAAGAGGGACCCACTCTAAATTTTGTCAGTGTTTCCCACAGATAGGGCCATTCAACGCTGTTGAATGCTTTGGCAGCATCTAAAGAGAAGATGGCCCTATTGATTTAAGTGACTTTAATTGTGGCATGGTTGTTGGTGCCAGACAGGCTGGTCTTGAGTTTTTCAAAAACTGATGATCTACTGGGATTTTCACACACAACCATCTCTCGGGTTTACAAAGAATGGTCCAAAAAAGAGAAAATATTCAGTGAGCGGCAGTTGTGCGGAGGAAAATGCCTTGTTGAGGTCAGGGGTCAGAGGAGAATGGGCAGACTGGTTCAAGATGATAGAAAGGCAACAGTAACTCATATAACCACTCGTTACAACCACAATACATCAAACCTTGAAGCAGATGGGCTACAGCAGCAGAAGACCACACCGGTGCCACCTCTCTCAGCTAAGAACAGGAAACTGAGGCTACAATTCGCACAGGCTCACCAAAATTGGACAATAGAAGATAGGAAAAAAGTTACCTGGTCTAATGAGTCTGGATTTCAGCTGCGACATTCAGATCATTGGGTCAGAATTTGTCGTAAACAACATGAAAGCATGGATCCATCCTGCCTTGTATCAATGGTTCAGGCTGGTGGTGGTGTAATGGTGTGGGGGATATTGTTTTGGCACACTTTGGGCCCCTTAGTACCAATTGAGCATTATTTAAATGCCACGGCCTACCTGAATATTTTTGCTGACCATGTCCATCCCTTTATGACTACAGAGTACCCATCTACTTCCAGCAGGATAATGAACAATGTCACAAAGCTCAAATCATCTCCCCACTGGTTTCTTGAACATGACAATGAGGTCACTGTACTCCAATGGCCTCCTCAGTCACCAGATCTCAATCCAATAGAGCACCTTTGGGATGTGGTGGTACGGGAGATTCACATCATGGATGTGCAGCGGACAAATCTGCAGCAACTGCGTGATGCTATCATGTCGATGTAGCACCCTGATATTTAGGCGGGGTTGCTATTAAATTTATTTGCCAAGTGATAGTTTCCTTGGTCAATTGATAGGAGGTCAATTGATTTCACCATAATTCTGAAACTGCTGCACTTCTCTCTTCTGTCACTAGATGGCTGGGTATCTGGTGGCATTAGATAAGACAAGGGCATTGCAAGGAGAGATTAGAAATGAATGGGGTGTCTCAGCAAATGGGCAGGGATTTTCTTAGGTCCCTTGGCCTGCTGGGAGATCCTATTTGGGTGAGGCCAGGTGATCTGGGTTCTGTGCCACCTGGACGGCTGTCTGGGTGGACGAGTGTTGTGCTGCCTGGGCTGCTAGACCAGAGCCTGAGGCCTATCCCGGGGACATCTGGCTGCTAAGCTTTCTGAGGGCCTATTCAGAAGCAAGAGAGCAGCACAGGGTTGGGATTGCGACTTGCAGTCCAACCAGAAGTGACGGTTCTACCGGCCAGGGAACCTGCTGTGATCGGAGGTAGAAGGGAAGCTGTCACCACTAAGGGACCATCTGGGGGCCACTGTGAGTAGCTGAAGCAAGTACCAGAGCAGTTTTCTCACCAACCAGGGATGGTGAAGAATTGGGAAACTTTAGCAGATGTCAAGCCAGGGACCCAGCCAGTGGAGGTGATGCTCGCAGAGCAATATTGTGTGCCAAGCCAGGGACCAAGCAGGCTAGTGGGGTGAGTGCCAAGCTAGGGACCCAGCAGGGACGCGGGGGTGACACTTGAGGAAGATACTGAATGAGAAGATTGGAAGAGCTCAGGGTATCCAGTGGCAGTGGATCAGCAAGTCTAGTGAAAGACTGGGAGCTCAGTTGAGTGAAGATTTACAATAGGAGATTGTAGAAGAAGTGAATAAGTTCAATACAATCTTTGTTAGAAACTGTTTCAAGATTGTTACCATAGGAGACAACGGTGCTACTCATGCAGATGTGGTGTCCTACTGGATGGCTTTCCCTGCATGCCTGTCTACCTAGAGAAGTCTCGGAGTCAGCCGTTCGGTTCGCACCAGAACTTGCGAACAGGCAAAAAATTTGTTCGAACATGCAAACACCGTTAAAGTCTATGGGACACGAACATGAAAAATCAAAAGTGCTAACTTTAAAGGCTTATATGCATGGTATTGTCTTAAAAAGTGTTTGGGGACCTGGGTCCTGCCCCAGGGGACATGTATCAATGCAAAAAAAAGTTAAAAAAACTGACATTTTTTCGGGAGCAGTGATTTTATTAATGCTTAAAGTGAAACAATAAAAGTGTAATATTCCTTTAAATTTCGTACCTGGGGGGTGTCTATAGTATGTCTGTAAAGTGGCGCATGTTTCCCGTGTTTAGAACAGTCTGACAGCAAAATGAAATTTCTAAAGGAAAAAAAGTCATTTAAAACTACTCGCGGCTATAATGAATTGTCGGTCCGATAATACACATAAAAGTTCATTGATAAAAACGACATGGGATTCCCCCACAGGGGAACTCTGAACCAAAATTTAAAAAAAATGTGTGAGGGTCCCCCTAAATTCCACACCAGGCCCTTTAGGTCTGGTATGGATATTAAGGGGAACCCCGCGCCATCATTTAATAAAAAAATGGCGTGGGGTCCCCCCTTAAATTCCATACCAGACCTGAATGTATGGATTTTAATGGGAACCCCACGCCAAAATTTAAAAAAAAATGGCGTTGGGTCCCCCCAAAAATCCATAGCAGACTCTTATCCGAGCACGCAACCTGGAAGGCCACAGGAAAAGAGGGGGGATGAGAGAGAGCCCCCCCTCCTGAACCGTACCAGGCCACATGCCCTCAACATTGGGAGGGTGCTTTGGGGTAGCCCCCCAAAGCACCTTGTCAACATGTTGATGGGGAGAAGGGCCTCATCCCCACAACCCTTACCCAGTAGTTGTGGGGGTCTGCGGGCGTGGGGCTTATTGGAATCTGGAAGCCCCTTTTAACAAGGGGACCCCCAGATCCCGCTCCCCCAGTTTGAAATGGTAACGGTACATTGTACCCGTACCATTTCACAAAAAAGTGTGGAAATGGTAAAAAAAAAAAAACCAACACACACCGTGGGAGAAGTCTTTTATTAAAAAAATAAAAAAAATAAAACTGTCCCACGTAGACCATTGACCTCCGCCGACGGACCGAAAAAAAAATAAAGATTTGCCTCCATGGGAGGCACACGCCATATGACGCGTCCTCACAGGTGACAGCTCTTTTAAAACTGTGGGCGGGGCCACACGGTGTCTTCGCCGGGTGACCCCACCCCCCTCTGACGCACGGGGACATCCCTATGGCTTCCCCTGTAGCGTCAGAGGGGGCGGGGTCACCCGGTCCGCCCCCTCTGACACTACGGGAAAGCCACAGGGTTGTCCCTGTGCGTCAGAGGGGGGCGGACCGGGTGGCCCCGCCCCCCTCTGACGCTAGAGGTGTTCAATAGGGTTTAGGTCTGGATAATTACCACCGCTCTAGGTGATCGGGTTCAAGCTTCCCGTCCTCCGCTGTGTGGATGATTGTGAGAGCCCCAGGTGCCGGCAATTGCTATTCCAATGGTATGTGTGT